>CM024753.1:113601386-114801386 GCA_014218235.1 Colocasia esculenta | reverse complement strand
AATTTGGGCATTCCACTTGGGGTTATAATGTAGACTCGACCCTCTTTCCAGGGGTATAGGCCTTTCAAGGTTTGGTTATGTTTAGACTCACCTTTGGTCGACTTCAAGTGGATAGTTTGTGCAGGTCGCAGCAGACGAGAAGGGGATGAAGAACGGCTTGGTGTGGACGATCTCCTGCTCCCCAGCCGCCAAGAACTCCTCCACACAACCCCAACAAGATGTAAACTCGTCCCCAAGGGTTTGGTGAAGAGTATTTAAGCATCATGGTGTTTAGGAGTCCTATTATAATTAGGAAAGAAGAGTTGCGGTTTTGACATACTAGTTTCCTATTTTGAGGATTTCTTCCTCCATTTGAGTGTGTGAGGCTTTAGGAAATCTCCCACCATAGTTAAGCACGAATTGGGTCACCAAGAATGTAAGATCTCTTCCCAATTCAACTCTAATTACCTCTGTCTAATTTCAGCTTAATTAAAGTTGCAAATTTCTATGCATTTTCTTGCTTCATTTGATTTTTGGGTCAGGTCCATTGGCCCAATTATGATATTGGGTCATTAATATATAATGTTAGAAGTCTTTCCAACATTTTTATTTAATTTATGATTGCGTCGTATTTCCGTGTTAACGATTTTCTGATTTGTTTCCTATTTTGGATAATCGGTCACAATAACTCTTAAACCTATCCCAAATAATTTGTATTGACCCAAATTTCATGATGGGTCATTAGAAGATATTATTTGAAGTCCGTTTATGATTTTTATTTAATTTTCTGACTCATCCAAGTACGTGTGATAATGATTTTTCGACTTATTTATGAATCACGATAATAAGTTGCAAAACACTTTAAACTTGGCTAATCCGATTTTTCTTCATACAAATTTCCTCGTGGAACATTAGTAATAATGTTTAGGGTTGATTTATAATTTTTATGAATTTTTCCGAAGTGTTTTAGCACATACGATAATGATTTGTATGTTTTAAATACTTTGATATTATGGAAATTATTTATTTCCATTTATTTGAATTTTTATATAGTTAAAATTTCTGGGGTGCTACAGATAGAATGCTATGAGCACTTGTCCAATCAATTAAGAAGGTAAATCTCAAAACAAAAGCTAAAAGAAAAATTAGATAAGAATGAAATGAGAATTGATAATGCACAAGCATTCTATGAAGAAAATGAGAAATTGAAAATGGAGAATGAAGTTAGAAACTATGAAAACAAGCTTTCTAAATTGAAAGAAGATCATGATCAGGTTGGATCTAAATTTTTTATTTGAAAAATGAAAATGAAAAATTGATTGATCATAATGAGAATCTCAAGCTTGATAATGATTAATTGAACAAACTAATCTCCAACATGGCTCATGTTCATCAAATAAAAGTAAAATGCAACCAATTGGTTGAGGAAAATAATCATCTGAAAAAGAAGATTGAATGCTTGTATCATGACAGACCATTAAATGATGAATGGAACAATTCTAAGAAGAAAATTGCTGACTTGGAA
Organism: Colocasia esculenta; assembly: GCA_014218235.1. Taxonomy (NCBI): domain Eukaryota; kingdom Viridiplantae; phylum Streptophyta; class Magnoliopsida; order Alismatales; family Araceae; genus Colocasia; species Colocasia esculenta. The sequence goes on along the minus strand of CM024753.1, from coordinate 114,799,882 downwards.
AATCAAATTGTTCAAAGTGAAATTGAAAAGAACAAAATGAAAAATAGTCTGGATGTCATGACAAACCAACTTCAAACTTCTAAAAAAGAAATTGATGCATTGAAAGCTGAAAAAGGAAAATTGACAAATGAACTTGAAGTGGTTATTAAACAAAATCAAAATTCTAAAAAGAAGATTTCTGAATTGAACAAAATCATTGACAGCTTAAAATCTGCTTTGTCGAAGTTTGTTCAAGGAACATAGAATTTAGATAATCTTCTTGAAATAAAATTCAATTTTCAAATGGAGGGTTTAGGATTTAACCCCTTGAACAAAAAGGATTTTGAAAACAAAATAAAGACCTCATTTGTCAATGTTTCTAAGAACAAGAATTCTGTTTCACCTAAAGAAAAACTTGTTAAGATTTATGTTTAGAAAAATGTTCAAAAATAATATGATAAATTGAACGAAAATGCTGCAAATAGGAAGAATCATGTTTCAACTGAAAACCAAAAAAAGAAAAAGAAAAAGAAAATAGGACTCTACAAGGTCTTCACACCTCCTCCTTTTCAGCCCAAGGATAATCAAAGGTACTTTAGAGGATCTCAGAGATTCCAACAAATGCACTCATACTATGGTAAGCTCCACGTAAATACTCAACTCGTTCGCTTTAATTGCAATAGACCTGGTCACCTTGCCAAATTCTGTTGGAATAAAGGTCAACACTTTCATAAATATGCCAAGTCTGTCCAATGCTTTACATGTCATAAACATGGTCATATCTCTAGGGACTGTTGGCATATAAATGATCATCTTGTGCATGTTCCCAAGCCCCATATTCATACACATGCCCATGTACATAGGAATAAAAATCATTTTCATGCTGAAAATACTCAGAAATTCCATGTACATAAGAACATGATTGCTGAACAAAAGAAGTGTTCTGTTCTTCTTGCTAAAAGCCCTAAAACAAAATATTTCATGAAAATATAGATGTATTGAACAAGACTACAGAAGAGTATGGAACTTATGCCACTCATAGTTACATTAATGAAAGAAATACATCTATTCCAAAAATAAAATCATTTTGGATTCTGAAATCATTGTTAAATCCTAACATTAATGTCATTGTAGGACCCAAGCAAGTGTGGGTCCCAAAATCAGCTTGATCAACAAGTTGAGATGTCTTGCAGCTATACAGTGTAAATGGATTCATGACATTGGTTGTGCAAGGCAAGAAATGATTGGAGAACAAAGGTAAAAAAAAAAATTTGAGACTATGATTGAAGACTGTTCAAGTAAAATCTCCTTATCACTTCAGATTTGAACTGCTAAAATTGAAATAGATTTTTAATTTTATCTAAGCAATGAAAAATATGTTTTGATGCTATCCCCAAATGACAATGCCTCTTAACAATTGGAATCATGGTTGTATTCTCATGCTTGCTTGACTGTGTCCATGATTCTGTGTGCATAATAATGTGTGAACTGCTTGCCAGCTCTTTTCAGTTCATACACATATTAAGGGGAGTAAATTTGGAAAAGCACAAAAATGTTCTTTAAAATTAATTGAAATTGATCTTTTATGTAGTGACTATTTGCTATATCAAATGGTGAAATGTGGAAGGACAAGTTAGGCTTGTGAGAAATATTCTCCGCCAAGTATCAATAGTCTTCTACTATATAAAGATTATCAAAAAAAAAAAAATCATAATCTCAAAAACTTCAATTGATCATGTTTATACTCTCTTTGTGCAAATTGCTTGACATGAACATGTGTGAATTGCCTGAATGTTCATTTCAATACCAAGCATACATTATGGGGGAGTAAGTCAAAAAGAGTTGTTGAGTGAGTTGTTTGAGGGACATTCTTTCACATCAATTTTGACGCATGTATCTCTTTAAAGAATGAAATTTTGGTGCTTTCATGATTATGGATGTCTCTTTTGTGTGCCACTGCTTGTGATGAATGTGTAAATCATGATTGAATTGCTTGAATATTGAGTCATCACATGCACATACTATGGGGGAGTAAGTTAAGGCTAGGTGAGTGAAATTCTTAAGGGATACCCTTCATATTTAATGTGTCATTATCCCTCAATCATGTGGTTCAAATCTCTCTCAATTCAAAGCCTTAAAACTGATTTATCAAGCACTTGTCGATAGCCAGAATCTCAGTTGTCGACAGCCAAGCCTTCCCAAAACCCAGTTTCTGAAGAAATTCAGTATTTGTCGACAACCCCATTCTGCCTGTCGACAGATAGCCTCTCCTAGAAACTTCATCCTACTGGCTCTCAGTACCTATCAACAGGCACAAACTTGTTGTCGACATATACACATTTTCTATGAATTCTTCATCTTTCTTCATCCCTTCTTCATGAGAATGTTCATATTATTGATGCAAGGAGAGACTTGGGACTTAATATTCATTACAACCTTTAATACTCACATAGTATCCAAGATATTAACTTAATCACAATGATTTTGATATAATATTTTGTGCTTGAGTTTAGGTTGTGTCATCTAGAAAACATTGAACAAATCTAATGGCTTTAACCTAACTCACTTGAATAACTCCCTTGTGGATAATCATTTTTTTGAAATGGGTTGACAAGTAAGAAGGTTTTTGAAATTAATGTCTTTCATTGGTTTTTAACCTTAGATAACATTTTGAACTTGATTTTCACGACAAAAATAAAAGGGAGAAAAGCTACCTATTTCACAACTCAAAAGATCCAACAAAATTTATATGCAAGGGATAAAGGTAGAGCAATCAGGAACATCACTGAGTAACCGGGGACATGGGCATCACAAATGTCTGTCTTCATGTCAAAAAGTCTTTTCATTATCTCTGCACAATGGTATGATGGTCACTCACACTGACTAACTGGGGGTACGGGCATCACAAATGTCTACCTTCACATCAAAAGATGAAAATGATCCTAATTACCACTTTTCCCACTTTAACTTGATAAAAGAAATTGTTCAATGCTAGAAATAGAGTGAAGCCTCCATGATTTGAAATCAAGGGCAATGGGTTGTCTATTATCAATTGTTCTTGTAGACATTGCCTTCATTTACCAACTGAACATCACCCACTAAGGTATATGATTTTCTTCAATGGTTTTATTCAAAGGGGTTACCTTAGTTTCATATGTTTTTGAATGGTGTATTCTAAATGCTACAACTTGAGATTCTCGGAGTATTATCTCTTAACCATTGTAGAATTTTTGTGTCTTAATACTAGTGTTTATGACACTTTGTAATGGGTATAAACCTATTCTCAACCTTGGAATCCCCTTTGAACACTCATTCCTCACTCAAATCTTTCACAATTCAGTTCTGGGGTCAAGTAGTTCTTTGCTTCATTTCTTTCCCCTTCTCTTGGGTCATGAGTTTGTTAGTTCAGTTAGTTATGTCATATCCCTTCTTTTACTTTTATTTATTTCATGTAATGGATGTCCTTGATGTCACTGTGTGTACTTAAAGTTCATTGAATGAAAACACAGTTCTTTACTTCATTCTTATCCATGTGTGTATGAACTATCTTTTTGAATGTTGTGAAAAGGGGGAGAAACATCGATTGTAATTTTGTCATCATTAAAAAGGGGGAGAATGTTGGGTTACAATGTATATGATGACATGTGCATAAATGTTTTTGATGATGTGTGACATAATTGATGTTGTCTTAATGTTGGAAAGATGTTGTCTTAATGTTGGAAACATGATAAATATGTCAAAGACATGAATGAAATGATCAAGTATGAAAATGCTTTTATGAACACCTATGTATTCATTGTATCTCACTTATAATACTTTTTAATGTAGGTATGAATGCATACAAGACAAGCATCACAATTCAAGAGCAAAAGGTCAAGAAAAAGACTTCAAGTTGTCATGTGTCGATAGCCAGGAAGTTCCTTGTCGACAGATAGACCCATCCAGAACAAACAAGCTACTGGATGCACAATCTAAGCAGTAGCTGTCGACAGATGAAATGTACTTGTCGAAAGATACAGGTTGCCTGTCGACAACCAGCAAATCGCCTGTCGACAGATAAGGCCGTCCAGCAACACCATGGTTCTAGAAACCAATTTTGAGCAGTAGCTGTCGACAGGTACATGGTACCTGTTGACAGACGAAGAGAAAGTCAGATCCGATGGTTAGGATATGATCTGTATTGGGGTGATCCCTTCAAGCACGACTCTCCATACTTGGACACCTATATATATAGATCATATGAAGGTATTTTCGCAATAAGAAGCCACCGTACCAAAATCCTAAGCAAAACCTAAGAGAAAGGCTTCTCCCTGCTGCTCTGCTTCAACTCTCTGTTCAGAACAAGGAAGATCTATTCTTCGAGCAGGATTGAAGTCGACCTGTCCACAATTCAAGCTTCTCTATCATCTGATCATCATCAACACAGAGCTTGAAGTTTCTCTAGATGACCACCACGAAGAGTTCACATCTGGATTTGTTTCTACATCTCAAAACTCTTCTCCTTCCATACTTTTCATATCTATGTGTGGTGTGAAGTGGTTTGAGTGACCCTTGTGCTTGATCCACGTGTGTGGGTGTTTTCTGATTGCATGTTTGCATCAGACAACGTGCGTTGGTGATTGTAGGGTTGAACTCACTTAATAAGCAGTTTTTCTGTGTGTGTGGTGTGTTGATCAGATCAAGGCTAGAGGATCTGATCTTTTGTGGACTTGATCTAGCGTGTGTGTGTGTGTGGTTGAGCCGCTAGGCTCGTGTGTGTGTTGTACTCAGTTCTTGAGTAGTGTGTGCCTCATAGTGTGAGGGGTGGACGTAGGAGTCACGTTGTGTGATTTTCGAACCACCTAAAAATCTTTGTGCAATGGTTTGATATTGTCTCATCATTAGATGCATGCATAGGGGTTCTATTAAACACTTAACATTCACATACTAGTTCACAATATCTGATTGTTCAATTGTCTCACACACTTTGTGCACTGAATCACATCAGATTAGTGGGGTTTTTAATTGAGTAGATTTATTAATTCGAAGTAATTTTTTAAATCATTTAAATTTCCGCTGCAAATCTATTCAACCCCCCCTTCTAGCTTTGCCATCACTGAATATCCGATCCTTTCAACCACTACCTTTTCAAAACTCTAAATAAAGCCCAGCCTTGACTTCTTGCCTTGGCTCACCAGTAGATGTTACCTTTAGAACCCCCGTTGAAGTTAACACATAGGTTTTCTAGGTTATCATTTCGCAATCTACCCAAATAACCTCACACCATCTACCAACATCATGGTATGATTGGTGGTTGAGTTATATTTCACTCATGAATATCTCTTTATAATATATATATATATATATGCAAAAAAAAAAAACAAAAAAAAAGAGGCTTAAATAGAAGTGCCTCGCTGGACTTGTCTAGGTTTCCCCTGGACAAGGGTAAAAAGAGCTAGAACCCGTCATGCGAAACCCGAAAGGGCGCCATGGGCAAATTGGGTACGAAAACCCGAAACTATGGGTGAAAACCCGAAAGGGCGCGTAGGCAAAAGCAAGAGGCGGTCGAGTTGAGTGAAACCCGAAAGGGCGCTCCATTCGATAAGGAGAAAATAAATAAAAAACACATGCCAAAGACAAGTAGACTTCATGTCTCTAGAAAGGAAATCCTGACAAAAGTGGTACTCAACAGTCAAAACTCATCTTCATGTCAGTGCCAGCCAAGGCTCGTCTTCATGTCAGTGCTGACCGAAGCTAGTCATCATGTTAATTGAAGTTTATCTTCATGACAATCAAATCTCGTTTCCATGTCAGTGCCAGTCGAGGCTCGTCTTCATGTCAGTGCTAGCCAAAGCTCGCCTTCATGCATGTTGAAGTTTATCTTCATGTCAATCGAAGCTTATCTGCTGGCCAGCCGAAGTTTATCTCAATGCCCATCAAAACCTATCTTCGGAACAGCCAAAGTTTTATCTTCATGCCAGTCAGAGTCCTACCTCATCTGTGACGAATCGCTTCATCATACACAGAGTAGATTCTGACAAATTTCGAGTCTCTAGAAGGAAATCCCTGACAGAGTTAATCGATAACTAGAGAAGCAGGTGTTGACACTTGATGGACTTTAATTGAATAAGTCAACACCTCATGGAGCAGGTGTCGACAAATGGCTAAGTCGGTCGAAACCCACAGAACTAGTTTTGTGAAAGAAATATGTCGATACCTAGACACAACAAAAGTCAAAAGGGGAAGACAAGAGCACATTAATCTTGCTATGAGCAAAGCGGCATTGAAAAGGGCTACAAGATCTCCAAAGCGGTAGTTTGGTTATCACAATCGGTGACAACGATGTGGAAGTGGTCTACTTACTCCTACTAAGACCTCAACGCTACTGCATGCTCAGATTGTTGCGCATTCAATGTGACCAGTCAGTAAGACGGTTCAGAAGAAAGCAAGCAGCAAGATCACTTACTGGGTCTAGAAGAAGCCACCAGAACATATAGCGAGCCAGCATGCCCCATTGGCTCATACAATAGGCCAACACAATCCAATTGACACAATGGTTGGCCGACTCATGAAGGCCACAGGCTCTCAAGTAACTTGTTAGTTCAATGGTTCTCATTGCCCAATTGGGTTTCTTCATTGACTCACGAGGCTGTCGACTTTTAGCGCTAGCAAGAATGAGGGATGCTGGTTTGCAACGCTACTGACCCGCTAGCCCTGTCGAATCACGACGCCAGCAAGGAGGATGACTGCCAACTTAAGACGGCCGCCGACTCGCAAGGCCCACCAACTGAGACCAAGCTGTGGCCCTGCTGACTCGCGGTCCCGCCGACTCATGAAGCTGACAAGTTGTGACATCAGCAAGGGGGGATGGCCGCCGACATGCCATGCTCGCTAAACTCGTAGTTCCACTGACTCACGCGACCGCCGAGTCGTCAAGTTGGCAAAGAGGACGACCACCGAATCATAATGATTGTCGACTCATGAGTCCTTTCAAGTCCCCAGGACATCAAATAGAAAGTCTTCCGACTTAGGCAGTCTGGCCACTGAAGGTGCTACTCAATGAAGAGTTTGCCGACTCCCTAGATCTTCTGATTGACTATCAGAGTCCATTTATCGCGCAAGCGAGCCAGGGGGCTGCTGATTCGCAACAACGTCAACTGTCTCGATTTAAACACGATAACATACACACAGTGTTAAGAGACAAAACCAAGAGACCGTTAACAGGATGACAATCTATGAGGCTGTCAGTACAGCAACAAGTCAATGACCGTCTGTGCTGACGGGCCCATGTGTACCAATTGCAAATGAGACTCAGTTGACGTCGTACGAGTTCACCCACGGCGGTGCGCCGCTCGACCATCGCTTGCACCACCCCTTGGTGGGGGGCATTTATGGGCACCCAAAATTCTGCTATGACCTACTATAGCCGGCCCAGCCCAGTCCCATTTAAAAGAAAAAGACCCAATAAAAGATCCACTAACAGGCCCAAAAATAGAGCCAAAATAGGCCCACAACGCAGCACAATGCACAGGCCATATGCAACCCCTAAAATGAGCCAACATGCAGGCCCAAATACATATCACCAACAAGCCCATCTGCTGGCCTAAAGCAGACCCAAAAATGCAGCAGCCCATGAGGGCCCAACATACACCAAATGCACAAGTTCACAACAAGTTGCCCCCAAGGAAAATATGGAAAAAGTTGGAGGGCAAAGTGGGAAAGAGGATTCTCACATCCTCCTTAAAAGGCACTTTCTTGTGCAAGAAGCAAGGGGAGAGAGGCCAAAAAGGTGGGGCAGCAAAAAGGCCCTTTTCAGTTTTCTTCCTAGTTCCTTCCTAGGGAGAGGAGAGCAGAAGAGAGAAGAAGAAGAAGAGAAAAAGGAGGAAGAGAAGGCTGCTGCGTGGCTGCCCAAGAAGAAGAGAAGAAGAGGGGAGGTTGCCAACGTGAGAGAGAGGGAGCTTTGAAGAGTCTCTTCTTCTCCTCAAAAGGTGTGCCAAGAGGAGAGAAAAGAGCCCCCAAGAAGAGAGCCATCGTTTCCCCCCTCCTTCTTCTTTGTTTTCTTTGTGTTCTTTTTGTTCTCCTCCCCATCCCTTGTCAAATCATGGCATTTGTTTAAGTTATTGTCTCTCCCCATTCCCCCATGTGCATGAGAATGGCATTTAATGCCCCCTTTTCCTTTGAATAGAATATAAGAGGAATGAGATGCATGTGCCCTTTTATTTAATGCATGTGATGGGAATGTGTTCTTTTGCTTATTTATATTGATTAGAGCATGTGCCCCATTCCCCATAAGTTTTTTATATTCAAAGCCTTTGGCCCTTCTCCCAGCAAGAAACCCCCCTTCTTACAGTTGCGTTTTTCTGCTTGTTTCCCCTTGAATAGAGGCTGCCGACTCACCTGGATGTGGGTTTTGGGGCGCCCAAGGGTGGGCACATCAATGCCTATTCCTTGCTGGTGCCCCTAAATGGGACTGACAGCCCTCCAATCCATCATGGGGGTGCTGCCTTCCCCTTGGCAGTAAGGATTCCCCCATCTCTTATGAGTTTTTATGTTTAAGCATTGCATGCCGAATCACCGCAATTCCAAGTCTATGCACAAAAGGGTTGGATAATGTGATATCCATGCCCTGCCAAGGACTTGAAGGGGATGTAATTTGTCCCAACATCGTGGGTATACCACGTTTGTCTTGTTTTTCGGGGTGAAAACCATGTTAGTCATGGGTCTTTGTTGAAGGTTTGCTGCCGACTCACCTGGGCATGAGCTTTCAGCATTTTAAGACCGATCGTGCGACATTTTGCCTGCCTAAAAGATTGAAATCGACCGAGATATACCTCAGTCCCTCCCATGAAATTTTCTTGCCGTTTCACCATGAGTCGAGCGCTATCCCTTTACAAGTGGGAGCTGCTGACTCATGCAGGCAGAACAGTTGACTGTCGACTCACCTGTGCAGTGAGCTTTCAGCGCTTTAAGACCGATTGACACGGCATTTCACCCGCCTAAAAGCCTAAAATTGACCGGGATATACCTCAGTCCCTTCCGTGAATTTTTCCCACCATTCCGCCATGAGATGAGTGCCATCCCTTCACAAATGGATGTTGCCAACTCATGCAGGCAGAATAGTTTCTTGCCGACTCACAAAGAAATGAGACTCTATGAGACCCCTGGTTAGATAATATGATATCTATGCCCGGGTTCCTAGATTCAAACATTGTTAGATCATCAACTGGACTATTTTCGGTCTCGGTACTCATCGATTCCCTCGTAGCCCCACCTCGGGAATCAGTACCGTGTGCTGTTTGGGTAGCGCCGTATATGGCTAACACCCCGTTTTGGTACCATCTCCTTTGTGGTGGATGAATACCGCGAACTCCCTCACACCCCATGAGCCCGGGGAAGATGCTGACGAATTTTTCCGTGAGTTTTAAACCGTTAAGTGCTTCTGGCTGGTGAGTCGGCAAGGACTCAGCTACCGACTCACTAAATCAGTGAAGAGAATTGAACCAGTGAGTCGATAGACCTCATATATGATGAGTCGGAAAACCTTGGTTTATGAGAATATTTTGCTTTCGGTCTCGGTACTCATTGGTTCCCTTGTAGGTAAGCCTCGGGAATTGGTACCGTGTGCCGTTTGGGTGACGCCGTATACGGCTAGCACCTCGTTTTGGTGTCGTCTCCATTATGGTAGACGAGTACCATGCCTTCCCCTTTGCTATGAGTAGGGGGAGGTGCTCCCCCTATGAGTAGGGGGAGGTGCTGCCGAATTTTCTCGCACATCCTTATGAGATTAAAAGATTTTATATGATTAAAAGACTTCAAAACCATGCTAGCTAGGTGATTCGGCAGAAGTGCAGTAGCCTGCCGACTCACTGGTTCAGCAGGACCCTGCCGACTCAGTCATGTTCTGACTCAGGAGTCTACCGACTCACTGGTGTAGCAGGGTTCTTCCTGCATGGATAGATTAGACAAGAGGTTTTGGTACCCAAATTACTTTGGGTCCCAATTTTTCATTCATGTGTGCATAATGTGTCTTTTTGGATGTTGCCAAAAGGGGGAGAAACAACAATATGTATAAATTGAACATTTTGTCATCATCAAAAAGGGGGAGAATGTTGGGTTTACATGTGTTATGTTTTGATGATGAACAATACAAATTGATGTTATGTGAATATGAACAACATGATGAAAGTGACAAACTCAAGCATTGTCTAATTGTCCATTATATCTCACTAACATGCTCTTAAATGTAGGTGTAAATGTATGCAAACATGTACCAAATTCCAGAGCAAAATCTCAAGAAACTCAAGTTAATCAGTGCCTGTCGACAGATCTGCAAGTCCCTGTCGACAGCCAAGCACATGCAACTCAAAACTGAATTCAGGACAGATGTACCTGTCGACAGACCCAGATAGCCTGTCGAAAGATATACACAGGGAACTGATTCCCGGAAGACAAGTGTTCTGGACTGTTACCGCCTGTCGATAGATGCATAGGGTGCTGTCGACAGACGAAGAGAAGACCTCAGTTCTGAGATTTGGATATGTTTCCTATATGTGTGTTTCCTTCTACCACGTCTCTCCGAACATGGACACCCTTATATAAGGAACATATGAAGGTATTTTCACAGAGCGAGAAGCCACCATACCAACCCTAATAAAAAAACCAAGAGAGAGCTTCTCCCTGTTGCTCTGCTTCAAGTCTCCGTCCAGAACGAAGAAGAAACATCTTCCTAGTGGAGTTGAAGCCAGTTTGTCCACGACTCAAGCTTCTGCATCAGTTGATCTACATCTAAACGAAGCTTGGAGTTCTTCTGACGACCAACGACAAGAGTTCTTCATTTGGATTTGTTCTTTCAACTCAGAACTCCTGTCTTTTATTATTTTCTCACACTCCTGTGTGGTGGTTGTGATTCAAGTGTTCCTTGTGCTTGAGTCACGTGGCTTATGTTGTTCTGATTGTGTGTTCACATCAGACAACGTGTGTGTGTGTGAGTTGTAGTGTGGAACTCGCTCATAAGCAGTTGTTTCTGCGTGTGTGTGTGGACGTTGGACGTAGGATACACAAGTTGTGTACTCCGAACCACCTTAAATCATCATGTCTGTGGTTTGAACGTTTTACGTTAGATGATTGGTAGGCACGTTGGTCTTTCACACGCTAGATAAATTACTGTTCTTTCTACTTACAATTAACACACATCTTGGTTCGATTCTAACTCTGTTCAGAATATCGAAAAGTCTGTGTCTCCATCAAAAAGAAGGTCATAGTGTTTTAAATTGATAGTAATCTATTCAACCCCCCTTCTAGATTACCATAATAGGTAATTCCACACATTTTTCACGTGACGCACCCTGCCATCGCGACCTGAATGTGACGGTTGAGGCTGTCGCCTTCACATTGCTGATGCTAGTAGGCCGCCCAGAGTGCTCCACGTGGCGGGCATGCAGATGAAGACCCTCAAACGACGGTTTCATGAATGCGACGCCCTGGACCGTCGCATTCAGATCGCGATGCCCAGCTCTATCGCGTTCACAGACAGAGAACCTGTGGGTGCTCTGGGCCAATTCTGTCAGCCCACGAAGCCCCACAACCTGCGTAAACACCTAAAACACAAGCCACAGGCCACACACTGGCCACCACAACCACTAATCCTCGATCCGAACGGTCAATATGCTACAAAAATACCTTTGGCGCCCATTGAAAATTCAAATGACTTTTTAACTCTTATATTGTCATTTCTCTGATTGGTAAAAAGCTCTTACAGCAGGCTGTCAATAGGAAAATATGAACAGAAGACAAAAGGAGATTTCCTCCTTCCTACAACAAAAGAAAAGCACCTAACCTTCTATTTCTAGCTATCTGCAGAAAATACAGATAGAAGGCAAGAAGTGGTATGAGCCATTTGACAAAAGACTTCACAAGTCTGATCATCTGCCTTGCATTTAATGTCTACAGGTCCACCTCTATACACAGTCAACATCTTGGACCTGCTGCTGCCATCCTTGGAATTGCGCACTAGTTGAAACATTTTCCTCCTTTCCAAATAGCTAGTAGGCAGAAGAAAGACATCCATTAGATTTAACAAAAGGAGAGTAGAAGAAGAAAAAAGCCGAGAAAGTCAACGGATCCAAAAAGTTCCAACAACTATTCTTCAACAGATCCTTTTCATTTGCTCCATATAAAGATGAAGCAATGACTGAAAAAAAAGTAACAGACAGTGCAAACTTGAAGATCAGTCAAGGAGTGTACATCCAGTGAGCATCCAACTCCATACATACTCAAGCAAGAAAGGAAGAGAGCTCATGCCCATTCAAGCTGAAGTATTCAAGCCGTCTTCTTTCTACCTCATTCTCTCTCTGTGTCTTTGTGTATTTGAGATAGAGAAAGCTAGGGGTGTAGCCTAAGAAGAGTCTTTACTGTAAACTCTTAGACATAGTTTCAGATCAAGCATTTTCTATTGTGTATCTTGAGCTTGATCTAGGGGCTTCAGGTCCTTGCTTCTGTGTTAGAAGTGTTCCTCTTCGGTTGGAAGAGAAGGCTTGTTGTGCAAGTGTTTCCCTTGATTAGAAGAGAAGACCAACTTGTGTCTGGTGGTGTAACCACGCTGGGGTGTGTTCCAACAGGTTTGCTTCTGAGCCTATAAAAGAAGTGGGCTACCTTCTTGCACGAGATAGAGAAGAAGACCAGCTCGGGGTGCTAGATGTTGTATGCCCCTTGTTTAACGGAAGACCAAGGTTACTTGGTGGTTATGAAATCCTAAGAGTTTGTTTAGGGACTGGACGTAGGACTTCTATTTGGAAGGGCCGAACCTTAATAAATTTTTGTGTTGCTTATGTGCTTTCTTCCGCACTCTTTACTTCCATTGCACATGCTTATTTATACTAACCAAATATTTTCAAGTGGTGATTTTTGTTTTAGTTTTCTGATTTTCTATTCACCCCCCATCTAAGTTAGTCTTGCTGCCATATCAAGAGGACCAACAAGAACATGAGCAATTGCTCTTGCATAGTAACATGAATAGTGTCATGCAACAAATTCCTTCGTCGTACAACTACATATAATTGGTAAAATGTCCTCCTACTCATGTAGATCATTTTTATAGATGTTGCATCATCAACACTAATGACACTCTGCACATACTTTCTCCTAATCTCATTCCGAGTACTCGAAGGAATCCTCGGTATGCTTTCACTCAATTCACCACTATTATCACTATTATCTACAAGTATTTCAAGTACCCCAACATAGGCAGATAAAACTCCTACAGTTGCAACATCCATTTCATCTTCATAAGAAAAATCATTGACATCCATCTACAATTTAAAAAGATGTGAATAATAACTAATAATTAGCAATCATAAATGTTCATGGAGAAAATTTGATTACTTGCAAAAATAAAAAACTATACTAGATAAATTCATAAAGATCATAAACAGAATCATGGTGACATAATAAGTATCATTGAAATTTATATGAGATGACATCAAAGGAATAGTTTAATTAGATCTTGTCTTCTGAAAACAAATATGGCAATTGGGCATGCTGCAAGATGTCCTTGCTATTTGTTTCCACCTATGCAACTTGGCCCTAGGGTTTTAAGGATATCACTTCAAGCCCCCACTTGCTTTCCATGTTTGCATGGATCTGTGGTTTATGTTGAAGAACAAATGGGCAAAAACTCTTTTAGGTACTTTATATATTGATTCTGATGTATATGAACTCTCTTCATTTTAGGTACTTATTATCTAAGGACCTTATGTACTGATTAGAAAATAAAAAATAAACTTACTATTCATAAGGTCCTTCTTGTAAGAATGAACTCTTTAATATAAAGTTTATTAATCATAAGGTGCATAGGAACTTAAAACCAAGAAAAAAAAATAGAGGTCATACCCATGAAGTTGTTTATCATGCCTTTTTTTACACTTGCCACCAATACAAAATAAGGTTTTAGGTAATAGCACAAACCTGTTTTGATTTCAGGCAGAACACCTGGAAATCATCCATTATGTAAAAAATGTGCATAAACCTATATAAACTGTAGCTTCATATAGTATGTAATTATATAGATTAAAACATAGAGATGTATGTGACTGAAATGTCATCACGCTAGCTTCAAAACATGATTTTAGTTTATATAGTAGCAGGTTCTTAAGGTTCTATGTATATATTAAACATGTGACAATGGTTCTCTAATTTTCCGTAAGGTTCTCTGATTTTCCATAAGGGGACATCTAGGGGATGTGAGAATGATTAATGGAGGGTGTTGATATTCCATAATTGTTTTGCAACCAATGAAATCTGAAAAAATATCCCGCCCATAAGGAAGGCCCCTGCAAAATATCTTCTCCCTTTCAAGACAAGCAATGAGGGAAGGCGTACAACAGTGAGGGGACCAGGGGGCTGTGTGTTGGAAATAGACGACACAAATTAGTCAATGTCAAAGACATACAAAACTTGAAAAAAAACTGCCATAATCTTCAGAGTAATAACCATATATGAATAGATAAATATCCATTCAGTATAAACAAATAGCTGCATAGCACAAACAAATACTAGTCTAATATAGACAAGTAGAATAATAAGACAAACAAATAGGTACAGGACATACAAAAATTTAAAAACTAGTCATCATTTTGAGTAATAACCATATATGGACAAATAGCCTTTAAGTACATCAGAATACTTGGAGACTCATATTCAAACAAATGATAAGACATATACAAAGCAGTCAACAAGACCATCATCCTTATGACTGATAAATCTCTGTGAGGTATAGGCCACACAAATACATAGAAGACATATGAAACTTAAAAAAACTATCATCCAAATCATATCCATTCTTCAACCTGTACACATACATCCATTGTTCAACCTCTACAAGGGAGATGTCCTTATGATAGATAAATATATGTGGGTACAGACAAATAGAAGTATGCAAGATGTGGAAATAGATGGCAAATGCAAGTAGGGATATCTTATTAGATAAAAATACAGAAATTAAAAAGAAATAATAGATTAAGAAAAATAAACTCTTAAAATTAAACACATAAATTTCAACACTATGTCGATCAGATCTCTCTCTCTTTTTCTATTGCCGCCGCATTCTTTAGATCATTAGTGCTAGAACAACTAACGATGCAAATAAACCGCATTCGGAGTAAGGCAACACCTTTTTTCTTGGAAGGACACACTAGAATTTGGTTTCCCTTCCTTTTCCATTGATCTAGGGTTTGTCTCGAAAAGAGCAGATCATCAAGAGAAGAGTAGGTGCTCGATAGAGATCATAACCTCTGGTGATCTATGCAAGCGAGGGGCAAATGAAGTTGGACTAGGATTTTACGGAAGGAAGAGGAGTACCTCGCGAAGGAAATGTCATCCCCGCGACGCTCGCAAAAAACCTACCCAGCAGATTCGGACAGGGAGGAAGAAGGCCAATCTCTTGTGCCAGAGCGCACCGATCTCCTCACAGGGGGTCTTCGTGCTCGACCTTTGGGATGGCGATGAGGCTCTTGGTGAGCAAAAGGGGGACAACGTCGAGATTCGCGGTGAGAGGGGATGGGGATGGCGACTTCGATGGCATTGCGCGGTAGAAAGGGGGACGCCGTCGAGGAGGCTCGCGACGAGCTCGCAGTGGGAGGGGATGGCGGTGGCTTGCGACGAGGGCCAATGGGGGAAATGGAGTTACAAGGAAAATGGCGTTCGTAGTTTTAACTCGGATGCCAAAATTCAAAAATTTCGGAAAAACTAATTTCTAGACCAACTTTTCAATGAAACCAAATACTCAATTTTATAAAGATTTTTTGGAAAACCTTTTCCTGTGGGAGATTTTACATGGAACCAAATAGGTCCTAATTATAGTGACGGATACAGATTTTTAATTCAATGAATTTTTTAATGGTCACATATAAATTATATTTTTAATTCAATAGGGTTACTAATGATGAAAATTTCAATTCAGTTGGGGGTCACGGACCTCGTTAACTATAAACTAGATCCGTCACTGACTAATTAATAGCTTCAAAGGTGTAAGTAGCTTCAGTTCAGATGAATGGCATGGTGAAACTGCAACCAAAAATAGCAGAGAATCCAGACAAGAAGAGAACTTAAATGTAACATCTAAATTGAAAAGGAGATCTCCGGTCTGTTTGGAATCCCTGCCCACTGACTACAATAAATTCTCTCTATTATTCTTGAAAACGAAAGGGGAACATCCATCCCTTCATCAGCTACTTCATAATTTTTTGAGCATGCATTATTGGGGAACAGTACTGTTGATTGCAGGCTTGCCATTCCAGCTGCTGCTCACAGGCTATTGAAACTAGGGGCCACAGATTTCTTCATTAGTCCTTATCTATTGGTTGCCTTGATCTTTCAATGTAATAAATTAATCCCCCCAATAACAGGCCTCTAATTCAATCATTGACTGTGGAGAGTCCCAAACCACCAGATTGCCTGCTCTTGATCCCAATGCTCGACTCATAAAAGATACGATTGGCAGCGGCCCAAATCTGCATTGTAATTTGTAATAACTATGGATGGACACTTGTCAGGACAAAAAAGAAAGGCTCTCTTTCTCTCTCCTCACGCATGCGCCCAATAATATCAGAAGGGGAACAGGACTTACTACCCTCCCAACTTGTCCGCCTCATATATGAGGAGACGGACCCACAATCACATAATAGTTATAGGGCCCGCTCCTTTATATTAGGGATGAATAAATTGGGAGGGTAACAATCCTTTTCCTAAGAAAAATGTGAGACTATATATGTATCTCTCTAACACATCTATTGTCAGGTGCAATTTAAATCGGAAGTTTGAATAAACCAATTGTAATCTAATGTTTAAAATTAATGTATTAGAACATCAGACCTAAGTTAAATAATGTCCAACAACTCTCGAACTTGGATGGGATGACGAATATAGAAAAAATAGAAAAGAAACAACCGCACGATGATATAAGGATTTTATGTAGTTTGGAGTCATCGTGCCTTCATTTTCATCAATGGAAGAATTCCACTAAAAGATATAACAATAAATATAGTGAGAATTTGCCTTTTTTATACCAAAAACACTAGCGTGAATCACGTATTTAAACATCAAAGACAATAATATCTTTTTTACAAGTACAATTTCCTTTCGAAAGACTCATATCACTCAAATCCCTTCACAAGAGTCGTTGCCTCCTTAACCATGCAAGATTTTTTTTTTGATTGATGCAATGTATCAAAGTCGGACTTCTCTTTTCCCACACTATTACTGTCCATCCCGTCTACGGTGGGAGACACTTAACCATGCAAGATGATTTGCATGTTAATCGATACGTTAGAGAGCTAGTTCATGCTGTCTGCACTATGACAAGCATTTCCGATCTCAAAATCAGAAACGAGCAGGTGGTTGATGCGAGAATGGCAGAACAGACTTGTGAAAAGAGTAGTAGCCCCGTAGACTCACAATTTTTTTTTAGAGTGAAAAATAGTCTATTTCATTCAACACAACTAGTACATAGGGACATGGGCAGGCATACCAAAAAATGATCACCCACACTAAACTCAACACCCATGAAATCTGCAAGAAGAACAGAGGGCAAACAGAAGCGGCGTCCAAACAGTGGACCCACGGTCCAAACAAGAAAGACAAAATATCTTAAAATCTAGGGGAACTCCAATCATCGCATCAGATCGTCGGAAGCGAACACCAACTATCGCTGGCGGCAACACAATGGGAAAGTGTGCACACGACCAACACCTACATTGGGGAGGGGCTCGACGGTGACGGAAGGGAAGGGAAGGGGGATGTCAAATAACCTTCACATAACACTTAGAGTAACATGTTAGGGCAACAGAACGGAGAGTTTTCTTCTTGCTTGTCTACGTCCTGTTGCCGTAGAGTAACATCTAGCGTACAAGGCACGGCAGCTGACTTATCTCTGCCGGTCCTTTAATTCCTACACGACATAGGTTAATGTAACTAATAGGGTATAACTTGCAAACCCAGTCCCCGGACAAGCAAATTCGTTGCCCACCGCTCCGCATCTGCGTGACGAGAGCCTTAATATTATAGGACACACCATGAAAAAGGTAGCCACTTTTCTTTCGCACTTTTTGTCTCACTGCGATGGTGGTGGGCTTGTTTGCAACAAGAGAAAAAACTTTGTTTAAGGGTGTACTACTTGGTGCCTATGCCGATGTGTCGGTTTACGCAATCCAACGGGACTCAACAGTCAAATACGCCTTTCAATTACCAGAAAGACTTAGTATATTTTTATATATATTTTAAGTATAATATGATTAGATAATAATTTATGTGACACTCATCATATGAAGAGTGATAAAATAGTAACCCAATTAATTAATAAATGTCACGTGAACTTGTTATCTAGTTAAGTACAATATGAAAGTGCACTAAATCTTTCTCTTCACTTAGATTACGCAGTACCAAAGTTGAGAGCTTTATCGAAGATCACAAGAGAACAACAACAAAATAGAAAAGGAGAGGGTCTGTCTTAATGACGATTTGTTTGCGGAGAAACGTTTAGAGTAATATTAGTTTTAAATATATTTTAAAAATTTTATTGATCCACCTCATGTAATTTAGTTCGTATAGTTTACTCCATCATACTGTGTTATTTTTTTATTTTGAAATTTAATTTTTTATTTTAAAATCTAATTTTTTTTGACGTTCAAATTTCTCTGTTTTGATGCAGTGACCTACATTGAACACCATTAGAGTCAAAATAAAAAATTAGATTTTAAAATTAAAAAAAATCATAATATGACGTAACGAACCACCGTGAGATGGAGTAATGAATTTTTTAAAATATATTTAAAATTGATATTATTACACTGAGATGATTATAATAAACCTTTCTTTATTTCTGTACTGGCGTTGAAACAAAGCTGTTGGATCATGGTCGTCATCACACGCCAACGTCTCAAATGGACGAGTTGGGCATTGAAAGCTCACTCACCTGTAGTAGTCAGAAACCTGTCCCTCCGTGCACTAACTCCATTTCGGTACTTTACTTGCTCACGAATCAAGCACCCCCTTTAAAACAAAAGTATTTAACAACTGGCGGGAATAAAGATGAACGAAAAGAGGTCCCCTCTTCAGGAAAAGGTGGCAGGATCATCAGGTATGCAGGGAAAGGAGATGGCGAGGTGCCTGATGAGGCTTTTTCAAGCTCTCAAGTTATTGAGTTGGAGAGGCCAACCTTTAAAGAGTTCCTTCGCCCTCGTCCTTCTCTTTTCTTGATCGTTTAACCCAGTTGCAAGTGGAATTAGTTATGCTCTTTGCTGAAGGAATCATGGTCTAAGATATATATATATATATATTATCGCATCATGTAGACCCATATCTCTACCCCACACAATGACGTTAGTGGGTAAATAAGTCAGACTATAAGAAATCTTAGCTCTGCCTACGAAAGTTTCTTATGGTTCTGTATATTCGTATGGATAGACATATTTATACTTACTAACTGTACGTGTCGTAAGTATATCAGACGAACTTTGTTCTTAAACTTTTAAGATATATGTATCCCTATGATGTGATACTGTAAGCATATAACAAAATCATATACCTACAGAGTTTGATACAGTAAATATATAATAAAATATTATTATTAACATTGGGCGTGCATCGAATTAAGGCGTCCCGCGCGAAGATTGAAGGGGAAAAAACCCCCTCCTTCCCCTTGCCTGGCAAGCAAGCAGCGGCCCGTAGGAGATTTGCAGTGGCAACAGGCGGACTTATTGGCAGGCAGCGTACCTGCAGAAGACTCGTGGCGACGGCAGGCAGCGTCTACACTGGAGAAGACTCGCGGCGGCAACAGTAGGCAGCGTCTGTAGTGGGGAAGAGCTTGTGGCGACGTCAACAGGCAGCGTTCCCGCAGAAGACTCGCGACGACGGCAGGCAGCGTCTGCACTCGAGAAGACTCGTGGCAGCAGTAGCAGGCAGTGTCCGCAGTGGAGAAGACTTGCGGCGGCAGTAGGCAGCGTTCGTACCCTACCCCTCTCTCGCACGTAAGTACATTATGATTCACACTCGATTTGGGGACTTGTCGGCGGGGTGGGGGCAGGCGGTCATCGGACTCGTGATTGGGAGGCGGGGGGGCGCCGACAGGGCCAGGGTTGGTGGTAGACGTAAGGGGGAGTCAAATTGTGAGGAAGATGGAGGGGATGACGAGCGAGGAGGAGGTGCGGCGACAGGGGATTCTGTTGGAATTGAGGGGGGAGGGGTGCTGCTAGTGGTTTGTGGGGGGTGGGGGAGGGGGCAATGTATTGGGGGGAATGGGGTCGCCAGACTGGGCATTGGAGGGGGGTGGAGGGGATGATCGGCGGGGAGGAGGTGCGGTGAGAGGGGATGCTGTTGGGAGATGTTGTTATTGTTAGTGTAGAATAGATGTTGTTATTCTTTCAGTTCTGCATATGTCTTTGATAATTGCTGTAGTGATATCGAACACAAATGATTTTTATGTTTGTATTCTATAAAAGTTGTGTGGTCCATGCTTTTTGTAAAGTTGCTTCAGTGTTTCAAATATTACTATCATTTTGTAATATAATATTGTCGAGGAACTATGAAGGTTAGTGTAGTTCAAGGCAGGGTTTGGAATGGACTCAATCAGAATGGATCAATCAACTAGTTGCAGTTTTGGCAGGCTGATCCAATCCTGATTTACCTGTTCAGATTCTTGGGGTCAGATCAAGCAGATTGGATTAATTTATCTTACACGAAGTTGTTCAGGGAATATGATAATTGGTAGAGTATTATGAAGGATTGTGTAGTCAACCACAAGAATCCCCTAAGGTTGGATTGATGGATAAGGGAACTTGTCTAGGCAGAAACTATAAACTTTTTCTTTGTATTCTCCCTGATCTTGGGTATCATTGTCTTCATATTTTTCCTGAAAATTTTAAAACCCTTTGATCGCTAGTCGTTTAGATGTCAAACAGTTGTATGCAGCATATATGCATATAAGTTTGACAATAATCCATTTTTGCAGGTCCACTTTAGAAGTTATCCTGCAGATAGCTTGACTCCCTGTGATGGTGAAGAAAGTGTGAAGTGGAGCTTCATCAATTCCTTAAAAGAGGTTTGTGCCTGAGGACAACATATGGCATCTCTTATTCATGTGGATGTCCATTTGTCATGCACTAATTTGAATTTTAGGTAGTCATTTGCATAAAATCTGTTTGCTTTATGTGCAACCTTTTTATAGTGTCAGGCAAACCCCATTTCAGTCCTGTCTTTGTTATTCAGTTAAAGGCAGTAACTGAAATGGGGTTTGCTTGGACATTAGAAATATGGGGTGTTGAATTCACAATTCTTAATTATATATATAGCATAGAAGGTTGGTCTTTTTCCTTTGTATGTCTCTAGTAGCCATGTGAGAATCATAGCAGTCAGTTGTCCTTGAAGTGTATCTCCTTTCCATCCAAACAGTAGTCTTTGTCAATGTTGTACTGTGTACTTTCCAACCCACTCACCATTTTATCAAACTAGTTCTAAACATAATTGGTAGTGTTTCCATGTCTATCTTCGACTTAATTATTTTTATGACCAAGACAATTTTGTTTTTTTATTTTTTAATTCAGGTTGCTTACCTTATTTTTTCCCCTTTTAATCCATGATGGGGGGAATGGTCGCCAGACTGGGCATTGGGAGGGGGATGGAGGGGGATGACCATACAGACACTATTTTTTTTTTTTGGTTGCTTACCTTATTTTTTCCCCTTTTAATCCTTGATGGGGCATAATGAAGCCTTACGTACTCTACCTTGTGCATTGTTGTTCCCTATCCTTTCTTAGTAATTACTTTCTCATGTGCCGTAGAAATTGATGATCTGAACATCTATAGTTCATAGTCCACCAAATGGTGTCACGTTGAAACTTCTTGTCCTGTCATTAGACAATTCAATGGAAATCTTGCAACATCTATAGTATGCTGAATATAATGTAAATGAGCTTTTTTTTTGTAGTTAGACGTTATGGATTGGAATTGGATGGATAAATTGAAGAATACAAAGGAATATATGGATGGAGTTGACGCATACATTCAAGTTGCTTCTGCTCACTCTGCTCCATCAACAAAGATTAAGTGTCCTTGTTTGGAGTGTGTATGCCTCTTGAGACATGAAAAGGAAATAGTAAGACAACATTTGTTTCAATATGTAGTCATTAAAGACAAACAATTTTTGAAGTTCTATGGGAGTAGTTCTTCTTCTAGGCAAATGTCTACGGATTTTGCACGCACAACACTTTCGAAGGATGTTGGTCTGCATTTGATGTTGGAGGATGTTATTGGTGAGGAAAATTCGAAACATGCAGAAGTGAAGTCAATGGATGATAATAAAGGAGAGTATGATGAATTTCAACAGTTGTTGGTAGATGTTGAACGGCCTTTGTACCCTGGTTGCACGACATTCAACAAGATTTCATTTATAGTCAGATTGTTCAACATAAAATGCAGAGGCAAAATGAGCAACAAATCTTTCGACATGCTTCTGAAGCTATTGAAAGAGCCTCTTCCAGAAGGTGATGTGTTGCCAGCTACGTTCTATGAATTGAAAAAAATCATTGGTAAAGTGGGATATGATTATCACAAGATTGATGCATGTCAAATGATTGTATTTTGTACCGAAAAAGTATGAGTCTTATGATCATTGTCCTAAATGTGGAGAATCTATATGGACGAAGGGAACTGAAAGAAGTGATCATAACAAGAAGATTAAGGTTGTAAAGAAAATTTTTCGGCATTTTCCATTGATTCCAAGACTGCAAAGATTATACACTTGCAGTAAATCATCTGTAACCATGTGTTGGCATAGTGATGAACGCCAAGAAGACGACATTCTAAGGCACCCAGCTGATTCCCCTTGTTGGAAGGCATTAGATGCGATTGCTGGTTTTACTTTAGAACCTCGTAATGTGCGCCTAGGCTTGGCAAGTGATGGTTTCAACCCCTTTGGGGTAATGAGTACGAGTCATAGTACATGGCCTGTGTTGTTGACACCATACAACTTACCTCCATGGTTGTGTATGAAGCCACAAAGTATTTTTGTGTCGTTACTCATTCCGGGACCTCAAGGTCTGGAAAATGATATTGATGTCAATCTTCAGCCACTTATTGAAGAATTACAAATTCTTTGGTATGGAGTTGAAACATTCGATGCTTATAAGAGTGAAATATTTCTATGCGTGCTACACTACTTTGGACAATTAGTGATTTTCCTACATATGGTTATCTGTCTGGTTGGAGAACTAAATGCCAATTAGCTTGCCCTACATGTAATGCAGATACATCATCTTTATGGTTAAAAGACAGTAGAAAATTCTGTTACACTAATCATCGTCGATGGTTAGGTGTGGGTCATAAGTTTCGTTCTATGAAATGAAGGTTTGATGGAAAAGAAGAAATGAGAGCCAGACCAAATGTGTTATCTGGGGTTGATATACTTAAGCAGTTTCATCCACTTAAATTTACTTTTGGAAAAGTTCCCAAATTTAAAGTGGGGGTGAAAAGAAAACAAAAGGACGCTGCAACATCATCACCCACTCTTGAGTGTCATACCAATTGGAAGAAGAAAAGTATTTTTTTTTACTTACCATATTGGAAGTCCTTACTATTAAGACATAATCTCAATGTCATGCATATCGAGAAGAATGTTTGTGATAGTATTATTAGAACTTTGTTAGATGTTGATGCCAAAACAAAAGATGGTTTGAAAGTTCGACATGATCTCCAACAATTGGGTATAAGGGCCACTCTTCAACCTCAAACTCTGGATTCTAACAGATTGCTATTGCCACCTACCATGTTCACTTTGAGCAAGATGGAGAAGGATACGATTTGCAAGGTTTTGAAAACTGTGAAAGTTCCAGATGGCTATGCATCAAACATATCAAGGTATGTAAATCCCAATGATCGTAAGAAAATTTGGGGTTTAAAAAGTCATGATTGTCATGTCCTCATGCAACAATTGCTTCCAGTGGCAATGAGGGGAGTGATACAAAAGGAGCTGAGATATGCAATTAACGATGTATGCAATTTTTTTTCTCTAATATGTTCCAAGACTTCATCGTCAAGTGATTTCTATAAGCTTAGACAAGAAATTGCAAAGATATTATGTCAATTGGAGATGATCTTCCTGCCAACCTTTTTTGATATAATGATACATCTTCTCATCCACTTACTTGACGAAGCAAGGCTTGCTGGCCCAGTTCAGTACAGATGGATGTACCCTATTGAAAGGTTTGCATTAATCTTATACTTGTTCCTGACGGTTGTACACTATTGCTAATAATACTTGATTTCATTTTGAATCTCCACTAGGTTTTTGGTGAAACTTAAGTCCTATGTACGAAATAGGGCACGTCCAGAGGGGTCAATGGCAGAAGGGTATATAGCCGAGGAGCCTCTTATC
This sequence comes from Colocasia esculenta, assembly GCA_014218235.1. Classification (NCBI taxonomy): domain Eukaryota; kingdom Viridiplantae; phylum Streptophyta; class Magnoliopsida; order Alismatales; family Araceae; genus Colocasia; species Colocasia esculenta. The sequence continues at coordinate 114,775,506 of CM024753.1, read as the reverse complement.
TTTTCTTCGAGATATCTAGACGATGATGTTGAGACATGGCCTAACCAACCTTTAAGAAATGAAGATGACAGTCAGTCGGAGAGGACCATACAGACCCTCGAGGACATGTTGAGAGCGTGTTGCCTAGGGCAGCATCTGGGAGTCGCACTATAGCACCCCAAAATTTAATACCAAAATAACAATATGATATAAAAAATTTATTAGAAAAATTTTTATTTTCATAAAACACATAAATATTTACTAGAAACCTAATTATCTTTACTTTAGAAATATTTTTACATTAGTAAAGTGATTTCGATGCTGTCTTCAGATGTGCGCACTCCAATAGGGCGCCACCAGAATTCGGTAACGGAATTGAAATCTGAAAACACATAATTCTTAAAAAAATGTGTTGTTTCGAGAAACTTAAATATCTTGAATTATTGATGCACAAATATCAAGATTAAGTCGACACAATGATTTTCTGGGTAATTTTTGCTGGATGAAAAATTAATTTCAAAAATTAAACTAAAATAACCATAATTTGTAAAACCTTTCAATTAGTTTATGTTTGAAATTTCAACTTGATTGGACATCATTTGAATATAAAAATATAAGGAAAAAGGGGTCAGATAAATTATTACCTATTTACGTAACCCATTTTCCTTGATTATTTGCTTACATTGTATGGGCTACGTAGGTTATGTTCTGTTGGAGTAGGAAGGTGACACATATCACCATATGTGTTAGGATTTAAAACCTTGCTATAAAACGTGGCTAAACAAGAAGAGTAAGGGATTTTAACTTCAACACATGGGGTTTTACAATGATGGTTGGGGGATTACTTGCCAACCATGCATGTAATCCCAAGGCTTATATAAGCTCCCTTAGCTGCACCCACGATAGTTTTTCTTTTTCTTGTGCTGCCATTGTTCCTTCTGTAGCTGTTGTTGCTGTCGCTCCTGCCATTGTTCCTGTTGTAGCTGCTGCTGCTATAGCTCATGCTACTACTCTTGTTGTAGTTGCTACTACTACGACTCCTCCTACTACTACTACTGGTTCCTTTTTTAGGAGAATAGGAGGATTTGCATTCCTCTTTGGATAAGTAGGTTCCTCCCTATGATTGTTCTTCTATTTCTTGCTTTAATGCTTGTGGTCTCCCATTTGTATAAACCCATACTTCCTATTTGTTCCATGTTCTGTAGTACTCACCTTTTTCTAGTTCCCTTCTCCTATTATAATCCTTGAGATCATCTATCTTGGTATTACCTTGACTTGTGTTCTGTAAGGCTGTTAGAAGTGTGAATTCATTCTTTTCCTTCCACTTTGTTCTTTTCCTTCCACTTTGTTCATGTCTTTAGTTGATGATTCATGTACTCAATGTGAGTTTTCTTCCAGCTTCCTTGCTTCCATAAGTTTTTCCACAACACCCATACTGTAAAGATCTCATCTCTTTGTTCTATTCTTTTCTTCATGAAGGATGTGTAATGAAATGTACTTAAGAACCACAAATTATTGTTTAATCCTTCATGGAATAATAAGAACTCTTAGAAGAGTCTCTTCAGTCAATTTTAAACCATTCTAGACAGAAAAACCTACGGCTGTCGACAGATAGAACTCATCTGCCGACAACCACCTATGGCCTGTCGACAGCTAAGGGCTAGATTCCAGAATCCAGTTATGGATGAACCAGTAGCTGTCGATAGCCACCTTATGGCTGTCAACATCCACCAGTCTGTGATTTAAACCAGAACCATTCCTTTCCCAATCCAAGTTGACACACTCTTGTATTATCCAAACAAGTTACCTTTCTCATTTTCTTGGATTCTAAACTATTATACCACTGAGTTGAATCATTTAATCATCATTTATATTCATCTTTGGATTATTCTTGGATATCCTAAACTATTTTAATTCTTATATCTTCTGGATATCTTTGACCATTAACTCCTAGAACCCTGCTTCCTGTAAAAATGCTTGACTCTTGATGAGTGCCCAAGTACCATGTATGTATATCAGAAATGGAAATGGGATGACGTACTTTTGGGTCTTCTGACTCTCTCTTGATTTAATGCCAGTGCAAATGGGGTAGATCCAGTCCCGGGAGGAGCACCCGAATTCGTTTAATCTGCACAGAGTGGTATGGATCTCTAGGGTGTTTGGCATGACACCACTACATACTAGATTGATCGACATTTCCATGAACTATGTTGAAACATGATTGTTTATTGCTTGCTTGAAGGAGTGGACATGGCATCTCTACACATACACTTTCTACATTTCCTTCTGAATTATTGATCATACACACTCGTGCTTTGCTATTTTCATTGATGGTCACATTATGTTAGTTCATTGGCATATTATTTCATGCTTGTTACTATTTGATAATCATGGTTCACGTCATCTATGATCTGATTTGTATCATTTTCCGTTACTTGTGCTCAGTACTTATTACCTTTTTGTACCTCAATTATCCTTGACTCATGTAAACTTTTATATTCCTTAATTTTGGAGGATAAATCCTACTGGGCAAGAGTGCTCAAACCTATTTTTTTCTCAAGTAACCTACAGTTCTAGAAGGCGGGACATCGAGATTTGTGTGTTGAGAGATCAACATTTGCGGTGTCTACCTTTGAGATGTAAATCGAGAATTATGTAATACCTGTAGAATGACTGGTAAATTAGTTTTTATTTAGTGAAGCCCTGAGCAATTTCTACTCGAAAAGTTCAAATTTACTCTTGATTTCTTATTCGTTCACGTTTCAACATTTATAGATATATTAAATGTTGGGACGTGACACGCACCTTCCCATGGTGGAGTTTGCTTAAAATAATAGCTTTCATTCTAGCATAGGGATGGCACCCTACCAGGCTCTGTATGGCAGACCATACAGAACACCTTTGCATTGGCACGAGGTTGGTGAGAGGTAGCTACTAGGGCCAGAGTTAGTATGGCAGTGTGCAAACACAATCAGACTGATTCGACAGAGACTATAGATAGCACAGAGCAGGCAGAAGAGCTACGTGGATGTTCGCCAGAGGCCACTATAGTTTGACGCAGGTGATAGTGTGTTTTTGCAGATCTTGCCCACCAAGGGCGTTCTCAGGTTTAGGAAGAGGGGCAAGCTTAGACCAAGGTTTGTTGGCCCCTTTCCCATCCTGGAGCCGATTGGCGAGGTTGCTTATAGGTTGTCTCTTCCATCCGAGTTGGCAGGTGTTCACGACGTCCTCCACGTCTTGGAGCTAAGGAGGTACATTCCAAATCTGTCACACATGTTGGACTACTCAGAGTTAGAGGTTGCTCCAGATCTGTCAGTGCTAGAGTACCCGATCAATGTTGTGGACCTACTCGTCAAGGTTTTTTAGGAGAATCGCGTCGGTGGCAAGGCCACGTGGGAGAACGAGGATGAGATGCGGGAGCATTTTCCTTACTTGTTTGAGTGACTGGTATGTTTGCTTGCCTTGTTCTCCGGGTTTCACCCTTAATTTTGAGGACGAAATTGTTTTTTTGTTGGTTAGATCGTAACATTCTCCCTTTTTTTTGGTCAGCCACCTTCTGATGAAGGTAGCGACGTATTGGGCCGTCGCCTTCTGAAGGCGACAAGGTGGCTGTCGCATTCTAGTTGTGACTGCGACAGGCATGTTGTCACGTTCAGCCTCTGACCATAGCATGCATTTTTGTTGTCTTACTTTCGGGACAGGCGGGACAAGTGTCAACCACTGACAACATGAAGGCGACATGTCAGGTGTCACGTTCAGGGTGTCAGGTCTACGAGGATGACACGTGGAGATTTCGTTAGTTCGGTCTGACTAGAGCTTTGAGATAGCGACAGGTTGGCCGTCGTGTTTAGTAAGTGAACGTGATAGGCAAGCTGTCGCGTTCTCAACTCCTAAGCATAAAAGAGCTCAGGCCTCAAAATAGTCTCTTTCTTCCCCCTTTTTGACTGTTCTCCTTCTCCTCCGACTCCTCTATTTTTGTTTCCTCCATGATGAGAGTTTGAGATCTTGGAGGGAGAGTGTGTGGCTTGTGAGGTTGTGTCTACCTTTGTGGAGGTGCTCTTCTCGGCGTGCTCCTCCTTGGCGTGTTGTCTTTCCCAACGTGGGTGGCTTGCTCTCCTTGTAGTGGTAACTCCTTCTTCGGCGTGTAGGACGATCCTTGCTTGTGGACGGCAGGAGCGTGGAGCTTGGAGCAAAGAGGAGGTGGCCATGCACACGAGAAAGCCCCAACAGGTTGGCTCTTTATTTTGAGGTAGGGATCCTTGCCTTCCCCCTAGTTCTATCATGTTAGGGCCTCCAATCCTCTTCTCCAAGCCTTTAGAATCCATGCTAGGTGTTGCATGTGTGTTGTGGTGTTTGATTGGTGTTTGGAATGGGGTTTGGGGTGTTGAGAGATCCATACTTCCATATGAGGTTTTGAGTGTAGATTCACTTCCTTGGCATGCATGGGTGTGGATGAGGGTGGTTTGAGCATGGTGTGATGAAGGTGCTCTCGGGTGCTGTCGGATTCACTTCCATCCTCCCCTTCCCTTGTATTATCTAGATTTGTGGTGCATGGTGTGATGAAGCTGCTCTCGGGTGTGTATGTCTGTGGTCGCGACACGTTTCATGTCACGACCCAAATCACGATAGCCCGACACGTCGCCTTCTGGTTGGGAAAGCGATGCCTACCCTGTCGCGTTCTGGTCGCGACAGGGTGGCCGTTGCCTTCTCACCTATTTTACCCATGGGTTGTGGGAGGTCTTAGGTGGTCACCTTGACTTCCGACTGTGGTTGCGACAATGCCCTTGTCGCGACTAGGTTGCGATAGGTTCCCTGTCACCTTCTAAGCCAGGCCGTGACAAGCAAGGTGTCGCCTTCAGGTGGCGACAGTCCTTGCGTCGCCTTCTCAGACAAAGAGTGGCTTGGCGACCTGTTTGGACTTTTCCTTCTACTGCGACTCTATTTTCTTGGCACCTGTGCTATTTCCTAGCACGGTCCTACTCTAGTCTTTTGCCCGGTGCTAGGCACTTGTGGGCTATTCCGTAGAGAGGTTGTTACCGTTACCTGGACACATGGTCCCCGCGCGCCTGTTTGAGGGAGTTCTATGGGCGGCGAGCGAGCTCGAGTCTACGGACTCTGGTCGCAGAGGGGAAAACGGTGGGGACATCGGCGTAGAGTCATTTGCAGAGCACTCTTAGCTGAGTCTGGGACGTCGAGGTGGTTATGGCATTTCTTCCGACGTAGATCAGCTAGTCCTTCTCAATGCCTCACTCTACTTGGCTTCGGTATCATTTATAGGGGACAGGCGTAGGACCATAGTCCGGAAAGACTACAAAAATTATGGTTACTTTAGTTCCGTGTCTCACTTCGATGGGAGGTGCTAGATATGGACTAGCAGTTGAGGGTAAGGGGCGTGGCGCACCTGACCGGTTGACTAGTGTAGTTGTCTGTAGCTAGTGTCTCTGTCCAGGTAGTTGTTTACTATCTGTGTTTGCAGCCTTGGGTTCTTCCCAGTGCCGTGGTTTACAAGGGTTTCCGGTCCCGACATTTAGCTTAGACCGATGATTGTGTAGTTACTTTACGCTTCCACACTTACTCTGTTAGTAGAATAGATTTACTCGCTTTATTTAAATTATGCACATCTATATCTATTCTGCTATTAAAACCAGTGGTAGATTGGTAGTCCCTACTGGACTTCTTCGTGAAGCTCATTCCCTTATTTATAGGTGAGACTTCATAGTAGTACCCTCTCCGGTGGGCTGAGGAGACGGAGCCGTAGTAGACGACGTCTTCCGTGAGCAGTGTTCCCTCTTACATGTTAAGTCACCCTTGGGGTATGCCCCTAAGGGATCTATTATCCCCTTTTATTCTGCACTTGTACTTTGCTACTTTGGTACTGTACTACACTTGTACTCTGTGTTGGACGCTTTTCCTTCACTTGTTGGTACGTTCTAGTGCATGTTGTTATTACTTACTCCTGTTACATATCTTGTTAGACTAGTCCGTTAGCCCTTTCGGGTCTTCGGATCCGTGGGCGGTGGTGCCGATGGTCGGATCCTTGGTGAGAGCTGGGGGTCCGGGCATCGGGGCCATTACAGTGGTATCAGAAGGCAACCTCAACTCCCACATCATGTTAAGAGCTACCATAGAGTACCACTTCCTCCTCAACCCAAGAACAATCAAAGGTACTCTAGAGGGTTTCAGATGTTCCAGCACATGCACCTAAGCAAAGGTATGTACCAGGTAAGGAATTCTCAAACTTGCTTCAATTGCAATAAACCTGGTCATCTCCCTAAGCATTGCTGGAATAAAAATCAAAATTTCTATAAACATGCCAAACCAGTCCAATGTTTTACATGTCATAAATTTGGTCACATCTCCACGGATTGTAAGCATAGAACTGATAATTTTGTGCAAACTCAGAAATTCCATGTACATAAGAATAGAAAAACTGCACAAAAGAAGTTCTCTACTTTCAATGATAAAAATAAAAAAAATAAAAAATCTCATGAAAACATAGATCCATTGAACAAGACAAAAAGGAAATCTGGAACTAATTCTATTCATAGTTCGATCAATAGAAGAACTGCATCTATACGAAAGATAAAACCATTTTGGTTTAAGAAATTATTGTTAAATTCAATCATTGATTTCATTGCTGGACCCAAACAGGTATGAGTCCCAAAGCCAGCTTGATCAGCAAGCTGATGAGCCTTGTAGCCATACATTTCCATCTGAAATCAAGACAATGGCTATTCAAGGAAAGAAATCACTGAAGAACACAAGTAAAATCCATGAAAAAGAAATGAAGATTGTTTAGGTAAAATCTCATATCAATTCAAAATTGAATTGCTTGAGTTGGAATAACATTTTAGAATTTTATTTAAACAATGAAAAATATGTTTTGATGCTGCTCCCAACAATAACATTGTGTCATAACAATTGGAATCATGTTTATGTTATCATGCTTGCTTGATTATGCCCATGATTCCTTATGCATATCATTTGTTTTAACTTCTTAGTATATCAAATGATGACATGTGGAAAGATGAGTTATGCTTGTCTGGAAGCTATCATTATGTATGAGTAAAATACTCCACCAAGTACAAAAAGTCAAGTCTTGCATAAAGCTAATTTTATATATAATCATGTTCAAATTGCTTGCAAACTTTTTCATATCATGTACATGCTAAGGGGGAGTAAAATTTAAAAAGATAAAAGGTCTTTGAACAGCTGCAAAATAATGTCAAAACTTGTTAAAATTAGAAATTTTAAAAATATTATTTTTTTATCATAATCAAGTCGACATACATTTGATCATGTGTGGACCCTAGTTGCTCACTGCTACTCTGTGCTTAAGAATTTCTTGCTCATGTGTCGACACACTGAGGATCTAGTGTCGACACATTATCATCTAAAATTTTGGAACTGTTCATCTTCATGGGGAGCTGATTTTTTTTTATATAATATCCTCTAAAATTCATGTTTGAAAATCAGTTTCCATTCATTTCCTAATTCACATCATCATGATAATTCTCTTTGACTTGCCATTTGAAGAATTCACATATCTGAATCTATTGTGGTGCTTTGTTCATGCAAATCAAAAAAAAATTCACTCTCATGAATCTTTATCATCAATAAATATCTTGGCTTGTCAGTTAACATCTTCATGCTTCATGAATCCTATCAAGGTTCCATTGATAATTTATATGCAAAATAAAGATTAAATACCTGAAAATTTCTATGTTCTTGGATTAAACATGAAGATGAGAAATAAGATCTGGAGTCATGTGTCTATCTTTATCCTCAAATGTTATTTTAGACTTTTATTGCAAAACACTTTAATTTAGACACATGAGTTGTCTTGAGTTTTATATCAAAGGAAATACTGATGTTTTGTTTTTAACAAACGCTAAGAATAAATTTTAACTACTTAAGACCATGATCTATTAAGGTAAAAATCTACCTGTCACTCAAGTGAAAAATCTTTTAAAAATTTTTTTTTGAAAGAAAAAAAATTAAGAAAAAGAACAGTTTAAGGAAATTGCATAGCAATGATTAGTACACTGAGTAACTGGCCTTCTTCACCTTAGACGTGGTTAAATCTTCAGTCAAAAGGTGTTACTAAGTTATCTCTGGTCAGAAAGAGGCAATCAAACGGTTAACATGCTGAGTGGTCGGACATTGTTGCACTGAGTAAGTGTGTGTGCTCGTACAGAAAAGTATGGATTAAACCATTTTGCTAAATCTCCTTAAATGTTTCAAAAGATTAAAATGAAATGAAAAGAAAATAGTATATAGAGTGCAGCTAATCTGAAATAGAAATCATGTTGTCAAGAGTGTTAACTTATTATTCTGCATTATGTTAACATTAAAACTTTGATTTTCTGTTGATATACATTCTTGACAACTCAAGTTAGGACAAAGCACCATATCACATTTGTCAATAAAATTCTGAAGTGATTTTTGATGATAAAGAACTGACATTTAAACTCATTCAAAAATCATCTTCATTTTTAACCCTTGGTGCACATTATGAAAGGTACAATTATCATTGTCTCTTATATATTAATATCATAATGTACCTTGATATTCCTTTGACGAACTCATCTTGCTACTTCTTCTTAACCAAAAATCATTCATGTCCATCATTTTCATGCCAAATATAGATCTCTACTTTTTAGAATCTTTCTGCTACTTGAGATTCAAATTTTGTATTCAGGGGGAGAAACTTGTCTCATTTCTCAAACCACATTCTTGCTCATACCTTTGGACCAACAATTGGTGTAATCATTTCTTTTGGTATCATTTTGCTCTCACCCTTCTTACTTATTCATTTGGACTCCAACAATTGATATCCATTGGTATCACATCCTTGTGCTTTTAGTTACCTACTTCATCAATTGGTATCAATTTATTCTCACCCCTCTTGCATAGTCTATTTTATTTGAAATCAAAGACTTAATTGGTATCATCACAGAGGGAGAGTGCTCTGAAAAGAGGGTCAAAATACTTGTCACTGATTAAGGGGGAGAGTTTGTGAGTTTGTTCCTACAAAACTTTTGATTACACTTCATGGTCCACTCTTTTTGATGTTGTCAAAAAGGGGGAGAAATGTTATTCTGTGAAAGATTGTTGTCATGTTTTGTCATCATCAAAAAGGGGGAGATTGTTGAGTTGTGTGTTTTGATGATGACATTTTGTACACAATCTGATGTTATATTGTATATATCTGGAAGATTGTTGAGTTGTGTATTCATTTGGATGATGACTAAACACCTTGATGTTGATGATGTTTACACACTTATACTTTGATTTTAATGTTGACTACAACATTTGGTTGTGGATGATGTCCAAACACTCATACTTTGATTTTGATGATGACATATTGTACATATTACAATGATGACTAAACAACATATTTTTGATACTTAATATTTCATATTTTAATGATAATGACATGTTTTGATGGTCCACTCTTCATAAATACAGGTTACAAAGTTTTGTCAAAGTAGTGTCGAATCTAGTTGAAGGTCAGGTCGACACTAGCTGCCAGTCAGGTCGGCACTAGATGAAAATCAGGTCAACACACAAAGTCTGCCGAGTAAGCTCCTGAAAAACAAGTTACAGTAGTGTTGACACTAGTTGAAAGTCAGGTCGACACTAGCTGCTAATCAGGTGACTATAGTTGAAGGTTATGTCGACACTAGTGTCCTGCCAATTAGCTAAAACTGATACTTAGTCTGTAGTGTCGACACACATGCAAACTAGTGTCAGCACACATTGCGTGAAAACTCAGAAATACAAAGGGTATGATATCCAATGGTTGTGATTTATCTCTGGAGACTCTTTGGGAGTTTTATTATTACCAAAATGTCCTTTCATCCAAGTGACAATGAGAAAAAGGACTTTTGGACACGTGGCGGCCTTGGGTGCATTCTAGGTTTTTGTGCACATCTCTCTCACATACAAGGGACTGCACAGAGGCTATAAAGGCTCTCTTATCACATCTGGAGCAACCACCCATCGAATCCATCATAGAGAATGATGGGATCGAGGCCAAGCATAGAAGGAGTGTTAGAGTGCTACAAGAGGAGCAGATCAAGGAGAAGAGCAGCAGAGCTGAGAAAAAGAAGCAATCGTGCATAAGAAGGGCAGCAGAGGAAGAAGAAGCAGTCGTGCAAAAAAGAGCAGCAGAGCTGAGAAGAAGCAGATCTGAAGGAAGGTGGAAGAGAAAGCTTGTGCAAGAGTAGAAGCACGAAGCTCATCATCTGTGGAAAAACTCAAGAGCATCAACTCAGATATGAATTTCTTTGTAAATCAAATCTGAAATAGAGTATTACAGATCGAGTCTGATTTGAAGGAGTTCTAATCAAATTGGCTGAGAAGCACAACCAGATGATGCATTTGTGCAAGATGACCTGAAGCACAACTTCAACCCTTAAGATCTGAAGATTTAGTGTTCAAATTCATTAGTCCAGAGGAAACTGAGCAAAGTTGAAGGACTGGTGTCTGAGGATTTGTCTCTCTAAACTCTGATCTTCATGTGAATTTGTTTTTCACTTTTAAACTTTATTCAAAACTCATTAATTGCTCCTACTGGTGATAGGAGTGTTGATTCCATACTGTGTGTGTGTGGATTGAGAAGGTCTATCTCACCTTGAAGCTGTAAATCAACATATAAGTTGTGTAATCAGTGATAGGCAAGCTATGAGTCAGCGTTGAAGCTATGAGTCAGTAGTTGTTTGAAGTTGTGAATCAGCGGTTTAGTGAAGCCTCACTTGGTCTGAGTGAGGGGTGTTGTAGGTCTCCGTCTGGGAGCCGAACCACCTTAAAAATATCCTGTGCAGTGGTTTGATGTGTTGATTTTCCACTAGAATGCTTGCATAGGATTTTGATCACCTTCTAAGCACTCACACACTCATAGATAGATAATCTAATGTGCTTTAGATTCCTATAAGTTAATTAAATCAGTGGGTACCTATTTGAATAGAGATTTTAATTTGACATATTTTTAATTGCATAAGGTTTCCGCTACAAATCTATTCAACCCTCCTGTAACGCCCCGACGTAGAATATCAGAGCGATATTAAAGTTATTAAATAGTATCAAGCGAGAATATAAACATCCAACCATAACATCATTGGAATAAAACCAAATGAAATCCAACTTCATTAATAATCTTTAGCACCTTAGAAAATTCATTAATTAAAAATTATAGATAAATTGAAAAATTTTCAATTAAAAAAAACCAAACTAGTTAAAAAGATACCCATCATTATTGCATGCATAAAAAACTCATATAAAAATTTTGTAAAAATAATAGTTACACCTTAAAAAATATTCTCTAATGACCCATTAAGAAAATTGGTCATAGAAACATGATTTGGACCAAGTTTTAGATTTTATGTGACTTATTATTGTAATTAAGGAATAATTTGGAAAACCCATTATTATATGAACTACGTGGATTAAAAATTAAAATGAAATTATAGGTAGATTCCAAACGATATGTATTGATAATCCATCATGAGAATTGGGACCAATGGACCTCTCATAGCCCATGAATAAATTCAAGTTAAGAAAAAATACAATAAAATCTGTAACTCTAATATCCCCAAATTAAAAGGGGAAATTCTCATAAATCAAAACCCATTAAACGAAAAGAAGTGATGGGCTTTGTTAAATGGATCATATAAAATTATTGGGCTAAAATAGAAATTTTAAAAGATGAATAATAAGAAAATACCCTAAATTCGTATCTTAAATATTACCTAAATAGAAAATAGGTATTAAAACATTAAAATAAGTCATTTGAGTTGGATTAGGATTTCTAACCCTACCCTAATAGGTTGGCCACGAAATTACCTCTCAACCTAACCCAAATAGAAGTTGGCAAGCTTAGAAGGGTGAAAGAAATTAGGAAATCCCGAAATTAATAGGAGTTAGAGTTCTCTTAGGAAATAGAAAAGGAGAACACTTAAATACTCTCATAAATCCCCCATGGCCGGCCCTAGCTTGTTGCCAAGGGTTGCTGGATGTGGAGAGGAAGCCAAAGAGGAGGAGAACTCGTGGGGAGAAGGCTCCTCAAGCTCTCAACCCGTGTTCTTCAAGTTCTAGCCCTAGAAGAGGAAAACGAGTTAAGGAAGACATTCTCACGAGCAAAACCTAATTAAACTTTTCTATAGATTGCTCCATGCTTCAGGATCGAAATCCCTTTCGTTTGATAATTTTTCATTCACTCTATATTTCGTTCTTGATTTTTGAAGTCCTGTAAACCCTTCGATCCCAAACCTTTATGTTTATTTTATATCTCTTTAAATACTCTATCCCATGCTGTGAAATTTTTACTGGTGATACTGATGATTGTTAGGAATCTTTCGCCTCTGAAAGCCCTAATTTTCATCCACCCTACTTTGCAAATTAATTCTTTTACCTCGATAGATCACTGTTCTCGGTTCTTCTTGAATACTCATGAGTAAAGCATGTCGAAACCATGTATGCTTTCAAATTTTGATTTACTGTAAGTACCCTCGTATGTATAGATCAGTTTGCAGGTGATTTCACAATTTTTCATTGACTGTACATTTAGTTATGAATTTTTGAATCACCCTATGTCAAAATAGGGAAGGCTTGGACCGCAATCCAAGACTCGTCCTTTTCCCGCCCGGACTCAGCCACAGGACCTAAGAACGGGATGGCCCGATAGGCCGCGTTCTCAGGCGGATCGCGATAGAGAACCCGTCGCGTTCTAAACCCGACAGGTGCTGGCGTCGCGTTCTGACAACCTGCACTGCTTGACTCGTCGCATTCTGTGTAGACCCCTGTCGCGTTCCGACCTGATTCTGTCGCGACCCTTACAAGGGTACGTCACGATCTGGGACTTTTGCATGAAAACCCATGAATTTTGATGCTATAACTTCCTACAGTGTTTGTACCCTTCCTTAACAGTCATGCACGCAGTAATATACACCTGTTATAATTGAATATATATTGTGTGATTTAAAAGACATGCACATGACTTCTTCTTATCTATGATTTCTCTTACAAATGCACACACTCTGAACCATCTATTATGGCTTAACTTGGCATGAAAAGATCTCATAAATATCTGGTAATTTATTCCAATTATATATCTAAATTGCCTTATTCTAAATGGACTCTCCTTCGTTTCTCGCGATGTTTTGGGAATACCATTACCGACGCTCCACTATTCTAGAATTCCTCTAGAATGTCTGGCATTTGTTTCCTCTACACACTTTTCTCTTGACTTGGATGAACTCTCCGTCAGATACTCCTTCTACCGGACTAGTGAGTCTTTGTTCAAGGCCTCCGTAAGTCTCGTCTATCCATAGATTCCCACATGGTCGGCGAGCTGGTTGTACCCTAACACCTATGATACCCTTTAGGGATCAGTAAGATCCAAATGGCCTTAGTTTGCTCTCACTCTTCTCTAGAATCATGCCGGACCTCTGGACATGTGTATAACATGGCCAGTAGAAGGGTAGTAATTTCCACTTGACTGCCAACACTAAGTGCGCGTGTTGAGCTCTCATCTATACTCTACTTGCTCGTCTATTCATGTTCTCTCTACTATCTCGTCTATTCATCTAGTACTCTCATCTATTTCTTGGAACTCTATTTAGCCATCCAATGATTGTCTAAAGATAAACAAAATGACCAATGCCAGCGCAATAGGGCCTGATCTGGTCCTGGGAGGAGCGCCCGAAAAGTGCCATTTGCCCATGGGAGTTAAAATGATCAGGATGTCGGCATTACATCCAAGTGCCATACTATCAAGATTAATCTAAGACAATCAAACAAAGTGCTATATTCTCTCGTTGTCTATTGACAACAAAGTGCTATATTCTCTCGTTGTCTATTGACAAAAAAAGTGCTATATTCTATCTCGGCTATCTACGGATAACCAAAGTGCAATACTATCTCGATTGACGAAAGTTAATCAAAGTGCTATACTATTTCGATTGATAGAAATCAATCAAAGTGCAATTTACTCCCTATATGGCCAACTACTCTCCTTGCTATACATGATACGTGCTAATGCTTGACACTAATGTTACTTGTTATCATGTTTTTAACCATATCCATTGCGCTGTACTTGATTCCGCTGTTAGTTGAACCTTGTTACTTGTGCCATTGCTTTCTCGAACTTACATGACTCCTACTATCTTTAGTTACTCTGCCCTTTTATAGCATTAATTATTTAAAGCCTTCTTGATCCTGAGATTTAAGTTCTACTAGGCGTTATCACTCACCCTTCATTATTTGTTATTGTGTCTCAGGTAAGGTAGATGACGTTACTCACACCAATGGGGTAGGACCCGAGTGATGAGCGATCTGGAGTCAAGTCAAGAAGTTACCCTAGTACCATGGAGTCTAGCAGTTATGTCTTTAGATTTCTTTTAAATGTAATGACGTCATTGAGCTTAACGTAGTGGCTCTGGATTAGTGGTTGTAATAGTCTTAGTGAAATTTATAATGAAATAAAGAGTTTATTCCAATTGTTGTTCATTAGATGCTCTGAATTACTTAACTGTGGTGCAATTTACCCTACTATGCACTTTGCTCATATCTCCCAGATTTATTCCGCTGCTAAATTGGCGGGGCATGACATAATCCATCAACTAACTATTACATCCACTAATCAGAGCCAAAACTAGGGCCCAAAGTACTTTATTGAAACTCAAACTATTACATATTGACTAACTCTTAACTAAACTATCTAACTAATAAGCACGGGTGGACGAAACGGGTCACTCCTGAGCATCCTCCTCATTCCCTTCCTCATGAGTGTGGTCGTCTCCATCAGACTCACAAATAACGCAGAGTGAGCGATAATGCTCAGTAGGATTTAATATCTCGTTAAACAAGCATGCTTCAAGTGATTAATGTCTTAAAAAGGCAGGATAACTAGAGAGAGAGCAGGCAAGTATAGTCAAGATAGCGATGATAACGTGAAACAATAGTACTTTCATGAGAGTATAACACCACAAGTATAATAATGGATTGGCCATATAACGAGATAGCAAGTAAGGTTGCACAATGGTGCGCTAGTCATGATAGCAAGTGTTGGTCGATATTCTTTCAACCATCAGTTCAAGTAAATAATAATTGACTGATTAATTGCCATAGATCAAATCTTGAGAGTTCATGCATTAGGTGCATGCCAAACACCCTGATCATTAAACCGCCGCGAGTTAACAGCCTTTCAGGTGCTCATCCCGGGACCAGATCGAGCCCCTTATAATGTTGCCTAGCATAGTCATGTTTATTATCTTAGACAATCAATTTGATGGCCAAATAGAGTACCAAGAATAGATGAGAGTAAGTGATGAATAGACAAGAGTGTAGAGAGAATGTGAACAGATGAGAGTATAGAGATAGTAGATGAGACAGTGTCAGAATCGTAAAATCAACAATAAATGGCAATAATCACAGTTGCACAACAATAGGTCGTGTGCCGACATTCCAGTAGAAGTCACATCCGTCCACTAGCCATGCCATGACACAGGCTAGAGATCTGGCGTGATCCCAAGGTAAGAAGGAAACACACTAAGGCCATTTGGATCGTACTGATCCCTAAGGTGTAAGGGTTTTAAGGGTACAACCAGCTCATCAGCAATGGACGTGTGCCAAAGCCAAGGAGACTTACGAAGGCCTTGACAAGGAGTCCCTGATCCTGTTAGGTGTATTCCCAACGGAGAGGTGGTCCATGCCAAGAAGAAGTGTGTAAAAACAAGTGTCTGTCATGCCTCGAGTGCTCGAAGGCAGAGGGATTCGATAGCGGTATTCAAAGCACATGAATAAAATGAAGGCAAGTGTCATTTAAATAAATAGGAATTTAAGTGAAATAATTATATTTAATAACCAGATATATTATTGAGTATTTTAGTAGGGTCTCATTGCAAATAATAATGTTTAGTGTGGGCAAGTGTAAAGAAATCATGAGAGCATGTATATTCGTGCATATGGCTTTTAATTAATGAGATTTATATAAATATTACCGTTATTAATTAATCAGGTCAAAATGTTAATAACAATGTTCAATTAAGGCTAAACCATGGCTAAATAGCATAATCAGCAGGGGCATGAGAGCAATTTACAATTCTGGCCGCCATCTTGAAAACGTGATGGGGGTACTCGTCGCGATTCAAGTCGCGACAGGCAGTCCAGGCGCGACAGATGAACTGGCCGGGCTGGCGCGGTACGGGAGGAAACCGTGACGGCGCGGGCCGTCGTGTTTATAACATGATGGACCGGCCGGTTGCGACCCCTCTGATATCGCGATGGGTCGGGCCTTCGTGATTTCAGAGGGGCGGCCCGACCCAGAAATGGGGATCTGCCCTTTTTGGGTTTGGTCCTTCCCTCCCATTTAGGATACATTATGCTTCTAAAATCGATATAAAATCACACAATGATCCAAAAATTATGAAACTAGTTTTAAATGAAAGTAGACTCGTATATCTATCAACATGCATGAGCAATTAGAAAATAGACAAGGTTTGTGCAAGCTTTAATTAGGTTACATTTCAGTGACCTAAAACATGCACAGTCATGGAAAATGATTTAATTAGCAATGGATACATGATGGAAATTAGGGAAAATAGGGGCGTTTGAAAACTAACAGTATGTAGTATTTATGAGAATATTTTCATGGCATGGGATCAAGTATATGCATGGATTGAAAGCAATCATGATGGTTCAGGTGCATGGTAAGGATAGAGATTAGAACATTTAATACTCCTTCATGGAGCCACAAAAATTAGGGAAATCATAGGGCATTCAAAGATGGATGTGTAGGCTACCTATGGCCAAAATTAGGTGATTTGTGCTTGAGAGATTGCCTACCTTTTCGTGATGTAAAGAAGACCTAAGGTTTAATGACGAAGATGAAGAAGAAATCCCTCCTTTACAAGCTGCTTCTTCTTGCTTCTCACATCCACAGCTCCTCTCCTCATCCTCCAAGGCTCCAGCAATCATTCTATGGGTTGATAGAGCCTAATTGGGGGTGTTTTGTTTGCTTAAAGAGTCCTAACACATTAAAACTCTCTTCTCCTCTTCAAACTCCGAAATTCCACCATTATCTCCCTATTTTCTTGCCATTATCTACCTAATATGATAGGGAAGAGGTCCAATTTCATGGCCAATGGGTTAGGATAAGATTATGACACTTGTTTTGGATAATTATGGGTTAATTAGTGATTATCCCAACCTTTTCCCTTTTATTAATAATTTACATATGAAATTAACTTAATTAACCCCCATCCCATGATGGGTTCTTCACATTTGGGCCCATTCTTTTATGTTTGGACTATTAGTACAACCCATTCCTAATTTAGCTTAATGGATTTTGATTTAATTTACTTTTATTCTCTTTATTCCCTTTTTATTATAATTTAATTCTATTTATGACATTTATTTAATTAAAATTTTATTTTATTTAGGATTTAAAAATCAGAGTTGCTACATCCTCCCCCTCTTAAAAAGAATTTGGTCCCCAAATTCATATGATCGTGAGAGGAAGAGTTACTTACTGAATAATTCTGGGTAATTCCGTTGCATGGTTGCTTCGGGTTCCCACGTGGCTTCTTCAACTTCTTAATTTCTCTAGAGTATCTTGACCACAAATATGGGTCGGTTCCGAAGCTGTTGTATCTTCTTGTCCAAAATTTTCACCAACTTCTCTTCATAGGTCATATCATGTGATGGATCATACACATACTTCCTTAACATTGATACGTGGAAGATATTGTGTACGGTGGAGAACTTGGGTGGTAATGGTAGATGATACGCCACTTTGCCCACTCTTTCCAATACCTCAAATAGACCTATGAATCTGGGTCTTAACTTGCCTTTCATCCCAAACCTTTGAAATCCTCTGGTCGGGGATACCTTAAGCAGCACATGATCTCCAGTTAGAAATTCCAAGTCCCTTCTTCTTTTGTCAGCATAGCTCTTCTGCCTGGACTGAGCTATCTTAATCCTATCTCTAATGATCTGTATATCTCTGCTGGTGTTTTGTACCATGTCTGGTCCCACCCATTGCTGCTTACCTACTTCCTTCCAACACACTGGCGATCTATAGCTTCTCCCGTACAGTGCTTCAAATGGTGCCATCTTGATGCTGGCCTGGTAGCTATTGTTGTAGGCGAATTCTATTAGGGATAGTTGTTCATTCCAATACCCCTTAAAGTCTATAGTGCAGGCTCGTAGCATATCTTCCACGATCTGATTAGTTCTTTCTGTCTGTCCATCTGTCTGCCGGTGGAATGGTGTGTTGAAATTTAGTTTAGTACCTAATGCAGATTGAAGTCCCTTCTAATGATCAGTCCATCCCCATATATAATTTTATTTATTATATATAATTTTGGTGATTAACAAAACCTTAACAAATATTTTCTAACAATCTTGTCTGAAGTTCATCCACAAGAAATAATGCAAGCAAAATCTGTAAGTTATTCTCACACTGTTATTTAAAGGGAAGACTTGCTTGGGAGCAAGTGGGCTTGTAATTCCTCTCAAGGGTGAGAGAAGGCCAAATTTATTGGCAGTTAGTGAAATCTCAAGTGGTTGGCTTGAGGACTGGATGTAGGACTTCTATGTGGGAAGGACCGAACTAGGATAAATCTCCTTGCGCATTTGTGTGATTGTTTCCGCCAATTTACACTTGAATCACACACTACACTAAATACTAATAGATTTATTTAGTTCTATTTAATTTCAGATAAAATTTTAAAAGCACAAGAAGTTCTATTCACCCCCCTCTAGGACATCATTAGTGCCATTTCGATACAACAAGTGGTGTCAGAGCGAGGTCTTCTCAGAAGAATCTAAAGATTTGAGAAGAAATTGCAGTTGAAGCTCACAACTATGAAGGTTAGTCTGTTACAAGGTCACCATTCTTTGATGGTGAGGATTATCAGTATTGGAAGATGCGGATGGAGTGCTTCATCAGAGGTACATATTTTGATCTATGGCAGGTAATAGAACTAGGTGATTTCAAAATTCTTGGTGAGTCCTCCTCCTCTGGTCTTTCCATAGCTGATAAAAGAAACATATCATTAAACTATAAGGCTAAAAATTATCTTTGTTGTGCTCTCTCTAAAAGAGAATTTAACAGATTATCTGCTTGTAAAACTACAAAAGAAATGTGGGATAAATTACAAGTTTCATATGAGGGAACCGATAGAGTTAAACAAACTAGAATAGACATTCTTGTATCTCAATATGAACAATTTAAAATGCTTCCTAATGAAAACATTACTCAAATGTATAATCGCTTTTCCAACATAATAGTAGGATTATGTTCTCTAGGAAAAGATCTTACTAATGAAGAAACAGTAAGGAAAATCCTAACATCTTTAACTAATGTTTGGACTCCTAAAGTAACTGCCATTGAGGAAGCACATGATTTAACTCAACTATCTATTGATAAACTAATTGGATCCCTCATGGCCCATGAAATTAACATGGAGAGATTTTATGAAAATTCTTCAAAAAAGAAAATGCCAAATGCTTTGAAGGTTGCAGATTCCTCTTCATCTGAAGACTCTAAAGAAAAATCAGATGACAGTGATGATGAGGCAAAGTTGTCAAGGAAATTGCAAAGAATCCTTTCCAAGAAGAAGAAGTTCGACTTCAAGAGATTTTTCAAGAAAGATAAAAAGAAGGATCCAACCTGCTACGAATGCAACCAACCTGGACATTACAAATCTAAATGTCCTAAGCTGAAGAAGAAGGATCAAGCAAAAATATTCGACAAGAAGAAAGGTAAAGAGAAAAAGTTCAGAAAATATAAGAAAAAGGCAAAGGCAGCAGCATACGATAATGAAGAGGCCACCAGTTCAGACTCCTCAAGCTCAGAATCTGAAGAAGAAGAAAAGGCGAATCTAGCCCTTATGGCAGGACTGGATCAGGTAAATTCTAAAACCTCTTTTACTTCTTGTTCTAAATCCGATTCTGATAGTCTTGAAGATGCCTTCAATGAATTATATGAAAATATAAAATAGTAGTCAAACAAATGAAGACAGTTAAACTAAATTTGCTAAACCAAGAAAAGGCTAACACCTTTCTGAAAAATGAAGCAGAAAGGTTAGGACAAAATCTAAGTGAAACCAAAAGAGCAAATTAATTATTATGTAAAGATTTAAAATATAAAAATAGTAAAATCATGGAAATAGAATCAAACTTGAAAGAACTTAAGGATGAAGAAAAATTATAAGAGGAAAATAACTACCTAAGAGCTACTATAGAGAAAATCTCTAACTATAAAACATCTTTGTTTGTTAGAATAAAAGGCTCTAGGACAGGTAAGAAAAAATACGGAGTAGGATATACACCTCCTCATAATGATGAAAATGTTGTGTATCCTGAAAAATATCCAAAACCTAAATTTGTAGCAGAAAAATGAATTAAAAAACCCAAAAGGTCAATCAGCATGTTTATAAACAAAAATAAGAGTTTAACAACACTGCACACATTAAGAATGCTTTTGATTTATGCTGTAGTCACTGCAATCAATTAGGACACATTGTCAGCGCATGCACTACCAAACATTTGCGCTGGATTCCTAAGACTAACCATGAAGGACCCAAGAAAATTTGGGTACCAAAAGTTACAACTTAATTTTATTTGCAGGGTCGACTGAGAGTATTCAAATAGTATTTGGATAGTAGGTGCTCGAGGCATATGACAGGTGATAGGAAGTTCTTTACAAGCTTTAGAGATGAAAGTGGTCAAGTCACTTATGGAGACAATGGTAAAGGAAAAGTCTTAGGATGTGGAACAGTGGGTACTAAAGAAAAGAATTTGATAGAAGATGTCATGTATGTAGAAGGATTGAAGCATAACCTCATAAGCATCAGTTAGCTATGTGATAAGGGTCACTTAGTAAAATTTCAGAATGATAGATGTATTATTCAAAAGGATAGAAAAACCGTGTTTGAAGCTCAAAGAGTGAAGAATTTATACACATTACAGCTAACAGAATTAAAAGAAGTGAATCTATGTCTTGCAACTACCAAGAGTGAAGAACCTGATTTGTGGCATAGAAGATTGGGGCATGCAAGCACTTCAGTGATCAAGAAATTGATTAAGCATGACCTAGTTGAAGGTCTTCCAAAGATGAAGATGAAGATGAAGAAATCTGGAATATGTTCAGCTTGTGCAAAAGGGAAGCAGACCAAGACTTCATTTCAGTCCAAAACAATTGTCACAACTTCCAAGCCTTTAAAGCTAATTCATATAGATTTATTTGGACCTATAAGAACAGTCAGTCTTGGAGGAAAGGTATATGGCTATGTAATAGTAGATGACTACTCAAGATATACTTCGGTATCATTCTTGGAAGCCAAATAAGAAACCTTTTTAGCTTTTCCGAAGTTCAGTAAAGTAGTATAAAAGAATCAAAAATTTTAGATTGTCAGCATCAGATCTGATCATGGTGGAGAATTCAAGAATGAAGAGTTCTTAAAGTTCTGTGAAGAGAATGGAATTGAACATAATTTTTCTGCACCAAGAACACCTCAACAAAATGGAGTAGCAGAAAGAAAAAATAGAACTCTGCTAGACATGGCCATAACTATGCTCACAGAATACAATTTACCAAGATATTTCTGGGCAGAAGCAGTCAACACAGCCTACTACATCATTAATAGGTGCATGATCAGACCAATTCAAAAGAAGACCCCATATGAACTTTACAAAGAAAAGAAGCCCAACATCAGTCATCTTCGACCTTTTGGCTGTAAGTGTTTCATCTTGAATAATGGTAAAGATAATTTAGGAAAGCTAGATGCTAAAAGTGATGAAGGATTCATATTAGAATATATTTCAAAACCTAGGGGATATAAAGTTTTTAATAGAAGAATCTTAACCATAGAACAAACTGTGCATATATTATTTGATGAAACTAACCCTTCTATCAAAAGAATAGAAGAAGAAGAAGAATGTGTTGAAGATTTGTGCAGGGATCTAGAGAAAACATCTCTTGAAGATGAAGAAAAAGAAGAAGAATGTGTTGAAGATTTGTGCAGGGATCTAGAGAAAACATCTCTTGAAGATGAAGAAAAAGAAGAAGAAAAGGAAAATCCTCCACTAGAAGAACTTCAACAGCAAGAAGAACAACAAGAAGAGCTTCCTAGAGAATTGAGGTATCACAGAGATCATCCAAGAGAAAACATAATAGGTGATCCTCAAGATAGGATAAGAACAAGAGGTATGCATACTCCTTGTGATTTTTCTGCCTTAGTTTCTCAAATTGAGCCTAGGACAATCGATGATGCACTGGCTGATGAATCTTAGATCCTTGCTATGCAAGAGGAACTTAATCAATTCCAATGCAGCCAGGTTTGGACTCTTGTCCCTAGATCATCTGACCATCCAGTTATTGGGACTAGATGGGTCTGCAAAAACAAAATGGATGAATCAGGAGTAATCACCAGGAACAAGGCCAGACTTGTAGATTAAGGGTATTCCCAAGAGGAAGGCATTGATTTCGATGAAACTTATGCCCCAGTAGCTAGATTAGAGGCAATCAGAATTTTGTTAAATTTTGTTAGCATAAGCATGCTCTTTAAACATCAATTTATTTCAAATAGATGTTAAAATTGTTTTTCTGAATGGTTTTATAAAAGAAGAGGTTTATGTTGAGCAACCACTAGATTTTTAAGATACTAAATATACAAATCATGTTTTCCGTATAAAGAAAGCACTATATGGTCTGAAACAAGCTCCAAGAGCTTGGTATGAAAGATTAAGTGCTTATCTTATATCACATACTTTTATAAGAGGTAAAGTTGATAGCACACTATTTATCAAGAAATTTTCAGATGGAATCTTAATAGTGTAATATATGTTGATGATATCATATTTGGTTCTACTAATTAATCACTTTGTAAATTCTTTGAAAACCTTATGCAAAGTGAGTTTGAAATAAGCATGATGGGTAAGCTTAATTATTTTCTTGGGTTGCAAATTAAGTAGAGCAAGGAAGGTACTCACATTTGTCAAACCAAATACATTTCAGATTTACTTTTTAAATATGGTTTTGACAAGTGTAAGCCCTTAGGAACACCCATAAGTTCAGGAATTAAGTTAGATAGTGATCCACTTGGCAAAGAAGTAGATCAAAAGGTCTATAGAGGCATGATAGAATCACTACTCTATCTTACTACTAGTAGACCAGATATAATGTTCAGTGTATGTTTGTGCACAAGATTTCAAGTTGATCCTAAAGAATCTCATGTTCATGCTGTTAAAAGAATTTTTAGATATCTTATAAATAAAAGTAAATTAGGATTATGGTATCCCAGATGTTCAGATTTCAAATTAATTAGATACAATGATGCTGACTATGCTGGATGTAAAATAGATAGAAAAAGCACCAGTGGTACTTGTCAATTACTTACAGGTTGCTTGATATCTTGGTCTTCCAAAAAGTAAAATTCAGTGGCATTATCCACAACAGAAGCTGAATACAATGTAGCTGGAAGTTGCTGTACTCAACTGCTGTGGATCAAGCACCAATTGGAAGACTATGGTCACATACTTCAAGAAATTCCAATGTTGTGTGACAATACAAGTGCAAATTTGACCAAAAATCCTATCCAACACTCAAGAACAAAACATATTGAGGTTAGACATTATTTCATCAGGGACCATGTAAATAATGGTGACATTTTACTTGATTTTGTTTCTATAGAAAATCAACTTGCTGCTATTTTTACCAAACCTCTTCCTGAAGATAGATTTACATCTATTAGAAGAGAAATATGTATGTGTAATCTTGATTAAAGTAATGTGAAAAATTTCGTGTCTAAATTGTATGATAAGCTTTCTATGTGAAAATTTTTCTAAGTCCTGGAACTGTGACTCTTGCAGTCAGAGACATAATCCGACTCATGCTAGAATAATGTATTTGACTCTTGCAGCCGAGGACACAATCCGACTTCCTAGAGTCGAAGTCTGAAAAGGTGCGTATTAATAAATGAAATTAAGACACATTTATTACGCAACAGTTAAATCAATCAATCGCATCCGTTCACCCTGAAATCTCTGGTCAGTTTCTTTTCTCTCTCTATATGAGGAAGACCCCTTTCTGTTTGAAAAGCACCCTTTCAAACGCTCTCTCCGACTCTCCAATCGTCTTCTTCCTCTTCCCGCGCACACTGTTCATCTTCAGAACCCTCTTCAGAACTTCTGCGGAATTTCTCACTTTCTCTGAAGAAAGGTAGAATCCTTGTTCACTAAACTATATTTCCTTCACACCTTCGACAATTCCCTGAATCTTCTCTATCTCTTTTTTGTCTAGATGGCATCCTCCAAGGCTGTTGAGGGAACAATGCTCACCCCTGAGCAGTTCCAGCGTCTTTCCCTTGCAAACTTTTCCATCAGTCCGGGGAAGGTTGTAGACTTTTCTCAGTTGCATGGCAACTTAGGATGGGTAGCAGAAACCCAAGAGGAGATGGGCTGGGCTAGACTGTGCAGGATTTCTGAACCCTCCTTTGAAGGTACCCTAAAGGCATTCTTTATCACCCTTCAGGTCTCCTCAGAAAGTTCAGTCAATGGATATGTGAAAGGGACCAAGGTTACTATTTCTGAAGAACTTTTGATGAAAATTTTGGGCTGTTCCAACTCCGGGCACATGCTTAGTGATATAGTCCCTTTAGATAAGCAAAAAATGGGAATTATTGGAAACCTGGGGACTGTTAGCAAAAAAGGTCTTTTGGTTAATGAGTTGTCAGCAGAAAAGAGACTCATCCATTAAGTGATCACCAACATTGCCACACCCAGGGCTGGTACCCACTCATCCATTATAGCTAGAGATGGTAGTTTACTGTTTTGGGCTATTCAAAGGCATATGGTCAACCTACTAGCAGTTATTTTGGAGAAAATGATAGCATCAAAGAATATGCAAGAGTCCCTCCCATATAGACCACGGCTATATTTGATTTTTAAAAGATTTTTAGTGGATTTGAGTGAAGAAATTCCATCAGGCGTAAAAGAAAAGATTGGCCTATCCACATTGAGGAGAATCCATTACATCTTGGAAAACAAGGCCCAGAACTTATGGGTTAAGGAATCTGTACCTCAGTGCACCCATGAAGTATTTCCTGATGAAGCATTGGGTCTATCATCTATTCTAGCAAGGCAACAAGAAGAAGAAGCTAGAGAAGAAGAAGAGAGAATAGAAACTAATGTTCAAGAAGAAGAGCCATTTTAGCAAAGTCAAGTTCCTGTCTCCCCTCCAGATCAACATGCACCAGAAGAAACAATCAGTCAAGTTCTAAGCGATTTATGAGGAAAAGGAGTAGCACAAGATCAAGATGATATTCCCAAGACTACTCCATCAGTACAAGGATTTGAAGAAAGGCAGCACCATTTATCCCCTTCTCAGTTTGAGACCCGGCCAAGGTCTCAGGGGGAGAGTAGCAATAGTTTGAACTCAAAATTGGATTTACTGACCAAGCAACAAGAAAGCTTGTCAGTGCTTCAGTTGCAAGTGGAATTTGTGGATGCCAAGTTTGATGGTTTGGTGGATGAGGTCAAGCAAATGAAGGACCTCTTACTTCAGTTAGTGTGCCAACAGGGCACTCATCAGTCATCTGCACCTTCATCCACCCATCAAGAAGAGCAGCAACCATTCAACAACATCAAGAAGCCCCAGATCAGCAACAAATTGTTCAAGAAGGGCAAGAGTAAGAGCATCAGCCGTAGAAGCAAGAGAAAGAGAAGGAGCAACAACCTAAGCAGCAATCTGAGCAACAGCTAGAGCAGCAGCAACAACAGCATAGAGAACAACAAGAGGATGTGCAACAACATGAAGAGCAGCATGTCTAGCAGTAAGAGCAGCAACAAGAGAAGGAGCAATTAGTGCCAGAGCAGTCTTTGGTAGTAGAAGAAGAAATTCAGCAATAGCAGATTTCAGTTGTGGTTGAGCCTGTTATTCAGCAGCATCAGCAGAACTCTAGGCTTAAGAGGCCCCTAGAGTCTCAGGATCCAGTTATTGATGCCAGGTCCAAGGTCAAGACCTTTAAGAGGAAAGTGAAGAGAAGACTCCATAAAAATGGTAAATCTGTGTACTCTTCTCCTCCTCCTTCTCCTGAACCAACTCTTTCTGCTCACACCACTACCACTGATCCTGCTCCTCTGGAACCAAAACAACCCCCTACTTCCTCATCTCTTCCTACTGCTGTAAGGCCCCGAATTTTTCTTTCCCGCTTATACTTTATGTATATGTTGTTTGCTTGTTCTTGCATAAATGACGTGCATGAAAATGGTGCATATTATAGATATAAATTTTTGCATGGGTATATGCAAGGATGTAAACTATTATCGTGAAGATGAGTAATTGGCTAATTTTGAGTATAAAATATCTATTTAAATACTATGCAGGTGCTATCTAAATATTGAAGTATACCTTATATTGCCCATTTCATGAATATTGTGTGCGAATATATGAAGTGCATACGTGTATGCACGTATGTAGATTAACATATGCATGTGATAATTGTGTACTTAATTTTACACATGTAACACCTTGGTATACTTAGGTATGCATGAGTATACTTAGTTGTAAACGTTGTTCATTTGCATGGTATAGTTAATGTGTACATTGTACTTTGTACATTGCATGTATATATATATATATACATTGTATGCGTATGAAGATATTCATGTACGTGTTATTATCTTGATGTACCTATGTATGTATGTGTAGAATTAGTAGTAAATTTTGGATGGTTACATGGTGTAGTGGTGTATACACTATACTACATGGGTTTCATGTGCATATATGTGTGGATTAAGCATGGTTCTGCATGATTTTAAGTTCTGGCAGAAGAATGTCTTGGCGTCAACATGGATGGACGCCCATGATATGTCAGCATCCATATAGACCGACGTCAACCCTAAGGTAGCCGTCCATGGATGTGGACGTTAATATCCCTAATTTTCTGTGCGCTGCAGACCCAGAATTTCCGGGGCAAGCAAGCTCACTGGTTGGGGAGATGTCTCCCAACGGCTCTCAACTCACATCAGACCCTGCCCACGCATGCCCCAAGCCTAGATCTATATAGAAACACCCTTAGCAGCTGGAGGTGATTGCTTTTTCTCTTGGCCAGGAAAACCCTAGCTGTGAGAAAACTAGAAGAAAATCTGATCTTCCCAAGCTTTAATCCGGCGATTGGGAGACCTTCTGAGAGATCCATGAAGATGGGAGCGTAGTACAGCTACCTAAGAAGCATCCCCAGACTCTAAACCTATGAAATACGCAGCCTAGATCGAGGAGGAAGCTTTGACATTTGGTGAACCCTTGGACCCGAGTTGCAGAAAAGCTGAACTTAAGGAGCTTTAATCCATCGATTGGAGGAGGAAACCAAGGAGCTGCCACGTCTGGGAGACGACCAATACATCCAAGAAGAGATCCCAGCTCCGAGGTGCCATCTACATCGACAGGAGAAGAGGATCGAAGGAGTTCTGAACACCTTTTTGGCAAGGCCGAGAAGGGCTTCATCAGCTTATTCCGATCTTGTAGATTTAATTGAGAGGCAAGTAACCCATAGATCTCAATCCTATACATGTTCCCTAGGTCCCAGTAATTTTTATGGATTTTAAATCGTGTCCTGGACCCTCCTTTTCACTGAGTATTTGGGGTTCGGTCTGTGCTGTTGCACAGACAGGAACTTGGCGTCATACCCTTGACGCCAAGATCTCCATAGGCGTCCAGTGATCATGCCGTCTAAACTCTTGAACGGCCAGAGGCTGCCGCCAAGTTCTTCAGGATAGAACAATGAGCTGTTCTTCCTAGTAGATGATTATTTTTCGATATGTTTTCGCCATGAGGATATAGTGTAAATCCTATATGCTATATAAAATAGATAATGTGGTGTGTGTGTGGAAATTTCTGCATTTTTCTGTGGATGGCATGAATTCTTTTGATTATTGAAATACATGTTGGGACAAGATGGATTTTGCATGCTCATCTGCTGTCCACCAAATTCCTGAGAATTAAATGCCCTAGATTTTTCTATACCATGTGTATATGTATCAGTCCATGCCCTGAAAATTTGAGAATTTTTCCATGACTGTGGAAATTACTGAAAATTTCTATTTTGGAAATAGGAGACATGCGTAGGAATTGTAAAATTTATAGTAAATTGTGTATTATGTAATAAATCTGAGGAAAATTTTTGTGATGACAAATATGTTAGGATCAGGACTGTGAACTGTTAAACCCGATGTTCATGTTATGTTCCATGTTAAATCAAATTATGAACGGCATGAGATTGCATGTTTTAATTTCTGTAAATGTAATATGATTCAGAAAAATATGAAAATTTGCACGTATGATTATAAACCTGAAATGTGTCTGTGGTTAAAATCTCATGTTATTTTGATGACAGTAAGTATTGTTATGAAATTTTAAATGAGAAAAAAATGACTATGTGAGCATGTTAGTTGTGAGTTGATGTGATTCAGTAAATTTCAGTATGATTATATCTGTAATATGATTATTTGATAGTTGTAACAGTGAGGCTAAAACCAATAAATGGGGACTTATGTGTGTATGAATTATGTATGAGTGTGTGTATGGAATGTGAGAGAACAAGTGGTATTGTGTGTAAATGGTTAATGTGACAAGATAAACAAGTATGCCCATAAGACACTGCCACCCTAGATGCTTGGACTTGTACCGTAGTAATGCCCCTACGGGAAAGCTCAATGTGTTATGTGATACCCTAGGCAAAGGGTCTTGATAAAGTGTACACCCTGGCAAAGGGTCTTGTAAAATCCTGGAGGTGGACAAGTTCCACTGGTAATGGTGGGAAGGGCTTTCCCCGGTTTCTACAGGAACTAAGACTTATCACTGTGCCGGTGATTAAGTAAGTGAAAGTGAATGTGTGTGTATGTGACCGTCTAATGGTGGTTTGGGTTGTGTCTTGGCATTAAGTGAAAATAACCATAAGTGTGATGTGAAAAGTGACATGTGTTCATAGCACAAGGTATGTGCATGATAAGTGTAAATGTGGCACATGTTATATGCAAAAGTGAAATGATAAGAAGTGTGTGAATGTGAAAGAGGAATTAATGGGAAATGTGTATGAGTATTGTGTGATAGAACAAAGTGAGTGTATGCGAAAGCCAAGGTTCATCATATGGTTGTGTGAAATGAGAAAATAGTATAAGTGTAAATGACAATAGTGTTAATTGATAAATTGTTTATTGATGTGTACAAATGTGTGTGTGTATATGCTTATGTATAACTTGTTAAATTGCTAAGAGTGATGTTACCATTAGTACCAAAATGTAAGTATATGCTTTCATATTCATGGAATTTGAATGGTTGGATGCACATGTGTTTAGTATCATGTTGTATAGTTAAAAGTGATCCCTATGCAAGGGTAAAAATGAATGTCATAAAATTTGTAGAAAATCAGCAAGCTAAATGTAAGTAAATTGTTATTATTGCATGCAAAGTGAGTTAGAAATCATGCTAGCAATGAAACCTATCTTGTATATGTTTTTCCATAACTTAGTTATGAAGTTTTACAATGATGTGAGTAAAGTGTGAAGGTATGTGAATGTGTATTTGTACTTATGATAATGACGCCATATTATTAGAAATCTTGTTTAGATTATAGTTTTACATGTGTTAGAATAGTTGTTTAATACAATTTCATGTGAAATTACTTGTTATGGCATAATCATGTATGATTTAATTGCTGAAATTCTATTGAGTTAAATTGTTGGAAAATATGTATGTATTGAATCTTAAGTTACTTGCTGAGTCTATTGTGTAGACTCATTCTTGCTAAACATTTCAGGAAATTTGTAGCGGAGAAGCTAGCAAGACTTGAAGTAGAGTTGGACTAAGTGATTGAAGACTTATAATTTATCTTTCATAGTATATAAAGCTACAATTGAAATTTTAGTTTTGTTCAAATGTACTTGGAGTCGGCTATGTATTTGGAACATTTTGCACTTATGTTATCTTTTGTTGAACTATACAGGTTGTGGTATGTGGATTTTAAAGTTGATGGAATAAGATTTATTTAAATTCCGTTGCATTTATTTAATTCTATTGTGTATATCTTAGCTCATTTGTTATTTGTTGGGGTATTCTCCCCTGTAGCGGCTTGCTCTCATCTGATGTGGGTTGGTATAACCGTACCGGGTGGAAGTGGGTCGTTGCAACTGCACCCATTTCTCCCACTCCTTCCATTACTGATCAATCTCCACCTCCTACATCATCTGATCCTCCTCCCTCTTCATTTATTCCAGAGGATCAACCAATTGCCTCTGACAATACAAATTTCAAACTTTGAAATACCAATTCAAGCAATCCAAGGCAACCATTCCTCCTCTCCACACACAACCTCCAAATTTATTTTCTTCCCTTCCTACTGCCTCCTCATCTTTAGCAAGAAGATCCACCCTTTCCCTTTCAGAAATATTTCCTAGTATTCAACTCTCATCAAAAGGTGGGCGCATGCTAAAAGACAACCTTACCAAACTTCTTCCTCCACTTTGGTTTGCCTACATTTACCACTCAGAACACCACATGAACCTATTCAGGGAATTTTTGTCCATAAAGACATTCCTTGAAGTTCATGAAATGCCAAGTCTCATGTTTGAAGACTGGCTTCCTACTCTCATCCATTCCACTCAAGTAGTTTTGTCTGATCTCCAACTCATTTCTCAGAAATGCCATACTATTAAATCCATAGAATTTGTTGAACTCTATCCTGGTGAAGCCACCAGGTACCAGCAAACATTGTCCAGGAACCAATTTATGGATGTTTCTCTCCACCTGAATCTTAGGTTCTATGACATGTTTGGAACCTTCATTAGAGACTCCCAGGCTAAGTATTCAAGGATGAAAGAATTCAATCTTGCCAGATTTAAATTGGGGCTGTCTGATGTCACTAAAGGCCAATGGGAACATCTTATCAGAGGTCAGAGAGAAATCACCCCCTCCATGACAGTTGGATTACCATTTGGTTTGTATCCATCCTTGGTTGGTGCCATTTCATCAAGAAAGGACTTTGCTCAGCTAATCTTTAACAGGCACATCCGGATAGCCTCCAGATTCAGGATCAAGTACAAATTAAAGCTGTCTTTCCATAGATTTGTGCTTATGAAAGCTCCAAAGAATTCCCAGCATTTGATGGATTTCCAGCTTTGTTCTGCTGAGTCTGAGCAGTTTACAGAAGATCAATGGGCAGCAGCTTATCCTGAGGATCATGCAGATTGTGAGAAGCTGAAGATTTCTGTCACTGAGTATCTTTGCAAAGCCTATAATGACCTTTGGAAGTCCCTTGCTCATAGGTAGGAGCAGAGGTACTTGGTGTACTATCAGGCTAAGGAAGTAGCTATCTCCCAAGGCTTGCACTGGAATATTACAGTGCATGACTTTTTCCATCTATCAGCCTCTAGGAAATTCGTTCCTCTCAAGAATCTTCTGCGGCAGAGTCACTATTATACCAAGCTTGCTTGGTACCACAAACGTCACATTAAATCTCATAGGAAACTCCCTTCTATAGGTCCCAAATATAAAATCGATATCAGTCTTTTTTAGAATTTCTTCACTGACAAAGAGAAGAAGTTGTGGGACCTTCTCCAGCCTTATCTAGATCAGATCCGCCGCTCATTGTATTTGCTAAGTTCTTTATCTAGATCTTAGATACAATCATGTACCTGCATATTTCAATTTTCTGAAATATAAGCTATGTGTTGGTTTCTCAATGTTTCCTCATTTCTCTGCCTCTTTCTTTCTCTTTTGATATCTTACCATTTATGTTAATGTCACAAAGGGGGAGAAAACAGTTATACTTTGTTTTTTCACTATCTAATTAAAGATTTTTGTCATTAACAAAAAGGGGGAGAATTGTTGAGCAACTACCCCTAAGAAAATAATTTATAATTATTTTAACTTTGTGTTTTTGCTATGACAAAACCTTTAAAAGACTTTCTACAAATTAAATATTCATATCACAGAAAAATAGTTTGGACAAAGTCTATCTCAAAAATTTTCGAAGTCCACAGACACAATCTGACTGTCGACACCGACTCCTTTAGAATCGAAAAGTTATGCACTAGATCATCTCTAAAAATTTCTAAGTCCAGCCTATCCGACTATCAACTCTGACTTCACACAGTTGAATACTTCAGAATCTAACTCCTCTGAATCCTGTTTAACCACTCTCTATTTGTTCTTGTATTTTGGTGATAATAAAATTTATGATGTAACTTAAGTTGAATATTTTGTTTCATCTGTGTCACATCAATCTCATAGCAAAATGCTGAGTCTCACATTGATGCAATAAGGCGCACTAAAATGATAAAATTGATGTTTAATCAATATACATCGATTTCAGTTTAAGTGCCAAAATTAATAAGTGCTACAACGATTTTGTTTTAATTGATTTTTTAAAGCGCTACAACGACTTTGCTAAGTGGTCATAACGATTTGTTAAGAAATCGATCTCAGAATGATTCCTTTTATAGCCACATCGATTTGCCCTCATAACGATTTCGTTCTCATAATGATTTCATAAGTCATGCTCATAACGACTTCTTTAGACCATAACGATTTCCTTGCATAACGATTTCATAAGTGATCACATCGACTTCTTAAGTGAGACAACGATTTGCTCTCACAACGATTTGTTTACAAATGGGCAACGACTCTTCGCATAACGATTTCATAAGTCATGCTCATAATGATTTCTTTAGACCATAACGATTCTCTGCTCATAATGATTTCTTTAGAGCCCGTAACGACTTGCTCGTCACAACGACTCTATAAGTTACCGTAACGATTTCTTTAGAGCCCATAACGACTTGCTCATCACAACGACTCTATAAGTATTCATAACGATTTCTTTAGAGCCCGTAACGACTTGCTCGTCACAACGACTCTATAAGTATTAATAACGATTTCTTTAGAACTCACAACGACTTGTCTTTCACATCGATTTGTTCATAAACTTACAACGATTTACTTGTAAATGAACAATGATTGTGTAAGTCATATTCACATAGATTTCTCTTAAATGTTTTGAAAGTGTTTTTGGCGCTTAAATGAAAAGTCAAATATCTTCTGACAAAAAGCTGCATGCATAATCTTGTCAGAAAAAGATTTGACCTACTATTTTCAGTATGTTAGCAGAAGCACAATACTTTGCATTGTTTATCATAAACACTCTTTTATGCTAACACTTTCTTCCATGCTCACAGACCTCGAAGACCATCAGAGTTTGATTAAGACAAATCAAGAGGAGATGAGCAACGACTAGAACTCCAACGGATCTCTTCAACAGATCTATTCCAGCTGCTCATATAAAAGATGGAGCATTGCTGAAGATCAAACAGAGCCTTCCTGAAAATCCTTCAAGGAGTGTACAATTGTGAGAAGAACCTTCACGCCACAAACACTCAGAGAAATAGAGAAGAGCTCGGGCCAAAAATCTACAGAAGCTTTCAAAGCAGATGTCTTCATCGCCTTCAAGCCTTCTTCTCTTCCATTCTCTCTGTGCTCATTGTAATCTTGGGGGAGAGTCTGTGACTGTGTGCTAAGTCCTGAGCATTCATCTTGTAATAGCTCTCAGTCTGATCTTTCTTTTCTAAGAAAGATTTATGTCCAGTTGTAGGACTGTATACAGTGTGTAACCTAGCTAGAGGTTAGTGTCTAGTAGAACCATGTTGGGGTTTGTACCAATAGGACCTAGCTGGGGGTTTAAGTCTAGCCGAACCGCACTGGGGTTTGTTCCAGGAGGTTTACTTCTGAACCTGTAAAAAAAGTAGGTTTGCTTCTGAGCCTAGAAAAGAAGTGGGCTGCCTTCTTGCCCGGGAAAGAGAAGAAGACCTGGTGGGGTATCCAGGGTGTTGTAGTGTCCTTGAAGGGGACTGTACCTTCGGTTAGTGAATCCCAAGAGTTTGCTTGGGGACTGGACGTAGGACTTCCATGTGGGAAGGGCCGAACCAGGATAAATCTCCTTTGTCCTTTTGTGTGATTGTTCTTTTGCTTCCGCACTGCCACTCTTCATCACACTAACACTAACCAAACTTTTAAGTGTTCACGTTTTGATTTCAGATTTCAGAAAAACCTATTCACCCCCCCTCTAGGTTACCTTGCTGCCGCACACCAAAGGGCCAACAAATCCGACTTCCTACACTCGGATACTTCATTTTGAACTTCAATCCTCAAAAGTCGAATTCTTCCATATCCGGCTTCTAAAGTCGAATTCTCTATCTTGTTTCTGTCAAATCTCCATACAAGTCGAATTCATTCTATCCGACTCCTAAAGTCGAATTATAGCTTTCTAATGCATTTCTATCGGACTTTCAAAGTCGAATGATGTATCTTCCAATGAAGTCATTAGTCTTTTCTCACGTTTCTGTCTGCGACTCCTAGAGTCGAATTGCACTCTCTTCTGAATCCGACTTCACTGACAAGTCCTGTACTTGTACTTTTTCTGTGAAGATACTATTTTATCAACTTATGTAATGTTGATTGCATATCATCTTATCTTCTTAATATGATTTCTGTCAGAACTCACATTGATCGAATATTTCTTTCTCTGTCTATCAAATTATCATTATTGAAAGATATTCTGACAAGATGAGACATATTATACTTAAAATATTCATCCAAAATTGTTTATGATTATATCTGAAACATTTATTCAAATTGGTCTCTTGCTTCATGACAGTAATCTAGAAGATATGTTGCATTTATTATTTTCAGGCTCATGGCATCTGACAGAGGCTCACGTACCACTGTTAGAACTTGTCCATACCTTTGTTTACAAACTGTCTGTCCATATTTTATTAGTCTGAAAAGCTATCAGTCCGAGGTTTCCATACTTTTTATTTTTCTATGACTTACCTACCTCAGAAAGTATGGAGGTACCCTATCCTTTTTATCATGTCATTGCTGCAGGATATTTAATGAAGCACGTTTTAAGCATGGAAGTTTCACAGTCTATTTAATTGGAAGTTGACCTCTTGGCTGTGAAGCTGCAAGCTTCGTCTAAGAAAACATTGGAAAGAAGGAAAGACAGAAGGACCAATGGATAACAAACTCTGCAAGCATCCAAAAGATCCAAGGTCTCTTCTCAAACGGCCAGATCTCTAACGGCCATTTTCAAATGGCTACATTCTTCATGAAGATTATAAAAGAAGTCGAAGTTTGAAAGAAGAAATAGAGAGAATTCAGAGACTAAACACCATGAGCTGTGCTAGCATTCTCGTCAACTCTCCTCTGCCTTCTTCTAGCAAGAGATCTCCACAAGCCTTCTTCCAAGATATAAGATTGAAAGCTCCATAATTTGAAAATTCTCAAAAGCTCTCTCATTCTCACAGAAGTCTTGTTTTGGGTGGCAATTGTAATAGAAATTTTTTTTTCAGTCCACCCTCCTTGTTCAAAAAGGATTGTAGTTGCAAATCTTATATTTTTTTCCTTTCTGAAGTAGGTGTGTTTGCTCATTCTTCAGAGAAACACACAAGTGTTTTTACATCTCTTTCTGTGTAATTCCTGTAGGAGGATTGTTCCTGCATTTCCCCTCTTGTGTAGGGAAGACCTTGTTGAAGGTAGTGTTTGTAGCCCTGGTAAGGGAAGACTTGCTTGGGAGCAAGTGGGCTTGTAATTCCTCTCCAGGGTGAGAGAAGGCCAAATTTATTGGCAGTTAGTGAAATCTCAAGTGGTTGGCTTGAGGACTGGATGTAGGACTTCCATGTGGGAAGGGCCAAACCAGGATAAATCTCCTTGTGCATTTGTGTGATTGTTTCCGTCAATTTACACTTGAATCACACACTACACTAAATACTAACAGATTTATTTAGTGCTGTTTAATTTCAGATACAATTTTAAAAGCGCAAGAAGTCCTATTCACCCCCCTCTAGGACATCATTAGTGCCATTTCGATCCAACAAGTCTATGTAGAACAACCTCCTGGTTTTGATGATGTAGATTTTCCAAATCATGTTTTTAAATTGCATAAAGCATTATCTGGTTTAAAGCAAGCACCTAGAGCATGGTATGAAAGACTTAGTGCATTTCTGTTAAACCATGGTTTTATCAGAGGATAGGTAGATAGTACATTGTTTATTAAATCAAAAGTTAAAAGCATACTACTTGTGCAAATTTATGTAGATGATATAATATTTGGATCTACTGATGAATCCTTGTGCAAGTATTTTGAAAAGCTCATGTAGGGAGAATTCGAGATGAGCATGATGGGTGAGCTCAACTACTTTCTAGGATTACAAATCAAGCAAGGTAAAGAAGGTACACATATTTGTCAAGTAAAATATACCAAAGAATTATTGAAGAAATTCGGGTTTGACAAAGAAAAACCACTGTCCACTCCAATGAGCACATCTAGCAGGTTAGACAGTGATAAAGAAGGTAAGAAAGTTGATCAAAAACTTTATAGAGGTATGATAGGATCATTGCTTTATTTAACAACTATTAGATATGATATTTTATTTAGTGTATGCATGTGTGCAAGATATCAAACTGATCCTAAGGAATCCCACTTAATTTCTGTTAAAAGAATTTTTAGATATTTACCTAAAACTCATGATCTAGGTCTGTGGTATCAAAAATCATGTGAAACTAGCCTAGTTGGATATTCTGATGCTGACTATGCTGGATGCAACGTAGATAGAAAGAGCATTAGTGGTAGTTGTCAATTTCTTGCAATATGCTTGATTTCATGGTCTTCAAAGAAGCAAAATTAAGTAGCACTATCAATAGCTGAAGTTGAGTACGTAGCTACTGGGAGCTGTTGCACTCAACTCCTATGGATAAAACAACAACTTGAAGACTATGGATTACACATCAAGACCATCCCATTGCTGTGCGACAACACAAGTGTGATAAATCTCACAAAAAATCTAGTTCAGCACTCCAGAACAAAGCACATAGAGGTTACATATCATTTCATTAGAGATCATGTAGCTAATGGCAACATAAATATTTTATTTATAGATATATTAAATCAATTAGCAGATATCTTTACAAAGGCCTTACCTGAAGAGAGATTTACGTCTCTCAGAAGGGAATTAGGTATGTGTAATTTGTAAAAGATACATTGCATGAAACTGAAATAATAAATTTCAGAATAATATTAGCTCTTCCCGCTAAAATTTAAGCAAATCCTATAATAGCGTGCGTCATAAAGTTGCCATGATGTTTCAGAATACATTCTTTATTATTTACGTAATCCTCTCCTATTTTGTCGTTATTCACATTTATTGCTCTATCGTTTCAAATGTGCCTTTATGGCCTGCCGTTAAGGCCCAAAATCCATGCCTTATCGATTTCATCTCTCTCTCTCTTCTCGTTTGACTTGCCTGGAATGTTAAACCCTATCGATTCCAGACCCCTCTCTGTGTGATTTCAAAGGATTTCTCTATTCCCGCCAAGATTTCTTGAGGGCTTCTATTCCATTCCTTCCCACGATCCTCCAAAAACTTTCATGTTTATTTCCATGGCGGCTTCTGGGAGTTCCGACACCGTTGGTGGATACAGCATCATCTTCATCACAGCGGAGCAGTAGGAAAGGTTTGCAGCAGTAAAGACCAAGCTGTGTGGCAGCAAGGCAGTAGATATTACAGATTTAGAGAAGAATGGGATGCATAGTATCGTGGAAGCCGTAGAAAGGTTGAAATGGTCAAGAATGGTCACATTTTCATAAGCTAGCTATCTGGACCTAGTCAAGGCATTCTACACATGCCTGAAGGTAGAAGAAGACGGGTCCCTAACCTCCTCAATAAAAGGTACACCTATTTATATCACTTATGATTTCCTAGAGAGTCTGTTTGGCGTGTCTACCATTGGTCGCAATGGGGTAGACAATGTAAATATTCATGCCAAGGGGCTAGGCATTATCGGAATAGAGTACAAATTAAAGGATGAAAAGATAGATATTAATCAGTTGAATGTGTTCAATAGGATTCTTCATTTCATTGTCTGCCAGATTCTAGTACCAAGGAGTGCCACGTTTTCAACTTGCCCTAAGGCCGATTCTGATATGATGTTTTGGGCTATTCAAAATCAAGATATAAATATGGCTCAAGTGATAATTGAAAGAATGATATTTGCATCAGAGATGATATGGGACAAGAAGAACAAGCTGAATGTGTCTCTTCCCTATGCACATTTATTGACCAGAATATTTAGGCATTTCAATATTGATTTGAACAAAGAAGTAATGGAGAAGATGGGCCAACCTATTCGGTCCAGGAACCTAAAGAAGAGTGGATTTTCACTAGTAGGGAGTGTGTGGACCAAGACATCCATGGCAGAAGGAGAGGCTATTATAGGTGAAGCTCCTATAGTCCCAGAAATTCCAGTGGTCCAAGAAGAGGAAGAAGAAGTCAGAATTGAAGAACCAATGGCAAGTGCTAGAAGAATAGAAGAGATTGATCCTGAGCACATTTAGCCCGTTGGGCAGCCATATGAGGTTGAGACCCCCTCGACAATTATTACATTTGTAATTGAAGAAGTGTTAGAAACTGTCGCTAGTACTCAGGGGGAGCAAAAAGAAATTCATGAAGAAATCCCTTAAATTTTTTCTTGCTGAAAATGCCACTATGGGAGTTAGCCCGGGAGCTGCTATTTTAGAAGATGTAGCACCAGGCCACACAGAAGAAAATCTTACAGAAGATGTTCCTATTGCTCCAGTTGGAAACTTTACTGAAGAAGCCTGTATTGCAGTAGCCAGTTTAGAAGATGTGGCACTAGGCCACATAGAAGATGTTCAGATGAAGGATGCTCCAACTCAGGGGGAGCATATGGTTGAAAAGGAAGCAGAAATTCTGGGGGAGCCTACAATGAATGCCCCTATTGATCCATTCCAAGAAGGTCTTGTGGAAAGCACCTCTGATGGTGCTGAGGATATTATCATAGAGCCAGCTATCGGCTCAGGCAGTAAAGGCAAGGGTGTGGCCACAAAGATTCCACTGCTTACCAGAAAGGCACACCGCAGATCCCACAAGAAGAAGAAGCTTAAAGTGAACTGAAGCCTGTAATTGAAAGATTAAATGCACAAGGGGAGATCTTATGCTATGTACAGTCTGACATTTCTTCCATTTTTATTAGTTAGAGCACTAGAGCCAAAGAGCTTGGAGGAGTCAAGGCTGTGCTCCAAGGAATGAGGAATGAGTTGGGAAGCCTGAAGGAATTAGTAGTAGATCTTTCAAATTTTGTGAGGGCGCAATTACCTATTCCTGCCCCTCCTACTCCCACTCAACTCATGCAAGAGGGCAATTCAGGGCCATCAAGGCCAAGGAATGAAGAAGAAGTTCAGCCACCAGGGCCTTTTGAAGTAGTCCGGCCATCAAGGCCAAATGTTGTTGAGGAAGAGTCTGCACAAGAAACATCAGAGCCACCAAGGCCATCAGTTGAGGAGTCTGGGTCGGCAAGGCCAGTGGTGGAAGAGTTTGGGCCATCAGGGCCAGTGGAATTTGAAGCAGGGCAAGTAAGAGTTGAAGATCTAGTAGAAGCTACTGTTGTGCCCCTAGAGCCTCTTGTTCCTTCACCTCTTAAGACTCCAGCTCCTCCTCCTCCACCTTCTTCATCCACTGCACCCCCAGCCCCTGCCACCTTCAAACAACCCCTTCCAAAACACATCTCCTCACCTACACCATTTCCTTCCACCTCATCTTCTTCTCCTGCTTCTTCCACCTTTATTCCTCCTCCTCCTATTTTTGAGGACCCTCGAGCATCATCTTCTTCAACTGGATCCTCCTCATCTGGTCCATCCTCTGCTAGACCATCTGTCCCACCTCCTCCTACCTCTTATTCTACTCTTCACCCACCCACTCCACCCTCATTCATCACTCTCATTCCGGAGGGTGCTCGAATTCCGGGTGTGGTCATTGAGGACATCAAAGATGAGTTTGAAGAAGCAATTCTTTGCGTAGTCCTCTCCCTTTCCTCTCATGTTCACAGGACAGGCTCTTCTAGTCCTACTCCTAAAAAGAGGAAAGTCTCAAAGGACCTTGCCCTCTCCTCCGAACCCCATTTTCCACCCCTTTGGTTCTCTCTTTCTATTGAAAATAGAAGGAGATCTATCTATTGTGAATTCTTGCAGAAATGCATTTTTGCCACAGTTTGTGGCCTCCCTCACCTCAACCTCACAGACCACCTCCAAGTTGTTCTCCCTCTTTCTCCTCTATCTAAAGCTGATCAGTCCAAAAAATTTTCAATGGTTGAATCTAAGACTGAAGATCAGTGGGCTCGGAACCATCAGTCCTT
The DNA here is from genome assembly GCA_014218235.1 of Colocasia esculenta. NCBI lineage: Eukaryota > Viridiplantae > Streptophyta > Magnoliopsida > Alismatales > Araceae > Colocasia > Colocasia esculenta. Next base: position 114,735,257 of record CM024753.1, on the reverse strand, counting down.
ATACAAGAAATTCATACTTGCTAGATCTGATAGATTCCCTCCCAGAGACCACCCTCTCACACTAAGTGAGTGGTTTGTCATTCATCATAAGAATTCCTGGGGTCCCTTCATCCAGAAGGAGATCAGCTGGTCAAACTTCCAAATGTTCAATGATTATAGATATCTCAACAATCTGCCAGAGGTTCAGCTTGGGCAATTAAGAGGAGCAATAGCTCTATTCATATCAAAAAATCCAGTCAACACCTCCATCCAAGTGGAGTTTGCTACCCTGAAGATGCCGGAGAGTGTATTCCTCCCTAGCCTTTATTCGTTGGTAGTGGACTATGCAGTGGGTCCCATCATTTTCGAAAGGTTTGCTAGGGTCATGGGAAGGATCCACGTCCAGAAGGGCAATCTCCTTGCATTCCACATATTCTTGTTCAGGGAGTATCACAGTGGTCATATCAAATCTGATGTGCTAGCTCCCCTCCTGTCTGAATGTGAAAGGCTATCTCCATCAGAGTGGGAAAAGCATTACCCTCAAGCTGCTCAGTAGCTTTTCAATCTGAATCTCTCTCTAGCTAGGTCAAACAAACCCACTTTATCTGCTGATGAGTTTCTAGATCTGAACTCCATTCACCTAGTTCATGATCCGTTTGCTATTTGGGTTCAGAGGTACCAGATTTATGTACCCATGAAAAGGGATCCAAAGAAGCAGTAGATCTTCTACCCCATTTCAATTGATCAGTTCTTGCAGCATGCCAACTTTGGCACATCCAGTTCCTACAAGATGTCTCTTGGTAAGGATGAATATGCCAATTTCTTGGAAGCTCTGAGGCAACTTCACGTCCAGTGAATGGTTCCTGTTATGGGGCCTTCCTACACTATTGCTTGGGGTGCATTTCAACAATAATTTGAAGAGCAGCAACTCAAGGCTTGGCCAATCATCACTCGCCATGTCTCTCTTGTCACCTGCCTTCTATATCTCTGTACCCCCTCAGTAATCCAATTTAATGGTTCTTTTGCCTCCCATTTATTTTTTCTCTCTTCTTTCTTTGTCTCTTTGTATGTCTTTTTGCTTAATGACAAAAAGGGGGAGAAAATAAAATATTTTGAAATACATTCGTTCAATTTATCAAATTTATCTAAGTTTAGACAGCAAATTTATTTAAATTCATTTCAGTACTTTACCTTTTTATATTATGTTTTGTCATCACCAAAAAGAGGGAGATTGATGATCAGTCCATCCCCATATATAATTTTATTTATTATATATAATTTTGGTGATTAACAAAACCTTAACAAATATTTTCTAACATTCTTTTCTGAAGTTCATCCACAGGAAATAATGTAAGCAAAATCTGTAAGTTATTCTCACATTGTTATTTAAAATTCAGAGCATGCATTTCTTCTAAGTACACTTCGATTTCCTTGATAGAACATCGATTTCATAAGTGAAATAACGATTTCAGTCTCACATCGATTTCATATATGAAATAACGATTTCAGTCTCACATCGATTTCATAAGTGAAACAACGATTTCGGTCTCACATCGATTTTATAAGTGAAATAACGATTTCGGTCTCACATCGATTTCATAAGTGAAATAACAATTTCGGTCTCAAATTGATTTCATAAGTGAAACAACGATTTCGGTTTTACATCGATTTCATAAGTAAAACAACGATTTGATCGCTATAACGATTCATTAAGAAAAATAATGATTTGATTACTGTAACGATTTGATAAGTAAAACAACGATTTGATTGGTGTAATGATTTGCTATCTCTTCTAGAACGATTTGATCGCTATAACGATTTACTTTCACTTAAATAATGATTTGATAACAAACAACGATTTGTCTTTACTTATATAACGATTTGGTCGTAAACAACGATTTGCATTCACAAAAACAATGATTTGCTCAAACAATCATTTGCTTCTACTTGAACAACGATTTTCTCACACAACGATTTCATAAGTAGAACAACGATTTCATCAACACAATGATTTCCTTATCATTAACAACGATGTCACCTTATATACATGAATCACATCGATTTCACCATGGATTTCATTTATGTACATATCATTGATTTCATGTTAACATCAACTCTCTTCACAATAATTATGTTTTGAATGTATGGTCATACACTTTTAATATTATTATCCTTCTAGACAAATTTCAAAATATCTATTCTCTATGATATTCAAACACATTTTCAAACACTATGGAGTTCAAGTCTTCCTGCGTATATCTTTATATCTTGCACCACGTAAACTTCTCTGCATGTCACATATCTGTGTGCCTTCTATACCTGTGTTTCTATTGCAAACACCTTTCAGGGTGACAGAATGACATTTCTATTTTGATGTATATCCTTATAGCATGTCTTCTAACGTTGACTGGCAGCATAGAGACAGTCTAGCTGTCTGTGCCTTGGTATTTATTACGTGTAGGTCTTTGCTAGTACCAGATCTCACAACGATGGACAACCTGAAGAGAAAGATATAATCTTCTCCTTGCGTATTTGTCTTCCAGAGCATTAAATGACTGCAGGCTTACCTGTTCCACACTTCGGACCATGCAGTCTAACGTGCTTCAAACTTAGTGACAACGAACACTTCAACGAACACCTCAATGGATATATTTTTCAAGAGAAGATATATAGAAGACTGATGACTCGATGAAGAAAAGAGACACGAATACACACGAGATACACACCTTGAATCTACAAAGAACTTGCGAGCATCAGCAAAGAGAGAACTCATTCGTTTCATTCCAAAACCTTTTAGCTCTCAGCTCTCCTTTTCATTTGCTTAGCCTTTAGAGAACTTTTGTAGATCTGAGAGATTTTCTTGTTGAAAATCTTTATCTCTCAGACATCACCTCGGATCAAGCAGTTTCCTATAAGCTTAGTCTAGGGGCCATTCGCCTTTTTACACAATTCTCTATGTTTCCTCTTCGGTTGTGAAGTGAAGACCTGTTGGAAACAGGTGGTTGTTATTCCCTTCATTGAGGAAGGAAGACCTGTGTATCAGGTGGTGATTTGTACCTCTTCGGGGATAGAAGAGAAGGCCAACTGTTGTTGGATGTGTAAGAGTCCTTAAGGGGGACAGTACCCTTGGTTAGAGAAATTCTATGTTGTTGATTGGGGACTAGATGTAGGACTCCTTCGGATAGGAGGTCCGAACCAGGATAAAAATCTCCTGTTGTTGTGTGATTGCTTGTTTGTCTTAACTCTCACTAACACTAACTATCTATCTTAGTGTTTTTCTGTTAAGTATTTTTATTGACAAGTTTTATTCAAAAAGATTTTTAGCAATCTATTCACCCCCCCTCTGGGCTTGCTATCTAGGCAACACCTTCTAGAATCTAGAAGTGAATCTGGGGTCATGATCTGAGACTATGGATACGGGGACTCCATGTAATCTCACTATCTCCTTTACATATAATGTTGTAAGTACATCTACACTCCAGGTACTCTTAATTGCTAGAAAGTGTGTGAACTTAGTCAAACGGTCCACTATCTCCTTGCCCATCCATGAATGAAAGAGTTTCGAACTCAGCGGTGTTATCAATCAACACATCCAAGTGAGGTATTGGGAAATCATCTTTAGGATGAGCTCAATTTAAGTCCCAGAAATCATTGCAGATTCGCACTCTCTCGTCCTTCTTCATAACTGAGACTATGTTGGCCACCCGCAGAGGATAGAGTACTACACAGATGAACCTAGATTGGTGTAGCTTGTCAATCTCCTCTTTCATTTTCAATGCAATATGAGGGTGGAATTGTTTCAATTTTTGTTTAACGGCTCTTGCCCCTAGATTCAAAATTAACCTATGTTCCACTAATGCAGGGTCAATGCCGGGCATGTCCTCATACGACCAGACAAACGAGTCTTTGTACTCCCTTAACATCTCTATAAGCTCTTCTTCTTCCTCAGGAGGGAGAATGGAAGCTATGGTTAGAAGCCTGGGTTCTTTATTTGTCCCCACGTTTACCTCCTTGGTAGGCTCATCCACTACCGACGTAGGCTCATCAAATCTTCTCATACCACTAGCATACATCTCGGTAGCGTCCTCTACCTCACTGTCCTCCTCATCCACTGGGTCTTCATCATTCATGATTTCATAAACTCCGAATCCGTCATCCAGCCACTTCTCTTCATGCTGAGCTTCCATGTTCAGAATGACTGCTTTCTGGATGAACTCTTCAACAACCAGAAGAGTGCCACACCTATGTGCCAGATCTACAAGATATCTAAGGGGAATGGTACTACCTTTGCTCTCCCTAGACGGGGACGGGGACTTACTGGATTCTACCCTTGAATCTAAGCTAGGATTAAAACCTAAGGGGCACTCTGGGGGAGAGTCCAGAGGCTTATTGGAAGGGAAAGAAAGGGGTGCAGCGCAGCCGTAGGGGACCTCTGATAGGTTTGGAGGTAGAAGTAGGCTACCCGAGCTCAGGGTGCTTGAAGCAGAGTCGTTATGCAGGGGAACAGAAGGCCCCTCACCGAATGCGTCCATCGGCACGAGCGTCAGAGAGCATGGATCGCCTCTCCGTTTGGTGGAGAAGGGAAAAGGTGGGGATTGCCGCCAAATAAGGAAAGTGAGACAGTGACGGGGATCGCCGTCAAGAATCTTGAAAGTGGGGAGAACAAAGACGGGGATCACAGTCCGATGAAGGAGAAGGGGATTGCCATCTGAGGGAGAAGGAGTGAGAGGAAGAGTGGGGACGGGGATTGCCATCTGAGGGAGGAGTACGAGAATTGCTGTGAAAGGGAGTGAAGGAGGGAAACTGGTGATTGTAGTCCGAAGAAGGAGAAGGGGAAGACGAGGATCACCGTCCGATGAAGGAGAAAGGGATTTTTTTTAAAAAAATAAAGAAAGCAAGCTAACCTATGAATAAAGACAAACTAACCTACATTTAAAGGCATTGGAAGAAGAAGAAAGCCACACCATTGAAAGAGAGAACGAAGTGGGGAGAGGGAATGGTTAACGCTTAGAGAGTGTCGGATGAGAGTTGGAGGATAAGGGGAGGTGAACGAGGAATGAAGGAGAATTTAGAAACAAAAATTGAAATATGGAATGTTTGGGAGGCCAAGAATACCTTGGCCAAAGCTCATCTACAGTGTTGTTTTCATATAGCAGATCAAGTTCTACAATGTCTTCACTGGCCCTAAGCAACTGTCGTTTGGAGGTGATTACTGACGGAGGCTCCACCAATTCTGCCACTGCTGGGGCCCAGGTGAGATCGCCATCCTAAAATAGCCGACTAAATGCGATCGTTAGGTCTTCAAGATCACACGATCTGCATCTCTCTGCTTTGGGATCATCTGTTTTTCTCCTCTTGTCTGACCTCAATGCTTCTAGGGCTTGGTATTTAAGCATTGGTGTCATATGGCGAGCAAAATGACGTCCATGGATGTCATAGTCTGTGAGGTCTGTCCCCATCACAATGGTGTCATATCTTGGCTAGACGGGTCCTCTGACAAAATGACAATATAATGACCATGTGAGTGGTTGCCAGTCTGGCTTCAACATACATGAGAAAGTGGTCCATAGCTGGACTTCTTCTTTGTAACTAAGACCATGTCTTGTGACCTCTTTGGAGCTAGGGATGATCTGGGTCCTTCCTTGGAGGTGAGCTCCAAGCCTTTTCCCTGGTTGATAGCTGATTTTGAACATAATATTCCAGCCTTTCGTATCTGACGTTGTTACCCTCTTGGCAGCCGCCACAGATGGAGACACTATTTGGCGACTAGAAGAGAAAGTTTATGCCCATGGGTAATTCACATCAAGCACAAAGATAATGGGCTTGATAGAGGGCCAGACTGTAACGACCCAACCTCCCGGACCCCCCGCCAGGGACCCCGAAGGTCGCACTGCCACCCACGGATCCGAAGACCCGAAAGGGTTAGAATTTAGTCCAGTGAGATAAGAAATGAATTCAAATAACTATAACAAGAAAATTTGTACATTAATAAGGAAATTATGTACAACATGTCCCAAATAAAAGTACAGTTACAAAAAGAAAGGTGCAATCCTTAAGGGACATACCCCGAGGACTTGCAAAAAGGCAACTCTCAACTCACACAGTACAAGCGCTCACGCTCACAACTCACACTGCTGGCAATGCAAGGCACAACAAACCGCCACCACCACCGTCTGGCAATGAACTCCTGTGACAACAAGTCCCTACTTGAAGAGAGTAGGGGGGTGAGCCTCGCGAACAAGAACAAGGCTCAATAGGGATAACCAGTCCCTTACCAGCAAGAGCAGCAGGAACTCCAACAAAAGCGGAAGCAAGACTACTCTAGAAAGCAGTAAAGTGGGAAAACACCTACTACAGAGTACTACAAAGCAGCGGAACAGAGTAACGCCACGACCCACAACCATGGTCGGGCTAGACACGACTCCAACAGAACCAGCGGAGTCAAACACAATGCAGAAGCAACCCTCGGCACGCATTCGCCGAGACAAAGAAGCTCATGGAACACCGAAGCAACCAAGTGAGACCAGAGTCTCATGACACAAGCACCAACATCCCAGATCTCCACGAGGTCGGGAAGGAACAACCAGGTGTCACCACGAGAGACACTGAGCAACCATGTGAGAAGGAACGGCTCACCACAGGCATGGCCACCTCAAACACCACCCAAGTCGAGGGCCCATAAACAGAACCACCCTGGACCTCGGACACGCCACGAGGTCAAGGAACTACACACTCTGGTGCCACCACAGATGGCACCATGGAGCAAGTTACAGAACCAGCAGTCGGGTGCCTACACCAGGCACCCTGAGAGAACCCGCAGAGTCGAAGCCACTGAACACGGCCCATGAGGCCAAACCAACAAAGCCCACGGAATCTAGACATGGCTAGACTACAACCACTGTGCAGGCTAGGGCAACGAGGCACACATAGAAACAACGTGAGAAATACCGTCACAACAAGAGCAACCAAGCCACCGCCACTGGCAACTACGAGGAGGACACACTGTCCACACCTCCAACTCGCCAGACGCCGACTCCTGCCTACAACCTTCCCAGTAGAGTGAGGCTTGTGAGTCACTGCAGAGAACACCACACACGCACCACCACAGCCCGGCCGAGCTGCGGCCCCACGTCTGACACCACGACGTGGCTCTGGAACCAATGCTGAGAGAGGCAGTGAGAAAGGACTAGCTGATCTGCACCGGAAAGAATGCCTCAACCACCTCGGTGTCCCAGACATAGCTACGAGAGCTCTACAAATGACTATAGCCGCTGTCCACCACCATTTTCCCCTCAGCCCTAAAGTCCGCCACACTAGGCTGTCAACTCGAGCACGCTCATAGCCCGGAGAACTCCCTCAACAGGCTCCCGAGGATGGGGGTCCCAGGAAATGGAGACAACCTCTGAACAGGACAAGCCCTCAAGTGTAGAGCACTGGGTGAAGAGAGAACAGGCGGGGCACACCACAAGCAAACAACACAACTGACTTGTAAACAAGACAAGTCAGGAGGCACAGGCATGCACGACACACCTCCTTGAAACTCCTGGGAGGACCATCGGCCAACGCCGACACACATGGTACGGCCCGAAAAGCCAGAACATCACCAGACAGAACAGAAACCATCGCTCTTCTAATAATCGATTGACAGCCAGACAATCGATTAATAGACAGACGCGAGCCTCCTAGCGCCACCGCTAGGACACGGCCACGAAGGTGTCACCTTCGGCCACTGAACACAACAAAGCAACCTACCGCGTTCCCTACCGGAAGGTCCTAAGGGCACATCTGCCCTAGGGCACATACCGACACGCCAACTGAGGCCACGGAAACACTCGAGGTAAGCTAGGTGCTGTCGTGCCTTCCTAGCCCGTCGCGATACCATCGCGACAGGAAGGGAAATTGCGACAAGCACCCTATTACGACAGGGAAGCGCGTCGTGACAATAAGCTTGTCACGACAGGAAACCAGGTTGCGACACGAGCCTTATCGCGACAGCCAACTGCGCCACGATAAAGTCGCGCCCGACCGGGGTGACGCCTCCTCTGATATCGCGACGTGCGCTGCGGTCGCGACATCAGACGGAAGGCCGACCGACGGGATGCTACACCCCAGGGTTGCCCACACACCACAAAGCACACCACAATGGGGAGGGGAGCATGAGGAAAGCTGTAAAGCTATCTACCAATACAAAAGGACTCCCAATCACCCTAATTGGAAATGGCACAAGAGATCCCTACCAGTTTTGAAGAACCTAACCCTAAAGGAGGGCCTTCACGATGCTCGGCCTCCTCCTCCTCGCTCCACGACGCCGCTCCTGCTCCTCCACGAGCCGCCGCCGGCACCACCATGCTCCAACCTGCCGGAGAAGGATGAGGGGGAAAGGCTTCCCCTCCTCGGAGAGGAGGAGGGAAAAAGAGAAAGGGGAAAATAAGGGGAAAGGGCACCGGCCAAGGTTTTTAGCCTTTGGCCCCCAAGACGCGACGGGGTGGGGCGTCGCGTTACCAACCTTAACGCGACGGCCCTACACACCGCGACCAGAACCCATCTGCCAGGGATGCCGCGACAACTTGACAGGTTGCCCTGACACACCTGCCACTCTGACTGGCGTCAGACGATCGAAAAGGGGAACGCTGTCGCGACCCGTTGACCGGGCGCGACCAGAACGTGATGCACTAAGTGGTCACGACACGGATGACTGTTGCGTCAGGTAGCTCCGACGTGACACTAATGCATCGCCCAGGCCGGACGCATTAGTGGCCAGTCATCCAACACGTGGACAAAGGAAACCAGAAAGCCTGAGATGTTACACACACTGTCGACATGATCTACTCAATGGCTTCAACCGTACGTGTGGTGGCCACACTCTTAACTTTTATGATCCGTCCTTGGAATGGGAATTTCGAACATTGATGATCTATAGAGGGGACTACCCCTAGTGCCTCAATCCATGGATGGCCAATAATAGCTTTGAAAGTAGGATAAATGTCAAGTGCATAGAAGTCCACAGTCATCACAAGTGGCCCAAATTCTGCTTGTAGAGACTACACCATGGCAGGGTCGCCTGGAGTTATCATAAGTTGCAATAGTGGTAGGAGTTGGCTGCAAGCGACGCTCAAATATGTTGTATGACCAGAGAGTGATGAGACACAAATTTATTGATGCTCTGGGGTAGGGAAGCATCAATGGCCACTTTGTTTATTGTCATAGTTACACACAGAGGCATTCTCCTTGCCTCGGGAGGGGCTAGGTCACTGTCGGAAAATGTAATCGTCGGCCCTCCGGTAACAATTGATAGGACCGATAGCAATGTTTCTGGGGTCATGTCCTCACTGACCATGACCCTTTACAGAAAAGTCTTCAGAGCATCCTGATGGGTCTGAGACCTCTTGATCAGTTCAAGGATAGAAATTTGGCAGGAGTCTAATCAAAATGCTTCAGGATATCATACTGGGTGCCTGGGATCGGGTCTGCCTCTTTAACGTCCTACTGTTGTTGTTGGTTGTTGGAGTTGGAGTTGTGGTTCGCTTGACCCGACATAGACACGAATGCATTGGGATACATTCTGTGAAACATTCACCTGCTCTGGAGGGCGAGGTTGTGTTGAAGTGGAGGAGGAGTGGTGCTGATGATGGATGGGTTGGCTATTATTGGCGCTGGCGTGGGAGAAAGTGGGATGTTGATGGGTGATGGACTAATGGGTGGTATGAGGGGAGTGTTGCGTAGGGGAGAGGTGATTGTGGCAATGGTGGGTGTGGCGGTGGTGATGTTGGTATAGGAAATAGCCAATAATTGACCTACTTCATGCTCATCATCGTAGGCCTAAGCGGCGGCTGGTGGTGGATGGTGGACTATTGGATTGAGATGACACTAATGATGTCTTAGAGGGGGGTGAATAGGACTTCTTGACCTTTTAAAATTTATCTGATATTAGACAACACTAAATAGAGCTGTTAGAATTTAGTGTAGTGTGTGATTCAAGTGTAAATTGGCGAAAAAATCACACAAATGCACAAGGAATTATATCTTGGTTCGGCCCTTCCCACATGGAAGTCCTACGTCCAGTCCTCAAGCAAACCACTTGAGATTTCACTATCTGCCAAGAATACTTGGCCTTCTCTCACCCTTGAGAGGTATTACAAGCCCACGTGCTCCCAAGCAAGTCTTCCCATAATAGGGGTACAACAACTACCTTATACAAGGTCTTCCCTTCACAAGAGGGGTACTACAGGAACAAACCTCCTGCAGGTTTACACAGACAGAATTGTTAAAACACTTGTGTGTTTGCTCCAAAGAGTGAGCAAACACAAGAGATTCAAAAAGGAATAAGAAATAAGAACTACAGCTGTGATCCTTTCTGAATCAAGAAGGGTGAACTAAAAGATATCTAATTAAAACTTCCACCCAACACTCAATAAGACTTCTGTGAAGAGGAAAGCTTGGAGATTTTTCTGAATGAAAAGGCTCTCAATTATTGCAGCTCAAGAGAAGGCTTGTAGAAGCTCTTGCTAGCAGAAAGTAGGAGAGAGTTGAAATGAATTGCTAGCTAGTTGCACACTTCAGTGTCATAGTATTTCCTCTTGTTCAAACTTCGGCTTCTATATATGCTTCAAAGGATGTGTCCATTTGAAACTATCTGTTAAAGATCTAGCCGTTTGAGGAGTGGTCTTTGATCCTTTGGGTGAAAATGAGATTATCCATTAGTTTTTTAGCTTTTTGGCTTTCCAACGGCTTCAGACCATGCTTGTAGCTTCTCAGCTTAGAGGTCACTTCTAATTAATTTTCTGTGAAAGCTCCATGCTGAAAACGTGCATAATAAATGATCTGCAACACGGACAAGACAAAAGCAAAGATACCTCCATACTTTCTCAGGTAGGTGAGTCAGAGGTATATACAAAAGTATGGAAAACTCAGACAGACACAAGTTCAGTGCAAAATAAATATAGACAGACAATTGCATCAGAAGGTAGGGTGAGGTTCTAACAGTGGTAGGTGAGCCTCTATCAGATACCCCATGCGCCTGAAAGCATTAATTTGCAAGACATTTGCTGAACGAAAAGAAAGCCTGAACTTGTGACATAAAGCAAGAGGCCAATTTGAATAAATGTTTCAGACATTATTATATATAATTTTTTGTGGTTGTTTTGAGTATAATATATCCCATCTGTTAGAATATATTAAATAATATTAATATGATAGGATATAATTTTGAATGATATACAGATGCTATGTGTTCTATAGAGGATATCATCAAGCAAATGTAACACCAAACTATCAACATTTCATGAAACTATAAAATAGTATTTGCATAGAAAAAGTTGAAGTACAGAAGTTGTCAGAGAAGTCAGAGACAAGAAAGAGATGCAATTCGACTTTCTAAAGTCCGAGTCTAAGACAACAGAAATATATTAACATCCGACTCTACAGAAGTCCTAAAAGGAATTCAACTTCATAAAGTTGGAGTGAACTCATTCGACTTCATGGAGTAGAAGAGTAGACTTCGACTTTTGGAAGTCGGAGAGGGAACTTCGAATTTGATACCCTACTTCGACTTTTCAAAGTCAGAGTCTAGGATTTGACTTCATAAGAAATAGAGTCCATACTTCGATTTTCCAAGGATAGTCCACTTCGAATCTCTAGAGTCATAGTCCACATTCGAAGACAGTATGATACATAGTGTATTCTGTGGACTTAGAAAATTTTCAAGATAGTGTTGATACAGTTGTTCAAAATATGTTTTCTGTGATATATTCTAGTAGATTGATTTGTAGAAAGTCTTTTTAAAAATGTTTTGTCATAGCAAAATCACCATGTTAAAATAATTTAAAGTCTTAAATAATTTTCTTAGGGGATAGTTGCTCAACAATTCTCCCTCTTTTTGTTAATGACAAAAACATTTAAATAGACAGTGAAAAATAAATTTTATGATTGTTTCTTATTCTCTTTCTTTCTTTCTCCCCCTTTGTGGCATTAACAGAAAGGGTAAGATAGTAAGAGAGAGAGAGAGAGAGAGATATCCATAGATATGAGGAACAAAACTATCATTCATATAACTGAAAAGTTTAAGTACAAAACAAGTCTATGAAGCAGATAATGAACTTGGTAAATATAGAGAAAGAGGGATCTGAGCAAGGAAAGGTTGGAGAAGAGCCCAAAGCTTCTTCTCATTGTCAGGAAAGAAGTTCATAAACTTATCAAATTATATCCTATATGTAGGACCTATGGAGGGGATTTTTCTATATGACTTTACATGCCTCTTATGGTACCAGGTAAGTTTCTTCTGAAAATTACTAGGGCGCAGAAGGATCTTGAGAGGGACAAACTTCTTAGTGGCTGCTAAATGAAGCAAATCATGAACAGTAATGTTCCAGTGCAGACCCTGATGAATTGCATCTTCCTTGGCTTGGTAGTAGACTAGGTACCTCTGCTTCCATTTATGAGCAATAGACTTCCAAAGAGTCTCATATCCTTTGCAGAGATAGTCACTAACATAGATCTTCAACTTCTCACAATCTGTATGATCTTCGGAGTATGCAGCTGCCCATTGATCTTCAGATAACCTCTCAGACTCAGAAAAATAGATTTGAAAATATAACATGTGCTGGGAGTTCTGAGGAGTTACATGAGGGCAAACCTATGGAATGACTGGTTCATGTTGTATTTGATTCAGAACCTGGTGGCTATGCAGATGTGCCTATTAAACACAAGCTGAGCAAAATCTTTTCTTGCAGAAATGACACCAACCAGGCTAGGATACAATCCAAAAGATAGTCCAATGGACATGGAAGGGGAAATCTGCCTCTGACCTCTGATAATATTTTCCCATTGGCCCTTGTTAACATCAGGCAACCCCAATCTGAATCTAGCTGCATTGAAGTCCTTCATCCTTGTGTACTTGGCCTGCAACTCTCTAAGGAGGGTACCAAACATGTCATAAAATCTAAGATTCAGGTGAAGGGTAATATCCATGAACTGGTTTCTAGCCAAAGTCCGTTGGAATTTGGTGGCCTCAGCAGGATAGAGTTCAAGAAAAGCTTTAGTAGATGGACTGTGGCTTTTCTGAGTGATTAAGTTCAGATCAGCCAACTGGACTTGAGATGTATGGAGGAGAGAGGGAAGCAAGTCCTCAAAGGTGAAACCTGGCATCTCATGGACTTCAAGGAATACCTTGATAGACAGGAATTCCCTGAACAGGTCCATATGATGTTGAGAATGGTGGACAAAAGCATACCAAAAAGGAGGGAGGAGTTTGGCTTGATTCTCTTTTAATTGGCGTCCACTAGTAGATGAAAGTACCACATTAGGTACAATCTGTCGAAGAGAAAGAGTGGATCTGCCAGCCAATTGTGTGGAGACTGTAGGAAGACAAGAAAAGAAATGAGGAGCTGAAGTATGGAGAGTGGGTATGCTTGCCTTGGAGGGTTTGAAATAATATTTCAAAGGATATATGGTAAAATTAACTTTGTCAAAGGCAAGGGGCTGATCCTCTAGTAAAGGGATAGAGGGAGGAGGATCAGATGAGGTTGAAGGAGGAGGTGGAGGTGGTTGTTGTTGCTCATCATTAGAGGGAGCAGGGGGTGTAGGAGCAGAGGGGGCAGTAGGATGAGATGAGGATGCAGGTTGTTCTAATTCAGGAGGGGCAGGAGCAGTGGAAGTAGTAGGAGCAGGAGGTGTTGGTCCAGTGGGAGGAGAGGAAGTGGTCAAAGGTGGAGGAGCAAAAATAGGTTGACCATTCCTATGGAGCTTCCTTCTAACCTTCCTCTTAAAATGTTTTGACCTTAGACCTGGTTTCTACCTCCAAATCCTGAGACTCTAGAGGTTGCTTAGGCCTAGACTCTTGAGGGGGCTCCTGCTGCTGCTGCTCAGGCTCAACTGCCACTGATGACTGTTGCTACTGCTCTTGCTTTTGCTGATCTCCCACAACTACTGCTGAAGATTGCTCTGGCTCTAGCTGCTGCTCTTCTTGCTGCTGTTGCTCTTCTTGCTACTGTTCGGGTTGTTGTTGTTGTTGCTGTTCTTCTTGAAGAGTAGAGGGAGGTGCAGATGGCTGAGTAGTGCCCTGTTGGCACACTAACTGAAGCAAAAGATCTTTCATCTGTCGGACCTCCTCAGCTAAGTAATCAAACTTAACATCCACTTTCTAGACTTGCATCTGAAGAATTGACAAACCTTCTTACTGCTGCATTAAAATATCCATCATCATGCTGGCACTACTGCTACTCGCCCCCTGAGTCCTTGGCCTGGTCTCAAAATAAGGAGGGGAGGAGTGATGCTCTACTTCTTCAAATGTTTCTTGCACAAGTGGAGTAGTCCTTAGAATGTCTTCTTCTTGTACTACTCCCTTGCCCCTCAAATCTCTGAGTACTGAGCTGATAGTCTCTTCTAGTGCATTGTACTCAGGAGATGGGGCAGGTACTCGCTCTTTCTGAAATGGTTCTTGCTCTTCCTGAATGCCCTGTTGCACTTCTTCTTGTTATCGTTCCTGTTGGTCTTAAGCAGGGGCTTCTACTCTTTCTTCTCTGGCTTCTTCATGCTAAATGACTGGAATGGATGAGGAATCATGTGCCTCATCAGGGAAAATCTCATGAGTGCACTTGGGCACAGAATCCTTAACCCATAAATTCTGAGCTTTGTTTTCCAAACTGTAGTGGCTTCTTCTTAAAGTGGATAAGCAAATCTTTTCTTTTACACCAACTAAGATTTATCCACTGAGATCTATTGAGAACCTTTTAAATATCAGGGTTAGCAGTGGTCCATAAGGGAGTGACTCCTATAGATGCCTGGATGATAACTGAGGGTAGGTTGACCCTATGTCTTTGGATAGCCCAAAAAAACATACTACCATCTCTGGCAGTTATGGAGGAGTGGGTGCCAGCCATGGGTGTTATGATGTTGGTGATGATAGAGTGAATGATCATTTTCTCTGCAGATAACTCATTTACTAACAAACCTTTCTTGCTAATAGTCCCTAGGCTTCCAATAATACCCATCTTCTGCTTATCCAAGGGCACAATCTCACTGAGTTTATGGCCGGAGTTGGGACAGTCTAAAAGTTCAACTAAAAGATCTTCAGAAACTATGACCTTGGTGCCTTTTACAAATCCTATCACTAAACCTTCTGCAGAAACTTGAAGGGACACAAAGAAAGCCTTAAGGGTGCTTTTCAAAGTTGGTTCTGATATCTGGCACATTCTGGACCAGCCCATAGCCACTAGGGTTTCTTCTACCCAACCTAGACTACCATGCAACTGGTTGAAATCTACCACCTTTCCCGAACAGATGGAAAACTTGGTAGAGGAAATGCATTAGAGTTTTTCAGGGGTGAGCATAGTTCCTTCAGGAACCCTAGAAGAGGCCATCTAGACAGAAAGGGACGAAGAAGATTTAGAGAACTGTTAAAGGAGTCAAAGAAATGAAGTTTAGAGATCAAGAAACCTACCTTTCTTCAGAGGAGATGAGAGGTTTGCAGTTGCTCAGAAAATAGTTCCGGAGGAGATGAACAGTGTGTGCAGGAAGAGGAAGAAGATGACAGGGAGTTGGAGAGACTGTTCAAATAGGTGCTTTGGGAAAAGGAAGGGGTGGTCCTAATATAGTAGATGAAAAATAACGGACCACAGATTAGGAGATGAACAACTGTGATTAAAAGAACGAACCATTATTGTAATAAATACCTCTTTAAATTTAAAAGTTATTATCATTTATTATTTTAAATTAATGTGAATTCCTTCTCACAGACTCCAACTCTAAGGAGTCGAATTTCCTTCTCCAACTTCCAGGAGTCGCAGAGTACACTTCCTACATGGTGTGTCGTAGAAGACTCCGACTTTGAGAAGTCGCAGTCAAAAATCTGACTTTTAGCAGTCGTAGTACTAGGACTTAGAGAAATTTGCAATGAGTTTTCAACATATACTTGGAAAAATTCAAGCATGGATTCATCAAAGTGATTCAATCAGGGTTACACATACCTATTTCTCTTCTAATAGATGTAAATCTATCTTCAGGAAGAGGTTTAGTAAAAATATCAGCTAATTGATTTTCTGTAGAGTCAAAATCAAGTAAAATGTCACCATTACTTACATGGTCCCTGATGAAATGATGTCTAACCTCAACATGTTTTGTTTTTGAATGTTGAATGTGATTTTTGGTCAAGTTGATTGCACTTGTGTTGTCACATAGCATTGGAATCTCTTGAAGTGTTTGACCATAGTCTTCCAATAGATGTTTGATCCACAGCAGTTGAGTGCAACAACTTCTAGCTGTAATGTACTCTACTTCTATTGTGGACAATGCTACTGAATTCTACTTTCTAGAAGACCAAGAAATCAAGCAACCTGCAAGAATTTGACATGTACTACTGGTGCTTTTTCTATCTATTTTGCATCCATCATTGTCAGCATCACTATATCCAATTAATTTGAAATCAGAACATCTGGGATACCATAAACCCAATTTACTTGTGTTTATAAGATATCTAAAAATTCTTTTAACAACATTAACATGTGAATCTTTAGGATCAGCTTGAAATCTTGCACACAAACATACACTGAACTTTATATCTGGTCTACTGGCAGTAAGATAGAGTAATGATCCAATCATACCTCTATAGATCTGTTGATCTACTTTCTTGCCAAGTGGATCACTATCTAACTTAATTCCTGAGCTCATGGGTGTTCCTAAAGGCTTACACTTGTCAAAACCATATTTAGAAAACTAAATTTGAAATGTATTTGGTTTGAAAAATGTGAGTGCCTTCCTTGGTCTGCTTGATTTGCAACCCAAGAAAGTAATTAAGCTCACCCATCATACTCATCTCAACCTCACTTTGCATAAGGTTTTCAAAGAATTTACAAAGTGATTCATTAGTAGAACCAAAAATAATATCATCAACATATATTTGCACAATTAAGATTCCTTCTAAAAATTTCTTAATAAATAATGTGCTATCTACTTTACCTCTTATGAAATCATGTGATATAAGATAAGTACTTAGCCTTTCATACTAAGCTCTTGGATCTTGTTTCATATCATACAATGCTTTCTTTAAACGAAAAACATGATTTGGATATTTAGTATCTTCAAAACCAAGTGGTTGCTCAACATAAACTTCTTCTTTTATGAAATCGTTCAGAAAAGCACTTTTAACATCCATTTGAAATAAATTGATGTTGAGGGAGCATGCATATGCTAATAAAATTCTAATTGTCTCTAATCTAGCTATTGGGGCATAAGTTTCATCAAAATCAATGCCTTCCTCTTGGAAATATCTTTGTGCTACAAGTTTGGCCTTATTCCTGGTGATCACTCTTGATTCATCCATTTTGTTTTTGAAGGCCCATCTAGTGCCAATAAATGGATGGTCAGAAGGTCTAGGGACAAGAGTCCAAACCTGGCTACGTTGGAACTGATTAAGTTCCTCTTGCATTGCAAGGATCCAGAATTCATCAGCCAGTGCATCATTTATTGTCCTAGGCTCAATTTGAGACACAAATGTAGAAAAATCACAAGGAATGTTCATACCTCTTGTTCTTACCCTATCTTGAGGATCACCTATAATGTTTTCTCTTGGATGATCTCCGTGATACCTCAATTCTCTAGGCAGTCCTTTTTGTGCTTCTTGTTGTTGTTGAAGTTCCTCTAGTGGTGGATCTTCCTTTTCTTCTTCTTTCTCTCCTTCTTTAAGAGATGTATGTTCTAGATCCCTGCACAAATCTTCAACACAATCTTGTTCTTCTTCTATTCTCTTAATGGAAGGGTTAGTATCATGAAATATGATATGCACTATTTGCTCTATAGTTAAAGTTCTCCTATTAAACACTTTATATCCTCTAGGTTTTGAAATATATCCTAACAGAAAGCCTTCATCACTTTTAGCATCTAATTTTTCTAAGTTATCTTTACCATTATTCAAAATAAAGCACTTATAACCAAAAGGTCGAAGATGACTGATGTTGGGCTTTTTCTCCTTGTATAGCTCATAAGGTGTCTTCTTTATGATTGGTTTGATCATGCATCTGTTCATGATGTAGCAGGCTGTGTTGACTGCTTCTGCCCAGAAGTATCTTGTACTTTGTAAGCATAGTTCTGGCCATGTCTAACAGTGTTCTGTTCTTCCTTTTTGCTACTCCATTTTGTTGAGGTGTTCTTGGTGTAGAGAAATTATGTTCTATTCTATTTTCTTCACGAAACTTCACAAAATCTTCATTCTTGAATTCCCCACCATGATCAGGTCTGATACTCATTATTTGAATCTTCTGGTTCTTCTGTACTAATTTGCTGAACTTCAGAAAAGCTGAGAAGGTTTCTGATTTGGCTTCCAAAAAGGATACCCAAGTGTACCTTGAGTAGTCATCTACAATTACATAGCCATACACTTTTCCTCCAAGACTAACTGTTCTTATAGGTCCAAATAAGTCTATGTGAATAAGCTCCAAGGGCTTGGATTTTGTAACCACTGTTTTGGACTGAAATGATGTCTTCATTTGCTTCCCCTTTACACAGGCTGTACAGATTCTAGACTTCTTCAATTTCATCTTCGGAAGACCTTCAACTAGATCATGTGTAACGACCCTCTGCATATTCATGTACTATCTCAACCAGTTGCTCTGATACCAATCTCTGTAATGACCCTCTTTATACCGGTACGGTTATACCAACCCACCTCGATATAGAAAGCGTCGCCACAGTGGGACATTTACCCAACACATTCAATAGGTCAAGACGTACATAAATATGAACACATAACAGCGGAAATAGGAAGGAACTGGAAATAACATCTTATTCCATCATCCACATTTATCCACAGTCTATATAGTACAAAAGGAAACTAACCATTCCATAATTGAGAAATTTAAAATAAATTACATTGTCCACAACTTGCAACTACAATAAATTACATAATCTCAATGGTAATACAAATCCTCCTTTATTACATACTGTGAAAATGAAAGGTACAAAAGTATAATTCTCCACTAAGGTCTCCTACTCATGCTCCGAGTCACTCCTGACTATCTCCTCAGAAGAAGTAGGAATATTTGCACCTGTACGCCGAAGCAAAAGTGAGCCTAAAAGACTCAGCAAGTAATTTCCATTCACATTAAACATACATACACCACATGGACACTTTACTTTCAAACAAAATAACCAATACAGGTAGCATGGATTAAACAATCTTTTAAGAAAAATCTAAACATGTTACTACAACAATTTATAGTACATGGTACATGGTTTATGTTCATTTTACAATAAGGAAACCTATCACAGGCTTTCTACACATTCTTTAACATGCTAACTCAAGGCATAATCTATTCTATTCATGCTATGATATAAAAGCAAGGTAAGCACGGGTTTTACACATAACAGAAAGATAATCCTAGCATGAATTCTATGAGCATTCTCACATACATGGCATACTATTATACACATATAGCTTGCTGTTTTACATAAATTTAGCACATTCATAAAAAGATTCATATGCTCTCATGTTACTTTCACATATTCACAAGATCACTTACACATTTTACACATTCACATTTCACATACTCATACTCATATTTTTCTCATTTAAATGCCGTGACACATAGTCCAAACCACCCCTAGAAGGACACACACTTATCTCATTCACACACATATCTATCACCTAGGCAATATAGTGATAGACCTTAGTTATTGCGCAGAACCGGGAGAAGCACTCTCCACCATAACCAGTGGTACTTATCTACCTCCAGGATTTTATCCCAATGCCCATGGGATCTCATACTCATATAAACCTTCCTGTACGGACTTTACTATGGTACAGTTCCTCAGCCCTCTAAGGTAGCAGTGTCACACATGGCATATTTACACATTTTTCTCATTTTTAAACACACACTATTTGCATACCATTTAACACATTAATTCTATATTCACATGCATGCACATGATTCAGGTTACCTAACATGGTACTACTATTTACAGAGTTAAACAATTACAAATTAAACCACATCATGCTGAAATCATTAATTAGTTTCTAATCACTTTAAGCATGCTTTAACTAGTAACTTCATCATGAAATACTCAATCAGTACCTACTGTCATCCAATTTACAAGAAATTTTAACCACAGACCGTTTACTGATCAAGCATCATGCATTCCAATTTTCATATTTTTTGGAGTCATACACAATTTATGATAAATAAAACATGCATTCTGCCTAATTTATGAAGTCATCAATTAAGCATGGTACATAGTGCCATATACATATTTATCTATTCTAAAATCTGTGACCAATAGTCATGATATTACATGCAATTTCTGAGAATTTATTTTACATTATACAATTTATTAGAGATTTAAAACCGATAATGCATGCTCACTGCTTTACAGTTTAGAAAATATAACTATTTACACAGATATCAAAAAATTTCCAAACTCTCATCGCATGAATTGATACCCATAAACATTGTACAAAAATTCTCTAACATCCAAATTCCACATGGATCACACAATCAGTAACTTTCAAGGTTGGAAAACCTGTCTGACATATATTTCAGGAATTTTAATAAATAGAATATTCAATGAAAATTTCACAAAATTTCACAACATCATCCACTCGAAGTATTACATAGCATATAAAATTTACAGTATATCCTCATGCACAGAAATCCAAAAAATAAATTTTAAAGGGGCAAACAACACACTATTCTTGCTTGAAGAACTCAACGGCAAGGGTGTGGCCGCTTACCTGGTTGACGGCAACATAGGTGGCCGCTAACCTCGGATCTTAACAGTAGCAAATGGTGACGTTAAGTTCCTGTCTGTGCAAAACACAGACTGAACTCAAAAGTCGAATGAAGGGGGGTTCCAAGACTCGAACAAAATTCTGAAAAATAGCCTAGGACCTACTAGACATATGTATGAATAGTGTGGAGGGTTTACTTGCCTTCAGAAAAATCTAAAATCGAAGATTTAAGTCGGAGAAGCCCTCCTCGGCCTGAGCCAAAGAGTCCCCAAATCTCTGCCGATCTAGCTTCTGTGATGATCTTTGAAGTACGCTGGGGCTAGGAAGATGAACTTTGACGTTCCAAGAATCCACTAGATGCAATCGCTTGCCCGAAATCGCACCAGAACGCACGATCGAATCCACCAAAGTCAGGTTTTCGCACAAGAGTTTAGGGTTTTTCTCAAGAGAGTCAAAAGGGTCAGATCTGGCCAGAGATGGGTATTTTTATAGGGCTAAGGGTCGGATACACATTTAGGTAAGGCTAGGTGACCATTGAGAATGGTTTCCTAAACAAGAGGCAAGGTTTTCGCGGACGTTTTCAGATCTGAAGATGCAACAGATCTAGGAGACTAACGTCAACATCACTGGTTGCCAATATGGAGTTGTCGTCCATCGATGTGGCCGCTGACTCCCTATTAACGTCAACCTATGTTGACGCCAACAGGTCGTTTGGCCAGAACTTAAAACTGCAGAAAACCATATTCACATATTCACTCAATGCATATACATGGAATATACAATGTATACATTAGAAAATGAATACCATTCATGCAATGTAAATGAATAATATATATATACAATAGTTATACATATATATATTTACAACAATACATCAAATAGTTTATTTATATAGACATACATATGTCTACACATACAAACAACCACGTCTCACACAATCAAACTCCTATATAAGAGAGTAAAATTCTGGGGCCTTACACCCTCTCCCCCTTAAAGAAACTTCGTCCTCGAAGTTAGACCGATACTACTCAAACAACTGAGGATACTTCTTCTTCATTACATCCTCAAGCGCCCATGTCGCCTCCTCTCGCGAGAAGTTGCGCCATAACACCTTCACTGACGCAATGCTCTTGTTCTGGAGATGCTGAACCTTCCGGTCAAGAATAGCTACTGGTTGCTCCACATAAGATAGATCTGGCTGGATCTCCACTGGCTCGTGGCTAATAACATGAGATGGATCTCTAACATACCTCCTGAGCATAGATACGTGGAAAACAGGATGAACACTAGCTAACACTGGGGGTAAAGCTAGCCCATATGCCACATTGCCCAATCGTCTGAGAATCTCATACGGGCCAATGAATCTAGGACTTAACTTACCACGCCTGCCAAATCTAACTACACCACGAGTAGGCGAAATCTTCAAGAAGACATGCTCACCTACCTCGAACTCCAAATCTTTCCTCCTGTTGTCGGCATAGCTCTTCTGCCTATCCTGTGCCGCAACAAGCCTCTTCTTGATAAGCTGGACCTTATCCGAAGTCTCCTGGACTAACTCTGGACTGATCAACTGCCTATCGCCAATCTCCTCCCAATATAAAGGATATCCACAAGGCCTACCATACAATGCCTCAAATGGAGCCATACTAATGCTCGCATGGAAACTATTGTTATATGCAAACTCCACAAGAGGCAAATGGCGCTCCCAATCATCCTTCCAATCCAGAACACACGCCCTCAACATATCCTCGAGCATTTGGATAGTCCTCTCGGACTGTCCATCGGTCTAGGGATGGAACGCCGAACTGAGCTTCAGCTCCGAACCTAACGCATCCTGAAGACCCTTCCACAGCCTCGAAGTAAATCTCGGATCTCGATCCGAAATGATTGACTTTGGCACACCATGCAATCTAATAATACTACTAATATACAATCTAGCTAAGCTCTCTACTGACTGCTTCTTCTTCATAGGCAAGAAATGCGTAGTCTTCGAGAACCTATCTACCACTACCCAAATCGAGTCATTACCCCGTCTAGATTGAGGCAAACCTAAAACAAAATCTATAGTGACAGCTTCCCACTTCCATACTAGGATCTCCATCATTTGCATAAGACCAGATGTCACAGCCACTCGGCCTTCACTTGCTGGCATACAAGAAACCTAGACACATACTTCACTACATCCTTCTTCATGCCAGACCACCAAAAAGATCTTTTCAAATCCTGGTACATCTTAGTGTTATCCGGATGAATAGAGAATCTCGACCTATGAGCTTCTGCTAAAACATGCTCACGAACATCTACTATATCGGGAACACAAACACGGTGATGGAATCTAATCAGACCATCCTCATCACGAGCAATGCCTACCTTGCCCACCAACTCTTGGAGTCTAGGGTCGGCTTTCTGTTGCTCGATCACCTCATCCAACACCGAAGACCTAATGGACAACTAAGCAACAAAATCTTGACACAATGATGGCTCTAACTCAGTCATCGCACATGCCGCATCCTCCAACATCTTCCAATCCTACTGGAGAGAAGACCTCTTCCTACTAAGGGCATCTACTACGACATTCGCCTTTCTAGAATGATACTGGAGGTCAAAGTCATAGTCCTTCAAGAACTCAATCCATCTTCTCTGCCTAAGGTTTAATTCCTTTTGGGAGAAAAGATATTTCAAGCTCTTGTGGTCAGTGAACACCTCAAATCTGACACCATAAAGATAGTGCCTCCAGATCTTCAGTGCATGAACCATTGACGCAAGCTCCAAATCATGAGTCGGATAGTTACGCTCATGCTCCTTCAATTGCCGAGAAGCATACGCCACCACCCTTCCTTGCTGCATCAATACACAGCCAAGGCCAATCCGAGATGCATCCGTATAAATGGCAAAACCTTCATCACTACTAGGTAATACCAATACCGGAGCAGAAGTAAGCTTAGCCTTCAATAATTGAAAGCTACTCTCACTTTCGTCGAACCACACAAACTTCTCACCCTTCCTGGTTAACTTGGCCAATGGGGCAGCGAGAGATGAGAATCCCTCAATAAATCGCCGATAATAACCCGCCAAACCAAGGAAACTACGAATCTCCGAAGGGGTCCTGGGAATCTCCCAATCCAGTACAGCCTGGACCTTCGCTGGATCAACTGCTACACCAGCACCGGAGATAACATGCCCAAGGAAATGAACCTCGCGCATCCAGAAATCGCACTTGCTGAATTTTGCATATAGCTCGTGCTCTCGGAGAACCTCCAACACTACCCTCAAATGCTGACGGTGTGTGGCCTCATCCAGAGAATAGACCAACACATCATCGATGAATACCACAACAAAACTATCTAGATAAGGTCTAAACACCTTGTTCATGAGATCCATGAACGCTGCAGGGGCATTGGTCAGACCAAATGAAAGGACCAAGAACTCATAATGTCCATAACGGGTTCTAAACACCGTCTTGGACACATCCTCACTCCTAATCCTCAACTGATGATAACCAGACCGCAAATCAATCTTAGAAAAGACTGATGCATTTTGTAGCTAGTCAAACAGATCATCAATCCAAGGTAAGGGATACATGTTCTTCACAGTTACTTGGTTTAGCTTCCTATAATCGATGCACAACCTAAGTGACCCATCCTTCTTCTTTACAAACAATACAGGTGCGCCTCAAGGAGAAACACTAGGGCGAATAAATCCCTTATCTAACAAATCTTGCAACTGCTTCCTTAACTCTGCTAACTCCGCAAGTGCCATCCGATAAGGGGCCTTTGAGATAGGAGAGGTGCTTGGAAGCAACTCTAGAGTAAACTCTATCTCTCTAGCCGGTGGCAATCCAGATAAATCATCAGGAAAGACATCTGAAAAATCCTGCACTACCTCATACTCCGCAAGAGTAGGTGACTCATTAGCCTTGGGTACTAATACCACGCTGGCAAGAAAAGCGTCACAACCCTTAATCACCATTCTCATCACCTTCATGGCGGAGATAACAAACTTCCCCGCTATGTTCCTTGGCAAGGGATGTGAGAATTCATCCTCACCAGGAATGCGAAAGACAATCTTCTTTCCACAACAATCTACCAACGCATAGTTCTCCTCTAGCCAATCCAGACCAAGAATTGCATCATAGTCCTTCATCTTTAGCAAGAAGAAACACCCTTCTAGAACTCTATCCTCAATGCACACCAGTAACGTTGGAATACACTTCCTAGTCGACACAGTTCCCGCAGGTGTGTGCACAGACAAGGGGACTTCTAACTCCTCAGACTCTAATCCTGACTCTAAAGCTAACTGCCTAGCAAAATGCTCAGAAATGAACGAGTGAGTGGCACCCGTATCAAATAGAACTCGAGCGTGCACACCCATGAAAAGAACCGTACCTTCGGTAACATGCTCCGCCTGCTCGGCATCCTCACGAGCTAACGCAAACACTCGAGCTGGGGCTCGAGGTCTCCCTGGTCGACCTGTCACTGGCGCTGCTGCTGCTGCCACTGCTGGAGCTGGTTCGCGGTGGACTCCCTGCTGAAGTCTGGGACAATCCTTAATCTTATGCTCGTTGCTCCCACACTTCAAGCACTTCCCCGCAATCTTCCAACATTCCAAACCACAATGTGCCCTCCCGCAATGAGGACACTCCTTCTTGCCACTGGGGGAATGCTGAGAAGATACCTGACGATTGTCGGATACTACGGAATGCTGCGGTAACTGATACGCCACCTTCTTGTTCTCCTACCTATGGAATGGAGCTGCAGGCTTCTTCTATGAAGCCTTCTTCTCCTCAAGATACTGCTCCATCTCTCCTTCCTGCCGACAAGCCGCGCTAAGAGCCTCATCGAGGGTACGATGGTCAAATGCCACCAACCTCGTCCTCAGTGATGGCCTTAGACCCATCACGAACTTCTTCGCCTTCCTGTGCTCATCAGCAATGATATGAGGGCATACTTTGATAGCTCGGCAACCTAGCCTCGTACTACAGTACGGTCATGGAGCCCTCAGTCAAGGAGAGGAACTTCTGCTCCATCTTGTCCTAGATGTGCTCCGAAACGAACTTGGCCGGAAAGAGCCTCACAAACTCGTCCCAAGCCACCTCTATAGCACCATCCTCAAATCTAGTATGAAGCAACGAGGACCACCACACATCAGATCGCTCCTGCCAAAACATTCCATATGGACCAATCCAAACAATCTAGGCTTAAAGAAATAATTATATAAACAATTTACACATACCTGTAGCATATAGGTGGCTAAAGTGACCTTGTCATCCTCAGCACACCTAATCACTCGGAAGATCTTTTCAATCTCCCTCATCCAGCTCTCCGCAAGCAACGGATCACTCTCCCCCTTAAAAGAGGGTGGAGCCATCCTCTTGAACTTTTCCATGATGAAGGGTCCACCATGGTCATGAGCCTGGGGAACTAGCACCTGATCATGCTACAACAAACAACATAAGACACATATATACAATATAGCAACATAGCAAACACATAATTTAAATAAAACAGACTACTCTATCTTATTGATCTAACCTGAGCCTCCAGCTGAGCCTGGAGTGCAGCTTGAGTATGGGCCTGCGTCTGCATAGCCTGAACTAGACCATGCATGAACACTCCATAATCCACTGGTGGCGGTGGAGGAAGCACAGGACCCTGGGGTGAAAGGTTGCAGAATTCCCTATATGGTAATCTAGAAGGGGGGGTTGAATAGATTCCTTATCACCTTCTTTTTCCGAAGACACAGACTGTAGAAACTGTAACAAACTTTGAAATAAACTTTGACGTGTGTGAACTGATAATAGATGAAGTAACAATCTATCAAACGTGCGTAGAGACAACGTGCCTACCAAACATATATCGTAGAAACGTGCTAACCATAGGACACAGATTTTTAACGTGGTTCGGAGTACACAACTTGTGTATCCTACGTCCACGGTCCACACACACACACAGAAACGACTGCTTTCAACTACTTTCAACTAGTTCGCGACTACAACACACACACACGAGATGTCTGATGTGCAACCACGTTCAGAACAACTCAAAACCACATGATTCAAGCACAAGGCCGCTTGAAACACAATCACACACACACAATAATAGAAAAGTGAAAACTGGAAGAGTTCTAAGTGGAAAGAATGAATCCTGATTGAGAACTCTTCTGGAGAACGTCTGGATGGAGTTCAAACTTCGTCTTGATAGCCTTGGGTTAATGGAGAAGCTTGAATCAACAACGTACTGTCTTCAACTCTGCTGGAACAATGATTCTTTCTCTCTCTAAACAGTAGGGTGAAGCAGAGCAGCAACAACACCTCTTCTCCTTAGGTTTTCTTTAGGGTTGATGATGGTGGCTGCTACTGTACGAGATTACCTTCAAATGGTTGCTTATATAGTGGTGTTTACATATGGAGAGACGTGGTAGTTGGAAACACCAAGTTTGGTAACTTATAGACTTTCCGTATCTGAAGGTTCTCTGTGTCTGTCGACAACACTGAGTGATCCTGTTGACAGGTGCTAACAGGCAAAAGACAGGGAGTTCGGAAAACCTTTTCCTATCAGTCGATGTCGACAGGTGACACTGCTGCTGTCGACAGGCACTCCTGTCCTAAAGTATGTCTTGCTGGCCTGTTTGTATCTGTCGACAGGGACCTTTCTGGCTGTCGACAGGTACATGCTTTTCTTATTTTTCTTGATCTTTTAAACCTTGTTTTTGGTACATGTCTTGAATAGAATCTCACCTACATAAAGAACATAGTTAGGGAGATATAATGACATATAAATGATCAATTAAAATGTATGTTTCATTTGCATCCAAGAGTCATTGTCATCATGTTTCATCATTTAACATTCATCAATTTTGTCCATGAAATGATCATCATCAAAAATAAAGATGTGACTTGTTAGCTTAGCATTCTCATTAAGCATTCATCATATGAGAACTCAACATTCTCCGCCTTTTTGATGATGACAAAATTTTCTAATTGAGCCACAATTTATTTTTCAATTGATTTCTCCCCCTTTTGACAACATCTAAAAAGGCATTCCATGCATAGATCAATAGAATAGTAAGATAAATTGTGCTTTGCATTAAATGATAGGCATTACACACAATAGCACATTCGACAACATGACTAATTGCAAGGAAAGTAAACAACATGACTCTGGAAAGCAAATGACAACAGTAAGACTGTGACCAAAACATCTAAGACACCTAGACCCTCTAAGCAGCATCAGGACCAGGTGAGGCAGGAGCCTGACGATTCTCTTGAACATGGGTGGAGAGCCTAGTAAGCCTAAGCTGGAACTGAACATAAGAGTCAGCCACTGCTGCAAGACTAGTGTCTACTGTGTCCAATCGTTCATTCAGGTTAGCAAAGCCGGTGGACATCTGAATTTGCAACTGAGCTATGAGATCTCTGATGGAAGGCTCAGTAGCGGTGTCACCAGCAGCAATGCTATCACCATCTCCCGGAGCATGTACAGGCTCAGATTGGGAGTCTTCAGCTTCTTGGTCTTCAGCTTCATCTTCATCTTCAACTTCTTCATCTTCTTCATCTTCACCATCACCCACAACTATAGATGGTCCCTTACCCTTGAGGTCATGGGACACAATGCCATCTACCATCTTGTAGCCCATCCGCTGAGCAGCAGTGAGGTCATAGGAGCTACGAGACTTCAGAGGAGTCATCTCAGCGTATGGAATTTGGATATCAATGAATAAGAAGAGGGAAGTGAGCTGGCATGCATATGGCATAGACCTCTTGGAGCTACAAAGGCAACTGTGGAGGATGGAGACCATGAGGAGTGGTAGATTAATGGGTTAAAAGTTCAAGAATTTATGGAGCAAGGACTTGTGAACGGAAGTCACAAGTTCGCGACTACCATCCTTAGAAACGATGATGGTTGTGAAGATGTGGTGGATGAGACGATGAAGTGGAGGGAAAGAGTTAGCATTCAGTTTCTTATGATCCATAGGGTCGTAAGACTGCAAAGTTATGAGGGTATGGTACTTTTATGGGGTGGGATGATGGGACATGATATCTACCCCACTGTTAGGGAGGCAACATAACATAGATTAGGGGAAATTCGTAAGGAAGTCCCCTTGACTCTGGAATAGAGATCACCTGTAGCAGTCTGTCGGAGATTGTTGAAGAACTCCATCATAGCGGTGGGTATCGCTTGTGATTATAGCAGAATGGAGACCAACTCTGGATGTCGAAGAGAGGCTGCAACCTGGGAAAAAGGTCTTCCAGAGACACGAAGTCGACGTAGCGGGGTTGCACAAACTTCGTGAAGGTGCCATGGACTTCGAGTAGTTGAAGGTTGTGTGGGATGATGAGCTCCGGCAGACGGTCTTCCCGGTGCTTCGTCCGGCGCCCGGCGGGTGCCCTGGAGCCCTGTCCGACTTCGGGAGACTGAGGACGACGACGGGAGGCCATCTTCTTGGCCGGTGGAGCCATCAGATGATGTATCTCGAAGTAGATGGAGATGTGAGGGAGGAAGGAGACACAGAGAGTGGCAAGATCTCCTCTGTTGCCCTAGAGAAGGAAGGATTTGGGGAGAAGGAAGGAAGAGAGGCTTTTGGAAGTGAGAAAGGGAGGAAGGGTTCATGGGGACCTTTTAAAAAAGGTTTGTGAGGATTTGAAAGGTCTGGGTCCCACGAAATCTGCCCTAAAAGGGTGTCTATTGGATTTCCAAAAGACAGTCTGCCGCCGGCTGTCGACAGGAGAACTAGGCCCTGTCGATAGGCACTTGCAGAATTGTGCCAGTGAAGGATTTTTGGCAGATTTTCAAGGCCATGAGCATGAAATGTGTATGTAAGATGGAAAATAGGTAAAATCATATTATAAAATGTCATAGCCACAAATATTTAGGACACGTCAAGAATCGACAATGGTTTTGAAATAATATTCTCCGATTCTCAAGTGACAACAACAAGAATGCATTAAAACAAAAAACATGTGATGATAAAAAGACCCTCTTGAATAAGGTCATTTGCAAGAGACCATTTTTCTTAGTGGGTGACTGTCACAAAATTTATGAGGAGGATGTCTACATGGGTAGTTAAATAGAAACCACATAATGGCCTTGTCAAGACAAATTTGGGGAGGCTACACTCTATTCCCCCCCCCCCCCCCTTTTTTTTAAGCGTAAGAGAAACAGTGGTAATTAGGATCACTTGACCTTTTTACGTGAAGATAGACATTTATGGTGCCCGTATCCCCAGTTACTCGGCTGAGTGACCATCAAACCATTATAGAGAGATAATGAGTAAGCCGTTTGACGTAAAGATAGACATTTGTGATGCCCACATCCCCGGTTACTTAGCAATACTCAACATTGCTCTGCCTTTTCTCTCCCTTTGTATTGAACAATTTGTATTTTTGAAATAGGTAGCTTGTCTCCCTTAATTTTGATTTTTTTTTTTTAATCAAGGTCAAGAAGTAGAAGGAGTTTAAAAACCAATGAAAGACATAACCCTCAATGACCTAGTGACTGATCACATGACTTTGAAAAATGATATTCTACAAATTAGTTATTCAAGTGAGTTAATTTAAGCTTCATGTGTTTTTGTTTGATGTGCTCATGTTAATGCAACTTAGACTCATAAAGAATAGTATGTCAAAAATCATTGTGATTTAGACAATATCTTTAATATCATGTGAATAGGAAAGATTATAATGTAGGCATTTACCAAATTTCACCTTAAATACTTTCAAGAAGTATGCTCATGAAGAATGTTGGACCAAAAATAGAAATATTTGAAGAAATAGGTCCATCTGTCGACAACCATAAGGGGCTTATCGACAGCTGCTGACAGATCTGAAACATTGTGTTCTGGGAGGGTGTTCCTGTCGACAGATGCAAGGGTGGCTGTCGACAGGTACTGACAGATAGACAACTTCTGAGTTCTGTTGTATGAAACCTGCTAGTGGCTTTCGACAGCAGCTTGGGGGCTATCGACAGGGACTTCAGAAAATTGGTTTTTGAAGGTAGACATGAGAGAAATGATGGAATGTTCATTCAATGGAAATAAGGCTATGGCCAATGAGATGTTTCCCTCTAAAATTTCACTCACCTACCTTAACATAACTCCCCCATAGTGTGTGCATGTGAAGACTCATCATTCAAGCAATTCAAAAACAATTCAAGCAAGAGTTTCACACAATTCAATAGCACACCATTCATGTGAGGGGACAAACTATGAAAATTCTTTTGGTATTTTGACTTTGTATATGTTTTTTTTTTTTGGAATGACTGGGCAAATTGAGAAGAAACTAAATTCCTTATCTAAAATAGATGTCCCTTTTCCACTTCAACTATGGATACGTGGCGGAGAATGTTTTCTCACGCATAATGAGAGTTTCCAAACAAGCATAACTTGTTCTTCCACAAATCACCATTTGATATACCCCATAGTTGTTGCACAAAAGAACCATATATCCAAGATTTGGTATGAGTTTCATTGCATTTTGCACAACCCCAATTCTCTTCTTAGTGTAGTGAACCTATCCTCAGCCAATGGTTTTGTGAAGATGTCAGCTAGTTGTTTTTCAGTGGGTATGAAGCTCAGCTATAAGGTGTTGTTGGCTACCTCGTCTCTCAAGAAGTGATGCCTTATCTCTATGTGCTTTGTCCTAGAGTGTTGAATTGGGTTCTTTAAGAGATTGATTGCACTGGTGTTGTCACATAGGATAGGTGTGCATCCAATGTCAATGTTGTAGTCAGACAATTGACTTTTTATCCACAACACTTGAGCCGCGCAACTCCCTGCAGCAACATACTCTGCCTCTACAGTGGGGAGTGCAACCGAGTGTTGCTTCTTAGATGCCCACGAAACCATGCAACCACCAAGTAGTTGGCAATATCCACTAGTACCTTTCCTGTCAATTTTACATCCAGCATAGTCAGCATTAGAATAGGAGACCAAGTCAAAGCTACTACCTGCTGGATACCAAAGACCCATATCATGCGAACCTGAGAGATATCGAAATATTCTCTTAACTGCAACCAAATGGCTTTCCTTTGGACTAGATTGGTATCTAGCACAAAGGCAAACACTGAATTGAATGTCCGGTCTACTTGCAGTAAGATATAGAAGGGAGCCAATCATACCTCGAAATTGCTTTGCATCTACCGGTTTACCTTTCTCATCACTTTCTAGTTTTATGCTTGTGCTCATTGGTGTTGAGGCAGGCTTGGCTTGTTCGAACTGAAATCTTTTCAGTAGCTCTTTGACATATTTTTCTTGGTTGATGAAGAATCCATCTTCTAGTTGTTTCACCTGACATTTGTGATTGTTGAAGGTCCGGGTTGATCTTGTACTTGAGGAGATTGTTCTGGAGGAGGGTGTGCTTGAGGAGTTTCAGCTTGAGGTTTATCCTCTTGTGGATCTTCATCAGGTTCTTCTTCTCCCTTTTTGAAGAGGATGTAATGGTCCTCATCATCGTGGTACCTGCGATGATATCCACTTTTAGCTTTTGGTGCTGTTTGAGAGTTCTTCTTGGCTTTCACTTGAAGTGGTTCTGCACGGATTGTTTTATCATCTTCATCGGGAGACCTGTGAGAATTCAAATTGTTAGATTTTGCATGACTTTCATCAAAAACAACATGTGGAGTTTCTTCCACAGTTTTATTCTTGATATTAAACACCCTATAAGCTCTAGAGTGTTCTAAGTATCCAAGAAGAATACTTGGATCACTTTTGGCCTCAAACTTGTGTAGATCAATTTTATCATTGTTATGTATGAACACTTTTGAGCCAAAAACTCTGAAATACCCAATACTGGGCTTCTTACCTTTCAGAAGTTCATAGGGAGTTTTCTTTATGACAGGTCTTACCATGGCTCTATTGAGTATGTAGCATGAAGTGTTCACCGCTTCTGCCCAAAACGTCCCGGCAAGTTGACTTTCAACCAAAGAGTGCGAGCCATTTCCACCAAAGTTCTGTTCTTTCTCTCCACTACTTCATTTTGTACCGGAGTCTTTGGAGAGGAGAACAAATGTTCTATCCTGTGGTGCTTGCAGAAATCAGAAAAAGAATTGTTATCAAATTCTCCCCCGTGATCAGTGCGGATTGAGCATATTTTATGAACATTTCCATGCTCAATTTTATTGAAGAATTCCTCAAACAGTCTCATTGCTTCATTTTTGTGTGCGAGGAACTTTACCCATGTGAACCTAGAGAAGTCGTCTACAATGACAAAACCAAAGCATTTTCCATTGAGACTTAGTGTTCTAGTAGGTCCAAACAGGTCCATGTGCAGAAGTTCATAGGGTTTAGAAGTGCTTACCGGTGTTTTTGATTTGAAGGATTTCCTTGTTTGTTTTCCCTGTGCACATGCATCACAAAAACTTTCATTATTATTAAAGGAAATGTCAAAGAGTCCACTTACCAACTTCAGCTTCATGATCTTGTGCAGGACATTGTAGCTTGCATGGCCAAGCCTACGATGCCACAGTGTGAGCTCATCCTGTTTGTTTGCTACAAGACACAAGTTCTCATTTTCTGGATCATCTAAGTCAACCAAATAGATATTATTCACCCTTTTTCCAGAAAACTTTAGACTTCCTGTTTCCTTATCAATGATTTGACATGAGTTGGATTCAAAGACAACTTTATGACCTTTATCACACAGTTGGCTTATGCTAAGCAAATTGTGATGAAGGTCATCTACAAGCAATACATTGTCTATAGAGTTAGAGGCATACATAACAATCTTACCTGCACCGATAATCTGGCCTTTATTGTTGCCTCCGAAAACTACTTGACCTCCGTCTCTCTCCACCAACAGACAAAATTTTTCTTTGTCGCCTGTCATATGCCTCGAGCAGCCGCTGTCCAAGTACCACTTGTTTTGATTTTGAGCTGCTAGGCATTCCTGCACATGTGGATCAGACAAGTGGTTTTGGTACCCAAATCACTTTGGGTCCCAATGTATCATTCATGCCAAACAGTAAATGCTTTGGAATCCAAACTTGTTTGAGTTTCTGTTTGTTTGGGCTATTCCAGCATTATTTTTCATTGTGTCCAACTTTCTTATAGAAATTGCATGATGAAGTATTTTGCATGATAATAGGCTTTTTGTTTTGAGGAACATGCATGGGCATTTTACCTTTTTGTTGTCTGGTCAGCTTTCCTTTAGAAGTTGGTTTCCAGTCCTGTCGACAACCCTCATTGGGGCTGTTGACAGGTTTTGCAGTTTTGTTAGCAACAAATTTGGTGTTCTTGGGTTCCTGTTTCTTGCCCTTGGCTTGACTTTTATTGTTCATTGACGGGATTTATTTGCTTGTGCTTGGGCTGGAATCAACAAAAGATGTCAACAGATTTTTACCAATTACTTTTGGTTTAACAGGTTGATATCCAATCCCATGTTTTGCAACAAACACATTAGATCCCAAGATTGCATCAAGATTTTGTTTACCTTGAACAAACTTAGTTAGATATTCAGATTTTTCCATAAGATGCACTTCAGCCTTTTTCAACTTTTCTTTTACTTCAGTAAGTTCAACTTGGAGAGTTTCAAGGGAGTTGCTTAGATCATCTTTTTTCTTTTTGAACTTCTTAGAGTTTCAGTTTCATGCCATCCATTTCCTCACAGTGTGCTTGTTCATCAATTCTCATCATTTCAATTTCTTTATTCAAGGATGCAATTTGTTCATTATGGTTGGTGTCATGAACAAGGGAATTGATTTTCTTTTTGAGTGCTTTATTTTCTGACTTATATTCACAGAATTTTTCAAACAAAACAGTATAAGCTTCTTCCCATTCAACAATAGAATAAGTTTCAAAGGAAGAGTTAACCTCGTTGGAGTCATTACTTCTTGCCATAAGACACTGAACTTCATCATCTCCAAATGTTGCTTCAGCGTTCTCATCTTCGTCCTCATCACTCCAAGTAGCCATCATTGTCTTGGCTTTCTTGAAGGTGAATTTCTCCTTCTTCAGCTTCTTCTTAAGCTCAGGGCACTCTCCTCTCATGTGCCCTTGCTTCTTGCACTCATAGCACACAATCTTAGATTTCTTGTTAGCCTCAAATTTATTAGCAAAATCTTTCTTTTGGAAAGGTTTAGAGTTACCTGACCCTCTCCTTTTGAATTTTAGGAACTTTTTAAATTGTCTAGTGAGCATGGCCATTTCATCATCCTCACTCTCACTAGATGATTCAAACTCCTCACTTTCCTGAGGTGCATCCTTTTTGGAACCTGAAGAACTTTTCTTGGAAGCCTTTAAAGCAATTAACTTTCTAGGATTTTCTTCAGTTTCCTTTCTTTTCACATTTATTTTGTAAGTCATTACAGAGCCAATCAGTTCATCCAATTTCATTTTTGAGAGATCTTTAGAATCCTCAATGACAGTGGCTTTGGTGTTCCATGAGGATGGAAGAGATAGAAGTATCTTCCTCACCAAATCACTCTCTGAGTATTCCTTCTTAAGACCTTTCAGACCATTTATAATTAGCATGAATCTTGCAAACATGTCAGAGATAGTTTCATCATTGTTCATTTTAAACATTTCATATTCAGAAACTAACATGCTTGCTTTGGATTCCCTTCCCTCGGACGTACCTTCGTAGATCAATTCAAGTTTGTCCCACATCTCTTTTGCTGAGGTGCACGTGGAGACTCTTGTATATTCCTTTGGGTGGACCGCGCACTGCATCATGTTGAGGGCACTCTAGTTGAGTGTCCCCTTTGCAATCTGGTCCTTTGTCCAGGTATCTTCGTCCTAAGAAAGGGTGTATGCTCCTTTGCTGACGATCATCCAAAGCTCGAAGTTTTGTGCTCTCAAGAATACCTGCATACAGTTTTTCCAGTATGGATAGTCAGTGCCATCAAAGAAGGGTGGCCTGGTCACCGAGTGTCCCTCGGCCATGTACCCCTTGTTAGATTCCATGAGATCGAAGTTCTCCTGACCGTAAGATCAAACAACTATAATAGTAAATTGGAGAAACCTCGCTCTGATACCAATTGAAAGGTTGTGGAATTCCCTATATGGTAATCTAGAAGGGGGGGGTTGAATAGATTACTGCTGATTAAAAAAAATTCTTATCACCTTCTTTTTGCGAAGACACAGACTGTAGAAACTGTAACAAACTTTGAACTAAACTTTGACGTGTGAAAACTGACAATAGATGAAGTAACAATCTATCAAACGTGCGTAGAGACAATGTGCCTACCAAACATCTATCGTAGAAACGTGCAAACCATAGGACACGGATTTTTAACATGGTTCGGAGTACACAACTTGTGTATCCTACATCCACGGTCCACACACACACACAGAAACGACTGCTTTCAACTAGTTTGCGACTACAACATACACACACGAGATGTCTGATGTGCAACCACGATCAGAACAACTCAAAACCATGTGATTCAAGCACGAGGCCGCTTGAAACACAATCACACATACACATATAATAGAAAAGTGAAAACTAGAAGAGTTCTGAGTGGAAAGAATGAATCTTGATTGAGAACTCTTCTGGAGAATGCCTGGATGAAGTTCAAACTTCGTCTTGATAGCCTTGGGTTGATGGAGAAGCCTGAATCCACGATGTACTATCTTCAACTCTGCTGGAATAACGGTTCTTTCTCTCTCTGAACAGCAGGGTGAAGCCGAGCAGCAGCAACACCTCTTCTCCTTAGGTTTTCTTTAGGGTTGATGATGGTGGCTGCTACTATATGAGATTACCTTCAAATGGTTGCTTATATAGTGGTGTTTACATATGGAGAGACGTGGTAGTTGGAAACACCAAGTTTTGTAACTTATAGACTTTTTGTATCTGAAGGTTCTCTGCGTCTGTCGACAGCACTGAGTGCTCCTGTCGACAGGTGCTAACAGGAAGAAGATAGGGAGTTCGAAAAACCTTTTCCTGTCAGTGCCTGTCGACAGGCGACACTGCTGCTGTCGACAGGCACTCCTATCTTGAAGTATGTCTTGCTGGCCTGTTTGTATCTGTCGACAGGGACCTTTCTGGCTATCGATAGGTACATGCTTTTCTTGTTTTTCTTGATCTTTTGAACCTTGTTTTTGGTACATGTCTTGAATAGAATCTCACCTACATTAAAGAACATAGTTAGGGAGATATAATGACATATAAATGATCAATTAAAATGTATGTTTCATTTGCATCCAAGAGTCATTGTCATCATGTTTCATCATTTAACATTCATCAATTTTGTCCATGAAATGATCATCATCAAAAATAAAGATGTGACTTGTTAGATTAGCATTCTCATTAAGCATTCATCATATGAGAACTCAACATGGGGTGCTGGGGCCTACTGCTCACCCTGATCCTCACGCCTAGGCTCAACTCTCTCCTCTCTCATCTACTCATCCTCACGAGCAAGAACACCACACCTAGCTCGAGAAGCCATAGCCTGCAAAACAATTTAATCCCGATTAGGAACTAAACTATTTAATTCCTAACTATGTGGAAAATCTATAGAGACTTAGCATATAATGAAGATGATGGTATATGCATATTCATGTACTATCTCAACTAGTTGCTCTGATACCAATCTCTATAACGACCCTCTTTATACCGGTACGGTTATACCAACCCACCTCGATATAGAAAGCGTCGCCACAATGGGACATTTACCCAACACATTCAATAGGTCAAGACGTACATAAATATGAACACATAACAGCGGAAATAGGAAGGAACTGGAAATAACATCTTATTCCATCATCCACATTTATCCACAATCTATATAGTACAAAAGGAAACTAACCATTCCATAACTAAGGAATTTAAAATAAATTACATTGTCCACAACTTGCAACTACAATAAATTACATAATCTCAATTGTAATACAAATCCTCTTTTAATACATACTGTGAAAATGAAAGGTACAAAAGTATAATTGTCCACTAAGGTCTCCTACTCACGCTCCGAGTCAGTCTTGACTATCTCCTCGGAAGAAGTAGGAATATCTGCACCTGTACGCCGAAGCAAAAGTGAGTCTAAAAGACTCAACAAGTAATTTCCATTCACATTAAACATACATACACCACATGGACACTTTACTTTTAAACAAAATAACCAATACAAGTAGCATGGATTAAACAATCTTTTAAAAAAAAAACCTAAACATGTTACTACAACAATTTATAGTACATGGTACATGGTTTATGTTCATTTTGTAATAAGGAAACCTATCACATACTTTCTACACATTCTTTAACATGCTAACTCAAGGCATAATCTATTCTATTCATGCTATGATATAAAAGCAAGGTAAGCACGGGTTTTACACATAACGGAAAGACAATCCTAGCATGAATTCTATGAGCATTCTCA
Organism: Colocasia esculenta; assembly: GCA_014218235.1. Taxonomy (NCBI): domain Eukaryota; kingdom Viridiplantae; phylum Streptophyta; class Magnoliopsida; order Alismatales; family Araceae; genus Colocasia; species Colocasia esculenta. The sequence continues at coordinate 114,697,253 of CM024753.1, read as the reverse complement.
CATACATGGCATACTATTATACACATATAGCTTGTTGTTTTACATGAATTTAGCACATTCATAAAAAGATTCATTTGCTCACATGTTACTTTCACATATTCACAAGATCACTTACACAATTTACACTTCACATTTCACATACTCATACTCATATTTTTCTCATTTAAATGTCGTGACACATAGTCCAAACCACCTCTAGACGGACACACACTTATCTCATTCACACACATATCTATCATCTAGGCAATATAGTGATAGACCTTAGTTACTGCGCAGAACCAGGAGAAGCACTCTCCACCCTAACCAGTGGTACTTGTCCACCTCCAGGAATTTATCCCAATGCCCATGGGATCTCATACTCATATGAACCTTCCCGTAGGGACTTTACTACGGTACAGTTCCTCAGCCCTCTAAGGTAGCAGTGTCACCCATGGCACATTTACACATTTTTCCCATTTTTAAACACACACTATTTGCATACCATTTAACATATTATTTCTATATTCACATGCTTGCACATGATTCAGGTTACCTAACATGGTACTACTGTTTACAGAGTTAAACAGTTACAAATTAATCCACATCATGCTGAAATCATCTAATTAGTTTCTAATCACTTTAAGCATGCTTTAACTAGTCACTTCATCATCAAATACTCAATTCAGTACCTACTGACATCCAATTTACATGAAATTTTAACCACAGATCGTTTACAGATCAAGCATCATGCATACCAATTTTCATATTTTTTAGAGTCATACACAATTTATGATAAATAAAACATGCATTCTGCCTAATTTATGAAGTCATCAATTAAGCATGGTACACAGTGCCATATACATATTTATCTATTCTAAAATCCGTGACCAATAGTCATGATATTGCATGCAATTTCTGAGAATTTATTTTACATCATACAATTTATTAGATACTTAAAACCGATAATGCATGCTGACTGATTTACAATTTAGAAAATATAACTATTTACACAGATATCAGAAAATTTCCAAACTCTTATGGCATGAATTGATACCCATAAACATTGTACAGAAATTCTCTAACATCCAAATTCCACATGGATCACACAATCAGTAACTTTCAAGTTTGGAAAACCTGTCTGACATACATTTCAAGAATTTTAATAAATAGAATATTCAATGAAAATTTCATAAAATTTCACAACATCATCCACTCGAAGTATTACATAGCATATAAAATTTACAGTATATCCTCATGCGCAAGAATTCGAAAAATAAATTATAAAGGGGCAAACATCACAATGTTCTTGCTTGAAGAATTCAGCGGCAAGGGTGTGGCCGCTTACCTGGTTGATGGCAACATAGGTGGCCGCTAACCTCGGATCTTAACGGCAGCAAACGGTGCCGTTAAGTTCCTGTCTGTGCAAAACACAGACTGAACTCAAAAGTCGAATGAAGTGGGGTTCCAGGACTCTAACAAAATTCCGAAAAATAGCCTAGGACCTACTAGACATATGTATGAATGGTGTGGAGGGTTTACCTGCCTTCAGAAAAATCTAAAATCGAAGATTTAAGTCGGAGAAGCCCTCCTCGGCCTGAGCCAAAGAGTCCCCAAATCTCCCCCGATCTGGCTTCTGTGATGATCTTTGAAGTATGCCAGGGCTGGGAAGATGAACTTTGACGTTCCAAGAATCCATTAGATGCAATCGCTCGCCCGAAATCGGACCAGAACGCACGATCGAATCCACCAAAGTCAGGTTATTGTACAAGAGTTTAGGGTTTTTCTCAAGAGAGTCAAAAGGGTCAGATCTGGCCAGAGATGGGTATTTTTATAGGGCTAAGGGTTGGATACACATTTAGGTAAGGCTAGGTGACCGTTGAGAACGGTTTCCTAAACAAGAGGCTATGTTTTCATGGACGTTTCCGGATCTAAAGACGCAACAGATTTGGGAGAGTAACGTCAACATCATTGGCCGCCAATATGGAGTTGGCGTCCATCGATGTGGCCGCTGACTCCCTATTAACGTCAACCTATGTTGACGCCAACAAGTCGTTTGGCCGGAACTTAAAACTGTAGAAAACCATATTCACTCAATGCATATACATGGAATATACAATGTATACATTAGAAAATGAATACCATTCATGCAATGAAATGAATAATATATATATACAATAGATATACATATATATATTTACAACAATACATCAAATAGTTTATTTATATACACATACATATGTCTACACATACAAACATCCATTTCCCACACAATCAAACTCCTATATAAGAGAGTAAAATTCTAGGGCCTTACATTATGCTTGATTAATTTCTTGATTACTGAAGTGCTTGCATGTCCTAGTCTTCTGTGCCATAAATCAGTTTCTTCACCCTTGGTGGTTGCAAGACACAAATTTACTTCTTTTAGTTCTGCTAACTATAAGGTGTACAGATTCTTGACTCTTTGAGTTTCTAATAATGTTTTTCCATGTTTTTGAATAGTGCATTTGTCATTCTGATGTTTTACTAGGTGACCCTTGTCACACAGTTGACTGATGCTAATAAGGTTGTGCTTTAATCCTTCTACATACATGACATCTTCTATCAGATTATTTTCTTTTGTTCCTAATGTTCTATATCCTAAGACCTTTCCTTTTCCATTATCTCCATAAGTGACCTGACCACTTTCATCTCTAAAGCTTGTAAATAAGTTCTTGAAACCTATCATATGCCTTGAGCACCCACTATCCAAATATCATTTAGATACTCTCACGCGACCCTGCAAACAAACTTAAGTTGTAACCTTTGGTACCCAAATTTTCTTGGGTCCTTGATGGTTAGTCTTAGGGATCCAGCGCAAATGTCTAGTTATGCATGTGCTGACAGTGTGTCTTAGCTAGTTACAGTGACTACAACATAAATCAAAAGCATTCTTCATGTGTGTAGTGTTGTTAAATTTATGTTTTTGTTTGTAAACATATTGGTTAACCATTTTAGGGTTTTTAATTCCTTTTTCTTTTACAAATTGTGGCATTGGATACTTTTCAAGATACACAATATCTTCTTCATTATGTCAAGGTGTATATCCTACTCCATATTTCTTCTTACATGTCCTAGAACCATTTAGTCTAACAAACAAAGATATTTTACAATTTGATATTTTCTCTATGGTAGCTCTTAGATAGTTGTTTTCTTCTTTTAATTTTTCTTCATCCTTTAATTCTTTTAGACTTAATTCTATTTCCATGATTTTATTGTTTTTATTTTTTAAGTCTTCACACAGTAATTCATTTGCTCTTTTAGTTTCATTTAAACTTTGTCCTAACCTTTCTGCTTCATTTTTCAGGAAGGTGTTAGCCTTTTCTTGATTTAGTAAATTTATCTTAACTATTTTTATTTGCTTAACTACTATTTTATATTTTTCATATAATTCGTTGAAGGCATCTTCAAGGCTATTAGAATCAGATTCAGAACATGATGTGAAAGAGGTTTCAAAATTTACCTGATCCAGTTCTCCCATGAGGGATAGATTTGTCTTTTCTTCTTCTTCAGATTCTGAACTTGAAGAGTTTGAACTAGTGGCTTCTTCATTATCCCATGCTGCTACCATTGCTTTTTTCTTGTATCTTCTGAATTTCTTTTCTTTGCCTTTCTTCTTCTCAGATCTTTCTGCTTGATCCTTCTTCTTCAGCTTAGGACATTCAGACTTGTAGTGTCCTGGTTGATTGCACTCGTAGCATGTTGGTTCTTTATTTTTGTCCTTCTTGAAGAATCTCTTTGAACCAAACTTCTTCTTCTTTTCAAGGATCCTTTGCAGTTTCCCTGACAGCATAGCTTCATCATCACTATCATCTGATTTCTCCTTTGAATCTTTAGAGGATGAAGAATCTACAACCTTCAAAGTATTTGGCATTTTCTTTTTCGATGAATTTTCAGAAAATCTTTACCATGTTAATTTCATGAGCCATTAAGGATCCGATTAACTTGTCAATGGAAAGCTGAGTTAGATCATGTGCTTCCTCAATGGCAGTGACCTTAGGGGTCCAAACATTTGTTAATGATCTTAGGATTTTTCTTACAGTTTCTTCATTTGTAAGAACTTTTCCTAGAGAACTCAGTCCTACTATTATATTTGGCAGTTCTACAAGCAGATAGTCTATTGAATTCTCTTTTAGATAGAGCACAACATAGATAATTTTTAGCCTTATAATTTAAAGACATGTTCCTTTTATCAGCTATGGAAAAACCAAAGGTGGATTGACCAAGAATTTCAAAATCACCTTGTTCTGTTACCTGCCACAGATCAAAATCTGTGTCTCTGAAGAAGCACTCCATTCACATCTTCCAATACTGATAATCTTCACCATCAATGAATGGTGGCCTTTTAACAGACTAGCCTTCATAGTTGTGACTTTCAACAGCCATCTCTTCTTAAATCTTTCAATTCTTCTGAGCAGACCTCTCTCTGATACCACTTGTTGAATCGAGATGGCACTAATGATGTCTTAGAGGGGGGTAAATAGGACTTCTTGACCTTTTAAAATTGTATCTGAAATTAGACAACATTAAATAGAACTGTTAGAATTTAGTGTAGTGTGTGATTCAAGTGTAAATTGGCGGAAACAATCACACAAATGCACAAGGAATTTTATCCTGGTTTGGGCCTTCCCACATGGAAGTCCTACGTCTAGTCCTCAAGCAAACCACTTGAGATTTCACTAACTGCCACGAATACTTGGCCTTCTCTCACCCTTGAGAGGTATTACAAGCCCACTTGCTCCCAAGCAAGTCTTCCCTTAACAGTGGTACAACAACTACCTTATACAAGGTCTTCCCTTCACAAGAGGGGCACTGCAGAAACAAACCTCCTGCGGGTTTACACAGGAAGAATTGTTAAAACACTTGTGTGTTTGCTCGAAAGAGTGAGCAAACACAAGAGATTCAGAAAGGAATAAGAAATAAGAACAACAACTGTGATCCATTCTGAATCAGGAAGGGTGGACTAAAAGATATCTAATTACAACTTCCACCCAACACTCAGCAAGACTTCTGTGAAGAGGAGAGCTTTAGATTTTTCTGAATGAAAAAGATCTCAATTGTTGTAGCTCAGGAGAAGGCTTGTAGAAGCTCTTTCTAGCAGAAAGCATGAGAGAGTTGAAACGAATTGCTAGTTGGTTGCACACTTTAGTGTCTTAGTATTTTCTCTTGTTCAAACTTCGGCTTCTATATATGCTTCAAAGGATGTGTCTGTTTGAAACTATTCGTTGAAGATCTAGCCGTTTGAGGAGTGGTCTTTGATCCTTTGGGTGCAGATGAGATTATCCATTAGTTATTTAGATTTTTAGCTTTCCAACAGCTTTAGACCATGCTTGTAGCTTCTCAGCTTAGAGGTCACCTTCTAATTAATGTTCTGTGAAAGCTCCATGCTGAAAACGTGCATAATAAATGATCTGCAACAAGGACAAGACAAAAGCAAAGATACCTCCATACTTTCTCAAGTAGGTGAGTCAGAGATATATACAAAAGTATGGAAACCTTGGATAGACACAAGTTCAGTGAAAAATAAATATAGACAGACAGTTGCATCAGAAGGTAAGGTGAGGTTCTGACAGTGGTAGGTGAGCCTCTGTCAGATACCCCATGCGCCTGAAAGCATTAATTTGAAAGACATCTTCTGAACAAAAAGAAAGCCTGAACTTGTGACACAAAGCAAGAGACCAATTTGAATAAATGTTTCAGACATTATTATAGATAATTTTCTGTGGTTGTTTTGAGTATAATATATCCTATCTGTCAGAATATATTAAATAATAATAATATGACAGGATATAATTTTGAATGATATACAGATGCTATGTGTTCTATAGAGGATATCATCAAGAAAATGTAATACCAAACAATCAACATTTCATGAAACTATAAAATAGTATTTGCATAGAAAAAGTTGAAGTACAAAAGTTGTTAGGGAAGTTGGAGACAAGAAAGAGATGCAATTCGACTTTCTGAAGTCGGAGTCTAGAACAACAGAAATAGATTAACATTCGACTCTACAGAAGTCCCAGAAGGAATTTGACTTCATAAAGTTGGAGTGAACTCATTCGACTTCATGGAGTAGAAGAGTAGACTTCGACTTTTGGAAGTCGGAGAGGGAACTTCGAATTTGATACCCTACTTCGACTTTCAAAGTCGGAGTCTAGGATTCAACTTCACAAGAAATAGAGTCCATACTTCGATTTTCCAAGGATAGTCCACTTCGAATCTCTAGAGACATTCGGAGACAGTATGCTACATAGTGTATTCTGTGGACTTAGAAAATTTTCAAGATAGTGTTGATACAGTATTGTTCAAAATATATTTTCTGTGATATATTCTAGTAGATTGATTTGGAGAAAGTCTTTTTAAAAAGTTTTTGTCATAGAAAAATCACCATGTTAAAATAATTTAAAGTCTTAAATAATTTTCTTAGGGGATAGTTGCTCAACATGGAGAACGAGATTAACTTGAGCGGGTGGCAGAGGTGGTGGGGCAGGTTCTGGGTTCGGAGCGTGCTGATGTTATGGCATAAGATTTCAGACTATGCCAAGATCATGAGCTGGTTGTTGTGGCTATTGTGGTTGTTGAAGCTGCTACTGGAATTTTTGTTGCTCTGGTGGTGGCTGTTGTCGCCTCTACTACTAGTGTTGTCTCTGCCCCTATTGATCCCTCAGGGTCTAGATTAACCTCTTCATCTCTACTCAATCAATTTGCTGCTGCTTATGTATATCATGTCCCTGAATTGAAAGTAGTCTGATACATTGTGCCTTGGATGGCGGTGATATACGCAATACTTGGTCTGATTCGCTGCCATATTCCAGTTAGCCTTTTTTGGACGAAGTCCAAGGGCATTGAGGGACATGAGGGCTGCAAAGATGTCGGATAGGCTCTCAGGAAGAGGAGGGTACTGAGCTCTTTTGGGACCATTGGGTTTCCTAGGAGCATAGCCATTTTGAGGTGGAGGGACTTGGTTGTATTGGCGTTGCTCCTGCTGAGGGGTTTGAGCTTGAGGAGGAGGTGGCCTACTATTCCATGGTTGCTAAGGAGGTGGATTATAAGGACCCCTACCTACCAGGCCTTGAGGGCTGTTGACAGCACCTACCTGTTCATTGGTTTGTACCCCTTCGGTGATAGGACCCTGTGGTTTCTTGGGGTAGCGAGATTTTGGGTTCTCAAACATGGAGTGGAAAGGCGAGTCCTTGAGTTGGGTTTGAATGAAATTGGCTCGGCTATAGAGTTGGTGCATGGTGGTGATGTCATTCATGGCCAAGATGGATTGGTAGGTAGGTGTGGCATTGGCGATCAAAATCTTGACCTCCTCCTCCTCTAGCATAGGGCAGCGGACCTTCGCAGCTAGAGCATGCCACCGGTCAATATAGACTGCAAATTCTTCATCGGCCTTCATCTTCTCGGCCACCAGATCTACAAATGAGTATTCAGGTCCAACTCAATCCTAGAATTGCTATAAGAACCTTCTTGTACAATTTGGAAGTCCTCAGCTTCCTCCGGTGGCAGAGAGCAGAACCACTCGAGGGCCGGCCCATCTAGCGACTTCCTAAATAGATACGCCATGAGGTGGCAATCATACTTGTGTACAGATGATTCATATACAAAATCTTTGATATGTACATAGGGTCACATACCTCAGAGTATCGCCTGTAGACTGGGAGCTCTGATTGGGGCAGAACCCAAAGATGCTAGAAAGAGGGGAGAGGGATGTCGGCTACCTTCCGAGGGTCCATTTACCTTCAAAGATCGTGCAATTCCCTTTTCATGGACGTTCATTCTGCAAGGAAGTCGAAAGGGGACGAGATGTGGTGAGCAGGTAGAAGGGAGTGCGACTACTCAAAAGAGTATGACCTCTCACGGGGAAGAGCATTGTGTTCAGCCTGATAGTATGAAGAAAGTAGAGGAGACTTAAGCGGAACCTCTCGTGCTGGAAGGTAGCAGGGCTCAAAGAAATGGATAGCCTGCAGATGAAGAGGAGTGGGATCCACCATGGCAGAGGGTGCGCGTGCTGCGAAAGCAATGGGTGCGGAGTAGGTCGCCTGTTAGGTAAAGGCATGAGAGGGTGGAGAGAGGGGGCGCTTGCCTTTGGCAACCGCCAAGAACTCCCGAACTTGGGCTAGGCTTAAATGCGGGAGGAGCTGACTAAATTGGACATGTGGGTCTTCTGCCCCAGAAGGAGAAGGGGGCGAGACCGATCATCGACAACTGTGGGGGGCTGGATTTGCCCAGTGAGGGTGGCAGCAGGTTGCTAGGCCACGTCCTCAAGAAGCCCAATGGGTAGAGAATCACCGATGATGACACGGAACTGGTCGATACCAAAAAGAGGATTATGATATAATATAATGGTTTGGGGAGACTAACTCGATAGACCTAGACACTGATGCATACACTACCCCTAACGATTAGGGGAGACGACAAGACCACAAGAAAACCCTAGACTCTAACACACAAGAATGGACAGTGAGATAAGAGGGAGTATCTCAAACAAACACCCAAGTTGACATGATTATCGTTAACATTTTGGGGTTTACACTTAGCCTTTTAATGGATCAATGAACAAAATGGCACTCAGCTAGACAGGAACCCTAATAGGTGTGTACTCGAATAGTCCGATGTGACTAAAGGGAGACACACAATACACGTGCAAATGACCGGAACTATGGGGGCAACAGGTACAACCAGCCTGGCAACCGCAACGTGCATACGGCCACGGGGACTTATGAAGGCCCTCGATAGCAGGCCCTCGTCAGCCCACGAGTGCTCGCAGGTGAGAGGGTCTCCACTACCAAGGTGGAGTCCAATCTACATAAAAATAGTGTATGCATGAACCTATGTGCACTGGGGTGCATGCAAATTCTATCCTAAACTAACAGACAGTAGCTGAAAGGACTCAACTAAGATCGCGACGACTAGGTCTGCCACGACCTTATCAGTGTAACAATCCCGAGAACCCCACCCTCGGCCCAAGCTGAGGACCTGATTTTCGCAGTCGCCTCCCACGGATCTGGGGACCCATAAGGGCTATAACACAAGTCTAACCCCGAGAACCCCACCCTCGGACCCATAAGGGCTATAACACTAAACTAGAAGCACACACGTGGAAGCAAGAAGAAGAGCGAGACTGCAGCGTATCGCTTTAGGTACAGTCCCAACACACACAACGAGTACAAGTAAAGAAGGGAAGAACAGAGCCCTTAGGGGCATACCCCGAGGGTGAAGTACAACTGAAGGTGGATACCACTGCTAGCTACGGGGACGACGACTACCGCCCCGCCTTCTCCGCCCGACATGCACTCGGCCACTGCTGAGAAGTCTCACTTGGAAAAAAAGGGATGAGCTTCACAACATAAGCTTAGTAAGGACTATCAATCTCCCACTGGCTCTAACAGGCGAGAAATAATATATATAAACAAATTAAATGACAGCAGTTTATATATTCTAAGCTATATGGGAAAGTGCATAAGCAAAGCTAACTAAGACACCACAGTCAGAAACTCTTTACGACCTGTACATCGTGACCACCACACGGCTAGCATCATAGATAGAAGAACCCTACTTGGACAAGAGACACTAGCTACGGAAACCACTGCCACTAGTCAAGCAGTCAGGAGCGTCCACTAATGTCTTACCCTCGACCCAGGTCCAAACCTCCACCTCTCTTCATAGTGGGGGTAGGAGCACAAGTAACCACAACAGTAACCATCATAGTCTGGCCAGACTATGGTCCCACACCTGGCCTACTCTAAGTGGTTCTGGGGCCACAAAGAGCAAGGCAGTGAGAAGAAGGACTAACTGGCTTGGACCGAGAAGTACTCCAAATGACCTCGGTGTCCTAGACCAACCAAGAGAGCTCTGCAAACGACTCAACGCCGCTGTACTAAACACCATTTTCCCCTCCGCTCCAGAGTCATGACTCGAGCATCCCCAACGCCCGGAGCACTCCCTCAACAGGCGCATGGGGATGGGGGTCCCAAGTAAACGATAACAATCTCTCTCACGGGACAAGCCCTCAAGTTCCGAGCACCAGGCCAACGACTAGTGTAGGATCGTACTAGGAACTAGCACTGGTGCCACGAGTACAGAAAAAACAAAAAACGGTGAGGACTCCATGAGAAATGAACTTCGCAAGAACATACCTATATCTGATACTGTCGTGACGCCCATGGCTATCATGACACTGTCACGATGCCAAGGCTGGACGCGACCATGTCATGATGCCCCAGGGCGTCGCGATGATGTCGCGGCGGCCATGCCGGTAGCGACATCATCGCGATCCCTAGGTCAGTCGCGACCTCAGTCAAGAGGGGTCCCGGTACAGTCCTCCCAAGGACCACCCCTAAACCGGTACAAACCACATCATACCATAGGGGGAGGGGAGCAAGGGAAACACTTAGGAAAGCATATAAATAGGCAAACCACCCTCTAACCCCACGATTCATGCATCAAACATGGAGATCTACGCTCAAAGGAAACCTCTCCAACAATGTGCATGGATCTCACACCCCAGAACCCCAAAACCTCAGAGAAACAAGAATCTCAAGGGGGAGGGGAACATGCTAGAACAACAGGGAGACAAGGGGTCCCTACCTCAAGGAGTAGAGCCGACTCGTTGGGGCCTTTACGTCAGAATGGCCACCTCCTCCTCGCTCCAAGCACCACACAGATGCCTCCTGTACGAACGGGGCGTCACCTCCTCGCCATGAGCACCACAAACACACCAGAGAAGCAAAGGGGGTTCGAGGAGGAAGAAAGAAGAAGAAGAAGAAGGGAAAAAAGGAAGGGGAGAGGGGGAAATGGGTCACCTGCCTCGGTTTTGAACCGACGGCCCCCAAGACGCGACGGGTCGGGCCAGTGCGACAATAACCTTGTCGCGACCGACAAGCACATCGCAACCATGTTGCGACCACCTACCTCGGTGCGACACCAAAAGTGATCAAACCTCGAAGACCGTAAAAACCATAATGCGACGGTCTGCCAGCTCGTGTCAACGATGTACGCACCTGACACCCGACAAGGCCGCTCTGACAGAAAGGACAGCGGTGAGAATGAAGTTGCGTCGTCTTCAGACGCCGCGGTAAGAACGCGACGCCCACCCCCGTCGCGACCATAATGCGACGGCTAGGTGTGCCACGACCAAAAGCATGTTGCGACCGGCTCTTCTGTTACGACAATGTCGTGACCACGGGGTCCGTCGTGACCATGAGGATGGGGCCAAGGGCCCGAGAGGGCCGGGTCTTACAATCACGACCGAGGGCTTGATTGCGATAATCTTGTGTTGCAGAAACCCACAACTACACGCAAAAAGCAGACAAACAGACTATCCTAAAGCACAATACAGCATGGAAGGAGGTAAACAGAAGATGAAGACTCCCTAAACAAGCAGAAACTGACGCATGGAATGGAAAACAATAACAAACAATGTGTACATGTTATCGTGTCCTCCTCCTATGGCACAACAAGACCACATCAGCCAAATATGTCGCGATAGCACCAGAAAACAAAAAATGAAAATAAATGGAAAACACGAGCCCTAGCAGGGTTCTAACACAGAGAATCGCGGATATACATGATGGCACAACATGGAGATGACTGACCATCTGACTGTGGGTGGTACGCTAAACTCAGTCTCAACTCTGTACCAAGAGCTCTCTACAAACTGTGCCAAAACCCTGAAGTAAACCACGGGTCTCTGTCGGAAACAATAGAAACGGGGGTCCCGTGCAACGGGACAACTTGGTCCACGTACAGTCTGGCAAGCCTGTCCACTGACCAAGACATCCTGACTAGAAGGAAGTGCGCTCACTTGGTCAACTTGTCCACAATCACCCAAATACCATCATGCCTCTATGGAGTATGGGGCAAACCAACCACAAAATCCATGGTGATGTCATCCCACTTCCACTCGGGAACGGACAATGATTGTATCTCACCACCAGGATATTGATGCTCTGCCTTCACCTGTTGACAAGTGAGGCAACAACCGACAAACTTTGCTACACCCCTCTTCATCCCTGGCCACTAGAAGAACTTCTTCAGGTTATGATACATCTTGGTGGAGCTAGGATGAACAGCATACCTCGACCGATGTGCCTCTGACAATAGCGCGTGCCGCGCATCACAAGGGATGTACAATCTGTAATATTCAATATGTTCGGATCGAGGTTTACCGGGTTTGGAGGCCAATGTATGGACCATTGGTAGACCATGTGGGTCTACATAAGCTTTTACAGGTTTGTGGTTCTGGTGGGAGGCTGGAGGGTTGGGCATCTTAGCCCAAACAGGCCTCTGTCGCGTTCATTAAGAACGCGGCGTAACCAGATGCCGCGATTCTCATAAGAACGCATCCACCTCCACCGATGCGATTTGGCACCGCCGCTACGTGAGCGCCACTTCATGCACGCCGCGTGGCGCATGCAGGGATGTTGGGAGTTAAAAGCATTGCTGATGTCGGACGCATTTCTAAACACGGCGGGAAGACACGACGCGATTTAAATCCTATGTGTTTTGGGCTTCTGTCGTAGGCCGAACAGTTCATTGGCAATGTTCAGCTGGGAGAAGCTGGTTGCGGGTTTTTGAAGGGGAATTTAGGCAATTGTGTCTATTTTGGCATCCGTTCGACGTGATTCCAGTGTGAGGAGGTGCTTTGGAGCTCGGGAAACGCCGGGATATCATTGGATTAGCGTTTCACTTGCAAGTAGGGGAACTTTGCCCTACTTTCTCCTCCATGGATTGTATGGATTAGGGTTTATAGATTTTGACATGGAAAGCATGTATGGAGGGTGGAGATCATGCTTAGGGTTTCATTTACATGCCAATTACCTACTTTACTTGCATATATGGAAATTTATGATGATTTCCGGAATGAGGGTTTACAGCTGCTTTCTGCTGTCTGAAAGGTGACGAAACTAGTTGTCACGTTTTGAGAACGCGACGACATGGCCTGACGTAATTCAGACAATAAGGTGGCAGGTAAGTCCATCGCGATTTAGGTCAAATAGCGACCTCTGTTTTGGACGCATTTCAGAATGTGGCCACCCGAGCTTTGGTGTTCTTTGGCCAGTCTACCTAGTTTCTATCCTACATTGATTTGGAAGTGTTGGCCATGCAATGTAGGGACTGTATGGGTCATGTCGGCTTGTACCATTGTTGATAATGAGAGGTTTTGCTTGGAAATGTGTGCATAGCAAGTCGGGTCATAACGCCTTCCGAGGTTACCTCTCCAATCCGGTCCCCAGCACCGGGTGCTTAGGGTTTGTCCCGGTACAGTGCGTACTGTTGTGGTTTGTGTCATCTTCCTGGACACCCTCACTCCTGAGTTTGAGTTGCACTTTCGGCTAAGGGAAAGACGACAATGGGCAGCGACACATGTTTGTGGGTGTCCGATCGCTTGTAGCACGCTTGTGGTTGGGGGACGGACATCGGTAGGCGTACTGGTTCCCAGCTAGTTTTGTTTCTAGTGCCTCACTTTAGGGTTCTTGGCCAGAGCCCCAAAAGGTGTCAGGCTTGGGCCTGTAGTAGTGTAGTCTGCAGGTGTGGTGTTAGTTTGTCTCCATAGTTCTTGCCTTGTTGAGGTGGAGCGGCAGCTGGACCTTTCGTCCGTGGCTGGGAGACTGAGAGGTGGACTTGTGTTGTTTGTCTGGGTTTGTGGCTGGTGTCGCGAACCAGTTCTCGTGACCTGTGTACGGCGTGCCCTTCTGTAGCTTGTACACGCATGCGTGGTTTTCCGTTTACTTACTTTCAGTTGTAGCATCATGCATAGGTGTTGTTATATGTTCAAATCCTTTATAGCTTTGCATATTGTATATGTTGTTCTTTGTGTTTATCGGCTTTGGGGAGTTACCCTACTAAGCCAGTGACTTGTGAGGCTCACCCCTTCTTCTTCCAAATGAAGGAGAGTAGGAGGGTTTACGTACCTCTTCTAGTTCCGGTCGGCATCATAGTGGAGTCGGGCCTTCACCACCAGTAAAGTAATGTCTTTACTTGTGGAGCCTTAGGAGTTTGTCCCGGGCTGTGGTACTTGTGTAAATGACTTATGTATGGAATTGAATATGTGCATTCATGTGAATATATGTGAGAAGTGGTATCTTATGTGTGTTCAACATGTTTCTTTATATTTCCACAGACATGTGTGAATGATATCCCTTGCGAGGCTTCAGCCCGATCACGGGAGGCCGAGTCGTGATGGGCACGTTATTGGGTTAACGAGCCTGAATGGTGAGGACTGCCACACAATCTACCTCTGAACCTGGCCTCACTGTCCTCGTCTAGCTCAACATCTGGCATCTCCAAAACATCTGCTAATTCTGTATTTGCCTACTATGCCTTCAGCACTTGACGGTACATTGACAGGCGAACTAATAAACAGGTTATCACTGCACGATCTTTGTACCTCGAAGGGTAGAAAACTCCCTGAGACAGGTCCTCGAACAACCTCCACTCTCTGACTAGCAATGAACTCAGGTGAACCCATCTGCTCAAAGCGTCCGCTACGACATTAGCCATTCCCAGGTGATAGGAGAGTATAAGGTCGTAGTCCATCAAGTACTCTATCCATCCGCACTGCCTCAAGTTCAAATCCTTCTGAGTGAAGATGTACTGCAAACTTTGATGATCTGTGAAGATCTTAATCGCCTCGCCATACAAATAGTGCCTCCACAACTTCAGAGCGAACACCACTACTGCCAACTCTAAGTCGTGGGAAGGGTAGTTCTTCTCATGCTTCTTCAACTGCAAGGAAGCACAGGCAACAACCCTACCATACTGCATCAGCACTGCACCCAAACCTGACCTAGACGCGTCGGTGTAGACCACAAAACCTCCGCTACCTGACAGCAAGACAAACACTGGTGCTAAAGTCAACCTCGTCTTCAGCTCTTGAAAACTCCACTCGCAATCCTCAGACCAAACAAACTTGGCCTCAATTATGGTCAATCTGGTCAACAGCTCTGCAATCTTTAAGAAGTTCTGAATAAACCTCCTGTAATAGCCTGCCAAACCCAAAAAGCTGCGAACCTCAGACACTGAAATGGGCTGCTCCCAAGACAACACTGCCTCAACCTTGGCAGGGTCCACTGCCACACCAGAACCTGAGATCACGTGCCGAAGAAAATGCACCTCCCTCAGCCAAAATTCATGCTTGTCGAACTTGGCATAAAGTCGGTGACTCCACAACGTCTCCAACACAATCCTCAGATGCTCCTTGTGCTCCTCCTGAGAAGCCAAGTAGACCAAAATGTCATCTAAAAGATGACCACAAACCTGTCCAAGAACTCCCTGAACACTCTGTGCATCAAATCCATAAAAGTTGTAGGCGTGTTCGTGAGCCCAAATGGCATCACGACGAACTCAAAGTGATAGTACCTCGTACAAAAAGCTGTCATGCCAATATTTGACTCTCTAATCCTCAACTGGTAGTACCCTGATCTCAAGTCAATCTTCGAAAACACCCTGACCGACTGCAACTGATCTAACAAGTCATCGATTCTGGGCAACGAATACCTATTCTCATTGTTACCTGGATTAACTGCCTGTAATCGATGCACAACCACAAGCTATAGTCCTTCTTCCTCATGAACAACACTGGCGCTCCCCACGGCTTGGATGGATGAAACCCAGCTCAAGCAACTCTTGCAACTGGCGCTTCAGCCGGAGCCATCTGGTATGATGCCTTAGACAAAGGCATCGTACCAGGCAAAAGTTCAATGGAGAACTCTACCTCCCGCTCAGGCCGTAACTCAGGTAGATCCTCTGGAAAAACATCAGGAAACTCACAAACAACAGGTACATCAAAAACTGACGACCCGCTAGGTTTAGACGCACAAACAGAAGCAAGATATGCTACGCAACCAACACGGATCAAACGACAAGCTCTACAAAAAGAAATAAAAGGTCGACAGGTAGACCGGATACCTTGGAAGCAGAGAACCGGCACTCCAGGTATCTCAAACCAGACGGTCTTCCACTGACAATCCACCACAGCTGAGTGAGCATCCAACCAGTCCATGCCAAGGGTGACGTCAAAGTCATGAAGCTGCAATGCATATAACCTGGCCGTCAACTAGTGTCTCTGGACCTCAACTGTGACACCCTCAAGGTAACAAAAGAATGCATGTAATCACCGGACGAAAGATCAATCATCACGTCACACTGCCTCTCAGGGGTGTGAATAACCAGCGACTCATAAAATTCCTCGGAAGCAAAACAAAGAGGTAAGCTAAGAATTGGGCTAAAATGGGCTCAAAACATGGCTAATCAATGGGCTCAAGATGAGTGACCAACTTGGGGCTCATTAAGAAGACAAGAAATACTCGTAAGCCAGAATCAGGTATCTACAGTGTGGTGTTGCTGAAGCAATGCCACGGAGGAGTCTCCGGCACCTCTTAGCCTCACAGTGCCAGCCCTCTCTCTAACTTTTCTTATTCTTTTGTTCGTTTTACTCATAGTTTCATTCACACTTTTCATCATCTTCTTCTAGTTCTTGTTGTTCTTAGATCTTTCATACACTCAATTCATCATTCACACACCCACCTACATATCCTAGGGGTTTAAAAACTACCACAAGGTGTGTTCATGTTCTTCCTTTTCTTTTCTTCTAAGAATTGATACTACACAACTCTCTTTCTAATATCTTGTTTTCTTTTGGTGGTTTTGGCTTTTATCTTGTATCTTTTTTTGCAAGGTAACCAATAATTGAAGCCTTCTCCATCGATCGGCTGATCTTGGAGGAGTAAGAGTCGACTTCAATTTCTCGCTCTTTAAGTCAAGGTACATGCAAGCATCATTTTCCCTTTTTCCTTCGAGACCCTCATATCTTTTGCGATCACACTCCATCTTTATGCACACACGCACCTTCTTTTCTATCATCTTCATCGGTATATTCTCCATCCATCTATAATCAACCCCCATTATTATTATTATTATTATCCCTTTTTAAAACTCTTTAATTTCTCTTCCATGTTTTCTTGCATCCACGGCACCCACAAAATTTAGAAAAATTTGATAAAAGTTTATCAAAAAATCTTTAAAAAATAGGTAAAATGCAGGTCATCACAATTTACCTCTTTCCTTTATTTCTCCTCAATAAAACATCTAAACTCTTTGTGAGGGTAGGGGGAGCCTAAGGACCCTACAAGTTTTTTTTACTCTCAGTCTTTTTAAAGGGAGTCGAATCCCCAAACACAAGTTAAAAAAAAAATTTCAAAGAGTACATTAAAGAAATTAGGATTTTTTAATATAAACAATTGTTATACACAATTTTGTAGAAATATTATTTTCAAACATGTATTAGTATACATATCCCTATTACGTAAAAACTTTCAAATATGCCATCATTGTCACCCCCTATTACCCCCAGTTCAAATAACCATTCTTAAGATTAACAAGATGCAGAAAATAAGCATACTATCCTAAGGTAAATTATATTATAACTCACCTCTTGCTCCTCAGTTAAAACCCATCCTTGCAAATGAACCAACTCCAGTTAACTCCCCCCCCCCCAACCCTCTTTCTTCAAGAAACCCTAATCCTCCTTTTCCTCAAAACCCTAATTACGAAGAAGAATAGTTGTGCATAAGAGCTGGAGCTGGTTCGTAGCAGTCACCGTTCTTGAAGCTGTAGATGGCCTCATAGCGGTCACCGTTCATTTCTATGATGTGCTGGATTAGGATGCAGATCCCCGCTGTGATGCCCAACTACTTCTTTAAGTTCTAATGGTGGAGCTACATCAGAACACAGAGTAGTAGAGTTAGAAAAATAAGGAGATCTTTTTGTTTCACAAGATGCCGACTTTACCGTGTTCAATGGAGGCTATGGACGGTTACATCCTAAACAAGGTGGATAGAAACCCCAAGGGATGAGGAAAAGGTCCTCCCTTCGAGTAATGTTGCTGACTATCTAGTGAGTTCTGGACATGAAGTTGCTCCAGGGCAGCATCTCCCAGAGCCCTATTGGCAAAGAGGGTGAAGGAGGGCAGGAGAGGGTGCATGGGGGATTAGGGGGTTGCAGTGGAGAAAAGAGAGGGTGAGGAATAGAAAGGGTGAGAGAGAGAGAGAGAGAGAGTGGGGCAGTAAAGCATAGAGAGGGAGAGAAGGGTGTGAGTGGGGGGGGGGGGGGGTTGCACCGAAGCAACAAGGGGGGGTAGGGGTGAGAGGGATGAAGGAGAGGGAGGACACATGGGGGGGACGTCGTAGCAGAGAGAGGGAGAGGGAGGGTAGGGGTGAGAGGGATGTAGGAGAGGGAAGGGGTGCGTGGGGTGGGGGGGTTGCACTAGAGTAGAGTGGGGGAGCGGAAGGGCAAGGTGAGAGAGATGTAGGAGAGGGAGGGTACATAGGGGGACATCAGAGTAGAGAGAGGGAAAGGGAGGGCAAGGGTGAGAGATATGTAGGAGAGGGAGGGGGTGTGCGGGGGTGGGGGGGTTGCACCGGAGTAGAGAGGGGGAGAGGGAGGGTAGGGTAAGAGAGCTGCAAGAGGGGGAGAGGAAGGGTGCATGCATGGGAGGAGAGTTTTTTCAGTCAAAATATGGCCATCCAATGAGAATATTAGCATCTTTCAAGAATACTGGTCCTTCTATCTATGGAAGTTAACTATGATGGCATATTTGAACATTTTTTACGTAATAGAGATATGTATGCTAATTTGTTTTGATGAATGATATGTTTATAAATTTATCTGTAATAATGATTTATATATATAAATCTTAATTTTTTTAAAATAAATCATTTACTAAAATATTTAAAAAATACATATGCTCTTAAAATTTGTCATATTTGAACGCATATCCTTGAATTTATATTTTCTTACCCTCAAAATTGGAAAAAGATAACAACTATATCCTTATGATCAGCAATTTGTCAAAATGAAAGAAATATTTTACTGGGTGGAGTTAGGACCCTACAATGAGGAGAGAGAGAGAGAGAGAGAGAGAGAGAGAGAGAGAGGTAAAAATATTATTTTGTTGAGAGTTTCGTACAAGACAAATTAGTCTTTTTATCCTCGTAAATCAATTATATTTAAACAAAATAGATAGAATTAAATAGTAGGGAGATACATTATCAAATATATAGAATATAAGAGTATAAAATATAATATGTAATTTAGAGATATATATATATATATATATATTAATACAATTTATTTTATAGTATATATATATTTCTTAATTTTTTAAGAAACTTTCTTGAAAAATTCACATCTTTGTCTCTCCAATACCTTGTTTAGGAGGGCGTACTAATTAAAGAGCACTGAGAGAGCTGTTAACCATAGAAAAGAGGGGGGAGGGTATTTGATATCCTTGTCCAGGGTCTGTTTGATAACCCTTTAAGGTATATCTATTGTCTGAAACAGTCAGACATTGCACTTATAGATTGTTTGAGAAAACTTCTTAACGATCATCTAAAAATATCTCTACTGTCTTAAGTTGCCTCTTAAAAAAAATGAAGCTAGGGCACTTTTTTCTTGAGATCGTAGAGCTCCTCCACCTCCTCCGACCTCTGTTGCCTTTCCTCCACACGAACATATTGTGTGGAGCTCCTCCGCTTCCCCGGTCTCCGCTACTCCTCCCATGACAGGGAGTCGAGCTCCTCTGCATCCCCCGCCAGTATTGCTCGTCCCTAGACAGGGAGCGGAGCTGCTTTGCCTCCCTGGCCTCAGTGGCTCCCTCCTCGGCATAAATGGGTCGAGCTCAGCCTCCCCCAGCCTCCGCTGCTCCTCCCTCAATAGGGAGCTGAGTTGTTCTGCTCCCTAGCCTCCATTGCTCCCTTCTCGTCACGAACAAGCCAAGCTCTGCCTCTCCCGACCACATCTGCTCCTCCCTCTACAGGGAGTCGAGCTCCGCCTCCCTCGGCCTTCGCAGGTCCCTCCTCGACGTGAACATGCATAGCATCCCCCCTTAGTTAGCGCAGCAGCCTACTGTATACAGCTATGTGATTCCTTTTTTAGGTTTTAGAAAAGTGTAGGCATCTGATTCCATGGTTTTAGGGCAAAGCAAGTTCACATCTTGCATATGTTGCTTCCCATTTGCAGCCAACTATAAATTGTCATCAATATAGTTATGCGTAGATAGTAAGTGCATGTATTTTCATTTGCAGAAGCAACACCTTTTTTCTTTGATGTTTGGTGGAGAGGGAACAAGGCTCGCCAGATAAAACACATTTTCTCGCATGTTAGATTTTCTTTATCCATATCTGGGTTTAATATGTTGGTTGTGGCTGCTTGTGCTTCTTATAGATTGATTAATTCATAACCAACCAGACAATAGTCTCATGGAAAGGCTATAATGGAGAAGCTATTGATTTGAGCAGGGATAATCATGAGGATTATGTTTCTAAAATGAAGGCTGAGGAAGAGGCATTGGAAGAAAAGCAAGAGGTTTGTACCCCCAGCCAATTCACTAAACTTTATTTGTATATTGATTTTATTGATAGAATGGAAGCCATTGAGACTTTATGTTTAAAGAAACTATATAGAAATTTTAGTTTCATTTTGTGCTTTATTCAAAAAGAGGTCCTTTTCATGTGCTTGCCTCGATTGTGATATTTGTTAATGTATTGTCATATAAAGTATGTTTAAACTAAATTTTGGTTTTTGTTTATTCACAAACTTAAATTTGTTTGCCAAATGTAGCAAAAACCTTCATTTGAGCTCTCTGAAAAAGTTAGCTGAGAAGACATATAGAGTTCTGTTGACCAGGTTGCAAGCTTAGAGGGGGCGTTGAATAGATTGCTACAAAATCGTCTTTAAGATTATCTGTAATAAATAACTTTAGAAACACTAAATGTAGAAGTTAGAGTTAGTGAGCATCGGAAATAAAGATAGAGGCAATCACACAGACACATGCAACAGAATTTTTTATCCTACTTCGGACCTCTTATCATCAGGAGTCCTACATCGAATCCCCAAGCAACAACTTAGGATTCCACTAACTAAGGGTACAATCCCCCTTAAGGATACTTGCACATCCAGCTCCCGCTGGCCTTCTCTTCAATGCACGAAGTCGCAATAAACCACCTGTTACAACAGGCCTTCCTTTCCAGAAAAGGGAGTAAAATACCCACTTGCATAGTAGGTCTTCTCTTCACTTAAGAAGAGTAATAGTCTATGAAGAGTATAGAGGTGGTGGCCCCTAGACCAAGCTAATAGAACAATACACTGCTTGATCTGAGGCACGATCTGAGAGAGTAGAAGAACTACACACTATGAAGCAACACTCTCAGAACGTTACAAGCTCTCTCAAAGGAAAGATGAAGAATGAAGCTTTGAAGAGAGCTAAGAGTAGAGAAGTTGATTTGAGTGAAGGAGCAGGCTCTAATTTGGACACTTATTGTTGATGAGCTTTTTCTCTGTCTCTTGATTTCTCTCTATTCTTATTTTTATAGACATCTCTGTGCCAACATGCTCTTATTCATCTTCTCTCTTGTGAAGTATCTGTTGTGTCTCATTTCTTGAAACTCCTTTTTAGAGAGACGTAAAAGGTCCAACATAGTAGGAGTGTGTGACTACCAGAAACCTGCAAGCAATAAATGCTAGAGAGAGAGAGAGAGATCATATGGATATCTTTAGTATTAGTCAACGTAGGAGGTCCAACGTTGTAGGAGTGTGTGACAACTAGAAACCTGCAAGCAAAAAATGCTAGGATAGAGAGAGACAAAAAATCATATGGATATCTTTAGTGTCAGTCAATGTTGCAAGTTATGCTGTAAGAGGATGTACCAAAAGAAGGATAAGCACATTCTGTCACCATTTAAAGTTTTAGAAGACATGTCATGAAAATGGTAAATAGTAAAGGATGATATGCATGGAAACTATATTCAGTAATAGACTATACATAAGAAGATATCTTTGAATGATTTCGTGAGAGTGATATGCAACAGATTGCGGGAGATTTGAAATACAGATCTTTAACACAATTCGAATAATATTGAGTGACATATTTATGAGAACAAAATTCGTTCATAATATAGATTGTTCATAAAGGCAGTCAATATAATTTAATTGCAACCACAATCAATATGATTTATGCAAAGATAATCATTCTGATAAAGATGATCAAGGTATCGAAGATAATTTATCTGAAATAGCAATAGATAATGTAATGCCAATCGATGTCTAAGAGACAATCGATGTTCAAAGGAAATGGATGTTAAAAGACAATCGATGTCTAAAGGTAATTGTTGTTTAAAGGAAATTAATGTTTAAAGACAATCGATGTCTAAAGGCAATTTATGTCTAAAGGCAATCAATGTTTAAAGAGAATTGATGTTTAAAGATAATCAATAAATAAATACAATCGATGTGTAAAGTCAATGTATGTTTAAAGACAATCGACAATTAAAGTCAATCGATGTTTAAAGATGTAGCGACCTTGGATACTTATGCCCAATAACGCTCCATATCCAGACTGCCTCCCGCGATCAGACTAAAGTCTCGCAAAGGATATCTCACACAAGTGTCCAGTGGGAATATGAAAGACAACCACAAGAGCATAATATGCAAGAAAGTACATACATTTACACTCATTTACCACAATATACACTGTCCCAATATAACATTACATGTCCAAGAGAAAAGTACAACTACCTAGGGCATACCCTGAGGGAGCAAAGCTCACACAACAACAACTACAACTCAACTGCTGGTGGTACAAGTCTATCAAGACACCGCTGTAAGCCAAACCCACGGCTAACACCTGAAAAGAACTGTAAGAGAGTGAGCCTCAAAAAGTCACAGACTCATTAGGGACCTCCCAAAAACAACAACAAACCAGTAACTAAAAGAAGGAATCGAGACCTCAACCCCTAAGGGTCTCACTGGCATAATTAACAGGAGAACAACATAAGTAGAACGTGCTAGCAATTAACATAAATAAATTGCAATAAATATAAATACTCCAGCTAACATAGCTCACATAAAATAAAAAAAATAACAGAACTAGTGCAGAGGCACTAGTCCACC
Organism: Colocasia esculenta; assembly: GCA_014218235.1. NCBI lineage: Eukaryota > Viridiplantae > Streptophyta > Magnoliopsida > Alismatales > Araceae > Colocasia > Colocasia esculenta. The sequence continues at coordinate 114,674,288 of CM024753.1, read as the reverse complement.
ACAGCAACTAAAACTACCACGTCACAAGCCATAAAGGCCAACCACTAACAGACAGTAACGTAACTGACAACAAGAAGTCAGTCCCCCACAATAACTAACGAGTAAAGCAAAGGCCACACAGACAGACCACCAACGAAAGGGTAACAGGACTGACCATAAGGAATCATTCCACCAGACAATCCACGGTAACAACCATATACAAACACAATAAGTGGAGGGTCACATAACATGACCTCCAAGGAATACCAGTCCACCTCAACACTTGAAAAGACTAGCACACAGCATGCCACCACAACCAACTACCCACGAAGGGTATAGGTACCAAAAACCACAGGAGCATAATATGCAAGAAAGTACATGCATTTACACTCATTTACCACAATATACACTGTTCCAATACATCATTACATGTCCAAGAGAAAAGTACAAGTACTTGGGGCATACTTTGAGGGAGCAAAGCTCACACAACAACAACTGCAACTCAACTGCTGGTGGTACAAGTCTGTCAAACACTGTTGTAAGCCAAACCCACGACTAACACCTAAAAAGAACTGTAAGAGAGTGAGCCTCAAAAAGTCACAAACTCAGTAGTAACCTCCAAAAAACAACAACAAACCAGTAACTAAAAGAAGGAACTGAGACCTCAACCCCTAAGGGTCTCACTCGCACAATTAACAGGAGAACAACTGAAGTAGAACGTGCTAGCAATTAACATAAATAAACTGCAATAAATATAAACACACCAGCAAACACAGCTCACATAAAATAAAGGAAATAATAGGACTATTGCAGAGGCACTAGTCCACCACAGCAACTAAAACCACCATGTCACGAGCCATAAAGGGCAACCACTAACAGACAGTAACGTAACTGACAACAAGGAGGCAGTCCCCTATAATAACTAACGAGTAAAGTAAAGGCCACACAGACAAACCACCAACGAAAGGGTAACGAGACTGACCACAAGGAATCATTCCACCAGACAATCCACGGTAACAACCATATCGGGGAACTACCCACTAAAGGGTACAAACAAGATAAATGGTGGGTCACACAACATGACCTCCAAGGAATACCAGTCCACCTCAACACTTGAAAAGACTAGCACACAGCGTGCCACCACAACCAACTACCCACAAAGGGGACAGGTACCTGAAACCACAGGAGCATAATATGTAAGAAAGTACACACATTTACACTCATTTACCACAATATACACTGTCCCAATACATCATTACATGCCCAAGAGAAAAGTACAACTACCTGGGGCATATCTTGAGGAGCAAAGCTCACACAACAACAACTGCAACTCAACTGCTGGTGGTACAAGTCTGTCAAGACACCGCTGTAAGCCAAACCAACGGCTAACACCTGAAAAGAACTGTAAGAGAGTGAGCCTCAAAAAGTCACAGAGTCAGTAGGGACCTCCCCAAAACAACAATAAACTAGTAACTAGAAGAAGGAACCGAGACCTCAACCCCTAAAGGTCTCACTGGCACAATTAACAAGAGAACAACTGAAGTAAAATGTGCTAGCTATTAACATAAATAAACTGCAATAAATATAAACACACCAGCGATCACATAAAATAAAGGAAATAATAGGAATATTGCAGAGGCAGTAGTCCACCACAGCAACTAAAACCACCGTGTCACGAGCCATAAAGGCCAACCACTGACAGACAGTAACGTAACTGACAACAAGGAGGCAGTCCCCTACAATAACTAATGAGTAAAGCGAAGGCCACACAGACAAACCACCAATGGAAAGGTAACGGGACTGACCACAAGGAATCATTCCACCAGACAATCCATGGTAACCACCATATCGGGGAACTACCCACTAAAGGGTACAAACACGATAAGTGGAGGTCACACAACATGACCTCCACGGAATACCAGTCCACCTCAACACTTGAAAAGACTAGCACACAATGCGCCACCGCAACCAACTACCCACAAAGGGTACAGGTATCTGAAACTATAGGGTACAACAAGTAAACCACAACCGATGGGTGAAGGTCACCACTCGCAACCACAACAATAGAAAAACTCGAGTTAGAAGGAACGACGCTACCACGCGAGTAAAGACTACTGGTTCATGATGCTAGTATCCAACCTAGACAACACAACAGAAGAACTATGTCTCAGTCTCACAGTCAAGGACGAAAGGTCAAACTGTCGCTCCACAACCACACAACAAAGGAAAAGAACTGTGGAGACCAACCAACACCACACTTGCAGGCCACACTACTACAGGCCCATGCCTAACACCTTTAGGGACTCGAGCCTAAGCTCCCTAAAGTGAGGCACTAGAAAACAGGACTAGCTAGGGCCCAGTACGTCTACTGGTGTCCGTACCCGCAACCACGAGCGTGCTACAAGCGACCAAGTACAACCATGACACCCAAGTCACTACCCCTATGCCGTCTTTCCATCAGTGGGACGTACAACTCAAACACAAGATGAGGGTGTCTAGGAAGACGACAAAGACTTCTACTGTACACACAGTACCAGGACAAACTCCTAGCACAACAAACCACAACGTGCTTGGCTCACACAGAACCTGGGGTACCTGACTGAAGAGGCATTCCAGAATAGGCGCCGGACTACCAAACTCGGAGAACTCACAAACCATGACTAACATTTAACATATGAATAAAACTTGCATTCTTAACCACGATTATTCACATTTTAATTTGCTTGTCATTGGTCAACAAATGACCTCCATAGCAACACATACCACTATACATACAAACCACATAACCTTAAACATTATAACATGATTGACATGATTTACATAATCATAATTAACAAACTAACATAACATACTACTAACCATAACCCAAACCATCAACCCTACATCATGCTCTGCTACATTAAACACACTTGACCATTTGAAATCCACATTAAACCATTCAGGCTAGGCCCACAAAGAACCATCACTGCCCAGCCATCGCAAACACACCTCGGAGGCTGAAATGTGACGAACATAGACGTCGCCTTTCAAAATGCGATGGTCACACCGGTTGCAACACAGCCATTGCGACAGGGAACATAGTCGTGACATAATCGCGACTTCCCGACACGTCGCCATCAGGTCAACTGACCCAGCCAAACCCAACTCGTGATGGCTCAACCTAATGCCATATGACCAATCGGAACGTAAACACGACGGAACCAATGGTCGCGTTTACATCAATCGGTTCAAACCACCAGTCGAAAGAGAAACGTGACGGTCATTCCCGTCGCGTTCTCATCAAAACATGATGATTCTAACCGTCGCCTTCTCAGGCAGACGGATGAACCCCATTCTATTTCCAAGAAACTATTCCATACAACAATTTAACCAATATTTAAGCTTCCAAATTGAAGACTAAACCACCACACCTTAACGTAGCATGCTATAACAAACTCCAAGCAATTTAAATCTAATTAAAACACGGGGGAAGTCTCCCTACCACTCAAAGAGCACAAATCTTGTGAAGAACGCCACACCACTAGAAAGCCCACGCTCTAGACGACCTCCTCACATGGAACCCGCGTCGAACCAGCTACCAGATGTAATCACGAGATTTGCTCCCCAAAGATGATGATTAAAAGCAAAGGAAATTGACCGTGATCGCCACCAAAGTAGTTGCAAAATGATATGACGAAAGATTAAGTGCTAACTACCTTGGAAAAGGGAAAAGAAGGCAGAAGGAGAACTTGATCTTGTGAACGTGATGATGTAAGTGTCACCTTCTTTGAACTTGAATGCGCTGTGTGGTCCATCGCCTTCTGGATCGCGACAAGAATGTCGTCGCCTTCCGCTTCAGAGGATGAAGACTGTGGGTTCTTTTTTTCTTGCTCCTCAGCTGGCCAAGGGGCAAGAACCTCGTTCTGCTACTGTCTTCTAACACCTGCCAAGAACATTAAGATGACAGAAAACCCATTAGATAACTCGTTTGTATAGAATATGTCCTAAAAACATGAAAGAACATGAAGTAATTGGAGGGAACTCACGTGGGGTGGGGTTTTAACCCCTTTGGCTGATTAGATTAGGTGTGTGTGGAGTGTTCTAATGCTAATCTATGAAGAAAACAAACCTAAAGATGCGTGCATGAAGAGAAAATCAAAGGAAAAGAGGAGGGAGAAAGCATAGGTAGGGGGAAAATGCCTTGGGAGAACTTCCTGGTCATCTGGAGGTTGAGAGCTCTTCTGAGGGTTCGTTGCTCTCTGGGAGAGGAAGAAGTAGACACTGGCCTTGCCCTAAACCGTGCTGTATGGAGGGATATATACCTTGTTATTCTTGAACGGGCTGAGAGGGGAATAATGGGCAAGAATCCGAATCCTGGTAAGCATGCTTGCGTGAGGCGGTCAGAACTTGGAAATGAAGCATTAAAGAAGGTTTCCTCCAATTTTGGAAGGATTTGGACACTTCATGATGGACCAAAAGTCGGATTATTCAAGAATAGCAAGAGTGCAAGTCATGTTAGGAAAGGGTACGTTGCATGGAAACCAGAACGCGACGGGCTTGGTGTCGCTATCAGATAGCGACGCCTCGATACGTCGCCTTCCTTAAAAAGAAGGGTTTTGAGCATTTTTTGGCAATTTTTTCAGGGAATAAAAATGCCAAATGAGAACACGACGTATCGGTGTGTCGCTTTCTGAAGAGGAACGCGACAGGGACATTGTCTCCTTCATGAACTTTCAACATATGGCTATACAAAGGGTCTGATCTCCTTGCATGGGTATCGGATTTACGTGAGGCTTGAAGCGTTGGACTCTTGACCTAGAGAGCTATGAGATGGTGATGAAGGCTGATTGATGTGACTAGGAAGAACCCACCAGGGCGATGGACTAATGAAAGGATACCATGATCGGAGAAAGCCAGCTAGGCGATGGTGAGCCAACGAGGGGCATCAATGATATGACAAGGAATTTGGCTCGACTTATGGGTCAGAAATGGGTGTCTACAGATTGCCCCTCCTTGATGCCTGCTTTGCAAGGGAGTGGAGTGATAGCGACGCGGAGATGGCATGAAATGACGATGTAGTGGAATGAAGCAAAATGAGATGAAAAGCGGGCATCAAGGTAAAGAGACACCCATTCTGAGCGAATAAGTAGCGAGAATTATCTAGCGTTCTTCAAAAATGGCTGGAATAGAATGCAAGGATGGTTCAAATCTAGGATGAATAAAGATCAAAAGAAAAGAAATGATCAACCTCTTAATTCAAGAGGTACCCTGGCTATCTTTAGCGTGCAGGTTTCATTCATTAGGGGATAGTGCTGCCCGACGGGTCTATTCGACTCTGGCCTTTGAGCAGTTCACGACTAATGAGCAGATTAATGGGGAAAAGGATGACTGTTATATTGAATGGGGATGAGAGGAATCTTGAATAGGAACCATACTAGCAAACTGGACCGAGTAACTAGCTCGAAGAAGACTTTCAAATTTGGAATGGAATGAATCTCTGTCTGAGAAATGAAGATCTGGTTGAAACATCATTGCGAACCTGACTTTGACTAATCATGAAGCATGAAGCTCAAAGATCCTAAATGATGCATGTTGGGCTAAAAGAAAAGAAATCATAAAATAAAATGCAAAGAAAAGGAGAAAATAACAAATACTCAAGGATAATATTGATAGACAATACGAGCATGGGTCAAGACACTTCGCATCTCCGGCGTGCGATAGAATCCATCGTCCCCAAGTCATACCATCTAACAGCCTATCCAACGATTGACAGTGCGCACCTAGATCATCCTCATTTTTGGTGAAGGGGAACTCAGATCCTAGAACACACTGAGAACCAGCTGTTCCTTGAGATGATATAGTAGGGTAGATACCATATAGTAATGCAGAGATAAGGGTTAGAAATACTTACCTGAACTTACCTGACGAGCCTTCTTTTGATTTTCTAATTTTTTTGATTTTTCTAATTTTTTTGGATTTTCTGTATTTTCTAATTTTTATGGATTTTCAAAATAAAGAAAGCAATAAAGAAAAGGATACAACTCAAAATGCACCAAAATAATTGGAGAATTTAGCATAAGTGCAAGCACATCTTGAAATGGTCATGTCAATGTGAAAGAACTAGGCAGCAAAATTCAAACAAGGAACGCGACAGGAAGTCTGTCGCTACCCGATTATGAACGCGACGCACAAGCTGTCGCTACCTGAAGGCAACCTATTGATACGTCGCGACCACAGGATCTGCGCCCAGAACACAAAAGGCAACTCGAGAGCTCCATGTTTGCCTCCCACTTGGAATTAGCCCATCTAAACTTATTCCCACCATGAATAGGAGTCTTAGATGTCTATAAATAAGGGGTGAGAGGCCCAAATTCGGAGTTCACACCCTCCCTTCTTCTCTTCAAGCTCCCAAGTCTTCAATGGCCATGAGGAGAGCTCCAAGTGCTCCCATGGGTGAAGAGGCTTCCTACGGAGGTCCCAAGCACGCCCAGACATCCTATGGCGAGCTCCTGAGGCTGACAGACGTCCCCAACCATCTAAGTAGCAATCCCAATGTGAGAGAGGTATGTAAGATGATCTTTTTAATTTTCTATGATTTTCAACTCCGAATTTCTTCATTAATGCATGTTCTTCTTATTCTCCTCTCTTTTCCTTTTTCTTCTTCTCCTCTAGCTCTTTACCAGGTCCCGCCGATACCCTAAGCTCAAGTGGATCGCACCCATGATAAAAGTCCTCCCCATGCATGTGATTTGTTCTTTGAGAGAGTGGGGCTTGGGGGGTGTTTTGATAGCCACCCACAATTATCACAAAATCTCATTTGATTGGCATAGCATTACCACCTTGATAGAGCTTTGGCATCCATAAACCCATACTTTTCTTTTCCCAAAGTTTGAGGCCATAGTCTTATTGGAAGAGGTGGAAGCGTTCATGGCTTTACCCAAGACCAATCAGGGAGGTGAGCAAAAAACTTGTTACACCGTTGATCCTATCAACCCAAAACTCATCCTAGGCGAATTTATGATGGACCCCGGAGATGTGCATACCATGATTAGCCCACAACACATTTACCTTGTCCCCTTATCTAAGTGGGTCATATCTCACTGTAAGAATAAATGTGGGAACTACCAAGAGATAGCTAAAGCCGTGGCTATATGCTTGTGTGGGGTGGTACTCTTCCCGTCTGGAGATCACCTCTTAGATTATGCGAGCTTGAGTGCCATTAGCGGGGTATGGCGGGGACTCTCCCTCTCTCATGCGGTCCTAGCCTATCTCTACGCAGGACTCACATCGGCGGCTATGGGGGGCCCACTTTTGGCTCTATGATCCTCCTAGAGTGCTGGTTGGGAGTGAGGATAAAGTTTAAACCTGTAGAAAATCCCACTTCTGAGAGTCGGATCTTTGGGTGCCATCCATTGTGCTTCATCGGCGGAGGGGCCAAGTTCTCCGATCGTGTTGTGTGCAAGACGACGGACAAGAAGACTCGGAGTGCATGGCGGCTTTACCTTAACACGCTTCTGATAGAGCACTTTGTCATGGATATAGAGGCGCTCCACGGAGTGGATATACGGCTTCCCCTTGGGCACGGACTAGATCTACAGCTTGTGGGGAACATGGCGATGGTTCTCTACAATCCACACAGGTGCTATCTTCAGATCGGGAAGCCAAGGACAACGCTACTTCATCCATCACACCTGCCTCCTATGAAGAAAAGACGCTTGGGAGATCCGGAGGACGAGCAGGTCGTGCGGAGCACATTAGCGATATGGCGCATGTGTGCCACTCACGCCCTACCACCCACGTGCACGAGGAGCGTGAGACATACCAGGCGTACCTCAGAGAGTACAGGGAGATCCGGCCACATGGGGACCGAGGGCTTGCAAGAGAGACCTGATTGTATTTTTTTTTGGAATTTTTGGGAGATTTGATGTGTTGAGAGGATGATAGTGATGTATCAGACATTTTCTGATGATTTTCAGCTTTTATTTGATGTATTCATTTGATATTTACAATGAAAATACGAATTTCTAGGTGTTTTGTGAACAAATTGAGAAGGCGACAGCATGTGTGTCGCGACCTAGAACGCGACAAGTCAACTGTCATGACCACGCTTCTTAACACGACGGGGAGTCTGTCGCGACCTAAACAGAACGCGACGAACTCATTGTCGCGACCACAGGACTGAGGTGGTTTGAATTTGGGGGCCCCATGCCTCTTTCTCTCTTTCCCTCTTCTTCGCTTCTCCTCTCTTCTCCCCTTTCTTCCTCCGGTGACAGAGGCCTCCCCCCCCCCCTTTCTCTGTCTTCTTCCTCCGGCGACCTCCGACCGGTGGCGATACTTTTCTCTCTCCTCTCCTGGTCTCTTCTTCTTCCCTGCTTCTTTTCCCCCCGGTGGTCCGCGGCGATGGAAGGTGGTGTAGGTGATGGCGAGGGGCGCACGAGGGGGGGCAATAGGACGATCAGCCGTCGGCGAGCAGCGGGAGAGCCCTCCACGAAGACGGGGGAGGAGGCTCCGGCCCTCCCCATGGAGGTAGACCCCCCGGGGGATCCAGACGAGGAAGAGGTGATTGGCCCAAAAAAGATAAGTCGATTCAACCCTAATTGTGTGATTGGTCGCGTCGGACAAGGCGAACAAGGTACTAAGCACCTATGTAGGGCATTTGTCCAAGGTGAAATGACCGGGAAACGGCTAGTGGCCACTCCCAATCACACTGTGAATGCGACAGCTTGACTATCGCCTTACTAGGGTGAATGCGGGGCATGGGGTGTCACATTCAGAAGGCGACAGATCGATCCGTCACCTTCAGAAACAGGAACGCGACGCCCCTGGTGTCGCATTCAGAAGGCGACAGTGTGGTTGTCACAATCCTGACAGAGTGCTTCTTTGTACATTTTGGCTAATCTTTGTGCTTTTGTGGCTGTTTTATAGAGTGAGCTATGGTCCCGACTGGGGTGGGCCGTCGTTCGGGCAGTTTACCAGGGACTACCGGACTTCCAAAGGGTTCGACTGGAGGAGATGGGGTTCGGCCCCTTTTTGAGATTAGATGAGCTAACGTCGGACGTTGCACTGATTCAGGCATTAAAGGAGCGGTGGGACCCCGAGTGCCACGCCTTCCTCCTCCCGTGGGGTCATGTGGTCCCCACACTGGAGGATGTGGCACGGATCACTGGCCTAAGGGTGGATGGCCAGGCGGTGATAAGGGTGACTTACACTTGCTACCAGGAGATGGTAGAGAGGCTGCTGGGGCTGGAGGTGACAAGGGAGAGGTCGTCCCTTGTGCCGAGGACGAGGCTACAGGAGAGCCTAGGAGTGGCGGACGCTCACCACCAGATTAGAGAGGGCCAGGGAGAGCACATGGCCCGGTTGACGGCAGACGCCAGAGCGGCATTGGCGGAGGAGGAGGGAGCAGCGGCGGACAGAGATTTGAGGCGTTTCCTGATCCTCGTGATCGGGAAGTTGATCCTGGGGACCAGAGGGGACCCAGTGAACTGCAGGTGCCTTCCCCTGCTAAAGGATCTGACCCAGGTAGGCAGTCATGAGTGGGGTGCGGCCCTCTTGGCCCACCTCTTCGACAGCCTAGGCACCTCCGGTAGGGAGACAGGGGTAGCCGGGTTCTTTCCATTTCTACAGGTACGCTTCTCACCCTTACCCTTTATTTCTTTTCCTGCTTAAATTGATTGTGGTACTGACTGTGTTGTTTTGTAGGTGTGGGCGTACTACTACCTCCCTTCCCTGGGCCGGGGAGTGCCGAGGCGGTCGGGCGCCGTGCGCTTTTGCAGCACTGGCGGTTTCACCGTGACGAGCAGTCCTTGCACCAACAGGTGACGCTCATCCAGGATGCATTGGACACTGTTCCCTTTGGACATGTGAGTACTTCTGCACTTGCACCCCTTTCCTTTTCTTTATCACTGACCATTAACTGTCGAGCTTCTATTTGTGATGTGCAGGTTGAGTGGACTCCCTATCCTGGGGAGGATGACGCCGACCAGCCGTGGGTGGAGCAGGGCCACCCCTACTTTGGTAGGGAGATCTGGCTTCATGCTATCAACACGGTGGTACCACTCCACCTTCGGCTCGTCGCGCGGACACTGGGACTCCACCAGGCGGCAGTGGAGTTCCAGACCTGGCAGAGGGTGTGGGAGAGACCGGGCTGCAGCTTCCGTGGCATTCAGCAGGTCATGAACTGGAGGGTGCGGGCCCAGGAGCAGCTTGAGGACTGGCAGCAGTGGGGCCGAGTGGTGACCTCCGAGACCGCCAGTGACGAGGACTACTTCCGTGCCTACGCATGGAGGTACGGGGCCCAAGTATACAAGGGGACCTGATGGCCGGTGAGTGTTACTAGCTTAGCCCTTTCTAAATATTTTAATCATTCATTCCTTGGCTATCTTGACTTGTGTTTGCAGCTTCACCCCGAGGGCCGGATTGCCTCCCTCGAGGGTGTTCTCCATTCCACGATCCAGCAGAGGGACGACCTCTAGCGGACCGTGACACAGCTGGTGAGTACTCTTCTCCCTATCCTTTCTACCCTTCAATTCAGTTGACTGACTTCTGTGCTTTTTCTTTGCAGCGCGCCGAGCTGGAGCGGGTGCAGCATTTGGTGGGAGGCACTTTTGTAGTGGTGAGACCGGCGGAGGATGCCACGGCCCAGCTGCTTGAGCGAGTGAGTTAATAACTACATGCCCCTTGCACTTGATTTTATTTATTGACAATTTTTTTGACTTGCAGGAGGTGGAGCTGGGAGAAGCACTAGTGCGAATGACTGCGCTAGAGGCGGAGATGGCAGAGTTGTGCCTACACCCTCAGGCGGACGAGGCGACGAGACTGTGCCAGGAGGTGGACGAGCTCCGCTTACAGCTAGGGGACGAGCGGCATCGCTCTGAGCTGTTGAGGTCGGAGATGAGGGGGCTTGAGAGAGCCCTGGCACTGGTCGGGCACAGCTGCTCATCCGCCAGCAGGAGCGGCATCCCTAGCGGGTCGGCCGGGCACTACTTGACGGGTTCCTCCGGATGACGGAGGAATGAGGAGGAGGGACAACGACGCAAGGGAGCGGCCGAGGGGAGCTCGACGGGACCGAGGGAGATGGCCCCTCCACCTTCCCGCCCGCCTGAGGGTATAGGGGAGAGTGGTTGAGGACTTGTACTTCACCCCTTTTGTTCATGTTATGACGATGATGTATATATAGAATGGAATCTTTTGTCTATGGAATGTGATTGTGTGACAGTGACGAGTGAGATATGAGTGTCGCTTTCTTCCCTCTGCTGCCTGCACACTTAGGACAATCATGAAGACAAGTTAGATCCATTCTTCGACTTAGCCCCTTGCCTTAAGCATGACAAGTGACCAATCTCGATAAATGGTCAAGGGGCTAAGCCTTATTAAAATAGGCAAAAAGACATAAATAAATAAAATAAATGACATTCATGAATGAATGAGTAAGAGTGTTTTTGGGATTATGAAAATATTTTTTGGAGTTTTGAACTATTTAATTTTTCTTGGAGTTTTGAAATATTTGGTTTTTTTGGAGCTTTGAAATATTTTATTTTTTTGGAGTTTTGAAATATTTGATTTTTTTGGAGTTTTTAAAAGACGCCTAAAGCCGACGTTAGCCCTTCCTAAAATAAGACGTGCGAGACGGAAGGTGCTCGCCCTTTTGGGGCACAACACATAGACCAGTTCAAACCGTTGGTTTAGGAGTCTTGGTCACTTTCCCTCTTTATCAAAGACTTTACTAAGATAGGACGTGCTTTTCGGGGTGACATGCCTTGGGTGAATGCCCCTGGTTGATTGTGCAGCTACTTAGGCCATACCTAAGAGATGATCTGATCTTTTAGAGGGAAGTGGAAGACTATTTAAGGAAAGTCTAATGTAGGTTTAAGGATGTTGGGTTCTTCCCGCAGCATACCCTTCAAAGATTAGGTCTGTTGCGGAGGGACTTTGTGGTCTTTTCTATGGGTTTGCGCTGCTTGGGGCATGCGTACGACCGAGCTCATGAGCGTCCCGCGGGGACTTTTCCACTCTTTGCCATGCCCCTATTCCATCATGTAGTTTTTTCATTCTTTTGATTTCGTTTGTTCTTTTGCCCTTGTATTTGACCGTCCCTGTTTGAGGCTTCCTCTCATCAGGTATGCTTAAGGTTGACAACCTCGCCCTTACGACCCTTACCCCTACATTTCGACCGATTTAGAAGAGAATGACCATCACATCGCTAAAGCAGGGCCTATCTAGCCACAGTATCCACTAAGCGCGGTTACCCAGGCTTGTCGTGTGTATGTGTTGATCCTAACTTAGGTCAATCCTTGATGATTGGGGAGGAGACTTCAGACTCTTAACACGGGGTTATCCCTAATCTAAGTGTTGTGGCCTCACACCTAAAGACCTAGGGATAGAATCTTTTGAGGTACAACCCATTCTACGGATGCGACAATTCTATGCCCTCAGCATTGGTTAGGCGGTAGGCATTTCCTGGATACACTTCTCTCACGACGTACGGACCTTACCAATTTGGTTACAATTTAGACCTCGGACCTCCAGGTTTGATAAAAATGCATTTCAAGACCATATCACCCTCTTGAAATTTTCGCTCAATTACCTTCTTTTCAAAAGACCTTGAGATTCGCCTTTGATATGAGAGTACATGATCGGCCGCCATGAGTCGCCTTTCATCTAAGAGTTCCAGTTGGATCAGTAATGCCTCTCGACATTCGTCAAGATTGAGTTCCTTATCTAATTGGACTCTTAGTGAAGGGATCAAGATCTCATATGGAACTACCGCCTCCATCCCATAAGTGAGAGCATACGGGGTTTGCTCCGTAGGAGTACGGATGGAGGTACGATAGGCCCATAGAGCCTCTATTAGCTTTTCTGGCCAATCAGCGAATTTATACGATTCACAAGTTTTCTTCAAGATTTTAAGAAGGGTTTTATTAGTTGCTTCAGCTTGGCCATTGCCTTGTGGGTAATATGGAGATGAATGATGCATAGTGATATTGTATTTCTTACAGAGGTCCTGGAGTTCTTGTGAGATGAATTGTGGCCCGTTATCCGTGACGATGCTGCTTGGCACTCCGAACTGCGAGATGATATTCTTCATGATAAAGTGACACACTGTGGATGCTTTGATCTCTGTGAATGCTTCTGCTTCTGCCCACTTGGTGTAATACTCAGTTGCTGTGAGGATGAAGGATTTTTGTTTGGTTTGAGCATTAGGATCACCAAGGGAGCCAACAATATCAAAAGCCCACATGGAGAATGGCCAAGGTGTGGAGAGTGGATGAAGCGAGGATGAAGGAGCATGGATTTTATCAGCGTGGAGTTGGCATTTGACACACCTATGAACGTAGATGGCACAGTCCTCTTCTGGGGTTGACTAGTAGTAGCCCTGCCTAATGATCTTCTTAGCAAGCATCTGACTGTTGACATGCCCTCCGCATTCACTAGCATGGGCTCCTTCTACCACTTTCCAAGCTTCATCATCATTGAGACATCTCAAAAGAACTCCATTAAGAGCCCGCCTATACATAATTTCTCTAACAACTGTGTACCTTAAGGCAGCTCTTCATATGGCCTTGCGATCCTCCGCATTCGCCCCTTCAGGATACGACCCATCCTTACAGTATTGCTCAATCTCAAAATACCATGGCAATTCCTCTTCATCTAAGATTTCCTCCAACTCAGCTAGCATGACTTGTTGCACTTCTCTCTTCCTAGCCCTTTCTTTTAAGATTGTCCTTAAGGTTTTTGAACCAAGGATCTTGGGGAGATGGAACATCCAGCCGTTGGATGACAATTGTCTCCGTCCGATGACTCAGAGGGAAGGATAGAGACAAAGCTAGTGACGCCAAGGCGTCAGCCAGGATATTTTGTGAGCGAGGAGTGTGGACATAGATAAGCTTGCGGAATTGCCTTGCCAACAGCGTGACCAGATCTTGGTATGGTTTAAGCTTTGGGTCACGAGTGCAGTAAGTTGAGAGCACCTGCCGCAGAATGAGCTAAGAGTTTCCTATGATTCTGAGGTGGGATGCACCTAAGATATAAGCACACTTAGGACTAGCTAAGAGAGCCTCATACTCGGACATGTTGTTAGTGGTGGAGAAGGTGAGTTGAAAAGCTATGGGGATGGTAATACCTTCCGGGGTTAGCAGCATGGCTCCAATGCCCCGTCCCTGAGAGTTGAGTGCACCATCAAAATGGATGGACTAGAAAGGATCCTTGGAGATGATCGAGAGATCTTCATCAGGGAATTCCTCTCGGATGGAATCACTGGGAGGGAGTGGAAAATGGGAAAGGTGCTTGGCGATGGCATAACCTTTGATGGCCTTTTGGACCACGAAAGAGATGTCGAATTGTGAGAGGAAGCTCTGCCAGCGTGCAAGCCAATCAGAGAGGACAGGTTTTTCTAGAAGATATCTGAGTGGATCCATCCTCGAGATCAACTTGACCTCGTGGGCAAGAAAGTAGTGCTTGAGCTTTTGGACTACCCACACGAGCGTGGTACAGGTTTTGTTCGCGGTGGTGTATTTGGATTCTGTGGTGTTGAAAAGCCTAGAAAGATAGTATGTTTCCCTTTATTTTCCAGATTCATCGTGTTGTGCAAGGACAACACCTAGGGAGTCCTCAATGATTGAGAGATATAGGATTAATGGTTTCCCAGGTGAGGTTGCAGAATTGGGGGATTCATGAGATACCTCTTCAAATCATCAAAGGCTTCTCGACACTTATCATTCCATTCGAACATGGCCCCTCCCCTCATGATATCATAAAATGGGTGGCATCTTTGCGAGTGCTGTGATATGAATCTTCTAATGAATTGCAGATGCCTAATCAAGCCTCTTAGTTGTGAAATGTTCTTTGGAGGCGGCATTTCCACTATAGCCCTGGCCTTGTTTGGATCAATCTCAATCCCCACTTACTAACTATAAAGCCTAGCAACTTGCCTGGTGATACCCCGAACACACATTTATTCAGATTCATTCTCAGCTTGTACTCCCTTGATCTTTGCAACACCTTGGCGAGGATCTCGGGGTGTTCTCTCCTGGTTCTTGACTTCACCAAAATATCATCCACGTACACTTCTACATAAACATGCATCATATCATGGAAGATGGCCATCATCGCCCTTTGATAGGTAGCCCCAGCATTCTTTAGCCGAAATGGCATGACTACATAACAGTATGTTCCCTAGGGCGTGGTGAAGGATGTTTTCTCTTGATCTTCAGGAGATAGACGGATTTGGTTATAGCCTTAATATCCAACCATGAATGAAAGGGTCTCATACCCAGTAGTGTTATCTATCAGCACATCAATGTGAGGAAGTGGGAAGTCATCTTTTGAACATGCCTTATTTAAGTCCCAGAAGTCAATACAAATTCTGACTTTTCTGCCCTTCTTCATGACCGAGACTATATTTGCCACCCAGTTCGGATAAAGCACTTCCATGATGAATCTAGCCTTATGGAGTTTATCTACTTCATCCTTCATCTTCAGAGCCATGAGTGGGTAGAACCTTCTAAGTTTCTGTTTTATGGCCTTTGCCCCTTCTTTCAACACTAGTCAGTGCTCCACTAATGAGGGGTCCAGGCCGAGCATGTCCTCATACGACCAGGCAAAGGTATCCTTGTACTCCCTCAGAATTTGCACCAGTTCCTCTTCTTCATAAGGAGGGAGGTTCACTGAAGTAATCACTATCTTGGGATCTTCATATGTTCCAAGATTGACTTCCTTAGTAGGTTCGTCCACTACCGTTGTAGGTTCATCGAATCTTCTTACGCCACTTGCGTACATCTCGGCAGTGTCATCTACTTCGCTATCCTCTTCACCGATTGGGTCCTCATCATTCATGATCTCATAGATGCCAAACTCATCGTCTATGAACACCCCATCCTGCTCAATTTCTTCTTCTAACACCAATGCATCCTTTCTGAACTCCTCTATTAGCAACAATTCTCGACATCGCCGAGCTAACTCTTGAAGGTATCTTTGGGGAATAGCCATGCCCCATTGCTTCCTAGGGCAACTTTTGGACTTGGCGGGCACTGGTTGACTTGACTCTCTACCCTAGACTCTCCTAGACTAAGACTAGACTCTTCTAACCTAGACGATTCTAACTGGCTAGACGACTCTACAGGACTAGGGAAGGACATGGTGTCCTCAAAGAGGATGGCTCCTAATGAAGGAGCGAGCGGGGAAGCCCCAGCTGAGGGGTGCCCCTGATCAGGAGGGTGAAGGAGGTATGCCGACTCCTCGACCTCAATGTGCATATGAAAATTGGCATTTTTTTTTGGAGATCGGGATCAGTGGAGAGCATGCAGCACGAGAGAGTGATCTCGAGGTCGCTCGGATCAGATTGCAAAGCAGAGAGGACTGCAGGTGGGAGATCAGGAGTGAGGATGCTGCGCGCAACTGTCAGGAGTTAGGGAGACAGCCGAATGAGTAAGGGAGGGGATGAAGGAACGAGGCTGGGGAGGAGAGAACACAGGAGTGATGGATGAATGGCCAAGCACGTACCCCTCCAGAGCTCGTCTACAGTCTTCCCTTCCTCGTCGGGAACGTTTGGCTCTCCCACGTCAGTAGCGTCGCTCATCAACTGCCTCTTGGATGTGATGGAGGTGGGTGGATCTAGCAGTTCGGCTGTAGCTGGGGGCCATATTCTCTCCTCTTCCCAGAACAAGCGACTGAAGGCTATAGTGATGTCTTCTATATCAAACCAGCGGTACCATTCAGCCTCTGGGTCCCCTGTCTTCCTTTTCCTGGGTGGAGTGTTTCTAGTGCCTTATATGTGAGCATAGGAGCCATGTGCCGAGAGAAATTCCTGCCATGAACATCGTGTTGTGATAGTTCTGCTTTGACCACCACAGTGTTATACCCAGGTTGGGTAGGGCCTCTGACAAAGTGACACCAGAGTGTCCATGTGAGCGGTTGGCGGTCGACTTTGAGGGTGGATGTGCTAGTTGACCATGGCTTGGACTTCTGCCTGTAGCCAAGTCCCCATCGGCTTTTCATTACAATGTCTGGAATAGGCTTGGTGATGCCATGCAGTTCTGCCCTAGGGCCCTGCCTTCTTCATATCCCAGCTTCATCATGATCTGCCACCCCTTAGTGTTTAGTGGCTCCTTCCTCTTGACTGCATTGACCTGTGCACCTGTGTAGAACTGGCCTCTTACTTGGAATGGAATGAGTAGGCCCAAGGATAGTTGACGTCCAACACTAAGACAATGGGCTTGTTGGCGGGCCACATGGCTGGGAGTAGAGTATCATGGATGGCATCAACTGTGTGGGCAGTGGCTATGCTTTTGACTTTGATCACCCATCCTTGGAAGGGAAACTTTAGGCATTGGTGCGCAGTGGACGGAATAGCTCCTAGCGCTTCTAACCATGGGCGCCCCAGGATGGCCTTAAACATGGGGTCAATGTCAAGCACATAGAAGTCCACAATGACAGCGACCGGCCCCAGTTCTGCTTGTATAGTCACCATGCAGTGGCAAGATCTGCTAGAGTTGTCATACGTGGCTATAGTGGTGAGGGTCGGTTTTAGCAGGCTCTCTGACACATCGCACGCTCTTAGAGTGCTTAGTGGGCAGACATTTATGGATGCCCCCGTGTTGACCAGTGCTGCCCCTACTGTTACATGGTTGATCACCAGGGTGACACAGAGTGGGAGCCTCCTAGCTTCTGGGGGTGCTAATTCATTTTCAACAATTGTAATTGCCGGCCCACGAGTCACCATGGCTAGTGCACCCGACAGTTTGTCGGAAAGCATGTCCTCATTCACCACTACCCTTTGCAAAAAGTTCCTCAATGCCTCTTGATGCTCCTTGGATCTCTTTATCAACTTTAGTATGGAGATTTTGGTTGGCACATGATCGAGATGCTTGAGGATATCATAGTGTGTACCGGGTAACGGCTCAATCACCCCCTCGTCTTGTGGTTGTTGCTGAGGTTGTTGCTGAGGTGGTTGCAGGACCTGTTGGAGAATTCCTTGGCTAGTGGAGGTAGTGGAGATAGGTGGATACGAGCGACGAAAGACTCGTCCGCTCCGCAGGGTAGTTGGTTGGGTGGTGGTTTGTCTGGTGGAGGATAGCGTGGCGGCGGAGGGTTGATTCAGCCCAGGTGGTGGCAAGATGACGGGTGTGGGAGTGGTTAAGATGGGTGGTGGTATCGTGGAGACGGGTGGAGCAAGAGATGTGGTAGGTGGTAGGATAATGGAGGGCATAGCGACTGGCATGGGTGTTGAGCCAATGGGCAGCATGATGACGTTGGCCTGGGAAACTAAAGGAGGGATTGATTGGGGAGCCGTGTTGGCTGATTGTATTGTTTGGGATTGCTGAGGATACTGGTGCTTAATGGCCATCATCTACTGAACATCGGGTTCATCATCATACGTCCAGTTCGCTTGAGGAGGGGGCTGGTGGACGACAGGATTCACTTGTGCTGGTTGCTGTGGTGGATTGGGAGCTGGGGGGTAGTTCGGAAAGGGGTTATGGACAATCCCCAGGTCCTGCAATGGCTATTGTTGCTGTTGTTGTTGAAGGGGTGGTTGGCACTGCTGCCTCTGCTGTTGCTGTTGCCTCTGTCTTTCTTTGATGTCTCCGATCACTTGTCGGAGAGCTATCGAGTCCAGTCTGTTCTGTTCATGCAGATCATATACCAGGTCTTTGAATGTGAAGCACTGCTCAATAGTATGACCTGGCTGCCGATGGAACATACAGTATCTTGTCTGGTCCACACTTGGATTCAATGGCCTTTCCGGAGGGAGCTTGATGGCATATGTGGAGACCAGGGCCAAGAAGATGTCGGAGAGTGTCTCAGGGAGTGGTAGGTAATGAGTTCTCCTTGGACCTAGGGGATGCCTTTGTTGGGTGCCATCAAAAGGTGGTACTTGGTTGTATTGGGGCTGCTGACCTTCTGGAGGATTGGTGTGGTTTTGACCCTGGGCAGTGTAAGGTTGACAGTTGTTGTTCTGGCCGGCAAGGTTTAATGCACTTACTTGCTCATTTACTTGGACACCCTTGGTGACTGGCCCCTAACGTTTTCTTTAGAAGCTGGGCTTCTGGGGTTCGAACATGGAGTGTATGGGGGAGTCCTTGAGTTGGGTTTGGATGAACTTGGCCCGACTGTAGAGTTGGTACATGGTGGTGATTTCATTCATTGCTAGGATGTTTTTATAGGCAGGGGTTGCATTGGCAATAATGATTTTGACCTTTTCTCCCTCTGGAAAGTACCCAGGGACTCGTGTGGCCATCTTCCTCCACCTGTCGGCATATGTACAGAAATCTTCATCTGACTTCATCCTTTCAGCCATGAGATCAGTAAGAGAATATTCTGGCCCAACTCTGTCTTGGAATTGTTCAAGGAATTTTGCTTTCACTATGGCGAAGTCCTCTGCATCCTCGGGTAGCAAAGAATAGAACCAATCTAGTACAGGCTCGTCCAATGACCGGCGAAACAGATATGCCATTAGGCAGCGGTCATGCTGGTAGGGTGTAGACTCGTAGATGAAATCCTTGATGTGAATATAGGGGTTGCCAGAGCCATTGTACTTACGGTACTTTGGGAGTTCGGATGGAGACAGGACCCACAGACCATTAAAGTTAGGCATGTTGACATCATGGTGCTGCATAGGGTTGACCTGCCTTCGCAGCTCTTGGAGTTCTTTCTTGATGGACCCCCACTCGGACATCATGTCGGGAGCGGCAGATGGTTGAGCATACAAGGAGGAGGCACGGGATGCCGGCCTGGTGTGTGGCTCCAGCTGTGGTGGATGGCAAGGGAGGTAAGGGGGAGACCAGGGCCTCGACTCACATGGATGATAATGCTCATACTCGAAAGGAGTGAATCGAATGGCCCATGGCCGGATAGGGGTGTTGTCGGGTGGTCCCGTGATGATGCGG
The DNA here is from genome assembly GCA_014218235.1 of Colocasia esculenta. Lineage (NCBI taxonomy): Eukaryota > Viridiplantae > Streptophyta > Magnoliopsida > Alismatales > Araceae > Colocasia > Colocasia esculenta. The sequence continues at coordinate 114,654,447 of CM024753.1, read as the reverse complement.
GGGCTGGAGGTAGACGCCATGGGGCGTGAGGTGCCCGCTCTGGGTGAGGGCGACGAGGCAGCCTTTCCTTTGAGGGCCATCATGAGATTTTGGATTTGAGATGGATCAAGCTGAGGAATTAAGTGCATGAGTTGAGCAGCTTGATCGTCTGCCTGAGGAGGATGGACATTTAGTGACGGGCCACCATCGTCGAGATGATGACTCTCACTGGCATGGACCGTGGCGACCCAAGGGCGGGTCGACTCCCCGAAAAGATCATGAGGAAGAGATTCCTCGTAGTCTTGGGAGGTGTTGAAAGCAGCGTCTTGATTCTCATCATAGACTGGGTTTAGGTAGGACTCCATATTTGGAAAGTGGGAATCTTTGATGCACCAAAATAAGGGAAGCCTGTCCAGACCTAAGAGACAACCTAACCTAGACTGACACCTAGTTTCCTAAACAAATAGCCCTATGCAAGCAATGAAAAAAAAAACGTCTCACCCAAATCAGGCAGTTGGCAATGATGATGGTTTCTTTTATTTGGTTTAAGTTTGCCTTTTAATGAGTTGATTTTTAGCAAGTTCCCTCAGAGGAAGGGTTTCCTAAAGGGAGAGAGCTTCCAACTTCAGGTGTGACTAGGATTTCCTCAAACTTACAAATGGATGAACCCTAACTCTAGGTGGCAGTAGGTACAACCAGCCCGACGGCCATGTGGGAATCCACGGTCAACAGGGATATACGAAGGCCCTCAAGCGAGTGCTCTAGTTGGACACAAGGAACATGTAGCCGAGAGAGCGAGCGTCGCTGAGGAGGACAACCTAAACTACAATATGGAAAGATGTATGCTCGCCCTATGTGCACTGGAGTGCATGCAAAAATCTAACCTAAGACTAACACAACAGAAATCAGGCCGACCTGCTCTCAGAAGCAGAAGGCGACGGCGAGCCTATCGCAACCAAGATTGCGACAGGAAGCGCGTCGCGTTCCTCTTCGCATTGGACAAAGGACAAGTGAGACCCGATTAAGCACGAAAATCCAAACAACCCTATAGCATGGAGGACTGACAGACTCTCACAGGCATGTAATAGGCATCGAACAACTAAAATCATGGATGGAATACTTGAAATAAGCCCAAAAGAACAAGAATAGATGGAATCAAAGGCACTGACCTGATCGCGACAACCTTCCTGTAGCCATCGTTATAGCGACGCTTGCAACGTCGCCTTCCAACCCAGCACACAGGACTCAAAATAGCATTAAAAAATGGACGGGCAGACAACACTTACTTGATCGCGACGTTCGTCTGGTCGCCTTCTTTATCGTGACGCCATCAATGCCGCCTTCCATACAAGTACAACAGAACATAGAAATAGCATGCAAAAATGAACGCTGATATACTGACCTGATCGTGACGCGCACCTTGTCGCCGCCTTTACCGCGACACTCTCAACGTCGCCTTCCCACCCAGAGTAGTAGAACTTAAAACAGCAGTAAAAGTAAACGAAAAAATGAAAAATTTATGGAAGAACCACACACATGGATGACTAGAGAAGGCAGGGAAAGACACTAACAATCATGATGGGCACTAGAGGTCCCACCGTGATCGTCAAAAGGTGTAATCACGGGATTTGCTCCCCAAAGATGATGATTAAAAGTAAAGGAAATTGACCATGATAGCCACCAAAGTAGTTGCAAAAGGATATGACAAAAGATTAAGTGCTAACTACCTTGGAAAAGGGAAAAGAAGGCAAAAGGAGAACCTGATCCTATGAACGCGACGATGTAAGTGTCACCTTCTTTGTACTTGAACGCGTCGTGTGGTCCGTCGCCTTCTGGATCGCGACAAGATTATCGTCGCCTTCCGCTTCAGAGGATGAAGGCTGTGGGTTCTTTCTCTTCCTGCTCCTCAGCCGTCCGAGGGGCAAGAGCCTCGTGCTGCTACTATCTTCTAACACCTACCAAGAACATTAAGATGACAGAAAACCCATTAGATAACTCATTTGTATAGAATATGTCCCAAAAACATGAAAGAACATGAAGTAATTGGAGGGAACTCACGTGGGGTGGGGTTTTAACCCCATTGGGTGATTAGATTAGGTGTGTGTGGAGTGTTCTAATGCTAATCTATGAAGAAAATAGACCTAAAGATGCATGCATGAAGAGAAAATCAAAAGAAAATAGGAGAGAAAAGGCATAGGTAGGGGAAAAATGCCCTGGGGGCACTTCCTGGTCGTCTGGAGGTTGAGAGCTCTTCTGAGGATTCGCAGCTCTCTGGGAGAGGAAGAAGTAGACGTTGGCCTTGCCCTAAACCGAGCTGTATGGAGGGATATATGCCATGTTATTCTTGAACGGGCTGAGAGGGGAATAATGGGAAAGAGTCCGAATCTTGGTAAGTATGCTTGCGCAAGGGCGGTCAGAACTTGGAAAGGAAGCATTAAAGAAGGTCTCCTCCAATTTTGGAAGGATTTGGACGCTTCTAGACGGACCAAAGGTCAGATTATTCAAGAATAGCAAGAGTCCAAGTCATGTTAGGAAAGGGTATGTTGCATGGAAACCAGAACGCGACGGGCTTGGTGTCGCTATCAGATAGCGACGCCTTGATATGTCGCCTTCCTTACAAGGAAGGGTTTTGAGCATTTTCTGGCAATTGTTTTAGAGAATAAAAAATCCAAATGAGAACGCGTCGTATCGGGGTGTCGCCTTCTGAAGAAGAACGCGTCAAGGACATTGTCGCCTTCATGAACTTTCAGCATATGGCCATACAAAGGGTCTGATCTCCTTGCATGGGTATTGGATTGGCGTGCGGCTTGAAGCATTGGACTCTTGACCCAGAGAGCTACGAGATGGTGATGAAGACTGATTGATGTGATTAGGAAGAACCCACCAGGGCGATGGACTAATGAAAGGATACCATGATCGGAGAAAGCCAGCTAGGCGATGGTGAGCCAACGAGGGGCATCAATGATATGACAATGAATTTGGCTCGAATTATGGGTCAGAAATGGGTGTCTACACCAAAAGGACGAAAACGTCGAGAAACCCCTGAAACAGCTCCCCTCCATGCTGGACAGAGCCAACTTTGCTCTATCTGGCCTGGAATAGAACATTAAATGCCACAGTCAAATCATGACGGAGGCAGACGACGTGTTTAAACATTAAACGTGACGTACAAAACCGTTGCCAATCGGAACCCAAAACGCCACACATCACAAAGGCGGTTCCAAGAACATGATGTAGGAACCCGTCGCGATTAGAATCACGACGTACCAACCCGATGCATTTAAGAGCACCACTAACAATTGATCCAGAAACCGATATGAAGAATGTGACCACTAAAGCCGTCATGTTCAAAACGCAACGACATACCCCATCGCCTTCTTCACCAGAACACCTATGGGCTGCTTGGGCTAGAACCTCTAGCCCACAACACCCCCACCATGCACAGCAAGCTCAACCAAGGCTCAATGACCCCACATCAGCCATGAGCACCACACTAGAACCACTAAACTCGGATCTGAACAACCACGACATTACATTACTACCACCAAAAAAGAAATGTCATCCTCGACATTCAGAACCACGGTAACACAGACGACCACCTACAAAGAAATAAAGCCATACACAGAACAAGAAGGATACACTTCATGGCTTCATACTGCTCTTCAAACTTTCTGCTTTACCTGCCTTAATCAATTCATTACTGCTCTCTTTCTGTTTCACTTTCTTTCATAACTCGAGCAAAACAACCCTACTATTAGCACTTTATCTCCTTGGACTCAACCTACTTCCACATTTTCCTGCCTGTGTTTGCAACATTCCTTTCTATGCCATTTTGCTTCTGAAAATCCTTTATCATAAACCCACAGCCTCTAATTATTCTGCCACACCAAACTGTCTTCTAATACATCATTTCTCGATGCTAACTTTTTGTTAACTATAACTCTTCCTCAGTCTTACTTACATTTCACTGATATACTTGACTTCCATTAGCTAATTCACTTATCTTAGATACCCATTTCCATTCTGTAATAGTACTCTACCCTAAACAGTTCATGTACTCAACGCATCACCAATAACTGACATATCCATCCAAATCATACTTTCTTTACACTTTCTGAAACCAAATTCTTCTTTAATTAACCAAATCTTTAATGCTGCAACTTCTGAGCTCTAATCCATAAACCAAACTAAATCTCTGATCTTTTAATACAACCTTTTCATTTATACTATTTCCTTTCAATTTCTTTGCCATTCGTTTCAAAACATTTACCAAACCAACATTTACCATAGTACTGCAATTCTGCACTTCTCTGATTACTGCACTAAACTGCCCAGAAGATACCATACACATTCCACTATAAACTCTACTAACTCATCTTGTACTCAATTAGTTGTGATTCCTTTAACTCTATGAAACCAATTTCTAACTTTCTTATTTTGCAAAGGGGGTACTGTTATGTATGAGTAATTTTCTCTCTCTAGATTTTAGAGAGAAAAGCTCTAGGCTTTCTGTGCGCAGGGACCTCGTGCGAGGCTTGCCACCGGCCCTGGGCCGACGGGGCTTCTTGCTGTGTGATGGCGTCTTCGGCGCCAGCTGGGGAGGCTGCGCTGGTTCCAACGGCGGCAGGCAGGAGAACATATGCTCAGATCATTGCTGAGTCAAATCTTCCTCCTCAGGTAATCATAGGTATCAAACCTCCTGGATTTATAGATGCAGGTGAACCAGCGGTCTTCTTCTCCCCGGAGGAGGTCCGCAAGTCCATTGTCACGTTGAACTTAGCAGTTATTATGAGGTGCGCCTATGAGAGGTGCTCTATCCCAGAGTTCAAAAATTGCTTATCACAAAGGTTGGGTCTCAAAGTTGATTTTATTGCAAGTGTGTTACATCCCAGACATCTTCTCCTTCGGTTTGAAGCGGAGGAAGACTACCTGAAGGTGATTTTAAGGAGTCTATACATCAAGGGTCTTTTATTCAGATTCTTCAAGTGGGATGCAAATTTTGACTTCCATGCAGATCCTACTGTTATGCCGATATGGATTGGTTTGCCTTTGTTACCTGTGAACTATTATTATCAGGATTTCCTTAAATCTATTGCTGGGAATATCGGCACAGTTCTGAGAATCCATGAACTGACACTGGCTCTTACACAGACACAGGAGGCTTTCATCTGTGTTGAAATGGATATTGCTAAGGTCAGGCATGAGAGGATTTGGATAGGTTGTGGGCAAGAAGGTTTCTATAAGAAAATAAACTACTATAGGGTGCCGGCAATCTGTGATTTTTGTAAAAAATTGGGACATATAGATTCCGAGTGCCATAAGAAAGCTAAGGATGTAGGGGGGGCAGCTGCTCCTAAGGGTCAGAATCATCCTCATGAGAAGCAAGGTGGAGAGGTTGTAGCTCATCAATTTTGGCGTCAGAAGGAACTCACTGTTGATCAGTTGGTCCATGGTAAGGATGGTGTGGAACCTGGAACTAATAGTGGTGCAACTGACTCTGGGTTCGGAGAGCCAGTTCCCGATCCTCAAGTTATCAAAGTGCTAGTTGAGGGAGCTACCTTTCTTCCTTTGCAGGGAATGCCTGGTTCCAGTTCAGAGGTTTTAATGCGTCCCCATGTGGTTTCTAATTTGCAAGAAGTTCAAGAAGTTCTGGAGCATAGACATTCTACGTCAATTGATCAGCATGGTCTGCATGGAAGTTCTACGTATGGCTGTTCAGGATCCAACCGATAGGAAGAGGGTTTGCAGAATCACCAGATAGCACATAACCAGGCGCAACCATTGCATGCGTTGCATGGAACGCATGCTAGGCCCTCTAACAGGAATCTCAATCTTCAATGTTCGGCGGATGGTGAGATCGCTATCTTGGCTTCTCCGGTGGCCCCTGCCGGAGAGGATGAAGACATGCTAAACTTGAATGTTTCCATTTGTGTTCCTCCGGATCCTATTCTCCAAAATGTGGCGATTCTTGCTTCTTTGGAAAACAAGTTCATGCCAACCATGGAAGCTCATAATAAGGAGGGTCAGGAAAAAATGATTGGTGCCAGGACCCGCTCTAAAGCTAAAGTTGTGGGAGGCTCTTCTTCCTGTCATTTGTCCTTATGATTCCTTCCATACTTTACTGCAATATCAGAGGCATTGCTAATATTGCCTCCCGGCGTTCCCTAAGAAGACATATTAAAATGAACAAGATTGATTTGCTGGCAGTTGTGGAGCCCATGGTTTCTATTGACAAAGCAGATTCGATTCGCTCCTATCTTGGGATGGATTATGTCATCGGTTCTGGTGGGGACAATGCCAAATTATGGTTTTTCTAGAGAAACTTCCATCTTCAAATGATGCAGTGCTCTGACCAGCATATTACCACGGTGGCAGTGGAAAATGATAGAACTTTCCTTATTCTGATAGTTGTGTATGCCAACTGCTCTCCTGATCGTCGTTGCATGTTGTTTGATGAATTGCAGATTTTTTCTAGACATGTGGACGCTCCATGGCTTGTGGGGGGCGATTTTAATTGTGTCTCCACTCCTGCAGAAAAGCTTGGTGGTAGTCCTGTCAACTTGCATGGAATGTCAGATTTTAACTCTTTCATCTCTGGTGCATCTTTATTTGACATGGGTTTCACTGGACCTAGCTTTACTTGGTCAAATAACCGTACTGGATAAGCATCCGTTAAGGCCAGGCTGGATCGTTTTTTATGTAATCAGTTGTGTGGGGATACTTTTTCTGGTTTTCTGGTGAGACATCTTCTGCGTGGCCCGTTGGACCATGCCGCTCTGCTCCTCACATTCCAAGCTACCTCTCGGCCTTCTGCTAGGTTCATCTTTCAATCGATGTGGTGTTCTCATGAATCTTTTCTTAATACTATTAGAACTGCTTGGGATAATTCAACTGCTTGGCATTATAATCTGTTTGTGGTTCTCCATCTAAAGCTTAAGTCGGTTAGAGGAGCTCTGCGCACCTGGAATAAGGACACCTTTGGTAATGTTCATGACAACCTCTGTCGAGATGAAGTGTAACGACCCGAGAACCTGACCCTTGGCCCACGTCGAGGACCCAATTTTCGTGGTCGCCACCCACGGATCCGAAGACCCGGAAGGGCTATAATATGCATCCAACAGGATATGTAACGGAAGTAAACGTCAATTGCTAAACTAGAAGCGTACAGGAGGAAACAGAAAAGAGAGCGAGACCGTTGTGTATCGCTCTAAGTACAGTCCCAACGCATGCACGCTAGTACAAGTAAAAGTTAGGGGAAGAACAAGTCCCTTAGGGGCATACCCCGAAGGGTGACGTACACTAAGAAAGGGGAACCACTGCTACCTACGGGGACCCAGACTACCGCCCCGTCTCCTCCGCCCGGCGCGCGCCCTGCAGCTGCTGAGAAGTCTCACTTGGGAAAAGGAGGGATGAGCTTCACAACAGAAGCTCAGTAGGGACTACCAATCTCCTACTGGCTCTAAACAGGCGGAAGAATATATATATATAATAAATTACAGCAATTTATATCTTCTACCTACTAACGGAAGTGCGGAAGCGAAACTACAACTAGCACGGTACAGAAGGTACACACGGTCGGAAACTCCGTACGACTGCTCGTCGTGACCACCACACGGCTAGTAAACACAGACGGAGGGAACTCCGTCTGGACAAGGAACACTAGCTACGGAAACACTACCACTAGTCAAGGTCAGGTGCGTCCACTAACGTCTTATCCTCGACCTATGTCCTAACCCCCACGTCTCGTCAGAGCGAGGTAGGAACCCAAAGCACACAACAGTAACCGCCATAGTCTGGCCGGACTACGGTCCCACGCCTGGCCTCTCTATGCGGTTCCGGGGCGGCAAAGAGCGAGGCAGTGAGAAAAGGACTAGCTAGACTACGTTGGGAAGAACTCTGAAAACTAACCTCGACGTCCCAGTCCAACCACGAGAGCTCTGCAAGCGACTCAATGCCACTGTCCTAACCACCGTTTTCCCCTAAGCTCTAGAGTCCGCTTGGTGGCTGCCAACTCGAGCACACCATAGCCCAGAGTACTCCCTCGACATGCTCCCGAGGATGGGGGTCCTAGGCAATGGTAACAACCTCTCTCACGAGACGAGCCCTCAAGTGCCGAGCACCGGGTGAAAGACTAGTGTAGACCGCACTAGGGAACTAGCACAGGTGCCACGGGTACAGTAAAAAGAAGCGGAAACGGCAAGAATCATAAATCTGTCTCACGGCTGAGGTCGCGACGCTTTGGGCCATAGCGACCTGGTCACGATGCCCTACCCTGTCCCGACGCTGTCATGGCAGCCGTGGCCGTCGCGACCAGGTCGCGACACCCAAGAACGTCGCGATCCTATCACGATCGGCAAATCTGTCGCGATAAGATCGCGACCTCGAGAAGGGTCGCGTCTTCAGCAGAGGGGGGTTCCAGAGCGCTTCTTTCGAAGATCACCCCAAAAACACCAAACAAGCATTCCACAGGGGGAGGGGAGCATACTTAACATTTAAGAAAAGCTGTAAATCATGCAAACCACCCATACAACCCCATAAACATGGATTTAACTAGGATCTATGCTCGGAGGGAAAAACTCACTCAACCACAAGCATGGATCCTTAGTCTCCCACAACCACAAGCACGAGGAAACACCATCTCTAAGGGGAGGGGAGCATGCTTAGGGCGAGAGGATCAAGGGTCCCTACCTCCACACGAAGAACGAACCTGTTAGGGCCTTCTCGTAGGAATGAACGCCTCCTCCTCGCTCCAAACGGCATGAACACGTCCCCTGCACGAGCGGGACGACACCACCTCAGCACGGACGCCTCAAGCACCATGATCCGCTAAGAAACCACAAGAAAAACTCGAGAGGGAAAGGAGAGGGGAAAAAGAGAGCTGAGAGGGGGAAATGGGGCGCTGCATTGGGTTTTAACCCTGCGGCCCCCAGAACGCGACGGGCCGACCCAGCGCGACAACAAACGTGTCGCGATGCTCCTCGGCGTCGCGACCATGTCACGACGGTCGCCCCCGGCATGACCCCAAAAAGGCGTTCAAACCTCGGAGATTGGAAAAGCAGTCGCGACGCCCAAATAGGCCGTGTCAATGCTACACGCGTCTGACACCTGACAAAGTCGTTCTGACAGAAAGGACACTGGTCAAGTCTATCAGAAAAGCAGTCGCGACCCTGTCAAACGCTGCAACAAGGACGCGACGGCAACCCCCGTCGCGACAGAACGCGGCGGCCGGGTGCGGCGCGACCCAACGCTGTCGTGGCAGACTGCTCTGGCGCGACAACATCGTGGCCAGGGTGCCTGGCGCGACCCTGAGGATGCGGCCAAAGGGCCCAGGGGGTCGGGTCTTACATCCCACCCACCTTAAGACATTTCGTCCTCGAAATGAAAACAACTCGGTCTCAAACTGGGAAGCAGTACAAGGAGAAGTAACATACCAATCAATCAAACAAATAGGGAAACTGCTATAGCATCTCATCCTCGCGCTCCCAGGTGGCCTCGCCACCAACCCGGTTCTGCCAAATGACCTTCACCAGCAGAATCTGCTTCCGACGCAACTGCTGAACTCTGTGGTCGACAACTCTGACCGGGTACTCTGGCACTGACAAGTCTTGCGCTACCTCCAGCTGTGAGTAGTCCAACATGTGAGAAGGATCTGCGACGTACTCCTTGAGCTGCGAAACGTGGAAAACACTGTGCACACCTGCCAGCTCTGCCGGAAGACTCAACTTGTACGCCACCTCACCGACCCTCTCTAAGATAGGGAAAGGCCCAATATACCTGGGACTGAGCTTCCCTTTCTTGCCGAACCTCATGACACCCTTGGTCGGCGAGACCCGCAAGAAAACAAGGTCACCAACACTGAACTATAATGGTCTCCTACGGCTGTCTGCATAACTCTTCTGCGACTCTGTGCTATCTGTAGCCTCTGCCTAATCAGTCTGACTGTATCTGCACACTGCTGCACTAACTCTGGTCCCAAAAGCTGCCTCTCTCCAACCTCGAACCAGTGAAGAGGTGTCCTGCACGGGCGACCGTACAAAGCCTCGAATGGTTCCATTCTGATGCTCGAGTGATAACTGTTGTTATACGCGAACTCTACCATCGGAAGGTGCGACTCCCAAGTGCCGCTCCAGTCTAAACAGCAGGCTCTCAGCATGTCCTCCAGTGTCTGAATGGTCCACTCTGACTGTCCATCTGTCTGAGGGTGGTACGCTGTGCTGAACCTCAATTCTGTACCCAGTGCTCTCTGAAGACTGCGCCAAAACCCTGACGTGAACCTCGGATCTCTGTCGGAGACGACTGAAACTGGGATCCCTGCAATGAAACAACTCTGTCCACATATAGCCTGGCTAACATGTCCACTGACCACGACATCCTGATCGGAAGAAAATGTGCTGCCTTGGTCAAACAATCCACAATCACCCAAATACCATCGTGCCTCTACGGGGTGCGGGGAAAACCAACCACAAAGTCCATGGTGATGTCGTCCCACTTCCAGTCTGGAATGGGCAACGGCTGCAGCTCACCACCAGGACGCTGATGCTCGGCCTTCACCTATTGACAGGTAAGGCACCGAGCAACAAACTCTGCCATGCCCCTCTTCATCCCTGGCCACCAGAAGAACCTCCTCAAGCAATGGTACATCTTGGTGGAGCCTGGATGAACAGCATACCTCGATCTATGGGCCTCTGACAAAACTACCTGGCGTGCCTCCTTAGGAACGTACAAGCAGCCTCTGAATCTGACCTCGCTATCCTCCACAGGCTCAACATCTGGCATCTGCAAAATGTCTGCCAACTGAGGGTCTGCCTGCCGTGCCCGCAACACCTGCCTGAGTACTGACGGCTGAACTGACAAACTGCTCGCTACTGCACAGTCTCTGGTCCTCGACGGAACGAACACTCCCTGGGACAGCTCCTCGAACAGCCTCCACTCTCTGACCATCAGCAAACTCAAGCGCACGCGCCTGCTCAAAGCATCGTCTACGACGTTAGCCCTTCCTGGGTGGTAGGAAAGGGTTAGGTCGTAGTCCTTCAAATACTCCATCCATCGGCGCTGCCTCAAGTTCAGATCCCTCAGGGTGAAGATATACTGCAGACTCTGGTGATCGGTGAAGATCTGAAAAGCCTCGCCATACAAGTAGTGCCTCTACAACTTGAGAGCGAACACTACTGCTGTCAGCTCAAAGTCGTGGGTGGGGTAGTTCTCCTCATGCTTCTTGAGCTGCCGAGAAGCATAGGCAACGACCCCACCATGCTGCATCAGCACGGCACCCAAACCTGACATCAACGCATCGGTGTAGACCACAAAACCACCGCTGCCTGATGCCAAGACCAACACTGCCTCTGAAGTCAACCTCGTCTTCAGCTCTCGGAAGCTCTGCTCACAGTCCTCTGACCAAACAAACCTGACCTCCTGCCTAGTCAACCTGGTCAACGGCGCTGCTAACTTGGCAAAATCCTGAGTGAACCTCCGGTAATAACCGGCCAAACCCAGAAAACTGTGGACCTATGACACCGACGTGGGCTACTCCCACGACAACACGGCCTCCACCTTGGCAGGGTCCACTGCCACACCAGAACCCGAGATCACATGCCCGAGAAAGTGCACCTCCCTCAGCCAAAATTCGCACTTGTCGAACTTGGCATAAAGGTGGTGACTTCGCAGGGTCTCCAGCACGATCCTCAGGTGCTCCTCGTGCTCCTCCTCAGAAGCCGAGTAGACCAAAATATCATCAACAAAAACAACCATAAAGCGATCTAGGTACTCACTGAACACCCTATGCATTCGATCCATCAATGTTGCGGGTGCGTTCATCAGTCCAAATGGCATCACGACGAACTCAAAGTGACCATACCTGGAACGGAAAGCCGTCAAACCAACATCTGACTCTCTGATCCACATCTGATAGTAACCAGATCTCAAGTCAATCTTCAAGAAATCTTGGGTTGACTGCAACTAATCAAACTAATCATCGATCCTCGACAACGGGTACCTGTTCTTCACAGTAACCCGGTTCAACTGTCGATAATCAATGCACAAACGAAGACTACCATCCTTCTTTCGCACAAAAAAATGGGCGCGCCCCACGCCGAGCGACTCGGGCGAATGAAGCCCAGCTCAAGAAGCTCCTACAACTGGTGCTTCAACTCACACAGCTCCACCGGGGCCATCCGGTAAGGTGCCTTGGATAAAGGCATCGTACCGGGCAAAAGCTCAATGGGGAACTCTACCTCCCACTAAGGCGGCAAACTAGGTAGATCCTCCGGAAAGACGTCGGAGAACTCAGAAACAACCGGCACGTCAGAAACTGAAGATCCACTAGGCTCCAAAGAACAAACTGAAGCAAGGTACGCCACACAGCCATCGCGGATCAAACGGCGAGCTCTACACAAAGAAATAAATGGCCGGCGGGTAGACCGAATACCTCGGAAGCAGAGGACGGGCTCTCCAGGTATCCTAAACCGAACGGTCTTTCACTGGCAATCAACCACAGCTGAGTGAGACTCCAACCAGTCCATGCCCAGGATGATGTCAAAGTCGCAAAGCTGCAGTGCGTACAACCTGGCCGACAACTAGTGCCCCTCAACCTCGACTGCCACACCCTTCAGGTAACCAAAGGAACGCATATAGTCACCAGATGGGAGATCGACCATCACGTCACACTGCCTCTCAAGAGCGTGACAAGCAAGGGACTCATAGAATTCCTCGAAAGCATAACATAAAGAAGCACCGGGATCGACCAAAACACGAGCAGCTCTGCCAAGGATAGGTAGAGTACCTATAACAAGGTTTGACGCCTCTGCCTGCTCCCGGGTGAGTGCCATCACGCGACCATGACCACGTCCACGCTGAGGCGCCTGCTGGGGCTGCTGCTGCTGCGGCGGCTGCTAAGGGTACTGCTGCTGCTGTTGGTATGGCTGGTACTGCTGCGACTGCGGAAACTGCTGAGCCTGCTGCTGGTACTGCCCCCGCTGCTGCTGACGTGGTGCCTGCTGCTGAGGAGGGTACTAGTACTAAGGCGGTTGCTGAGCGTAATGAACTGGCTGCTGCTGCTGCGGGGCTTGCCCCATGGGGCAATCCCTCCTAAAGTGGCTCGGTAAGCCACAGGTGTAGCAAACTGCCTCATGACTGCCCTGCTCAGCTCCCTGGACAACTGACTGCTCTGCAAACCTAGACTGGCGCTTTTGCTACCGGCTCTGACTACCCCCGCGAGTAGACAACTTCCTAAACTGCGAGCGAATCCCGGCGCTGCCGGAACTGCCCGAGCTAGAGGAAGAGGAAGTCGCACTACCGCGGCTACCTGCCGGGCACTGGTAAGGTGAGGACCTAGAAGAGGCTCCTCCCTACTGCTGCTGTTGAGGCTGCCAGGTCTCTCTGTCCAAGGCGGTGGCCTTCGCCACGGCCTCTCCCGAGGTGGTACACATGTGTGCCATCACACCCCACCTCAGGTCTGGTCTCAGTCCTGCTATGAACCTCTCTGCACACGCCTGATCACTTTCTGCGATATGAGGCACATGCCTCAACAACCGGACAAACCTCTAGTGGTACTACGAAAATGTGAGGTCGTCCTGAACCAACGCGTGGAACTGGTCCCGTCTCTCACGTCTAGCATAGTCAGGGAAGTACTTGCCGTTAAAGACCTCCGAAAACCGCTGCCATGTGATGTGATCCAACCCTGCCCCTGGAAGTGAGTCTGCCTCTGAACTCTCCACCACTCATGGGCTGCTCCCTTGAGCTGGTACACTGCCAGTCGAACCTAGTCCTCCTCAGCGCACTCCATGGTCTCCAAGATGCGCTCTGACTCATGGGTCCAGCTCTCTGCCTTGTCTGGATCATACTCACCATCGAACATTGGTGGCCGATGACGCAAGAACCTCTCTAGGACTGCGGTCCTATCCTTCGTAACCACCATCCTTTGCCGCCCGGCTCGGGTACTCCCAGTGCCCGACCACTATTGACACTCTGGCTGCTCCACCTCTGGCTCTACCTGCTGCTGCTCCGGTACCGCTGGGGGAGGTACCGGGGGCTGAACACTTGTTGCTGCCTGCCCGGGCTGGTACACTCCCTGGTACAAGTTCCTAAAGAACTGCTCGGCCATGGGAAACCAATCTGCATACTGCTGCGGTTGAGGCTGGTACTCCTGCTGTTGCTGCCCACCTACCGCTGCTGCAGCCGATGCACCCTGAGGCTGTGCCACTGACTCGTCTGCTGACACCTCCTCCTGGACCTGCCCCTGCGCGGGCATAGCGAACTCATCCTGCTGTTGCACCAACTGTCTACCCTGATTGCGCCTATGCGGAGCCATGACAAACTGCACGACAACACAACCAATAGGGTTAACAAAACTACTCGGGCGTCTAGCAGTGTACTTGTACTACCGTTGGGACTTCCTATTGCAGTCTAAATCCATTACAAGTCCTATCAGACTCTAGCTCTGATACCACTGTAACGACCCGAGAACCCAACCCTCGGCCCACGCCGAGGACCCAATTTTCACAGTCGCCACCCACAGATCCGAAGACCCAGAAGGGCTATAATATGCATCTAACAGGATATGTAACGGAAGTAAACGTCAACTGCTAAACTAGAAGCGTACAGGCGGAAACAGAAAAGAGAGCGAGACCGCTGTGTATCGCTCTAAGTACAGTCCCAATGCACACACGCTAGTACAAGTAAAAGGCAGGGGAAGAACAAGTCCCTTAGGGGCATACCCCGAGGGTGACGTACACTAAGAAAGGGGAACCACTGCTAGCTACGGGGACCCAGACTACCGCCCCGTCTCCTCCACCCGGCGTGCGCCCTGCCACTGTTGAGAAGTCTCACTTGGGAAAAGGAGGGATGAGCTTCACAACAGAAGCTCAGTAGGGACTACCAATCTCCTACTGGCTCTACACATGCAGAAGAATATATATATATAAAATAAATGACAGCAGTTTATATCTCCTACCTACTAACGGAAGTGCGGAAGCGAAACTACAACTAGCATGGTAGAGAAGGTACACACGATCGGAAACTCCGTACGACTGCTCGTCGTGACCACCACACGGCTAGTAAACACAGACAGAGGGAACTCCGCCTGGACAAGGAACACTAGCTATGGAAACACTACCACTAGTCAAGGTCAGGTGCATCCACCGACGTCTTATCCTCGACCCAGGTCCTAACCCCCACGTCTCGTCAAAGCAAGGTAGGAACCCAAAGCACACAACAGTAACCGCCGTAGTCTAGCCGAACTATGGTCCCACGCCTGGCCTCTCTAAGCGGTTCTGAGGCCACAAAGAGCGAGGTAGTGAGAAAAGGACTAGCTGGACTGCGCTGAGAAGAAATCTGAAAACTAACCTCGGCATCCCAGTCCAACCACGAGAGCTCTACAAGTGACTCAATGCCACTGTCCTAACCACCGTTTTCCCCTAAGCTCCAGAGTCCGCCTGGTGGCTGCCAACTCGAGCACACCCGTAGCCCGGAGTACTCCCTTGACAGGCTCCCGAGGATGGGGGTCTCAGGCAACGGTAACAATCTCTCTCACGGGATGAGCCCTCAAGTGCCGAGCATCAGGCGAAAGACTAGTGTAGACCGCACTAGGGAACTAGCACAGGTGCCACGGGTATAGTAAAAAGAAGCGGAAATGGCAAGAATCAGAAATCTGTCTCACGGCTGAGGTCGCGACGCATCGGGCCGTCGCGACCTGGTCGCGACGCCCAAGAGCGTCGCGATCCTATCGCGACCGGAAAATCCGTCGCGATAAGATCGCGACCTCCAGAAGGGTCGCGTTTTCAGCAGAGGGGGGTTCCGGAGTGCTTCTTCCGGAGACCACCCCAAAAACACCAAACAAGCATTCCACAGAGGAAGGGGAGCATACTTAACATTTAAGAAAAGCTGTAAATCATGAAAACCACCCATACAACCCCATAAACATGGATTTAATAAGGATCTATGCTCAAAGGGAAAAACTCACTCAACCATAAGCATGGATCCTTACTCTCCCACAACCACAAGCACAAGGAAACACCATCTCTAAGGGGAGGGGAGCATGCTTAGGGTGAAAGGATCAAGGGTCCCTACCTCCACACAAAGAACAAACCCGTTAGGGCCTTCTCGTAGGAATGAACGCCTCCTCCTCGCTCCAAACGGCACGAACATGTCCCCTGCACGAGAAGGACGACACCACCTTAGCACGGACACCTCAAGCACCACGATCCACCAAGAAACCACAAGTGAAACTCAAGAGGGAAGGGAGAGGGGAAAAAGAGAGCTGAGAGGGCGAGAGGGGGAAATGGGGCGCTGCATTGGGTTTTAACCCGGCGGCCCCCAGAACATGACGGGCCGACTCGGCGCGACAACAAGCGTGTCGCGATGCTCCTCGGTGTCACGACCATGTCGCGATGGTCGCCCCCGGCGCGACCCCAAAAAGGCGGTCAAACCTCGGAGACCAAAAAAGTAGTCACGGCGCCCAGACAGGCCACGTCAACACTACACGCGTCTGACACCTAACAAAGCTATTCTGACAGAAAGGACACCGATCACGTCTGTCAGAAAAGCAGTCGCGACCCTGTCAGACGCCGCAATAAGGACGCGACGGCAACCCCCGTCGTGACAAGAACGCGGCGGCCAGGTGCGGCGTGACCCAACGCTATCGCGGCAGAACGCTCTGGCGTGACAACGTCACGGCCAGGGTGCCTGGCGCGACCCTGAGGACGGGGCCAAAGGGCCCAGGGGGCCGGGTCTTACATGAAGGGTTGTCTATGCACACACAAGAACTATTTGATGCTAATCCCTCTCCGGATAACAGGTCGGCTTTGGGTGCTGCTAATGCTAATTTGAGGAAAATTATTAGCCGTGTGGATCAGTTCTGGGCCCAGAAAGCTCGGATGCAATGGTTAGAGAATGGAGATAAAAACACAGCTTTTTATCATGTTGTGGTCAAGGGTAACAGAAGGCGTAACACCATAAATAGGCTTAAGGTTGGTGGTTCCTAGTGTGAAGACCAGGATATCTTGAAGCAGGAGGTGGTCAACTATTTTGGTACTCTTCTTCAGACCTCTACTCATGATATAGATCATTCCCTTCTGCATGTTATTCCTTCTAGCATTGCAGAAGATCAGAACAAAACCCTTACTGCCATTCCCACTAATGAAGAAATTAAAGCGGCTGTTTGGAGATTGAAGGTCGATAGTGCCCCGGGCCCTGACGGGTTTACTGGTCATTTCTACACTTCTTGCTGGGATATTATTCATATGTCATGCGGTTGTTGTTTTTTTAATGGGTTCCCTATGCCTAGAGGAGTTACTTCATCTCTTATTTCGTTGGTCCCTAAGACCCAAACTCCCTCCTCTTTTGGGGATTTCAGACCAATCGACTTGTGTAACTTTTGCTATAAAATCATCTCTAGAATCCTTTGTGACAGGTTGGTTAATATCCTCCCACTTATTATCTCTGAGGAACAAGGGGCCTTTGTTAAAGGCAGAATGATCCTCGATAATGTCTCTCTTGCGAGGCAACATGTCAGAGATCTTGGTAGAAGGGTCAGAGGTCATAATGTGGTGTTCAAACATGACATTAAGAAAGCTTATGACAGCGTGGAGTGGGATTTTCTCTTTGCAGTGTTGGGCAAATTTGGCTTCTCCAACAGATTTATATCTTATATAGGTATGCTCGTCAGTAATTGTTGGTTCTCTATTCTTTTCAATGGCTTGCCAACTGGATATTTTCATTCTACTTGGGGTCTCAGACAAGGGGATCCTCTTGTCCCAGCTCTCTTCATCATCATGGAAGAAGCTCTTAGCAGAGGCATTAAACATCTGATCCATGTGGGTCATCTTAATCCATATGTTGGGCCGAGACATTGTCCTTTGATCTCTCACCTATTGTATGCGGATGACACTCTTGTCTTTCTTAATGGAGGACTTCGAAATGTGAAGAGATTGACTGATTTTCTCAATCGATACTCGTCTTCCTCTGGTCAAAAAATCAATGCAGCGAAAAGTAGTTTTATGATCTCATCTAAAGTTTCTGCTCATACGGTCAATAAGATTAAAGAAGTGACTGGTTTCAGCAGGTAGAGAGGTCCACTTATATACCTGGGTACTCCTCTGCATCCAGGGAGAATTCTAGCTTCTGATTTCCACCTACTCATCCAGAAAATTAATGGTAAGATGGCTTCTTGGAAGCACCGATTTATTTCTCAGGCTGGGAGGGTAACATTGGTCAACTCGGTGCTATCCTCCATTCCTGTCTACCTGGCTACTTCTACCTCTATTCCGATGAGTATCATGAATTACATTGAGAGAGCTTGTGCCAATTTCTTTTGGAGTGGTACTGATGGTATAAGAAGGCGCCACTGGGTGGCGTGGGCTGATATCCAGCGCCCCATTGATGAAGGTGGCTTGGGTGTCCGGAACATCAAACAGGTTCAATTGGCCTTGGCGGTGAAGCAAATTTGGAATGTTTACCATGGCTCCTCTCTCTGGCCTCAGTACGCCAGAAACCATTTTCTCCACGCTGAGAATTCAAGAATTTGGGGTATCCCAGGCGTCTCATCTAGAGTCTGGTCGGTGGCCCACCAGCTAGTTCAAGATCATACCAGGTGGGTGCATGGAAATGGTAATAACATTGACGTGTTACCAGATGTCTGGCTTGGGGATAGACCTCTCACTGATCAGCTCTCCTCTCCCTATGAGGGGAGTCCAGCTACTCTTCGAGAAGTCATCTATAATGCTAATCAACCGATCAGGAGCCTCCTTCCCAGTCATATTTTTCAGGGGGTTGTTCTTACTGATGATAGTGATAATTATATATGGGGGCCTGCGCAGGATGGCATTTTCTCGGTCAGATCTGCTTACAACCTGGTCCGCTCTATGGGGGTAAAGCGATCACCTCTGAAGAAAATTTGGCATAATTGCTTTAACAGACGTGCTTCGATGTTTTGTTGGAAGCTTATGAACAGAGCTATTCTGGTTGATTAAAGGGTGGCGGACTGTGGAATCCCTATTGTTTCTTGCTGCTCTTGTTGTATTTCTCCAAGCATTGAAGACTATAACCTTCTCTTTATAAGTGGCGACCTGGCCTCCTCCCTTTGGAACTAGTTCCTCCCTCTGTGTAACCCCAAGGATAATCTTCACAGTCATATCACGGTCAAGATATGGAACCTGCTGGTGCATTGAATACTTCAGCTCCCTTTGGGTTTATTTCCATCCATTGCTTTATTCTTATGCTCTGGGAAATTTGGAAGTGCAGATGTAATGTTAGATTTGACTACAGAAAAATCTCTGTTGGGACAATTATTAACAATATTAAAGCAATGGTAGCCCATTCCCTCGCCAATGTTCTGTTGGGTTGAGTGTGTTTTGGAATTTCCTAAAGTTGTATTTTAAGGATATCCAATGAACATCACTCACACTTTGATTTTGATGATGACATATTGTGATTTTAATGATGACATACTTTGATTTTAATGATGACATACTCTGATTTTGATGATGATATGTTGAACATGTTGTACTTTCTATACATATCACAATAATGCTTAAGCAACATGTTTTTGATGTTTAATAACTCATATTTTAATGATAATATCTTGTACTAATGATTTATGTGTTAATTTTGCAGGTGTATACAGATTTTGTCTTGGTAGTGTCGACACACCCCTTACTGGTGTCGACAAAGTGTTTTAAACCCTAAGGCAAAATGAAGAAGAAGTGGTCAAGTGGTGTCGACACAGGATCAAGTGGTGTCGACACTAGTCTCAGTTCCCAGAAGAATAGTTTTGCAGAAATGGGACAGTGTGTCGACACTGCGTGAAGTAGTAGCGACACTAGTGACCCTTCCCAGAGAATCAATTCTGCCAGTTTGGGACAGTGTGTCGACACACTCTGAAGTAGTGTCGACACACTCTGGCTTAAACTCAAAAATGTGAATTTCTCTGGACACGTGGCTGCTTGGGAATTAGGGGATTTGACCTAGGGTTTTGTGCCCACGTACTCCAAGGCTTCTTATGGACATATGGGGCTATAAATACCCATGTTTTCTGTACTCCAAGGCATCCCCACCAGGAGAGAGATCAGACTTCTCCAGAAAAGGGTGTGGCGGCTGCAGAAAGAGAAACAGGAAGCAGAGCAGTGATGTTTGGAAGGAGAAAGTGAAGAAGAAGATAAGAGGAGAGGAGAGAGGATATAGCATCAGCATCCAGAAAGGGAGAAGAGCAGCGCCATCAGATTGAGGAGCAGAAGAGAAGCAAAGGAAGAAGAAGAACTGGCAATCTGGATGCCAGTGAAGCAGAGCATCATGGATTGAAGAAGATCTCCAACGAATTCCTTCAAGCATCTTCAATCCAAGCTTCTACAAGTCTTCTTCATCAAGGAACATCCAAGTCACATCTATTTCATTTATTTTCTTGGAGTGTTCATCTAGGTTTTCATTGTGTGATCTGTGTATGTGTTCTACACAGATCACTTAATTCTGTTTGTTCTATTTTTATCTTTGTATTGAGATAGATCAGGCTAGATGATCTATTCTCTAACTGAGCTTGTTCTAGCAGAACTTGAATCTTTCGTGGTCCAAAGGTTTAGAGCCGTAGTGCTCCGGTGTTAAGCCATTGTGCTCAAGTTCTTGTGAGTAGTTGTGCTCATAAGTGGTTTGTGGAGTAGGTCGTCGTACCTATCTCCTGGGTTTTCTTTGAGTCATTGTACTCAAAGGGTTTGGAGTCGTCGTGCTCCGGTTGTTTCTTAAGTCGTCGTGCTCAAGGGTGTTTGGAGTCGTCGTGCTCCAGAGTGTGTTGTATTCAAGGTTTTGAGTAGTGTGGCCTCACTATGTGAGGGGTGGACGTAGGAGCCACTGGAGGTGATTTTCGAACCACCTAAAAATCCTCTGTGCAATGGTTTGAATTGTGGTTTAACTTTGTATTACGCTAGATGCATGCATAGGGATTTCGTTCACACTACTAATCGATTTGCTCACACACACTAATCACACTTCATGTCAGTAAATTGTTTGGGTGAATTGATCTCTGATTCGAAGTAATTTTAAATTGCTTGAGCTTCCGCAGTAATTGGTGATAGATCTATTCAACTCTCCCTTCTAGATATGATCCATCCACCCATTCGATCCTAACAATTGCTATCAAAGCAGGTTAATGTCTGTTACTGATCTGATTTGATTGCTTCTGTTTGATCTCTGTGTTAATTGCTAGATCTAATTCCTTATTACATTGATTCACTGTGAAAAAGAAGAATGCGGATGTCAAGAAGAATCATCTACTTCCTCCATCAGTCCAAAAGGCTCCAAGGTAAGTTCCAAATTTACATCATGCCAAGAGCCACCCAAAGGTACCTCCTTCTCTTCATGGTAAGCCTCCTCACATGAAAAGGAGATTCCAGCAAATGGATACATGCCAACGTAAGTACTAGGTAAGAAATGCTCTCACTTGCTTTAAATGCAATAAACCTGGTCATTTTGCCAAACATTGCTGGATTACAAATCAACATTTCAATAAACATGCCAAATCAGTCCAATGCTTTCATTGTTATAAAATTGGTCATATTTCTAGGGACTGTTGGTACAGAAATGATTTTGTTGTGCATGTTCAGAAATTCCATATGTATAGGCATAGAAATGTTGCACAAAATCATTTTGTTTCTACTTATATTAAAAATCCAATAATTAGAAAACTTCATGAAAACATAGATGCATTGAGCAATGCAAAAAGAAAACTTGGAACTAATTCTGCTCATAGTTCTGTCAATAAAAGAAATGCATCTATAACAAAAATAAAATCATTTTGGATTCAAAAATCTTTATTGCACTCTAACATTGACTTCATTACAGGACCCAAGCAAGTGTGGGTCCCAAAACCAGCTTGATCAGCAAGCTAAGGAGTCTTGCAGCCATACATTGTAAATGGATTCAAGATATTGGCTGTTCAAGGCAAGAAATGATTGGAGAACACAGGTAAAATTTTTGAAAAGCAATTGAAGTCCTTTCAGCTAAAACTTCTTTATCATTTCAAATTTGAATTGCCTGAATTGAAATGAATGTTTAATTTTTATCTGAAAAATGAGAAATGTGTTTCAATGGTACTCCCAACAATGAACTTTGTGTCATTACAATTGGAATCATGTTTGTGTTATCATGCTTGCATAGTTGTGCCCATGATTCTGTGTGCATATCAACTGCTTTGACTTTTTAGTATATCAAATGATGACATGTAGAAAAACAAGTTACGCTTGTTTGGAAGCTATCATTATGCGTGAGTAAAATACTCTGCCAAGTACCATAAGTCATGTTATGCTTAAAGCTAACTGTGTGCATAATCATGTGTGAATTGCTTGTTAGCTCTTTCATTCCATGCACATATTAAGGGGGAGTAAATTTGAAAAAGTGCAAAAATGTTTTTGAAAATGCAATGAATTTCATGCATATCTTATGGGGGAGTAAGTCAAAAGAATCTTTGAGTGAAATGCTGGAGAAATATTCTTTCATATCTGGTTTATCATCAACTCCCATTCAGTTTGTTGACAAAAGTTATTGCAAATGAATTCCTCACTCTCACATTGCATTGGCATTCTTGGTATATCAAATGGTGAATTGTAGAAAGACAAGTCAGACTTGTCTGGACTCTTTCACTATGCGTGAGTATGTCTCCGCCAAGTATCAAGAGTCTTGTATGCAATTGTTGAGGGGGAGTTTCTATTTTTCAATAAAACATTCATGTTCATTCTCCTTTCACTTCATTCCATTCCTATTCCTCCTATAATCTTCATGTTCACCTTGTGAGGGGGAGTTACATGAAAGGGGGAAGTCATCGTTGCATTCCTTGATCTTATTTGTCTATTTTGAACCCCAAAATCATCAGAATTTTTGAGTCCTTGTGCTATTTTCTTATGAGAGAATTAAAACATTGGAACTAAACTCATTGTGCATTTAGTTTAATTTTAAAGATTCAGTATCATTTCAAGGTTAAGCAATCTTAATACTGAATGTCTTTAAAATGACTTGCAAAACACTTGTAGGCACATGAGTGGCTTTACTATTTAACATGTGAATGTTTAAGCTTCATTTTTACCACGTGTTAAGAATAATTTATCTAAATTCATAGTCATGACTTTTCTGGTCAAAGCAAACATATTCCTGCAAAACATCAAAAGAAAAATGATCAATCTGGAAAGATACAAACAGAGCAATTCAAATTCTTGAACCACTGAGTAACCGGGTCATTTCACCTAAAAAGTGATTTGTTTCGCGCCAAAAAGTGGAAAATAAAAGTTTTCAACTCTGTATAAGATAATGAAAGTTAAACCACTGAGTAATCAGGAGATCTTACATCTGATCAATGTGATCTCTTGCACTGAAAAGTGAGATTTAACTAATTTATTCTTGTATTCTTTCCCTGTTAAAAATGAAAGAAAATCAAATTGACAGGATGAAAAAGCTTAAGACCTTCATAAAGTTCATGTTTACTGAGTTTAGACCTATTATTTTACATTGTGTTAAACTTAAAGCTCCTAACATCCTTGTTAAATATTTCTGCTCACTCATATAGGTCACTTCATTTCACATTTACCTCATTATTTTAACCACATTCAGATCATTATACTTTGCTATACTTTGTGTTGAGTGTGTCTTTGTGATTAAACTTTGTTGTACAATAACAAAAATATAATAATTTCTCTCATATGTCAATATCACTTTGCCTCACTTATTTTGATCATTTCTGAATATTCATTTCCTACATTTCATATCTTGATCTCCTACAATCTTTATTTCACTCTCTTATCTATCTTTTTTATGCTGTTAGTAAGGGGGAGAAAGGTCTCTAAGGGGGAGAAATGTATCTAGGGAGAGAAAGGTCTCTAGGTCTAGGGGGAGAAAGTTCAAAGGGTGTATATGGTCAAGGGGAGTTGTTGCAGTCAAGGGAGTCAAGATATTGGGAGATTGTGTATAGGTTTTGTCATCATCAAAAAGGGGGAGATTGTTGGGTTGAGTGTGTTTTGGAATTTCCTAAAGTTGTATTTTAATGATATCCAATGAACATCACTCATACTTTGATTTTGATGATGACATATTGTGATTTTAATGATGACATACGTTGATTTTAATGATGACATGTTGTGATTTTGATGATGATATGTTGAACATGTTGTACTTTCTATACATATCACAATAATGCTTAAACAACATGTTTTTGATGTTTAATATCTCATATTTTAATGATAATATCTTGTACTAATGATTTATGTGTTAATTTTACAGGTGTATACAGATTTTATCTTGGTAGTGTCGACACACCCCTTACTGGTGTCGACACAGTGTTTCAAACCCTAAGGCAAAATGAAGAAGAAGTGGTCAAGTGGTGTCGACACAGGATCAAGTGGTGTCGACACTAGTCTCAGTTCCCAGAAGAATAGTTTTGCGGAAATGGGACAGTGTGTGGACATTACCTGAAGTAGTGTCAACACTAGTGACCCTTCCTAGAGAACCAATTCTGCCAGTTTGGGACAGTGTGTCGACACACTCTGAAGTAGTGTTGACACACTCCGGATAAAACTCAAAAACGTGAATTTCTCTGGACACGTGGCTGCTTGGGAATTAGTGATTTGACCTAGGGTTTTGTGCCCACGTACTCCAAGGCTTCTTATGGACTTATGGGGCTATAAATACCCATGTTTTCTGTACTCCAAGGCATCCCCACCAGGAGAGAGATCAGACTTCTCCAGAAAAGGGTGTGGAGGCTGCAGAAAGAGAAACAGGAAGTAGAGCAGTGATGTTTGGAAGGAGAATGTAAAGAAGAAGGGAAGAGAAGAGGAGAGAGGATATAGCATCAGCATCCAGAAAGGGAGCAGAGTAGCGCCATCAGATTGAGGAGCAGAAGAGAAGCAAAGGAAGAAGAAGAACTGGCAATCTGGATGCCAGTGAAGCAGAGCATCGTGGATTGAAGAAGATCTCCAATGAATTCCTTCAAGCATCTTCAATCCAAGCTTCTGCAAGTCTTCTTCATCAAGGAACATCCAAGTCACATCTATTTCATTTATTTTCTTGGAGTGTTCATCCAGGTTTTCATTGTGTGATCTGTGTATGTGTTTTACACAGATCACTTAATTCTGTTTGTTCTATTTTTATCTTTGTATTGAGATAGATCAGGCTAGAGGATCTATTCTCTAACTGAGCTTGTTCTAGCAGAACTTGGATCTTTCGTGGTCCAAAGGTTTGGAGCCGTAGTGCTCCAGTGTTGAGCCGTTGTGCTCAAGTGCTTGTGAGTCATCGTGCTCATAAGTGGTTTGTGGAGTAGGTCGTCGTACCTATCTCCTGAGTTTTCTTTGAGTCATTGAACTCAAAGGGTTTGGAGTCGTCGTGCTCCGGTTGTTTCTTGAGTCGTCGTGCTCAAGGGTGTTTGGAGTCGTCGTGCTCCAGAGTGTGCTGTATTCAAGGTTTTGAGTAGTGTGGCCTCACTATGTGAGGGGTGGTTGTAGGAGCCACTGGAGGTGATTTCCGAACCACCTAAAAATCCTCTGTGCAATGGTTTGAATTGTGGTTTAACTTTGTATTACGCTAGATGCATGCATAGGGATTTTGTTCACACTACTAATCGATTTGCTCACACACACTAATCACACTTCAGATCAGTAAATTGTTTGGGTGAATTGATCTCTGATTCGAAGTAATTTTAAATTGCTTGAGCTTCCGCAGTAATTGGTGTTAGATCTATTCAACCCCCCCTTCTAGATCTGATCCATCCACCCATTCGATCCTAACATGTTCAGTTCAAGGAGGCTCCATCTGTGGATGAACTTACTGTATTGCAGTTATATGCTTTTTCTCCTCAATTTTTCATAAAGCAGTTGAAGCTCATCCGTTGGATTCCTCCTATAGTTAACTTCTGCCTGAATGTGGATGGTGCTTGTAAGGGTAATCCAGGAGTTTGTGGTGGAGGGGGTTGCATCTGGGATAGCAAAGGTTTAGTCTTAGTAGCCTTCGCTCATTTCTATGGTCATGGTAACAGCATAACTATAGAAATTAGAGCCCTTTGCGATGGACTCCACTTGGCATATAATCTTGGTTTCCAGCTTTCTATGGTTAACAGTGACTCTTTAACACTGGTTAATTCTCTCAAGATGGGGATATGTCCTTCTTGGTATGCCTATTATTGGTGGCAGGATGCTAAAGTCTTTGTGCAGAGGAATTCTTTCTTGTTAAACCATGTTTTTCGGGAACGTAACCAAGTGGTGGATTGCTTAGCAAACCATGGTATTTCCACCAAACTAAACCAGGCCTTCTGGGGATAGGGCAACGTTCCACACTTGTGTAAAGGTCCAATAGTCTTGGACAGATCGGGTCTTTTTCATGTAAGGTCTATATGACCACAGATCATGTATTATTATCCTTTCCTTCATATTTATAATAAAATTTCGGCCCAGGTTCTATGCCGGTGGAGTGGGTCCATTCTCCCCCTCTGGAGGAGGGTGCACTCTCCCAGACCTTGAACCTAAGGACCACTTTTGATTAAAAAAAAAAACTTTCTTATTTTGCTTACCTTACTAGTTCTTAATTGATCCTTGTTGCCTTTCACACTTGCTGAGATATGCTTTCATTTTTAATTACCATGACTGTCTTCCCATACTTTCTAACATTCTGCTGATCATCCTTTAATACTCCTTTTAAACATCATACTAAATGACTGCAAATGCATCTTCTGACCAATATCAAAATCAACTAATTAAGTAAAACCTTTAATTGTTCCTTTACCATACACAAATTTCTAACTAAGACACTAAAAATTCTATAATTCTTAAAACATTTTGCTCTTGTCCCTTTCATTATACCATCTGTACTATTGAATTGAACTTTATTCCACTAAAATAAGCAATCTCTTTAAGTCTTATATTCTTTCCTTTGCCTTTAAGGTACCTTACTGCCACATCTCTATTCTTATTCACTGAAACCATTATTGCCATACACTGTTACTGATACTGATAATCCTGCATTCCTCATTTCTTCTCTTTCTTGAACTAGTCTTTCTCTTTCTCCTTCCATTCCACGCTCTTTACTGAGAATCTTAATCCCAGATTCTCAAAAGTCGAAACACCTTTCTTGACTTCTATTCTGATCTTGCTGACTCTCTAAATCTTACTCAAAATAACACTGGCCCCTTTTACCTGACCTTATACCATTACTCTGCTTTAACTATTACAACACACTGAACATTTTCCCAGACTCTCACAAAATCTCACTATAACACTGGAACATATATCAAGTACTTCTACTAACAACAATCACCTGCTATTTAGAACTGCCATTTGCTTACCCACTACTAATCCTTAACTAGTCTCAAAAATCTATTCAAGTTCAATAACTTGCTCATTCACTCTTTCTTTAATCAACAATTCTCATTTTTGTATCTTTCACAACCCTGAACAAATTCTTCTAACATCTCTGTTCACAAAACACACTTAGCCTTACTATCACGTCACTTCTCCTCTGTTTACTAATACTTCATCTGAAACTGATCTAAACCACTTATTCATCTGGAATCTTCCATATCACTAATCACATTGTCAATTGAACCCCTTCTCAACACTTACCAACACAAATCTCAAACGTATCAAATCCTGTACATCTGACATTTTTCAACACAACACTACTTCACACTACAATATTATTTCCACTATAACTTCATCACACTGTTATCTTCATAGCAAGTTCCTTCTACACATATACACAACCATTGCCATGTACTTCTCTCTACAGATCCTCTGATTCATTAAAACACATTCATTGCACTTAATCATATTCTTCTCAGAAAACAACTTTACCTATGTTGTATAACACTATTGAATTTACCAATTCTTTCTCAACTCCCACTGCTTACCAAATTAACTCATAACAGCTCACAGTTGTACATATTTTCACTGATCTCTATACCAAACTGCCTAACACTACTACCTCTTTTAACAACCTTGTTCTCAAACTCACTGCTACCATTTATTCTTCTGATCAACTGTACATTATCTGAAAGTCAATTCTATTCATACCATGTCCTCTATCTCTCAAAACATTGGTCATTCTTCCTTCTAACTTACTATTCAACATTTACTAATATTAGCAACCAATACCTCAAAAATCTTTACTATAATACCTTCAATCTCTCTAGCTAAGAACCTTCAAACAACTGCACCTTTCTACAACCTCTGACATACTAATATATCCTTATAAACTATACCACTATTAGCCATACCAATTCTCAGCAAACCATTAACAACTGCCAACTTCACAGACATATATATGCAATTTTACACACCGAAAATAAGTGTGAAAACCACATAAAACCAAAGACTTACTACCAACAGTGGACATTAAACCATGTCTTGGGATATTGTGACCTTAATGTCTTTTCATATTCTAACTTGACCATGCTCTGATACCAACTGTAACGACCCTGGATACTTATGCCCAATAACACTCCATATCTAGACTGCCTCCCGCGAATAGACCAGAGTCTCACAAGGGATATCTCACACAAGTTTCCAGTAGGAATATAAAAGACAACCACAAGAGCATAATGTGCAAGAAAGTACATGTATTTACACTCATTTCCAACAATATACATTGTCCCAATACATCATTACATGTCCAAGAGAAAGGTACAACTACTTGGGTCATACCCCGAGGGAGCAAAGCTCACACAACAACAACTACAACTCAACTGCTGGTGGTAGAAGTCTGTCATGACACCGCTGCAAGCCAAATCCACGAATAACACCAGAAAAGAACTGTAAGGGAGTAAGCCTCAAAAAGTCACAGGCTCAGCAGGGACCTCCCCAAAACAACAACAAACCAGTATAAAAGAAGGAACAAAGACCTTAACCCCCAAGGGTCTTGCTGGCACAATTAACAGAAGAACTACTGAAGTAGAACGTGCTATCAATTAACATAAATAAACTGCAATAAATAAAAACACACCAGCTAACACAGCTCACATAAAATAAGGGAAACAACAGGACTAGTGCAGAGGCACTATTCCACCACAGCAACTGAAATCACCACGTCACGAGCCATAAAGGCCAACCACTAACATACAGTAACGTAACTGACAACAAGGAGTCAGTCCTCCACAATAACTAACAAGTAAAGCGAAGGCCACATAGACAAACCAACAACGAAGGGTAACGAGACTGACCACAAGGAATCATTCCACCACACAATCCATAGTAACAACCATATCGGGGAACTACCCACTAAAGGGTACAAACATGACAAGTGGAGGGTCACACAACACGACCTCCACAGAATACCGGCCCACCACAACACCTAAAAAGGCTAGCACACAGTGTGCCACAACAACCAACTACCCACGAATGGTATAGGTACTTGAAACCACAGGGTACCACAAGTAAACCACAATTGGTGGGTGAAGGTCACCACTCGCAACCACAACAATAGAAAAACTTGAGTAGGAAGGAACGACGCCACCACATGGGTATAGACTACAAATTCATGATGTTAGCACCCAACCCAGACAACACAGCATAAGAACTATCTCTCAGTCTCGCAGTCAAGGACAAAAGGTTCAACTGCCGCTCCACAACCACACAAAAAAGGCAAAGAACTATGGAGACCAACTAACACCACACTTGCAGGCCACACCACTGCAAGACCATACCTGACACCTTTAGGGACTCTAACCTAAGCTCCCTAAACTGAGGCACTTAAAAACAGGACTAGCTGGGGCCCAATACGTCTACTGGTGTCTGTACCCCCAACCACAAGTGCGCTACAAGCGACCGAGTACACCCACAATGCCCAAGTCATTGCCCCTCTGTCGTCTTTCTCTCAGCCAGACGTACAACTCAAACACAAGAGTGAGGGTGTCCAAGAAGATGACACAGACCTCTACAGTACACATAGTACCGGGACAAACCCCTAGCACAACAAACCACAACGTGCTTGGCTCACACAGAACCTGGGGTACCTGACTGAAGAGGCATTCCAGAACAGACATCGGACCACCAAACTCGGCGAACACAAAACCATGACTAACATTTAACATATGAATAAAACTTGCATTGTTAACCATGGTTATTTACATTTTAACTTGCTTGTCATTGGTCAACAAATGACCTCCATAGCAACAAATACCACTATACATATAAACCACATAACCTTAAACATTATAACATGATTAACATAATCATAATTAACAAACTAACATAACATTCAACTAACCATAACCCAAACCATCAACCCTACATCATGGTTTGCTACATTAAACACACTTGACCATTTGAAATCCACATTAAACCATTAAGGCTAGGCCCACAAAGGGCCATCACTACCTAGCCATCACAAACACACCTCGGAGGCTGAAACGTGATGGACATAGATGTTGCCTTTCAAAATGTGACGGCCACACTGGTCGCGACTATAAAACCATCACGACAGGGCACAGAGTCACAACATAATCACAATGGCCCGACACGTTGCCATCAGGTCAACTAAACCAGCTGAACCCAAACCGCGATAGCTCAACCCGACACCACACGACAAATAGGAACGTAAACATGATGGACCCAAAGGTCGCGTTTACGTCAATCGGTTCAAACCACCAGTCAGAAGAGAAATGTGACGGACATTCCTATCGCGTTCTCATCAAAACACGATGGTTCTAACTGTCGCCTTCTCAGGCAGACGGCTGAACCCCATTCTATTTCCAAGAAACTATTCCATACAGCAATTTAACCAAAGTTTAAGATTCTAAATTGAAGACTAAACCACCACACATTAATGTGGCATGCTATAACAAACTCCAATACATTTAAATTGAATTAAAACACGGGGGAAGTCTCCCTACCACTCGAAGAGCACAAATCCCCCAAAGAACGCCACACAGCCAGCAAGCCCAGGCTCTGGACGACCTCCTCGCGTGGAACCCGTGCCAGACCAGCTACCATAAGGCTGAAAACACCGAGAAACCACTGAAACAGCTCCCCTTCATGCCGGACAAAGTCAACTCTGCTCTGTGTGGGCCGAAATAGAACATTAAATGCCACAGTCAAAACCGCAACAGAGGCAGACGATGCGTTTAAACATTAAATGCAATGTATAGAACCGTTGCCAATCAGAACCCAAAATGCCACGCATCACAAAGGCAGTTCCAAGAACGCGACGTAGGAACCCGTCATGATTAGAATCGCGACATACCAACCCGACACATTCAAGAGCACCACTAACAATCGATCCAAAAACCGATATGATGAACGTGACCACTGAAGCCGTCGCATTCAAAATGCGATGACATACCCCGTCGCCTTCTTCATCAGAACACCTGTGGGCTGCTTGCGCTAGAACCTCTATCCCATAACACCCACACCACACACGGCAACGTCAACCAAGGCTCAATGACCCCACATCGGCCATGAGCACCACACCAAAACTACTAAACTCAGATCCGAATGACTATGACATTACAAAAGACAATCGATGTTTAAAAGACAATCGATGTTTTAAGGGCAATCGATGCAATACTCCATTTCAACTTTGAACCCGTAGTTGCCCCTTTGCACTCTTTCAGTTATCTTAAACCTTTTTTGCCTTGGATTAACCATTATCCTATGAATTAGATGGGTACGAGAGAAGTATGATTATCATGTACCTTGTTAATTAACCTATATGGGTCTTAGTTTGAGTTCCCTATTGAGAATTTGTGTTTTTGGTTGAAGTGGAACTTCGTATATGACGAAGTGAAGCTTTGACTGGTCAGTTTATAACGTTGTCGGTCCAAGTGCAGCTTCGTATATGACGAAGTGAAGCTTTGATCGATTCTATTTATATCACTGTCGATCGAAGTGCAGCTTCGTATATGACGAAGTGGAACTTCGTATATGACGAAGTGAGCTTCGTATATGACGAAGTGAAGCTTCGACTGTTTCTATTTATATCTCTGTCGGTCAAAGTACAATTTTGTATATGACGAAGTAGAACTTCATATATGACGAAATGAGCTTCGTATATGACTAAGTGAAGCTTCGAAGTTTCTATTGATATCGTTGTCGGTCGAAGTGCAGCTTCTTATATGACGAAGTGGAACTTCGTATATGACAAAGTGAGCTTCATATATGAAAAAGTGAAGCTTCGACTATTTCTTTTTATATCACTGTCGGTCGAAGTGCAGCTTCGTATATGACGAAGTGGAACTTCGTATATGATGAAGTGAAGCTTCGACTATTTCTGTTTATATCGTTGTCGGCCGAACTGTAGCTTTGTATATGACAAAGTGGAACTTCGTATATGATGAAGTGAGCTCATATATGACGAAGTGAAGCTTCGATTGTTTCTATTTATATTGTTGTCGGTCGAAGTGTAGCTTCATATATGATGAAGTGGAACTTTGTATATGAGGTAGTGAGTTTTGTATATGACGAAGTGAAGCTTCAACTATTACTGTTTATATAGTTGTCGGTTGAAGTGGGAACTTCGTATATCGATGTCCCTTAGTCAGTAATCGATGTTTCATTGGTAATCAATGTTTATTTAATAATCGATGTTTAATTGGTCATCAATGTTTAGTTGATAATCGATGTTTAAGTGGTAATTGATGTTTCATTAGTAATCGATGTTTAGTTGGTAATCGATGTTTAATTGGTAATCGATGTTTTAGTTAGCAAAATAGCAACCAATGTCTCAGTCAGTAATCGATGCCTTGGTCAACAGTCATTGTTCCCTCTGTCCTCTTAGTGAACCAGAATTTAGTATAATCTTGTAGTACTGGTGCTTTTGTCAGATTGATGGAATGGCCATCATCATCTGACTCCTTTGGCCTGCCAACTTTCTAGCATGGATCTCGATGCATGACTCAATACTTCATACTTTCTACAAATTGCATTGCTGGTCATGTGAAGAACCTTCCACTCATACTTTCATCAGTCTCATCCATTAGATTTGTATCTTCCTTTGGTTTGCATGTTGTCCATATGTCTAGATCCCCTTGTTAGTATCGCGCTACTATAAAATTTAAACCCTTATATAGCGTTGGTGGCCACTTCAAACGGGCATTTTCTATCTTCTGTTGCTGGGAAATCGAAGGCTTGAGCTCGGAGCCGTAGCAGCTTCTTGGTGGGTTTGGCCTTCAAGTTCTCTGTGAACCTTCTGTTAGTCTTCCCCACACGAAGGTAGGCATAACCAATCTCTCCTTTGATCCCTTTAGGAGTCATTCTTCAACTCCTTAGTACTATGCCGTTTATGAGTCTGCATGTTTGATTCAGAAATTTGATTCAAACCCTTTTTGGGTAAGCTTTGAAAATTCTATGTCTGGTTGTCTTGGCAAGGGACTTTGATCCTTCTCTCTAGGGTGGTTAGACCTTCTCATGGTTGGCGTCATGCATGAGGGGTCAGCCGTGACGACAGTTTCATCCCACAAGTTGAACGTGGGTGGTTAGGCTCACTAAGTTGAGCAAATTTGAGTATGTATGTATATGTAACATCCTGTTTCGGCAGGTGGTTAGCTATATGTTATGCATCCCCTGAGAGCTTTGCTAATGTCATTTGCAAAATTTTGGAATCCCTGCCAAGCAATCATGTCTTTGAAATATGATTCATGCATATATGTAAACATGCAATCTGTTAAGTCTTCCATGCTATGTACTTTTTGTGTAATTCTTGTGTTTCTGCAACCTCATAACTGTACTTTAGTCCATGCTCCTATGCTTTTCATATCGTTGGTTTGCCTGCTGGGTTACTTTGGAACTCATGCCTTCATTGATACCATTTCATATTCTTCTTCATGATGTAGTTCTCTCTCCAAGCCAACCCTTTCTGCACTCATGCTTCAAGTTGGGCGACCTCTAGGGCTTTAAAATGTTGTTTAAGAGGTGGTTGTACCCTTTTTGTATTCAGACTTTCTGGCGTGTAATTTTGAACAAACTATGATATTGTATATATGTTGATGTGGTGCTTTGCACTGGTGTTTGTTGTGTATTTAGTATTTCTACTACGCGCAGTTCTTGTGTTTGGTCTGCTAATATATATTACATGCAACACAAAAGGCCTCCCCATAACGATGTGTATGATGCTTCCATTTGGTTAGTGTGTGTGTCACCTCTTAACCAGCCAGGAGGGGTGACATGGCAATACAATCGATGTCTAAAGGTAATCGATGTCTAAAGACAATCGATGTTTGAAGGCAATCGATGTCTAAAGACAATCGATGTTTAAAAGCAACCAATGTCTAAAGGCAATTGATGTCTTTAATTGATATTTAAAGGTAATCGATGTTTAAAAACAATCAATGTTTAAAGACAATCGATAAATAAATACAATCGATTTATAAAGTCAATCGTTGTTTGAAGACAATCGATGTTTAAAGTCAATCGATGTTTAAAGATAATCGATGTTTAAAAGACAATCGATTTTTAAGGCAATCGATAGATAAAAACAATTGATGTGAAAGCAATCGATGCCAATCGATTTGAACTTAACTATGCAATCGATGCGAGTTTGTTCAGCAATTGATGTGATATTAAAATAGTAATCGATGTAGACTTAGAAAATTCATATGAAAATGACGTTTAACTTAATTGAGTTTATTTAACTTACTAGAGTCATTGCAATTGTGTCCTGTTGACAAACTTCAAAAAAAACATGTTATAGTAAAATATTTTTCATGGTTTTGTTATTATCAAAATAAATATATGGGGATGAATTGTTCATCAATCTCTCCCTTTTTGGTGATGACAAAATAATATAAATATCGAAATCAAGACGATGCACTAAATATGTATTTCAGAGTATTGTCTCCCCCTTTTTGTCAGTAATCAAAAAGATTTGAGAGGGAGAGAGGGACAAAAATAAATAGAGACCAAGGAAATGAGATTATAGTAAGAAGGAAAAGGAGAAATTAAATATAGAAAGCAAGCGACAATAAGGATCCAAAGAGGGTTATAATCGGCCAAGCTTTGACTTCCTGCTCTTCAAAATACTACTTGAATAGTTCCTAGTTGATAGAATACGATGGCCCCATATTTGCTATTTCTGAAGGTGAATCTGTCTCTGAGTATGAAGAAATTGACAATACTCGGTGTCACTGAGGGATAGCCTGTATATCCTTAGAGTACCAAAACTGGCATGCTGTAAAAAAATTGATCTATAGAGATAGGGTAAACAATATTGTTGGTAGATAATTCTTGTTTCAGAGCAACAAACAGCTTGTATCTTTCAACCCATTAGGCAAAAGGATCCTTGACTAACCTGATGGAATTTAGATCCATGAATTACTTGGGACACAAAGTGGGCTGACCTACTAGCTATTGAGCTTCATTAAATTGCTCTAGCTATTGAGTTGCCTGTGGATAGGTGTTCCACCATTCACAAGGGAATAACCTTTCAGATTTAGCTAACAGATGTGCTAAAACTTTAGACTTAATAAAGCCTCTGTGATACTCTCTGAAGAGAAAGCGGTTAAAATCCAAATGCACTCCTTTATGAACTTGAATTTTGGCTTTAACTCTGGCATACCTTTCAAAATTAATAGGTCCAACAACATAATCCATTAAGAGAAATTGAATT
This sequence comes from Colocasia esculenta, assembly GCA_014218235.1. Classification (NCBI taxonomy): domain Eukaryota; kingdom Viridiplantae; phylum Streptophyta; class Magnoliopsida; order Alismatales; family Araceae; genus Colocasia; species Colocasia esculenta. The sequence goes on along the minus strand of CM024753.1, from coordinate 114,618,924 downwards.
TTAGGCAATAATCGAAACTCTGGCATCTTGGAGGTGGCAAATTAAGTTGACTTGATATTTTGTGTTGTGCCGATTCTTAGTCCAAAGGTCATCCAATACATATCTGAAATGAGACAACTGAGCTTCTGGGAGACCATAAATATGACAATAATCATTGTACAACTAAAAATGCCTCAACAACTTGATTTCTTTTTTAATCTTCAGTCCCCAATTGGTGGTGTGCTGGTGCACAAACCACTTAGAAAGAGAAATGGGATGATCTGCTGGAGGGTGCCTTCTTTCCCTTTCAATCTCATACTTCCTGTAGATAGCTATATTTGACTTGGCCCATTGTTGCTCTATCTTAGACTCAGTAGTGGAGAGAATTTTGCGCATCTCAGTTTTGGGTATATTTGATAATGGAAAAATGAGAGAGAGAGAGAGAGAGAGAGATAGAGATAGAGAGAGAGATATATATATATATATATTGTGAGATTCATGCTGGGTAACCCAAAAATTTCTGCAAAGGTGCAGTTTGAATGTATTCTGTGTGGATTGATTTTCGCCTATGAGTAATAGCCAAGGAGTGCCATAAAAGTAGAAACTGATTTGGAGAACTGTTGAGTGCCATTGCTTGTGAAACCTTTCTTCTTTTAGGAGTTGGACTTGAAGAAGGCAAAGAATATGCTCTGTGAACATGAGAGGCAACAAATATAACTGCCCTGAGAATGGTTTCCTCAAATTCATCTTTAATGTCACGAACTATGAGGTCAGTGACACATGCTCCTTCGGGAATAATGCTAATGAAGGATGGTGGCGTAGGCAGATGAAGAGTAGAAAAAGTATGGGTGGAAGTTTGTATAGAAGGTCCAGCTGAAGTGGTGCCGGATAAGAAGGATGTATTGGCTTGTGGTGCATCTGTTTGAGTGGCTAGGATTGATCTGGAGGGAATAGGTTGAGAGGAGGTAGGTGGAGAGGTGACCATTGGTGGGTTGACGGAAGAGGATGGTGTTGGGGATGAAGTTGGTTCATCAATAAATGGTGTTGGAGATGAAATGGTTTGTGGATAGTGTTGCCCAGATAGCAAGCCCAGAGAGGGGGGTGAATGGATTGCTAAATGCTCTTTTTAAATTAAAACCTGTCAATAAAAACACTTAATAGAAAAACAATATGATCGATAGTTAGTGTTAGTGAGAGTGAAGACAAACAAGCAAACACACAACACAGGATACTTTTATCCTGGTTCGGACCTCCTATGCCAAGAAGTCCTACGTCCAGTCCCCAAGCAACAACTTGGGATTTCACTAACCAAGGGTACTGTCCCCCTTAAGGACACTTACACATCTAGCAGTAGCTGGCCTTCTCTTCTAACCCCGAAGAGGTACAAACCAACACTTGATGCAACAGGTCTTCCTTCTTCAATGAAGGGAATAACTACCACAAGTTTCCTACAGGTCTTCTCTTCACAACAGAAGAGGAACACACACAGAGAATGTGAGTAAAAGGCGAATTGCCCATAGATCAAGCTTATAAGAGATTGCTTGATCTGAGGCTGAATCTGAGAGACAAAGATTTGCAACATGAAAATCTCTCAGAACTACACTAGATCTCCAAAGACTAAGCAAATGAAACACAGAGAGCTGAGAGCTAAAGGTTGGTACGCTGAAAAAAAAGAGCTCTTCTTGTTAATGCTCGCAAATGCTTGATGGATTCTATGTATGTTGCTCAGTGTATATCACTTGTGTGTGTTTCTTCATGGAGTCATCAGTCTTCTTTTTATCTTCTGCAAATTATTTTGGCCGTTAAAGTAGCCGTTCAGATCCCCATTGTCTCACAGCTTCATGCTCGTTAGAGAGACTGGTCATAGGCATGTGGAGATGAGCCTGCAGCTATAAGCGCTTGTATTGGTCCTTGCATCCTTAGGAAAGATTTTTTGAATCTTTTATCCTTTCGACAGGTTGACAGATCCATCTTTGTCGTGCTTTACTACAAAAGCCCTGCATGCATTAAACACGGATACCTAGACAGCTCTTTTTTGTCTACGTTGTCAGTCAACCCTGGTAGCGTGCAGTATAATGATATGCTTAAACACGAAAGGCTACCCTAACATCACACAAATCAAGATTCTATGTGATACATCAAGTAAGCAAGAGGATTTCGTGTGGGATGATCAAGATCTTAGTATGCATGGGAAGACTTGAACTCTACAAAGTTTTGAAAATATGTTTGAATAGAATGGTTATTATCAGGCTTTATCTGAGAAGATAATAATGAAATGCATGATAATTCATTCAAACCATAATCATTGTGAAGAGTGTTGTTGTATACGTGAAATCGATTTCATAATTATAATCTATATATAAATGACTAAGGCAAATCGTTGTTTAACTTACCGAATCGTTACAGTGATCGAATCGTTGTTTTAACTTATCGAATCTTACAGCGATCAAATCGTTGTTTAACTTACCGAATCGTTATAGTGATTAAATCGTTGTTTCACTTATCGAATCGTTGCTGTGATCAAATCGTTGTTTCACTTATCGAATCATTACAGCGATCAAATCATTGTTTAACTTATCAAATCGTTGTTTCTCTTATCGAATCGTTACAGCGATCAAATTGTTGTTTCACTTATCGAATCGTTACAGCGATCAAATCGTTGTTTAACTTAGCGAATTGTTACAGTGATCAAATCGTTGTTTTAACTTATCGAATCGTTATAGTGATCAAATCGTTGTTTTACTTATCAAATCATTATACTATAAAAGAAATCGATGTGTACTTAGAAGAAATGCATGCTCTGAACTTTAAATGACAGTGTGTGAGAATAACTTACAGATTTTGCTTGAATTATTTATTGTGGATGAACTTCAGAAAAACTTGTTAGAAAATATTTGTTAAGGTTTTCTAATCACCAAAAATTACATATAATAAATAATTTTATATGGGGATGGACTGATCATCAATCTCCCCCTTTTTGGTGATGATAAAACATAACATTAACTTATAAAATTCTGAAATAACTTTAAATAAATTTGTTGGAAGAGATTAAATAAATTTGATAAATCTAAGGAATATATTTCATAATAATGTATTTTCTCCCCCTTTTTTTCATTAAGCAAAAAGAAAAGTAAGAACTCAAGAAAAGAAGAGAAGAAAGATAAATGGGAGCCAACAGAACCACTATATTTGATTACTGTGGGGGTACAGTGATGTAGAAGATAGGTGACAAGAGAGAGGCATGGCGAGTGATGATCGGCCAAGCCTTACGTTCCTGTTCTTCAAAATAGATTTGGAATGCACCCCAAGCTATAGTGTATGAAGGTCCCATAACAGGAGCCATCCTTTGGATGTGGAGTAGTCTCTGAGCTTCTAGGAAATTTGCATATTCATCCTTTCCAAGAGACATCTTGTATGAGCTGATGGTTCCAAAGCTAGCATGTTGCAGGAGCTGATCGATGGAGATAGGATAGAAGATATTCTGCTGCTTCAGATCCTCTTTCATGGGTACATAAACCTTGTACCTCTCAACCCAAGTGGCAAAAGGTTCTTGAACAAGATGAATAGAGTTGAGGTCCAAGAATTCTTCAGTAGATAGAGATGGCTTACCTGCCCTGACCAAAGAAGAGTTAGTATTGACCAACTGCTGAGCAGAGTTGTGATAGTGTTTCTCCTATTCAGAAGGTGAAAGTCTTTCACACTCAGACAAGAGGGGAGCAAACACATCAGATTTGATGTAGACGTTGTGGTACTCCCGGAACAAAAATCGATGGAAGGCAAGAAGATGGCCTTTTTGGACTGAGATTCTGCCCATTGCTCTAGCAAACCTTTCAAAAATTATGGGACCCACTTTAGAGTCCATGACCATGGAGTGAAGCTTTGGAAGAAACACAACATCTGGCATTTTTAGGGTGGCAAAGTCCACCTGGATTGAAGTGTTGACAGGATTGTCTGTCTTGAACTGAGAAATGGCTCCCTGGAATTGCCCAAGTTGAACTTCTGGCAGATTGTGGAGAAATTTATAGTCATTGAACATCTGAAAGTGCCGGATGAGCTTGATTTCCTTCTGGATGAAAGGTCCCCAGGAATTTTTATGATGAATGACAAACCACTCACTCAGTGTGAGAGGGTGGTCTCTGGGAGGGAACCTGTCAGACTTGGCAAGCAGGAATTTTCTGTAGAGTGACTGATGGCCCCGAGCCCACTGATCTTCAGTCTTAGACTTAGCTTAAGAAAATATTTTGGACTGATCAGCTTTGGCAATGGGAGAGAGAGGGAGAACAATTTTGAGGTGATCTGTGAGGTTGAGGTGAGGGAGGCCATAAATGGAGGCAAAAGTATATTTTTGGAGGAATTCACCATACAGGGATCTCCTTCTATTTTCAATAGAAAGAGAGAACCAAAGGGGTGGAAATTTTGGTTCAGAAGAGATAGCAAGGTCCTTGGAGACTTTCTTCTTCTTAGGAGCAGGACTAGAAGAGTCTGTCCTATGAACGTGAGTGCCAACGACTAGGACTGAGCGAAGAATTGCTTCTTCAAACTCATCTTTGATGTCCTGAATAACACGGCCTTGAACTCGAGCACTCTCAGGAATGAGAGTGATGAAAGAGGGAGGAGTAGGTGGATGAAGAGAATAGAAGGAGGTAGGAAGAGGTGGTGCAGATGGTCCAGCAGTGGATGGACCAAAGGATGAGTGTCCAGCTGAAGAAGATGATGCTGGAGGTTCCTCAAATGAGGGAGAAGGAATGGAGGTGTGCGATGTAGGAGAAGAAGAAGTGGTGGTAGGAAATGGTGTTGGTGAGGAGATGTGTTTTGGATGGGGTTGTTTGAAGGTTGTAGGGGCTGGAGGGGCAGTGGATGAGGAGGGTGGGGAAGAAGGAGCTGGAGTCTTAAGAGGAGAAGAAACAGGAGGCTCTGGGGGCACAACAGTAGCTTCTACTGGATCTTCAATGCTGACTTGTTCTGCTTCAGATTCCACTGGCCCTGATGGCCCAGACTCTTCCACCACTGGCCCTGCTAGCCCAGACTCCTCAATTGATGTCCTTGGTGGCCCTGAGGTTTCCTGTGCAGGCTCAAACTGACTGGATTCCTCATTGGGCCCTGATGGCCTAGCTGCTTCTTCAGAAGGCCCTGGTGGCCGGACTTCCTCTTCATTTCTTGGCCCTGATGGCCCTTTGAGTGGGAGCAAGAGGGGCAGGAATAGGCAATTGCGCCCTCACAAAATTTGAAAGATCTGCTACTAATTCCTTCAGGCTTCCCAACTCATTCCTCATTCGTCGGAGCACAGCCTTAACTCCAATCTCTTTGGCTCCAGTGCTTTGACTAATAAAAATGGAAGAAATGTTAGACTGTACAGAGCATAAGATATCCCCTTGTGCATTTAATCTTTCAATTACAGGCTTCATGTTCACTTTAAGCTTCTTCTTCTTGTGGGATCTGCGGTGTTCCTTTCTGGTGAGCAATGGAATCTTTGTGGCCACACCCTTGCCTTTACTGCCTGAGCCGATAGCTGGCTCCATGATAATATCCTCAGCACCATTAGAGGTGCATTCCATAAGACCTTCTTGGAATGGATCAGCAGAGACACTAGCTGTGGGCTCCCTCTGAATTTCTGCTTCCTTTTGAATCACATGCTCCCCCTGAGCTGGAGCATCCTCCATCTGAACATCTTCTATGTGGCCTGGTGCCACATCTACTGAACTGGCTACAGCTACACTGGCTTCTTTCATAGTACTTTCTTCAGTGTGGCCTAGTGCCACATCTTCTGAAACAACTGCTCCCTGGCTAACTTCCCTAGTGGCATCCTTAGCAGGAATAATTGGGGTGATTTCTTCATGAATTTCTTCTTGCTCCCCCTGAATATTTGAAACAGTTTCTAACACTTCTTCAATGACAAATGCAATGACTGTCGAGGTGGTCTCTACTCCAGATGGCTACCCAACGGGCTCAATATGCTCAGGAGCAATTTCTTCTATTCTTCTAGCACTTGCCACTGGTTCTTCAATTCTGACTTCTTCTTCCTCTTCTTGGACCACTGGAATTTCTGGGACTACAAGAGCTTCACCAACAATAGCCTCTCCTTCCGCCATGGAGGTCTTGGTCCAAACACTCCCTACTAGTGAGAAGCCACTTTTCTTTAAGTTTATGGACCGAATAGGTTGGCCCATCTTCTCCATCACTTCTCCCTTTAAATCAATATTACAGTGCTTGAATATCCTGGTCAACAAATGAGCATAAGGTAGGGAAAAATTTAGCTTGTTCTTCGTGTCCCATATCATTTCTGCTGCAAATCTCATTCTCTCAATAATCACTTGAGCCATATTAATGTCTTGATTCTGAATTGCCCAAAACATCATATCAGAATCGGCCTTAGGGCAAGTTGAGAATGTGGCGCTTCTTGGTATTAGAATCTAGCATATTATGAAATGAAGAATCCTATTGAATGCATTCAACTGGTTGATATCAATTTTACCATCTTTCAGCTTGTACTCTATTTCGATTATGCCCTAACCCTTTTGCATGAATGTCTACACTGTCTACCCCACTGCAACCAACCTTGGATACACCAAACAGACTCTCCAGAAGATCATAGGTGATATAGATAGGTGTACCTTTTACTAAGGAGGTAAGGGACCCGTCTTCTTCTACCTTCAGGCAATTGTAGAATGCCTTGGCCAGGTCCGGGTAGTTAGCTTCAGACGCTGTGACCATTCTAGTCCATTTCATCCTTTCTATGGCTTCCACGATACTATGCATCCCATTTTTCTCCAAATAAGAATATCTACTACCTTGTTGCCACACAACTTGGTCTTGACTGCTGCAAACCTTTCCTGCTACTCCGTTATGAGGAAGACAACGTTGTATCCACCAACGGTGGTAGAACTCCCAGCAGCGGCCAGGGATTTGAACGAGGAAGGTTTCTGGAGGATCGTGGGGAGGAATGGAAGAGAAGCCCCCAAGAAATTTTAGCGGGAACAAGGAGAGCTTTCGAATCCGCTCAGAGAGGATTCCTGAATCGATAAGGGTTTATCGCTTCAGGCAAGTCGAAAGAGATGAAAGAGTGGGATGAAATCAATAAGGCATGACTTATGGATTTGATGGCAGGACATAAAGGCGCTTTTGAAACACCAGAACAATAAATGCAGATAACGACAAAAGCAAAAATGATAGTGTATACAATAAAGAATTCATTTGAAACGCCATAACAGTTTATGACGCACGCAATTACAGAATTTGCTTAATTTTTAGCGAGAAGAGCGAAAATTATTCTGAAATTTATTATTTCAATTTTATGCAGATGTATCTTTTACAAATTACACATACCTAATTCCTTTCTAAGAGACGTAAATCTCTCATTAGGTAAGGCCTTTGTAAAGATATCTGCTAACTGATTTAATGTATCTATAAAAGAAATATTTATATTGCCATTAGCTACATGATCTCTAATGAAATGATATATAACCTCTATATGTTTCATTCTGGAGTGCTGAACTAGATTTTTGGTAAGATTTATCGCACTAGTGTTGTCGCACAGCAATGGGATGGTCTTGATGTGCAGTCCATAGTCTTCAAGCTGATGTTTTATCCATAGGAGTTGAGTGCAACAGCTCCCAGCAGCTACGTACTCAGCTTCAGCTGTTGATAGTGCTACTGAATTTTACTTCTTTGAAGACCATGAAATCAAGCATCCTACAAGAAATTGACAACTACCACTGGTGCTTTTTCTATCTACCTTGCATCCAACATAGTCAGCATCAGAATATCCAACTAGACTAGTTTCACATGATTTTGGATACCACAAGCCTAGATCATGAGTTTTAGCTAAATATCTAAAAATTCTTTTAACAGATATTAAGTGGGATTCCTTAGGATCAGCTTGATATCTTGCACACATGCATACACTAAATAAAATATTAGGTCTACTAGCTGTCAAATAAAGTAATGATCTTATCATACCTCTATAAAGTTTTTGATCAACTTTCTTACCTTCCTTATCACTGTCTAACCTGGTGGATGTACTCATTGGAGTGGACAGTGGTTTAGCATTGTCGAATCCAAACTTCTTCAGCAACTCTTTGTTGTATTTTGCTTGACAGATATGTGTACCTTCTTTACCTTGCTTGATTTATAGGCTAAGAAAGTAGTTGAGCTCTCCCATCATGCTCATTTCGAATACTCCCTGCATGAGCTTCTCAAAATACTTGCACAAGGATTTGTCAGTGGATCCAAATATGATATCATCTACATAAATTTGAACGAGTAATATAGTTTTGATCTTTGATTTAATGAATAATGTGCTCTCTACCTGTCCTCTAATAAAACCATGGTTTAACAAAAATGCACTAAGTCTTTCATACCATGCTCTAGGTGCTTGCTTTAAACCATATAATACTTTGTGTAATTTAAAAACATGATTTGAAAATTCTACATCATCAAAACCAGCAGGTTGTTCTACATAGACTTCCTCCTTTATATATCCATTTAAAAATGTTGATTTTACATCCATTTGAAAAAGTTTTAAATCTAATGCAGATGCATAAGCAAGTAAAATTCGAATAGCCTCAAGTCTAGCCACTGGTGCATATGTTTCATCGAAATCTATGCCTTCCTCTTGAGAATAGCCTTGAGCAACCAGTCTAGTCTTGTTTCTAGTGATAACACCAGCTTCATCCAATTTGTTCCTAAACACCCATTTGGTGCCAATCACAGGATGATCTGATGGTCTCGGAACAAGGGACCAAACTTGGTTTCTCTTGAACTGATTAAGTTCATCTTGCATGGCTAGAATCCAAGATTCATCAGACAGGGCTTCATTGACCGTCTTAGGCTCAATTTGAGATACAAATGCAAGGTAATCACAAGGGATAACATTACCTCTTGTTCTTACCCCAGCTGATGGATCTCCAATGATGTTGTCTTTCAGGTGATCCTTTCTATATCTCCATTCCTTTGGAAGATCATCATGTATAATTTCCTTTTGGTGCAGTTCTTCCAAGGGTGGATCTTCATTATCCTTGATAGATGTATCTTTCAGTTTGTTGGATATATTTTCTGCATTTTCATCATCACTATCTACTTCCTTTCTCAAGGAAGGGTTAGACTCATCAAAATTAACATGAACGGTTTGTTCAATTAATAAACTTTGTTTATTAAAAACTCTATAGCCTTTTGGTTTAGAAGCATACCCCATAAAGATTCCTTCATTAAATTTGGAATCCAACTTACCTATGTCCCTCTTACCATTGTTGTGAATGAAGAATGGACATCTAAATGTTCTGAAATGACTGATCTTGGGCTTCCTTTGCTTATATAGTTCATACGCGGTCTTCTTTAGAATTGGCCTGATCATCACTCTATTTATGATATAGCAAGCTGTGTTAATAGCCTCTGCCCAGAAATATCTTGGAAGATTGTATTCTGATAACATGGTTCTGGCCATATCCAACAGGGTTCTATTTTTCCTCTCAGTCACTCCATTCTGCTGAGGTGTCCTTGGTGCTGAGAAGTTATGCTCTATTCCTTGATCATCACAAAATTCTACAAATTTGTCATTTTAGAATTCTCCTCCATGATCTGAGCGAATGCTTATTATGTTGAACTTCTTGTCTTTCTGAACTAACTTACTGAACTTCACAAAGCTTTCGAAAGTATCATCTTTATGCTCTAAGAAGGATACCCATGTAAATCTTAAATAGTCATCCACTATTACAAAACCAAAGTTCTTTCCTCCCAAGTTAGTAGTTCTCATTGGTCCAAACAAATCCATATGAAGCAATTCCAAAGGTTTGGAGGTAGTTACCACTGTCTTTGACTTGAAGGAAGATTTTACATGCTTCCCTTTTGCACATGGTTCACAAACACCTTCTATTTTTAAGCTTATCTTGGGCAGACCTTCCACTAGATTATGTTTGACAAGCTTTCTAATTCCATCCAAGCTGCAGCTGCAGTGACCCAATCTCCTGTGCCATAGTTCAGCAGTTTGATCTTTATTTGCTGCTAGACAAACATCATGATCCTTCAGTTCCTCTAGATGCATCACATACAGGTTCTTTTCTCTGCTGGCTTCAAACACAGTTACACCATCCTTCATAATTAGGCACTTAGACTCCTGAAATTTGATTTGGTGACCCTTGTCACAAAGCTAGCTGATACTTACAAGATTGTGCTTGAGTCCTTTGACACATAAAACATCTTCTATGAGGGTCTTGTCTTGACTTCCAATAGATCCACAACCGATCATTGAGCCTTTTCCATTATCGCCATAGGTCAATGTTCCTTCTTCATCTTTGATGTATGAAAACAGTCTTCTGTTGCACGTCATGTGCCTTGAGCACCCGCTGTCCAGGTACCACTTTGATGCTCTAAGGCTTCCCTGCAATTAAATCACTAAGATTTAGGTACCCAAGTTCTTTTGGGTCCTTGTTGGTTAGTTTCCCCATTTTTTTCTTTTAGGAATCCACTTTAAGTGTTTAGTTATACAAGTTATTTTAGTGTGTCCTAATTTATTACAATGACTACAACATGATATATTATTTATTGTTTTAATTGGCTTGAATTTAATGTTGGACTTATAGCTAATATTTTGTTCAGCTACAAATTTTGGCGTTGGATAAATTTTAGGATGAATGATTGTTTCTTCATTATCTGGTGGAATATATCATAAACCATGCTTTTTCTTATCAGATCTTCTTACTCCTTTTAATATGAGAGATGATTTTCCATTTGTGAATTTTTCGATTGTGTTAGTTAGATATTCATTATCTTTTGTTAGTGTGTCAACCTTATTTTTAAGTTTACTTAAAGTTTCCTGGTTTTCCAGATTTGTTATTTGTTCATTTTTTATTTTTAGATCTTCACATAACAGTTCATTTCTCCTTTTTAATTCATAGATTTGTTTTTCTAGTTGTTCAGTTTCAGATTTTAGATCTGAGTTTGTGATTTCCAAGCATGCATAATTTTTCTTAGTAGTTTTTAATAGTTTACATACATCATTATATTTACTATATAATTCATTGAATGTTTCTTCTAAACTATCTGAATCTGAATCATTACAAGAAGTAAAAGATGAGTCAGAGATTACCTTGTCTTCAATGCTTGCCATGAAAGCCAGATTGGCTTTTTCTTCTTCTTCATCGCTGGAACTTGACTCACTATCTGAGTCACTCTCATTGTTCCATGCAGCTGCCATGGCTTTCTTTTTGTATCTTTTGAATTTCTTTGAGTTGTCTTTCTTTTTGAAATCAGTCTTCTTCAGCTTTGGACACTCAGCCTTGATGTGTTCAGGCTTCTTGCATTCGTAGCATATAGGTTCTGACTTCTTAACATCCTTAACTTCAGGCTTCTTGAAGTCTCTCCCTTTCTTGAAGTACCTTCTTCCTGACTGATATTTTTTCTTGGCTAGAATACGTTGCAGTCTTCTAGAGAGAAAAGCTTCCTCATCTTCACTGCTTTCATCACTCCTGTCATTTTCATATCTTCTTCAGAGCTGCCTTTTGTAGCTTTCAAAGCATTAATGTGCTTCTTCCGGCTGGAAGATTATCCAAGCCTCTCCATGTTTATCTTATGGGCCATTAGTGACCCAATGAGTTTCTCAAGTGACATCCTTCTTAGATCATTAGCTTCTTCTATGGCTGTCACCTTTGGAGTCCATGAGGCTGGTAGAGATCGCAATATCTTTCTCACCATATCTCCAATGTTATATGTTTTTCCAAGCCTAGCCAAACCATTTGTGATGTCTATGAATCTACTATACATTTGTGTGATGGACTCTCCGATTACATCTGAAATCTTTCATATTGGGCTACCAAGATGTCTATTCTTGTTTCTTTTACCTTGTCAGTTCCTTCGTATGTGAGTCTTAGCTTCTCCCACATTTCCATAGCAGATTTGTAGGCGGAAATCCTATTGAACTCTTTCTTACTAAGAGCACAGCACAGTATCCTCTTTGCTTTGTTGTTTAGAGATATTTTCTTCTTGTCTTCATCTGTCCATTTGTCTTTTTCATTGGTTACCAAGAGATCTCCTTCTTCGATAATAGACCAAAGTTGGAAATCGAGACCTTGAAGAAAGAACTCCATTCTAATCTTCCAGTAATTGTAGTCTTCACCATCAAATAGAGGGGGTCTGCTGACGGACTGACCTTCTGCATGCCCTTGAGCTGCCATTTATCTTTGCTCTTCAGATCTTGAGATCTTTTTCTTGAAGAGACTTGGCTCTGATACCACTTGCTGCCCAAATAGCAAGCCTAGAGGGGGGGTGAATGGATTGCTAAATGCTCTTTTTAAATTAAAACCTGTCAATAAAAACACTTAACAGAAAAACACCAAGATCGATAGTTAGTGTTAGTGAGAGTGAAGACAAACAAGCAAACACACAACATAGGAGACTTTTATCCTGGTTCGGACCTCCTATCCCAAGGAGTCCTATGTCCAGTCCCCAAGCAACAACTTGGGATTTAACTAACCAAGGGTAATGTCCCTCTTAAGGACACTTACACATCCAGCAGCAGCTGGCCTTCTCTTCTAACCCCGAAGAGGTACAAACCAACACCTGATGTAATAGGTCTACCTTCTTCAATGAAGGGAATAACAACCACCTATTTCCTATAGGTCTTCTCTTCACAACAGAAGAGGAACACACACAGAGAATGTGAGTAAAAGGCGAACTGCCCCTAGACCAAGCTTATAAGAGATTGCTTGATCTAAGGCTGAATCTGAGAGACGAAGATTTGCAACACGAAAATATCTCAGAACTACACTAGCTCTCCAAAGACTAAGCAAATGAAACAAAGAGAGCTGAGACCTAAAGGTTGTTGCGCTGAAAGGAATGAGCTCTTCTTTCTAATGCTCGTAAGTGCTTGATGGATTCTATGTATGTTGCTCAGTGTATATCACTTGTGTGTGTTTCTTCGTGGAGTCATCAGTCTTCTTTTTATCTTCTGTAAATTATTTTGACCGTTGAAGTAGCCGTTCAGATGCCCGTTGTCTCACAGCTTCATGCTCGCTAGAGAGACTGGTCGTAGGCATGTGGAGATGAGCCTGCAGCTATAAGCACTTGGATTGGTCCTTGCATCCTTAGGAAAGATTTTCTGAATCTTTTATCCTCTCGACAGGTTGACAGAAACACGGATACCTAGACAACTCTTTTTTTTTTTAATGTAGCCAAACCAAAAGGAGATGGTAGGGATGCCCTCACGTATGTGGGGGAGCCACAACCTTCACCAATCGGCTAAAATTTTCTAATATATATGTGAAGGAGAGAAAGGGAAGGAGGTAGGGAGAAATTACATGGACGGGCTAAGGCCTAAGTGTAGGGCACCCCACCTTATCTAGGTGGTAGGGGCCCTTTACAACATGTGGTAAGACAGCCCCAGAGTCCCAAAAATTGAAATTGTTGGTGGAACACCCGTAACCAGCTAAGGTGTTGGCCACTTGATTGGCCTCACGCGGTACATGGTTTATCTGAGCCTTTAGCATTTGGGTAGTTACAGCTATATCTTGAATGACACATGTTAGTTCCCATGGCCGAGACATCTTACCAGTAACAATCCGCATCAGATTTAAAGAATTTGTCTCCACCATAATATCCAGGATTCCTTGGTTACAGCATGTTGCAAGGCCATCCCGAAGAGCACGAGCTTCTGCATCAAGGGTAGTGATGACTCTCTGGTACTTTGTGGCAAAAGCAAAGACACATCTACCATGGTGATCACGAAGGATGCTGATGAACAGTCTATCCCCATGTAATTTAATTTAATCTCATTTCTATTTTGGTGATTAACAAAACCATGTTATGTTGATAATTAGCAAACCCTTGATTAAGGTCACTAACCTATTTTCTATAAGTTTTGAGCACAGGAAATATAAGAAGGAAATTCAAGCCAAATTGGTAAGTATTATTCTTACTGAAGCAACATTAAGATCAAGTATGATATTTCTCTAAGTACACATCGGTTTCCTTTATAACTCATAACGATTGCAGTATAACTATAACGATTTCCTCATAATGGTTTCGTAAGTGCCTTATCGATTTCTTCATAGAATGAAACATCGGTTGAATTCAAAAGAAAGTCATCGTAATGACTTGCTCTCGTAACGATTCATTTAGTCATCGTAACGACTTGCTTTCGTAACGATTCCTTTAGTCATCGTAACGACTTGTTTTCATAACGATTCCTTTAGTCATCGTAATGACTTGCTCTCGTAACGATTTCTTTAGTCATCATAACGATTTGCTTATCGCAACGATTTCTTCAGACGTCGCAATGATTTGCTATCGTAACGATTCCTTTAGTTATCACAATGATTTGCTATTGTAACGATTCCTTTAGTTATCATAATGACTTGCTTATCGTAACGATTCCTTTAGTTATTACAACGATTTACTATCGTAACGATTCCTTTAGTCATCGTAACGACTTGCTCTCGTAACGATTTCTTTAGTCATCATAACGATTTGCTTATCGCAATGATTTCTTCAGACGTCACAACTATTTGCTATCATAACGATTTCTTTAGTTATCACAACGATTTGCTATCGTAACGATTCTTTTAGTTATCATAACGACTTGCTTATCGAAACAATTTCTTCAGACGTCGTAATGATTTGCTTTGAGCATCGACTGTTTAAGTAATCACATTGATTTCTTTAGTTCTCATAACGATTTGCTTTGCACATCAACTTCTTAAGTAATCGTAATGATTTCCTTAATGATCACAACGATTCTTTCATATATCATAACGATTTGCTGTTTGGTTGCATAACGATTTCATAAGTCATAAATGCATCGATTTCATATCAATGAACTTGACATATGACTTATCCTTTCAACGGGTTGAATAGTCAAAGTCTTCGCACATATTCTTCTGACAGCTGTGTATTTAATGAAGACTGAACGTATCTCTGCATGCATGCAGATGATATCGTCCATTGCCGTGTCTATTCTTTATGCATCTTTTAGAATAGCAGAATAGCATTATATTTTGATGAATATTCACACCAACATTGACTGACAACAAGAGACAGCCTACCTGTCTATTGTTTTAGCATTTAATGTATGCAGGTCTCTGACAACATTCGTCATACAACGTTGGACCTTGTAGAAGCCAAAGGATACTTCAGAAGATCCTATCTCTTTGCGTGCACAAATGGATAAAGGACTGTTGACTTGAAGCTTCCAAGTGCCACTCAGTCTAACATCCACCAAAAGCTAGAGGCAACGGATACTTCAACGTTTAGATTTCAAATTGAAGCTATATATTGAAGAAAGGAGCTCCGGAAGCACATACACAGAGACAGAAAATGACAATCATAGAAAACTCTCTGATCATCAAGTCTTCTACGAGTTCTCAAGAAAGAGCCAAGCCTCATTCCATTAGATTAGCTCTTTGCTCTCTACATTGTTTGTAGATTTTCGAGAGAGCTTGTTTGGTTCTGAGAGTGAGCCATTGTTTGTAGATCCCATTGCTCTTAGTCCCTTGCTTCAGATCTTGACTTTTCAAAGCTTGATCTAGGGGCTTAATCTCCTGCTTACTTGTTTCTGTGTGTGTTCCCTTCTGTTGAGAAGCAAGACCTGGTGGGGTGTCCAGGGTGTTGTTCCTCTTCGGGCTGTGAAGAGAAGACCAGCTGGGCTGGGTGTTGTAGTGTCCATAGGGGGACTGTACCCTAGTTAGTGAAATCCTGAGTTGTTGCTCAGGGACTGGACGTAGGACTCCTGTGGAGAGGAGATCTGAACCAGGATTCATCTTGTGTTGTGTGATTGTCTTCGTGTGATTGTTGTTTCTCTTTACTAACACTAACAATCTTCAAAGTGTATTTCTCTGTGAACATTTTTAGTGAATAGGTATTAGCTGATAAATTTTAAAGACCCATTCACCCCCCCTCTGGGCTACCTAATTGGGCAACAGATGCCTCCTCCTCCAGCATCGCCTGCTGTAATTTTGAAAGCCCCGTCGACATTTAGTTTTAATCTTCCTACCGGGGGGTGCATCCATTTTACAACAGTGGGGATAGAGAGTTTTGGATGCTCACGTACACCACCTATCTGTTTAAGAACATCTAACCATGGTTGGGATAAATGCTAGATCTTAAATGATGTGCTAGCAGCTCGGATTGATAGCATAATCCTATGAATAATGTGTTTTTCCGACATGACTTACTCTTGGAATCTCGCCCGGTTTCTGCTACACCATATCTCCCACATTGCTGACATGAAATTGCAGTGTGCAAGCCTTCCCACATTGCTAGAAAGTACCTGGTTTGATAAGAATGACAGTAGCCTGTCAGTCACATTGGTGGCCTCGTTGTTGTCAAACCGAAGAAGCTGGAACAAATCTGTCCACACTTTAGTTGCTATGTCACTTCTGAAAAATAAATGAAGGGCATTCTCTTCTTAAGGGGGGGAACAACAAGAACATTTAGAACATAAGGGCACCCCTTTTTCTTTGATTGTCTGATCAACTGGAACACAGTTTGACATCAATTTCCACACAAGAACTGACCATTTTAGTGGTATATAGGACTGCCATATAGTGTTCTAGACCTAAGTTGCAGCTAGTTGGAGGAGTAGGCGCACTAATTTTGTGGAGAACATTCCACTGGTAGTTGGGGTCCATATCCATGTATCCTTGGACTGTTCAGTATACAAATGTTGAGCTAAGATATGTCTGGGGCAGAACTGAATTGCAGTCTGTAAATGGATGTTGTTTGGATCGGTAAAAGCTTGCTGGATGGTGCATGTTTTGCCACTGAGATTTTCCCATGCGTCTTTAGTAAGGTATGTACGGAGTGGTGCTGTACCTGTCCATGTATCAAACCAGAAAGAAGTCGTAGAGTCCTCCTTTGCGGGGATAAGTCTGTGATTGTTCTGAATAAGCAGGGCGGCTTGCTGCGAAAGCTTCCTATCCGGGGCTGTCATGAAAGGGAAGTGAGCATTTGAATAATGACAGTTGAATAGATGCTTTCCTCTGAAAAATCTGGCCCATAGGGAATTGGTGGAGAGTGCTCTCCATAATAGTTTGGTTCTGAGTGCAACTTGCATATGGTGTAGGTTTGGAAGGCCCAGACCCCCACAATTCTTTGGTTGAGAGATCGTTTCCCAGCTATGCCAATGCCTTTTTGGCGATCCTTCATATGACCCCCAAAAGTAATTTGATAGTATTCTGTGAAAGGCTCTCATTACAGTGACCGGGATGGAGAGGGCGGCCATGGGGTACACAGGGAGAGCTGAACGGACATGATAAATTAAGATTAATCATCCCCCAGTAGATAGAAATTCAGTCTTCTGGATGAATGGAGACCCCAAGATAAGTGAGAGGCAGCTCACTTCTGCTACAACCTGTGATGTCCTTGATTTTCTGAATCAGATTTGCAAAAGCATCTTTATGTATATAATACGAGCTTTTGTGCTTGTTGATGAGTTGCCCAGATGCTTCCTCATAGTTTTTCAAGAAACCCATCAGCCTTCTGAGGTGTCTAACTGATGCATTAGAAAAGATTAGAGTGTCATCAGCAAAAAGAACATGAGAGACTGCTGGACAGAGGGCACTTGTCTGATACCACCCCCCACTACTGTGTTGGAACAAGTGGGTGAGGCCACGGCTCAAGGCCTCTTCAGCAAGGATAAACAGAGTGAGAGCTATTGGATCGCCTTGTCTTAGCCCTCTTGATGATTTAAAGAAACCATGGACCATTCTGTTTAGAATAATAGAGAACCAACAATTGGATATCAAAGGTTCAATAATGGAAATGGTCTGAATAGAGAAGCCAAATCTTCGGAGAACATGATATAAGAAATCCCATTCCATTCTATCATATGCTTTGGCCATATCAAGCTTGAATATCAAATTTCCTCCCCTGCAAGGCCTTCCAAGGTGTTGTATCATTTCTTTAGTGAGAACGATGTTTTCTGCAATATTCCTACCTTGAGTGAAAGATCCTTGTTCCTCCGAAATCAAAGTGGGCAGCAAGTTGCCAAGTCTGTCGGAGATAACCCTGGAGATTATCTTGTAGATGAAGTTTGAAAGACTGATAGGTCTGAATTCAGAGCAATTTCTGGGTTTATCCATCTTAGGAATAAGAGAAATTAAGGATGAGGTAAAGCTCATAGGTAGACTATGCCCATAGAAATAGGCTTGGACTGCATGAATGACATTCTTTTGAATAAAATCTCAGCACTCCTAAAAAAGTATCCAGAAAAACCATCTAGACCTAGAGCACTGTCCGGGTTCATACTAAAGACAACGTCTTTAATTTCCTCACTAGTAGGGACATCACATAGCATAGCATTATCATTATCATGTAATATAGTTGGAATGTGCTCCAAAATTTTTGGGTTTATCTGATGGGGTGCAGAAGTGAATGCTTTCGAAAAATGTTCCACAAACATGGCTGCGATCTCTTCATTTCTATCCACACAAGTGCCATCCTCTTCATATAAAGTTGATATCAAGGACCGCCTTCTTTGAGATACGGCATAGGCATGAAAAAACTTAGTGTTTTTGTCTCCTTCTTTCAGCCATTTTATTCTAGATTTCTGCCTCCAGAGCTTTTCCTCTTGGGAAAGTACATGTTCTATCTTTTCTTTGCCCTGTATATATGCATTGTAGTTATCACTTAAGGGGTTCTCATCATAAGCATCCTGGGCCTTGGAGAAACAGGCTTCAGCTTCTTGTATATTAGTAGAGACTTTGCCAAAGACATCCTTGTTCCATCTCCTATAGAAAGATTTCATAAACTTTAGTTTGATGGCCATGTTTATCATGGGAGATGAGGAGGTAGGTGCCATCCTCCAGGCAGCAGCTGAATCAGAGAGAAAGCTCTCATGGGAGCACCACATATGCTGAAATGTAAATCTAGATGGGCCCTTTGTGGACTCCTTTTTGCTGGAAATTAGAAGGGGGCTATGATTACTGCAAGATCTGCCCAGATGTTGAACCTGAACCACCGGACAGGAAATAGTCCATTCAGCATTAAAGAACATCCTGTCAATTCGAATCCAAATGCCATTTTGTTGCTGCCCATTAAACCAGGTATACTTGTTCCCAACATAACTGGCATCCTCCAGCCCCGCAGCTGAAACACAAGCTTGAAAGTCCATAGTAGATCTTAAGTAGTTACTCTTCCCCACTTTCTTTTCATTCACAGCCAAAAAACTATTTAAATCCCCACCAACCAGCCATGGTTCAGTGCAAACAGTGGAGAAATCCATTATATAGTCCCATAGTGTCCTCCTTTCAATGACTGAGCAGCTAGCATGCACCACCATGAGATAATATGTCTTACAAAGTGTAGAAGAAACTAAAACAGTGATAAATTGATCACTAGAATCCATCCTCAAAATCTGAAAGTTCTACTCCCAAAACAACCATATGTGGGCATGATCATCAACATTTGCTATACAATTTGCCATGTGCAGTTTATTTCTGTACATCTCAATGCATGAGGTAGCTTTTTTCGGTTCAATAATAGCTATAATAGACAAGTTGTGTATGCATTTCAAGAGTTTTAACCTACTAATAGACTATGCATTCCCTACCCCTCTGATGTTCCATATTAGGAGGCTAGGATTTGTTTGCATTGACATCGAAAGTTGATTGTATGTGGCGCAGGCCCCTTCGAGTGCGAACACCATCCTCCTTTGTTGGCTGCATTTTTGGTTTCCCAATAAACGCAGCATGAAGAGTATTTAGATTATCATCCTGTGATGGAGCTAAACTAGGAATGGATCTGACTTTGTACAGAGCAGGGATAGATATCATCACCCCTTCATCACTGATAAATTGCTTGATATGCCTTTTATCTCCCTTTGCATGCATTTCATCACTGGGTTTCATGTGCGGTTCTAGCAGTTTACTGGATTCTTCTGCAGTGAGATCTTCAGCTTCTGTGCCTTCTATTGAGAGGTGCCATCATATTTCTCACAATCCTCATGATCCATTTGATGGCGTTCCTCCTGGTGGGGGGTTGGCTGTTTCCCATCAAAACCAATTCCTTTTTCAGCAAGCTCAGCATCCTGCACTGTGTGACTATGTTCTGGTGCAGGACTTCCATCGAACATCTGTTCAGCACACTTACTAGTGCTGGCTGCAAAGTTTAACTGGATTGGTGCAGGTAGTGACTTTTCCCGGTTGTAGTAAGTGGAGACTGAACTATCCTCCAGCTCTTCCTGTCGAAGTGGGGCGTGGTTTTTAACATGATTTTTTGGTTTTGACACTGTGGGTTATCTGCCATAGACATACTATTAATGCCGTGGGCTGGACGTTGTTGTGCATTTATGACAGGTGTAGAGTTAGGTGGCCCATGCAGCTGGCCTCCCGAGTTCGTTTCTTCCACCTGTACCTCTTGGGTATCCTTTTTCCTATTGTTCTTCATGTGCTGCTCCTTGTTGCTGGGCTTGACAGGCCGCCAGGTTGTGCTCTTGTTGTTGGTTGGGGCCTGGGAGAGGATGCCCTTTGCCACAGGGGCGTTCTCCTTGTTCATGATCTTTGAAGCTGCTTGCCTTCATGCTGTGTTGAGGTGACCTAAACGCTGGCAGGAGGTGTAGAAAAGAGGAGGGTCTGGGTATGTAATCTGCTGCCAGAAACCTCCTGATCCAACTCCAACCCATGCTCGATCTGGTAGTTTCTTGGAGATATCAAGTTGGACACAAACCACTGCTGCATCAACTCTTATCATCCTTGAAGTATTCTGATCCACCTGTAGAACTGGTCCACAGCTTCCTGTGATGGATCTTGGCATAGATATGCAAAAAAAGTTTGCAGGGAGCCCTGGCATATGCATCCAAACTGGAACAATAGGTGAATCCTTTGAGGGAGAAAATTCCATTGTCTATTTATAAAATCTGAAGAGTCTACCATGGACAAACATAGATTCCTTTAGCAGTACCCTCAGGTAGTCTTCTTCACTCTTGAATCATATTTTCAGGTGCCTGCTATCATATACACTAATCAAGAACTCCTCCTGGAGCTTGAACCTCTGAGTAAGGTGAGTGCGGATATCTTGGAATGGTGGGTGTCCCTGTGGAGTCTTGGAAATGATCGCAAATTGTAAAGCTTTGCAGAAGAGGTTCACCTCCTGCACAGTGAAGAACATTGCTGGCTCCCCTGCATCAGTAGTAGCTGGAGCATGAACAGTGACAGGGATGACCGGCGGTTGGATGGACTTTAGGAGAGCTTGTGCAAACGTGAGGGGGGAGTAGATGTTGCTGTAGCATCCCCAGTCCCCCATGCCCCTTTTGTAGTCGGAGTTGAGCTTGGACCTAGATGGGAGGCAGCAGGTAGCGCTGGGGGGGGGGGGGGGGGAGGCAAGCCCCCCCCCCCCCATAGACGCCATGGAAATGCACCAGGAGAGAGAGAGAGCGGGAAACCAGGAGAGAGAGAGAGCAGGAGAGCCTGACAACCCCTTTTTGTCTACATTGTCAGTCAACCGTGGTAGCGTGCAGTATAATAATATGCTTAAACACGAAAGGCTATCCTAACATCACACAAATCGAGATTCTATGCGATACATCAAGTAAGCAAGAGGATTTCGTGTGGGATTATCAATATCTTAGTATGTGTGGGAAGAATTGAACTCCACAGAGTTTTTAAAATATGTTTGAATAGAATGGTTATTATCAGGCTTTATCTGAGAAGATAATAATGAAATGCATGATAATTCATTCAAACCATAATAGTTGTGAAGAGTGTTGTTGTATACGTGAAATCGATTTCATAATTATAATCCATATATAAATGAAATTTTATGTTGATGTGAATAATGAAATCGTTGTCCAAGCAAATCATTATTTAAGTAGAAGCAAATCGTTCTTTGACTAAGGTAAATCGTTGTTCAAGTAAGAGTAAATCATTGTTTGAGAAAATCGTTCTTTGACTAAGGTAAATTGTTGTTCAAGTAAGAGCAAATCGTTGTTTGAGCAAATCGTTCTTTGACTAAGGCAAATCGTTGTTCAAGTAAGAGCAAATTGTTGTTTGAGTAAATCATTCTTTGACTAACGCAAATCATTGTTCAAGTAAGAGTAAATCGTTGTTTAACTTACCGAATCGTTACAACGATCGAATCGTTGTTTTAACTTATCGAATCGTTACATCGATCAAATCGTTGTTTAAATTATCGAATCATTACAGTGATCAAATCGTTGTTTCACTTATCGAATTATTACAATGATCAAATCGTTGTTACACTTATCGAATCGTTACAGTGATCAAATCGTTGTTTCACTTATCAAATCGTTACAGCGATCAAATCGTTGTTTAACTTAGTGAATCGTTACAGTGATGGAATCGTTGTTTTAACTTATCGAATCGTTATAGTGATCAAATCGTTATACTATAAAGGAAATTGATATGTGCTTAGAAGAAATGCATGCTATGAACTTTAAATGACAGTGTGTGAGAATAACTTACAAATTTTGCTTGAATTATTTCCTGTGGATGAACTTCAGAAAAAATTTGTTAGAAAATATTTGTTAAGGTTTTGTTAATCACCAAAAATTACATATAATAAATAAAATTATATGGGGATGGATTGATCATCAGATAGGTTTCTTTGAAGGTTCGAAAGCAAGAGGAGCAATGGATGGGTCTGCTGGTGAAGAAGGATCAGTGATTGTTCCCACTGAGCCACAGATGGAATCTCTGCATGAAGATAGTCTAGGTTAGGCTTCACATCTTTAGGTTGAATAGTTGTCACTGAGGGCCCTAGTGGCGCTACAACTTTTGCCTGCTCAGATGGCCCTGCTTCTTCTATTTGACCTGAAAGCCCTGATGGCTCTGCTTCTTCTCTCTGCATATAGGGCCTAACGGCCCACCTGCCTCTTCTTCTGCTACTAATGGCACTGAAGCATCTCTTGCTCAAATGCCCCTTGTGGTCCAACAAAATCAGCAGGTCTGTTGACTGCAACAGATAAGATTAGGTGAGTTCTCATCCATTTCAACTTTCATATCCTTAAGCTCATGATTTACTTCACACAGGAGTTTTTCTTGAACATTTTGGCTTTCTATAATAGGCTCAAAGTCATGTTGTATTGTACATAGAAGTTCTCCTTGAGCATTGAACCTTTCTATAACAAGCTCTAAGTGAACACAGACTTTCGGCTGTTTGTTTTTCTTATGACCTTTCTTGTGGAGGGGAGGTACAATAGTGTTAGGGATAGGAGAAGCTTCTTTGTCAGGTGTAACACTATTTTTGACATAAGCATCAATAACAGGTGCTTCATCAATAATTACATCAACTACAAGTGTTGAGTTATGGTTATGTGAATAACCATAATCATTGTTTTGATAATGATTGTTTTGATTTGTTTGGATGATGACATAATCATTGTTCATTCTGTTGATATAATAGCATCATTGTTTTGTGATGAACATAAGTGCTTTATGTTGAATATCTCTTATATAATCATTGCAATTCATAGACTAACTGGTCACATTGAAAACTTGCTTAAATGAACATCATATGTTCACATTTGGTCACAGTCAGTCGAAGCACAGTCAATCGAACATACAGTTCTTGTTTGTGTCAGTCAAAGTAGAACTTCGTCATATACAAAGCTAAGCTTTGGATATGACGAAGTCACTTCGAGTGGTCAAGACAATTTTATGAGGTTGACTTCGGATGTTCACATTTAAACCTTGCCAGTCGAAGCACTCTGACTTCGGATGTCACAATTTAGTCAGTGTCGGTCGAAGTGCTCACTTCGACCGTTCATGAGTTTTTGTTGACATTTGAAGCTTTATAATTGTTTTAAATTATTAATTTCATCATTTGTTGCTCAATGAAAATATGACACGTGTCTATATTAAAGGTTTGGATACATTTGTGACATATATTATGATGAAGTTAAATTGCTTCCATTAAATGACTTTTCATAAATGCTCCACTAATTTTGGGTTGTGTGCAGGACAAATGGAGCACGTGACAACTTAAAGGGTGTATAGACAACCCTAAAGTGTGTGCTTACGCACTCCCTGGTACAAGGTCATATGATTAGGGCTATATATGCCCTTGTCTTTTGAAAAAGAGAGTGTTCGGCGTGCAACAAAAAAAGAGCATCCAGTGTGTAGAAAGAAGCAGGAAAAAGGTGCACTAAGAAAGAGGAGAATAGCAGCCGCTGCCAGGAGAAGCAGAGAAAGAAGAATTGAGCATCTGTGAAAAACTCATCAGAGTTGAGAGAGCTAACAAATTGAAAGAATTCATTGATTCTTCTTCCTGATCTGGAGATCTAGCCTCATAGGAAAAGTGTCAAGTTCCTCAAGCTTCATCGAAGTTCACGTGTTTTCTAATTTGAGAGCACAAACAAATGTTCTTCATCTGTATGTGAGTTTCTATATATTGTTGATTTGCACAAGTGTTCTATGCAGATAATCTCTATCAGAAAGTGTGTCTAATTGTGTGTGTGTGTGTGTTTTGAGTGTTTGATCAAGTGTGTGAACTGAGCCGTCGTGCTCTAAGTGTGTGTGTTGTATCTGCTTTAAGAGATAGTGTGTGGTTTAATCCTCACAGTGGTGAGCGGTGGATGTAGAAATTACTTATTGTGATCTCCAAACCACCTTAAAAATCTCTTGTGCACTGTGGTTTAATTGTGTGATTGTGATGTTAATCGCATAGATATTTACATAGGAGTTTCTGTTTACTCACCTGATCTAAACTCACACACCTCACTCACTTTAGTGGATCAGATTTGGGGAGTTCTAATTGAATAGACCTTTTTAATTGTGGAAATTTTTTAATTACTTAAGTTTTCGCTATGAATTGTATCAGATCTATTCCACCCCCCCCCTTCTAGATCTGTTTCCCTTGCTCATTCGATCCTAGCTAAGGGCCACTCTATAAATAGACCACCCTACTTTGATGGGTTTGATTATGCTTACTAGAAGAATCAGATGCAAGTTTTTCTTAGAGTCTAGAATTATGAAATCTGGAAGATCGTTGAAAAAGGCCCTAATGAAATCACTGGTGATGAGGATACATGAACCAGAGAACAAATAAGAAGGGCTACAATAAACTTTAGTGCTATGAACATGCTTCAATGCGCAGTCTATCCCAAGGAGTATGCAAGAGGATCCATGTGTTCCTCCATCAAGGAAATGTGTGATAAGTTTCAGTTGATGTATGAGGGAACATTGTAAGTTAGAGAAACTAAAGCCAATTTGTTAGTTTCTGATTATGAAATGATTACTATGAAGTCTGATGAATCTATATTTGAAATGTTTGCTAGGTTCATGGTAATCGTTAATGGACTGAAAGGATTAGGTAAGGATTACATTGATGCTAAGCTGGTAAGAAAAATTCTTCGATCCTTATCTCATGTCTAGCATACTAAGGCAACTATCATTGAGGATTCTAAGGACTTATTCAAAATCTCCTTGAATGAGCTCATAGGATCACTAATGACCTATGAAATAAATTTGAAAAGAACTGAAGAGCACATGCTGAAGGCTAAACCAACTGCACTTAAAGCTTCCACAAGTGGAAAAGATAAAGAGAAAGAAAATGATGTTTTTGAATCTGATGAGGATAAGATTGCACTCATCACCAGACAATTCAGAAAATTCCTAACATCAAAAATTGTAAAATACCATGGAAAACACAACAAATCTCTTGGCAAGAAACAATTTCCATCTTCAACTTCGCAACTAAATAGACATGACAGGAAAACTGAAAATCCAATTCTGTGTTACAGGATGCAACAAGCCAGGACACATGAAATGTAAGTGTCCTGAGTTCAAAAGAGATATCAACAAGAAATACAAAAAGAATATCAAGACGAAGAAGCTAAAAACAATGCTAGCAACCTAGTCGGATGAAGACCAGAGTGAAGAAGAATGAGACAATCCCTCAAGTTCTGAAGATGAGGAAGTATGCTTTATGGCAAACAACAATGATAGTAAGGTAAGCTCATCTTTTGAACAACACACAGTTGGTGACTGACAAGATGTTTATGCCACATTAGTTGAAAAATGTTCTTAAATAAGGAAAGGAAACAAATATCTATAAAAGAAGATTAAAAATGTTATGCATGATACTTCTCTAACAAGAAGAATGTTTGATCTAAAAAAGAAAATTTCTGAATTTAATGATGAAAGGGAAGCAATTCTGGATGAATTGAATAAATTTAAAATCATTTCTCAGAAGGCTAATAATGAGATTGAAAAATTAATAGAGAAAATGCAAATGCAACAAAAGAAAAAACAACAAGCAATTGATGAGATTGAAAAACTTAATAAATTGCTAACTAAAAAAGATCAAATGATAAATAATTTCACAAAGGGGAAACAAAATTTTGATGCCTTGTTGGGATTGAGAATGAATGCTAAAAAGTATGGATTGTGATTTATCACAGAAGAAACAACAAGAATTAAAATATCTGAGAAAAAAGAAAAACCTTCAAAAATTCATTTGATAAAATTTGTTAAAAATAATAATTCAAAAAATAAAAATAAACAACTGTCAAAGAAAACATCTGAAATAATAAAAAAAACATAACAGAATTACTATGCCTGAACAAAAAAACTAGACAAGTCGACACATGCTGTTGAGAGGTCGACATAGGTTAACCATAAGTTAAAACTTGTGACCACTATGTCGACACGTACAACATAGGTCGACCTATCCAGTTTTGAAAAACAAAAAGATTTACATAAAAAATCAAACAAAATATGAAAAATTATAAAAATACAAAAACACATGTTCATGATGTTAATTGGAGGTCCATAGCATCTTATCAATCCAATTGAATTAATTCTTGGAATCAATGGTACCATAGTCCTAATTGGTATAACTCTCATTCATTCTATCCAAATTTTCCAAAATATCAATAGAAATTTTGGTCTGGATTTCCATACATGAACAAACATGCCAAAGTACATAATTTCCCTATTTCTGAAAGAAAAAACACTGGTGTTTACATTCCAAGCCATACTGTCAAACTACCAAAAGGGGAAGTCATTTCACAAGTGAAACATAAACCAAAAATGACTCAAATGTAAGTTAGAAAAGATTTACTACTTCTACTCAATCAAACTGATGGTCCCAACAATGTTTGGGTACCAAACTCTTTTCTCCTCTGATTTGGATTGTGCAGGAAGGCCATGCACCCAGCTCAAATGTGTAGTATCTTGATAGTGGGTGTTCACGACACATGACTGGAGACAGAACCAAGTTCTCATGTCTGATTGAAGGAAGGAGGATCAGTCACATTTGGAGGTAAAAAGAATGGGAAAATAATTAGATCTTAAAAGGTTGGTAAATCCTCCTTAAACTCAATTGAAAATATTTTGTTTGTTGATGGTTTGGACTACAATTTACTGAGCATTAGTCAATTGTGTGACAAAGGTCACGATGTTGTTTTTGAGTTAAATTCTTACAAAATAATTGACTATTCATCTAAAAAAATAATCTTCTTTGGAAAAAGAGAGAACATAATTTACTTGATAAATCTTGAAAAAAAAATGATGAAAACATCTGTTTGGTTACTAATAAAAATGAAATTGCATGAACATGGCATAAGAGACTTTGTCATGCAAGTTTCAACACTTTGAATAAAATCATAAGGCTAAATCTGGTTAAAGGACTTCCTGAATCTTTTCCAAATATTGAGAATCAAGTTTGTATGATATGTGCTTAAGGAAAACAAACCATAAAATCTTTTAAGATCTTCAATGATGTACTCACTCCTAAGCCACTAGAATTACTTCACATGGAGCTTTTTGGGCCAACAAGAATTCTCAGTCTTAGTGGAAAATATTATGGATTTGTTGTCATCAATGATGATTTTACTAGATACACTTGGGTTATCTTTCTATCTTACAAAAGTGATACTTGTCAAGAATTCAAGAAATTCTATAACATTGCCTTAATGGGTTTTTCACACAAAATAAAGTCTATTTTGACTGATCATGGGGGAGAATTTGAGAATGTAGCCTTTTTTGATTTGTGTACTGACTTGTGCATTTTCCACAAATTCTCTTCTCTAAGAACTTCAGAACAAAATGGAGTTGTTGAAAGAAAAAATAGAACTCTTGTGGCAAGGTCTATGCTCTTGGAAAGCTAACTGTCCAAATCCTTCTGGGTTGAAGCTATGAATACAGCAAATCACATTTTGAATGGAGCATTGGTTAGACCAAAAATTAAAAAAAAAAACGTATGAACTTTTGAAAAATAAAAAACCCAAGGTGTCTTATTTTAAAGTTTTTTATTGTAAATGCTTTGTATGTAACAACAATAAAGAAAACCTTGACAAGTTTGATGCTAAGAGTCTTGAAGCTATTTTCCTTGGTTATTATGAAAACTCTAGAGCATATAAAGTTTACATTCTTAAGAATAAAACTATGGAATAATCTCCACATGTGATCTTTGATGGAAACTCTTATAAATCTGACGGTTCTACATTTTGCAGGATTCTAAAAAATGTAGAAGAAGATGATTTCTTTGTTGAGTCTTCATGTAACGACCCTTCTTATACAGTTACGATTATACCAATCCACATCGGTACAAAAGGCGCCATCACAGTGGGACATTTATCCAACACTAAACAATAGGTTGAAACGTACATGAATAACAAGGAAAGTACAGCGGAAATAAAATATAACTCTTATTCCATCATCTTTCACATATTCCACAATCTATATAGCAAGTAAAAAAATAACAATGTCCACATTATTACATATCCAAATGAAATACATTGTCCATAACACTGATTACATACTATGAAAAAGGAAGTAAAAGTATAGCAATCTCCACAGGTAAAGCTACTCCTCGCGCTCGGAGTCGCTCCTCACTATGTCCTCCTCAAGTACAGGGACACATGTCTCACCTGTACGCCAAAGCAAGTATGAGTCTTCTAAAAAGACCCAGCAAGCAACCTAAGGTACCCCCTTACACATATCACATACACATGCTATTTTCCTTTAAAATGAAAGTAACACATGGCACATACTTTATGACTAATTACAAATATCCATAAGCAACCTACACATGCTTTCTGCACATAACATGTAGCATGATTCATGGTTCAAACTCTATTCATATCATTGCACAATTCTACAAATTTAGATCATGGAAGTATGCACATGGTAAATAGAAAACCTAGCATGATATCTAATCATTTTCACATACATTCATAATATTTATTCACATAACTAGATTTTTGTTTTAATAAATTTTTACACATTCACATGGTATCACATCTCTTCACATGTTAACACATTCACATAACAGTATCACATGCTCATATTTCACATTTGCACAATTCACATATTCACATTTCACATATTCACACTTTTTACACTTAATTATCGTGACACATAGTCCTAACCACCATAAGGAAGGACACACATACACATAACACATACCCGTCACCTAGGCAACACAGTGACGAATCTTGATACTGCGCAGACCGGGAGAAGCCCTCTCCACCCTAACCAGTGGTACTTGTCCACTTCCAGGATTTCATCTTAATGCCCATAGGATATCACAACACATTGAGCCTTCCCATAGGGACTTAACTATAGTATGGCTCCACAGTCTTCTATAGTAGCAGTGTCAATATCGACACAAATTACACATTAACACTTTATCACATGTTTTACTCACTTATATGCCCACTTTAATCCCTTTCACATGCACTTTAAATAACACACATGCTTTAGTTTACAGAACATAAGGTTAATGTTTCACATTGATAATTAGATCATAACAGAGTCCTATCATGCTGCTAAACATTGAAATTTCACATGATTTAAATCAACATACTCAAGATGGTCTAATTAACCTTGTTAAAAGCAAACTGTATTCACAAGTGTCGTAACAGTGTCAAATTTTTATCGTAAGCTTAATACAGGTAACATGTCACTTGCCTAATTTTTAGATTTTTCAGAACTGTAAAACTAATTTTTACAATTAAAAAAGATTTCATGCAGATTTATCAAGAAATTCATTTAAGCATGGTTCACAGGAACACAATCGGCTCTAATAGTTCTAAAACCTGAGAACAATAATCATAACATCATGGAAAATTTCTAAATCCCTAACATGCAATGATTCCATTTATTCAGAATTAAACAGGGACAATTCATGCTTAACTCACCATAACTGGAATTATATTAATTAAAATCATGCACATTCGGATAAACCTCATGATATGACCTTCTGACCATAACTGACCAACCATAAAATTTACAGCATATACAAACAACCATAAGTCCGAATTTCATAGCACATAGATCAATTTCATAATTCTGAAAAGCCTGAAGAACTTGGTGGCAAGGGCTTTGCCGCCAACATGGGTTAACGACACACGATGTTGCCACTAACTCAGAATCTTGACGGCAGCAAGCTTGCCATCAATCTCCTATCTGCAGAAAGTATAGATTGAATGCAAGAAACAAGGGGAATTGGAGGTTCTAGGACATGAAATAAATTCTGTAAAAATCCTGAGACCTAAGGGACATGTATAGGGATGTAATCCGTAGATTACTTGCCTGAAATAAAATCTTTAATGGTTTAACTAGGTCAAAGAAGCTCTCCTCTGCCAAGCCAAGAAGATGCACAAAACTCCTCCCAGATCTAGTCTTCATGCATGCACGGGGGATTCTTCGGAGTCGGGGAAGCTTTAGTAATCCAAGGTGCACCCCCCAGTCGATGGAGATCGCCGGAAGAAGCACAAAATCGTCGGATCAAGCCTTGCAAACGCACTGGTTTTCTCACAAAAAGCCCTAGTTTTCTCATATGCCAAAAAACTTACTCTGAGCGAAAGCTAGGTGTTTTATAGGGCTAATGGGTTTGGGGTATGTGTGGATTAGGTTTCCTACCATTAGAGCTAGGTTTCCTAATCCGGGACTGCAAGAAACACAGTCGTTTCCAGATCTGAAATCACAATAAAACTGGAGAAGTAGACGACCACTTTGCTGCTATTTATAGGAAGTCAGCATCCATCGATCTGGACGTCAACATGAAGTCAACGACATACTGGTTGCCATCAAATTGCCCTTAACATCAATTGATGTAGACGTTGACTGGGATTTCGACAGAAACACAGAAATGACAATTTACATACATACACAATACATACTATATGCACAGTATTATTTAAATACAATATACATAGTTAAATAATATAATATGCACAGAAATAAATATATATATATACATATGCACATAAATAAATAAATAACCATGATATTTACAACAAATATCATATGCATATAATTAAACATAATATGAATAAAGTTTGAGTAATCCCCCTAAAAGAAAACTTCGTCCTCGAAGTTAGAACGAAAATACTAACTAAACAAGTGAGGATACTTCTTCTTCATGGCGTCCTCAAGCTCCCATGTAGCCTCCTCCCATGAGAAATTCCGCCATAACACCTTCGTGGACGCAATACTCTTGTTACTAAGGTGCTGAAACTTCCAGTCTAGGATAGCTACTGGTTGCTCTACATACGACAAGTCTTGTTGAATCTCCACTGGCTCATGACTAATAACATGAGATGGATCTCGCACATACCTCCTAAGCATAGATACATGGAAAACTGGGTGAACACTAGCTAATGCTGGGGGTAAAGCTAGCTCATATGCCACGCTGCCCATCGGCCTAAGAATCTCAAACGGGCCAATTAATCTCGGACTCAACTTGCTATGCCTGCCAAACCTGACAACGCCTCGAGTAGGTGAAACCTTGAGGAAAACATGCTCTCCAACCTCAAACTCCAAATCCTTCCTTCTGTTGTCGGTGTAGCTCTTCTGCCTATCCTGCGTCACAACCAACCTCTGCCTGATAAGTTGAATCTTATCCAAAGTCTCCTGCACCAACTCCAGATCAATCAACTGCCTATCGCCTGTCTCCTCCTAGCACAAAGGAGATCTACAGGGCTGCCCATACAAAGCCTCAAACGGAGCCATGCCAATGCTTGCATGAAAACTGTTGTTGTAGGCAAACTCCACAAGAGGTAGATGACACTCCCAATCACCCTTCCAGTCAAGCACGCAGGCTCTCAACATATTCTGGAGCGTCCGGATAGTCCTCTCGGACTGGCCATCTATCTGGCGATGGAATGTCAAACTAAGCTTCAACTAAGAACCCAAAGCATCCTAAAGACCCTGCCACAACCTCGATGTAAACCTCGGGTCTCGATTAGAGATAATTGACTTCGGCACACCATGCATCCTCACAATGCCGCTCGGATATGATGAAGTCACATCGACTGATCAAGACAAATTTGTCACTGTGACTTCGGATGTTCACAGTTGCACTAGGTCAGTCGAAGCAATATCACTTCGTATATTCTTGTTCTATCTTGGCCAATCGAAGCATGAGACTTTGGATGTTCACGTTTAAACCTTGCCAGTCAAAGCATTCTGACTTTGGATGTCTCAATTTAGTCATTGTCGATCGAAGTGCTCACTTCGACCGTTAATGTGTTTTTGTTGACATTTGAAGTTCTATATTGTTTTAAATTGTTAATTTCATCATTTGTTGCTCAATGAAAATATGACATGTGGCTGTATTAAATGTTTGGATACATTTGAGTCATACATTATGATGAAGTTAAATTGCTTCAATTAAATGACTTTTCATAAATGCTCCACTAATTTGGGGGTTCTCTGTGTGTAGGACAAATAAAGCACGTGACAACGTAAAGGGTGTACGGACAACCCTAAAGTGTGTGCTCACGCACTCGCAGGTACAAGGTCATATGATTTGGGCTATAAATATGCCCTTGTCTTTTGCAAAAAGAGAGCGTCTGATGTGCGGCAAAAAGAGAGCATCTAGTGTGCGGAAAGAAGCGGGAAAAAGGTGTGCTATGAAAGAGGAGAACAGTAGTCGCCGCCAGGAGAAGCAAAGAAAGAAGAATTGAGCATTTACAAAAAACTCAGTAGAGTTGAGAGAGCTACCAGATTGAAGGAATTCATTGATTCTTCTTCCTGATCTGGAGATCCAGCCTCAGAGGAAAAGTGTCATGTTCCTCAAGCTTCATCAAAGTCCATGTGTTTTCTAATTTGAGAGCACATGCAAATGTTCTTCATCTATGGGTGAGTTTCTATATATTGATTGATTTGCACAAGTGTTTTGTGCAGACTAATCTCAATCAGAAAGTGTTTAATTGTGTGTGTGTGTGTGTGTGTTTTGGGTGTTTGATCAAGTGTGTGAACTGAGCCGTCCTACTCTAAGTGTGTGTGTTGTATCTTCTTTAAGAGATAGTGTGTGGTATAATCCTCACAGTGGTGAGGGGTGGATGCAAGAATCAC
Organism: Colocasia esculenta; assembly: GCA_014218235.1. Classification (NCBI taxonomy): domain Eukaryota; kingdom Viridiplantae; phylum Streptophyta; class Magnoliopsida; order Alismatales; family Araceae; genus Colocasia; species Colocasia esculenta. The sequence continues at coordinate 114,585,697 of CM024753.1, read as the reverse complement.
TTATTGTGATCTCCAGACCACCTTAAAAATTTCATGTTCACTGTGGTTTAATTGTGTGATTGTGATGTTAATCACATAGATATTTGCATTGGAGTTTATGTTTACTCACTTGATCTAAACTCACACGCCTCACTCACTTTAGTGGATCAGATTTGGGGAGTTCTAATTGAATAGACCCTTTTACTTGAGGTAATCTTTTAATTGCCTAAGTTTCCGCTGCGAATTATATCAGATCTATTCAACCCCCCCTTCTAGATTTGTTTCCCCTACTCATTCTATCCTACAACAAGTCCATCAATGGGGATCCCACCTTCAGGTTGACTGACAAAGGCATCATCATTAGATGCATCTTCTACTAGTCCTTCCATAAATGTATCCTCAAGAACATTTTCTGTAGGCTCACCCTGAACTGGTGCCAAAATGGATTCTTTAGTAACTATTTCTAAGTTTCCCATCTACACATTGTTTGAGAAAAATTCTTGATGCTCACCCTCAATAGGAGCTACCTCCACATGAGTATCAATTGAGCCAACATACATTTCCTGTGCAATAGTAGTCTCCACAACAGGTTAAGTCACAATGTTTTCATTTTCTGGTTGCATCGAAGACTCAATAGTTTCAATGTGCTCAGGAGGTATTTCCTCAATTCTTCAATCAGGAATAACAGATGCAGCTGTCTCTGCACACATAACATCAGACTCAACTTCTTTAGTTGAAGGAGCTTCTATACTGAGATCAGTTGCCAAAATGGCCTCTTCTGCTGCCATAGAGTCCTTGGACCATACATTACCAGATAGAATGAATCCACTTTTCTTGATATTTCTGTTTCTAATGGGCTGGCCCATTCTTTCCAGCAATTCCCCTTCTAGGTCTACCTCAAAATGATGAAAATTTTTGCAAGTAGATGAGAATAGGGAAGTGGGACTACTAACTTATTCTTAACATTCTAGATGAGCTCTGCTGCAGCTTTCATCTTCTCAACAATGATTTGTGCCATGTTCACCTTTTGATTCTGCACTGCCCAAAACATAACAGCTGCATCCCCTCTTGTGCATTGAGAAAAGCTAGCACCACGTGGTACTAAGATTTGATAGACAATAAAATGTAAAAGTCTATTGAAAGCAGTAAGTTGATATATATCAATCTTACCTTCTTTAAGCTTATACTATGTTCCAATGATACTGAGCCCCTTGACATGAATATCTACTGAATTTGTGAGACTATGACCTTCTTTGGAACATTCAAACAATTCTTCCAATAAATCAAGGGTTATACTTGTATGCTTACCTTTGATAGAAGATACCAGTGTTGCTTCATCTTCATCTTGTAGGCAAGTGTACAATGCTTTCACTAGTTGAGGGTAACTAGGTTCAGAAGCTGTGCACAAACCTGTTGACTTCATTCTTTCTAGGGCTTCCATAATACTGACCATGCCATGCTTGTTCAAATCTGACACATCTACAGCCCTGTTTCCGTAGATCTTGATCTTGACTGACTAATACCTCTGGAGTTGATCTACCATGAGAAACTCTACACTATAGCTAGAACTTCTGATGTGGCCATAAGAATAAAAAAAGAAAGAATCTTCAAGCTCGCAGAAGGTAGGAGATTAAAACCCCTCAAGAAATTTGAGCGGGAAGGACTGAGATTCTTTGAAGAGAAGAGAGAGTCTCTTTCAAACTCGTGAAACCAAAAGAGAGTTTCGTGGAGCTTGGAGTCGAAAGGGGGCAAAGAGAGAGAGATCGATAGTGAATGGGTTACAACTCATAAAATAAATAAAGGGAATTGGTATGGTAAACATTGATTACACAAAATGACAAAATAGGGTGTATCGATTACTGAATAGCTTATCCAGAGAAGATATTGATTGCTGAAGGAAGCATATCGATTGATGATGAAACATAAGAGAGGATAGAACCGGTTGAAATAAAGGAAACAGATAATTTTTACTCTAAAATAAATTGATGTATTTTAGTTATATGCAGATATATCCATTACAAATTGCGCATGCCTAATTCCCTTCTAAGAGAGGTGAATCTCTCTTCAGGTAAGGCCTTTGTAAGGATTTCTACTAACTAATTTAAAGTATCTATGGAAGAAATACTAATATTGTCATTAGCTACATCATCTCTATTAAAATGATACCTAACCTCAATATACTTGGTCCTCGAATGTTGCACAGGATTTTTGGTGAGATTAATAGCACTGGTGTTGTCACAGAGTAGTGGAATAGTCTTGATATGTAATCCATAATCTTCAATTTGTTGTTTGAACAAAAGAAGTTGAGTGCAACAACTCCCAGCAGCCACATATTTAGCTTCAGCAGTTGGTAAGCCTATTGAGTTTTGTTTCTTTGAAAACCATGAGATCAAACATCATGTAAGAAACTGACAACAACCACTTGTGCTTTTTCTATCCACCTTGCATCCAGCATAATCAGCATCTCAGTATCCAATTAAATTGATTTTGCAGGTTTTAGGATATCATAGACCTAAGTTATGAGTATGAGCTAAATATGTAAATATTCTTTTTACTGGAACCAAGTAAGATTCCTTGAGATCAGATTGATACCTAGCACACATGCATACACTAAATAAAATATTAGGCATACTAGTAGTTAAGTAAAGTAGTGAACCAATCATACCTCTATAAAATTTTTAGTCCACTTTCTTACCATATGGATCACTATCTAACATTGTTGAAGTGCTCATTGGAGTGGATAAAGGCTATGCATTGTCAAATACAAATTTCTTTAATAATTCCTTAGTGTATTTGATTTGACTAATGTGAGTGCTTTATTTGCCTTGTTTGATTTGTAGTCCAAGAAAACAATTGAACTCCCCCATCATGCTCATTTCGAATTCTCCCTGCATTAACTTTTCAAAGTACTTGCACAGAGATTCCTCTGTAGATCCAAAGATGATGTCATCGACATAAATTTATACAATTAATATATTTTTAATCTAAAATTAAAATAGTGTGTTGTCTACTTTGCCTCTGATGAAATCACAATTTAAAAGAAATGTATTATGTCTTTCATACTAAGCTCTAGGTGCTTGTTTCTGACCATATAAAGTTTTATGCAATTTAAAAACATGATTAGATAGTCTATGTCATTGAAACTAGGAGGTTGTTCTACATAGACCTCCTATTTTATAAAACCATACAAAAATGTTTATTTCGCATCTATTTGAAAATGTTTTAAATCTAATGCAGATGCATATGCTAGTAGAATCCTAATATCTTCAAGTCTAGCCATTGGTGCATAGGTTTCATCAAAATCTATGCCTTCCTCTTGGGAATATATAGCCTTGAGCTACCAATCTAGCCTTATTTCTAGTAATGACACCAACTTTATCCAACTTGTTCTTGAACACCCATTTGGTGTCAATCACTGGATGATCTGAAGGTCTAGGAATAAGAGACCAAACATGGTTTCTCTTGAACTGATTTAGTTCATCTTGTATGGCTAGAATCCAAGATTCATCAGTTAGTGCTTCATTGACTGTCTTAGGCTCACTTTGAGAAATGAAAGCTAAATAATCATAGGGAATAGCATTACCTCTAATTCTTACCCCTACATTTGGAACTCCAATGATATTTTCTTTTGGATGATTCTTTTGATATCTCCATTCCCTAGGAAGATCTTCATAAATTAGGTATTTTTGTTGTAGTTCTTCTAGAGATGGATCCTCATTATCCTTAAGAGATACATTTTGCATTATCTTGGATAGATCCTTTGTACCTTCATCATTACTAACAATTTTTTTTTTTCAAGGAAGGGTTAGATTCATCAAATATAACTTATACGGTTTGCTCAAATAGCAAATTTCTTTTATTAAAAACTCTATATCCTTTAGGTTTTAAGATACAACCAAGAAAAATACCTTCATTAGATTTTAGATCTAGCATACCAATGTTTGTATTACCATTGTTGTGAATGAAGCAAGAACAACCAAATATCTTGAGATGACTGATCTTGGGCTTCTTCTACTTGTATAACTCATATGTTGTCTTCTTCAATATAGGCCTTATCATGGCTCTATTGATTATGTAGCATGTTGTGTTAACTGCCTCTGCCCAAAAGTATCTTGGCAAGTTGTATTCAGATAGCATGGTTCTTGCCATATCCAATAATGTTCTATTTTTCCTCTCAACTACTCCATTTTGTTGCGGTGTTTTTGGTGTTGAGAAATTGTGTTCGATTCCTAGATCATCACAAAATTTAGTAAACTTGTCATTCTGAAATTCTCCTCCATGATCTGATTGTACACCAATAATGCTGAATTTCTGATCTTTCTGAACTAACTTGCTGAATTTGACAAATGCTTCAAAAGTATCATCTTTGTGTTCCAGAAATGAAACCCATGTGTACCTTAAGAAATCATCAACAGTGACAAATCAAATTTTTTTTTCACCTAGACTGGTAGTCCTCATAGGTCCAAATAAATCCATATGGAGTAGTTCTAGAAGCTTGGATATGGTGACAGTTGTCTTTAATTTAAAAGACGCCTTGGCATGCTTTCCTTTAGCACAAGGTCCACAAACTTTATTAAGTCTTGAACTGATCTTTGGTAAACCTTATACTTAGTCATGCTTGATGAGCTTTCTGATTCCATCCATGCTAGCATGACCTAGTCTCTTGTGCCAAAGTTCTGCATTTTGTTGTTTGTTTGCCCCCAAGAATACATTTTGTCCTTCAGATCTTCCAAGTGTAAAACGTATAGATTCTTTACTCTGTAGGCTTCAAAAACTTTTACTCCTTCCTTGATGATCAAACACTTGGATTCTTGGAACTTAACTTGATGTCCCTTGTCACATAACTGACTTATGCTAATTAAGTTGTGTTTGAGGCCTTCCACACAAAGTACTTCTTCTATGGGAGTCTTGTCTTTGCTTCCAACTGATCCACAATCAATTACTGACTCTTTTTCATTGTATCCATATGTTACTATTCCTTCTTTAGTCTTGAATGATAAAAATAATTTCTTGTCACCTGTCATATGCCTTGAGCACCTGTTGTCCAGGTACCACTTTGATGCTCTAAGGCTCTTTGCAACTGAATCAATGAGATTTAGGTATTCAAATTTTTTTTGGTTTTGATTGGTTAGTTTCAACAGACCTACCTATTGAAATCCACTTTAAGTGTTTAGTTGTACAAGTTTTTCTAGTGTGACCAAGTTTATTACAGTGAGTACAACAAGTAATGTTATTTGATGTTTTGCTCACTTTCCTGTGTTTCTCTCTTTTTATTTTGTGGGCATATTCCTATTCATCTACAAATTTTGGTAGCGGATATTTTTTAGGATGTATAATTGTTTCTTCATTTTCTGGAGGTTTATAACCAATTCCATATTTCTTCTTACCTGATCTTCTTGCATCTTTTAGTATTAACGAAGATCTTTCATTTGTTAAATTTTCAATTGTAGCTATTAAATATTCGATAACTTTTGTTAATGTTTCTATTTCCTCTTTTGACTTAATTTTAGTGTCCTAGTTTTCTAAACCTAGTATTTTGTTATTTTTTCTTTTTACATCTTCACATAATAGCTCATTTCTTTGTTTTAATTCTTGTTTTTTTTTCATTTGTTCCATTTTAAATTTTAAGTCTGAGTTGGTTATTTCAAGACATACAAAGTTTTTTTTAATGAATTTTAAGTGTCTAAATGCATCTTTGTATATTCCATATAATTCATTAAACGCTTCTTCTAGATTATCAGAATTAGAATTATTATATGAATTAAAAGAAGAGTCAGAGTTTACCTTATCATCATGGTTGGCCATAAAAGCTAGGTTAGCATTTTCTTTTTCTTCCTCGCTAGAGTTTGACTCACTGCTTGAGTCTCCTTCATTGCTATAGGCAGTAGCCATTGCCTTCTTCTTATATTTTTCTGAACTTCTTTGCATTTTCCTTCTTCTTGTATTCTACCTTCTTCAGTTTTGGATAGTCAGCCTTGATATGTCCAAACTTCTTACATTCATAGCAAGTAGTCTCGGGCCTTTTAAACTCCTTACTTTTCTTGAAATTTCTTCTTCCTGACTGATATTTCTCTTTGGCCAGTATTCTTTGCAGTCGTCTGGAAAGGAATGCTTCTTCTTCTTTACTGTCTTCTTCACTCCTTTCATCTTCTAAATCGCTTACAGATGTGTTCTCTTGAGCTTTCAACACAGTGTTACCTCTTTTCTTGGTGGAGGATTCTCCTAATCTCTCCATGTTTATCTCATGAGCCATTAGAGATCCAATGAGCTTTTCTAGAGACATAGCCATGAGATCATTTGCTTCCTTTATGACCATGACCTTAGGAGTCCATAAGATCTTAGTATTTTCCTCACTACGTCTCCTAACTCATACCTTTTCCCAAGTCCAACCAAGCCATTTGTGTTGTCGGTGAATCGACTGTACATTTGGGCGATGGATTCTCCTAAATGCATTTGAAACTTTTCATATTGTGCTACCAATATGTCTATTCTGGTTTCTTTTACCTTATTTGTTCCTTCATAGGTGAGTCTTAGCTTATCCCATATCTCTTTGGCCGACTTGCATGCAGATATTCTATTGAACTCCTTCTTGCTTAATGAGCAGCATAATATACTCTTGGCCTTGCTGTTCTGAGACATCAATTTCTTGTCACCATCTGTCTAGTTCTCTTTAGAATTTAGGACTATTAGATCTCCATCTTATATTATAGTCCATAATTGATAGTCTAGGCCTTGAAAAAAGAATTTCATTCTTGTCTTCCAGTAGTTGTAGTCTTCTCCATCGAATAGTGGAGGCATGTTGATAGATTGTCTCTCTGTATTATAACATTGGGCTGCCATTTATCTTTGCTCTTTAGATCGTGAGATCTACTTGCTTGAAGAGATTTGGCTCTGATACCACTTGTTGACCAGGTTGCAAGCCTAGAGGGAGGGGGGGATGAATGGATTGCTAAAAAATCATCTTTAATATTATCTATAACAAATAACGTTAGAAACACTATAGGTTAGAGTTAGTGAGTAGCAAAAATAAAGATAGAGGTAATCACACAAACACATGCAACAGAATTTTTTATCCTGGTTCGGACCTCCTATCACCAGGAGTTCTACATCCAGTCCCCAAGCAACAACTTGAGATTCTACTAACCAAGGGTACAGTTCCCCTTAAGGACACTTACACATCTAGCTTCCACTGGCCTTCTCTTCATCCCACGAGGAGGCAATAAACCACTTGTTGTAACATGTCTTCCTTTTTACAAAGGGAGTAAACCACCCACTTGCACTGTAAGTCTTCTCTTCACTTAAGAAGAGGAACACTCTATGAACAGTATAGAGGTGGTGGCCCTTAGATCAAGCAAATAGAACAATACACTACTTGATTTAAGGCGCGATCTGAGAGAGTAGAAGAACTACACACTATGAAGCAACACTCTCAAAACGTTACAAGCTCTCTCTCAAAGGAAAGATGAAGAATGAAGCTTCGAGGAGAGCTAAGAGCAGAGAAGTTGATTTGAGTGATGGAGTAGGCTCTAATTTGAACACTTGTTGTTGATGAGCTTTTTCTCTGTGTCTCTTGATTTCTCTCTATTCTTTTTTTGATAGACTTCATTGTGCAATCATGCTCTTATTCATCTTCTCTCTTGTGAAGTATTCGTTGTGTCTCATTTCTTCAAACTCCTTTTCAGATAGACGTAGTAGGTCCAACGTGGAGAGAGAGAGAGAGAGATCGTATAGATATCTTCAGTGTTAGTCAACGTAGTAGGTTTGATGTTGTAGGAGTGTGTGAGTACCGAAAACCTACAAGCAATAAATGCTAGAATAGAGAGAGAGAGAGAGAGAAATCATATGGATATCTTCAATGTCAGCCAATGTCGTAGGTTATGTTGTAAGAGAATGTACCAAAAGAAGGATAAGCTCATTCTGTCACCATTTAAAGTTTTAGAAGACATGTCATGAAAATGGTACACAGTAAAAGATGATATGCATAGGAACTGTATCCGGTAATAGACTATCCATAAGAAGATATCTTTGATGAATGCTTTCGTGAGAAGTATATGCAACAGAGAGCAAGATATTTGAAATACACATCTTTAACACAATTTGAATAATATTGCGTGTCATATTTATGAGAACAAGATCTGTTCATAATATAGATTATTCATAAAGGCAGTCAATATAATTTAATTGCAACCACAATCAATATAATTTCTTCAAAGATAATCATTCTAATAAAGATGATCAAGGTATTGAAGATAATTTATCTAAAATAGCAATAGATAATATAACACCAATCGATGTCTTCAATAGATGTTCAAAGGAAATTGATGACTAAAGACAATCAATGTCTAAAGGTAATCACTATTTAAAGGCAATCAATGTTTAAAGATAATCAATGTCTAAAGGCAATTGATATCTAAAGGTAATCGCTGTTTAAAGATAATCTCTATTTAAAGACAATCAATGTTTAAAGACAATCGATGTTTAAAGACAATCGATATGTAAAGACAATCGATTGTCCTTAAAACACAATCGATATCTAAAGGCAATTGATATCTAAAGACAATCGATGTTTAAAGGAAATCGATGTTTAAAGACAATTGATATTTAAAGACAATTGATAAATAAATACAATCGATGTTTGAAGGCAATCGATGTTTTAAGTCAATCAATGTTTAAAGACAATCGATGTTTTAAGACAATCGATAGATAAAGATAATTGATGTGAAAGCAATCGATGCCAACTGATCTGAACTTAACTATGCAATCGATGCGAGTTTGTTCAGCAATCAACGTGGTATTAAAACAACAATCAATGTAGACTTATAAAATTCATACGAAAATGATTTTTAACTTAATTGAGTTTATTTAACTTAGTAGAGTCATTGCAATTGTGTCCTATTGACGAACTTCAAAAAAAAAACATGTTATAGTCAAATATTTTTCATGGTTTTATTATTACCAAAATAAATATATGGGGATGCATTGTTCATCAAGTTCAAGGTGATTTTATCTCCTAATGTGATCTGCTACATTCTTTCTTTATTTAGATCCCTTTAGTGTACATTCAAATTATTTGTGATCATATCTAAATAGGCATTGGCTTGGGTGAGGGAACTTGTAAACATTTTGTAATTGGATGGTCTTTGTGGGCAGCTTTGGCACATGAGATTAGTGTGATTTGTTTACAAGGGTGACTTTTTGGGACCACCTTTTGCTCATGGTTATGGATACCTGTAGGAGAGCCGTTGAGGTTGACTTCTTGGCTGGAATGCACTTTTATCACTTATGCATAAAAAAGTTTTAACTTGATTTGCCTTATATTCTGAATGGATGAAATCAAGTAAGAAAGGGTATGCTTCTTATCTATCATGCGAAAATGTTCAACGTCATCACTACCTAGGTGGGGCAGGGTGGGGGGGGGGGGGGGGGTTCTTGGGTTCAAACTGCGTTCTTGTAGCAAGAAAACTCCAATACCATTCTATTGCTTTGCCCTGGAGGTGGAAAGAAGCAGTGGTAACCCGATGACCAATTGGGGTCTGATGGAAAGAAAAATATGTATTTGTTCTCTGCTTCCAGACAGAGAGATCACTACGTACACGCATCGTAGATTGGACAATCAAAATTATATGGCCTTGAATCTTGGAATCCTACACACCCCAAATCATGCTTTCGATCATCAAATTGCAAACCTGAAAGCTTTTGGTAGTGGACCACTGCATCCTTCTTCATCTCATCCAAGAAACATATTTGCATTTAAACATATTTGTCACACTTGAGAACTATGTTGTTTTTTAGAAAAAAAAAACTATTCTCATATTCTGCAATATCTATATGAGTTTTTTCTACTCATTTCTCCCTATTTGCGCATTAGGATGTCTCAAATGGAAGGAACAAGTAACACAAAGAGTAGCATAATTAGAACTAGTTGGAAGGGTAATGAGAGGGTCAAGTTCTTTCTGGATTGTTGTATTAGTGAGGTGGCAAGAGTTGGGAGGTATGGAACATCACTAAGAAAAGAATCATGGGAAAGAGTTGGAAAACAGTTAAAGGAGAGGTACAATATGGAGCTCACACAAAAACAAACGAAAAATCAATTTGATTGTCTAAGGAGTATGTATGTGGAGTGGTGCAATTTGGTGAACAAGAACACTGGACATGGTTACAATCCTATCACAAAGACAGTGGATTGGACTCCTGAAAAATGAGAGGGGTATCTAAAGGTGTCTATTATAATTTCAATATTGTCATGAATCTTATATTGGAACTAAACTATTTTATTTTTGGTATAGGCACATCCCAAAGCATCAGCATTTAGAGTGAATGGCTTTAGGTGGGAAGAGGAGGGTAAAACTTTATTTGAAAGTGTTTTAGCTACAAAAAGTATAGGATGTGACCCTACAAGCAAGTGCACTAAACCTATTAGCTCATCTTCTACTACACATGAAGTATGTTTTTTTTTATTAATTATTATTTTTTATATATTTTTTTTTATATAATGGTTGTAAATATAAATTTTATGATGTGTATAGATAAATATTATGTCTGTGATGCAGCATACATTCACACTCAAATTTTTTTGACTCCATATCAAAATACTCGATATTGGATAAGTGATTTTCGGCGTGGAGAAAAGGCACAGAGTAAAGAGGAGGTTTTCAATCAAGCTCATGCAAAATTAAGAAACGTCATTGAACGAAAATTCGATGTCCTAAAGGCACATTTTCCTATCCTTGATAGGATGCCTTCATATTCCTTGAAAACTCAAGGAATATTGCCATTGTTTGTTGTGTCATTCATAATTACTTGAGAAGGGAAAAAGTTAGAGATCAACTATTTGAATATTATGAAGATCTAAATATATGCATTTCATCATCATCATCTCAGGTGAATACAGAAGAGCCAATACACCAACACTATATAGGAGAAGAGAAAGACTTAGTGCACTTTCTTATTGCACTTAAATCATCTGGGCAGAATGACCAACAATTTATAATCCAATTGCGCGATCAAATTACCAATACTTTGATGGCAAGGAGGCTCGAACACAAAGATAAAGGTATACTCAATAATATATATATTGTGTAATTTTTGAAAATTTATTTTTCTAACTTTGTATCTAGATATTTTATTTATTTATTTTGTTGTATTCTTGCAGGTTGTTGATCTCCTTGTGGTGTTATGTGGTCATGTAATTGTTGTTATTGTTATATGTAATTTTTTTTACGACAATTGATACATTAACTAATGCTTTATATAACGTTTCTTTGATTTAGTGAGTATTTTCAATATTTGTAGAGATATTTTTGCAATATATAAAATATTAGGTGCTTATATGTAATTATAAAATTTTACTACATGTAAATACCATACTCCTTTAACTTTAGTAAATATGAAATAAAAAACCACAAATTTAGGGATATTTTTATGTAGGGGTGTTTATGTAATATAAAAATTAGGAACTTATATATAATTATAAGACATTTGAGAGATGTATATTATGGAAAATAAGAAATAAATTTAGACATTTTTAAACATATAAGGATATTTATGTGAATTAATATTAAATTCAGATGTCATTTAAATTAAGAATCAAACAACTCTTAATAAAATTTAATATATTTTAAATACTTATTAAATTAAAAAATTAAATAATAGAAAAAAATTAAATATTAGATATTTTAAATAAATATTATCAATCGCCACCTTAATAACCCATTTGATAACACAGTCTTGAGAGAGAGAGAGAGAGAGTTGATGAAAATTACGATGGTGTCCCCTGAACCCGGCAGTGGGGGTGGGCCGCCTGGCGTCTAGTTTACGTTGCAGCTGTCGTGGTGAGCAGCAATACGGTCACGTGTTATTGTTCCGCTAGAACGCCATCAAATCGAAAAGATGGGTGTTGTTACTCGTTGTCAATAGAGCTGTTTTACCAGGCCGCTGGTCCGGTCGAGGCGGCGTCCTATTTCTTTCTCAAATCTTGTCCCCGAAGGTTTGCTGCCTCAGATAAGCGCCACCCCCCCCTCGCTTCTTCTGCTGCAGCTGCTTTCCAGTCATGGAGGGGAGAAGCCGCCGCGGGTCCGCTGGATCCCGCTCTGCAATGGTCCTCCTCTTCTCCTGCTTCCTCTGCGCAGGTAACCAACACCCCCCCCCCCCCCGCCCCCAGATCCTTCTCCCTAACTTTCCTCCTCCCTCTTCCTTTTTCTTCAGCTGAGATCTTCTTAATAATAGCTCCTTTCCGGAAGGAGAGCGGGGGTTGGGGGGGGGGGGGGTTGCGTCATCTAATCACCCCTGCATAAAAAGGGCAATCAGAGCTACTCGATCTCATTTGCTTCGTTTACGGGAACTGCCTCCTTCCATGTTGATTTGAGTGGCCATCTAAGCTCGCGCTTCTTTGTAGTTGTAGACTTGTAGTACTACCCTCTCTCTCCTCCAAGTTTTTTAGCCGTCAAAAGACAGGATGAATCCCGAGAACTGGGCTTCTGCTTTCTACTACTTTAACTATTGTTCCGATCCCATTTTCAAAGAAAAGAGGAGTTCTTATTGCTCTCGCGGTGGATTAGCCTTCGGTTTCCCCCCTCCCCTCCAATTTTCTTTTCTTCCAGAAACAAAAATTTAGTACGGTGACGGCGTTGTTTAACGTTTCCTTCTTGAGGCCACTCGTTTGCGTCAACTCTAACGTTTGAATCGTTCCGGTTTCCCGGGCAGCGTCGCAGCCCTTCATCGGCGTCAACTACGGGGAGGTGGCTGACAACCTGCCGCCCCCGGCGGTCACGGCCAAGCTTCTCCAGTCCACGTCCGTCTCCAAGCTCCGCCTGTACGGTGCCAACGCCGCCGTCATCCAGGCCTTCGCCAACACCCCCATCTCCCTCGTCATCGCTACCTCCAACGGGGACATCCCCTCCCTTGCTGGAGACCCCAACGCCGCCGCTGCCTGGGTCGCCGCCAATGTCCTCTCTTACTACCCTGCCTCCGCCATCTCCACCATCTCCGTCGGCAATGAGGTCCTCCTGTACGGCGATGCCAACCTGGCGGCCCAGCTCCTCCCGGCCATGCAGAACCTGCGCGCCGCGCTGGCCGCCCAGTCCCTCGTGGACAAGATCAAGGTCTCCACCGTCCACCCCATGTCGGTGCTGGTACAGTCTGACCCGCCCTCGTCGGGGACGTTCGACCCCGCCCACGCCGACCAGCTGCGCGGCATCCTCGGCTTCCTCCAGCAGACGGGTAGCCCCTTTATGATCAACCCCTACCCGTTCTTCGCCTATCGGAGCGATCCCCGCCCGGAGACGCTGGCCTTCTGCCTCTTCCAGCCCAACCAGGGCAGGTTCGACGCCGGCTCCCAGAAGCTGTACACCAACATGTTCGACGCGCAGGTGGACGCCGTCCGGTCGGCGATGAACCGCGAAGGGTTCGCGGGCGTCGACATCGTGGTGGCCGAGACGGGGTGGCCGTACCGGGGTGACCCCGACGAGGTCGGAGTCAGCGTGGACAATGCAAAGGCGTACAACGGCGGCCTGGTCGCCCACCTTCGGTCTCTGGCGGGCACGCCACTAATGCCTGGCAAGTCGGTGGACACCTACCTCTTCGCCCTCTACGACGAAAACCTCAAACCCGGCCCCACATCCGAACGCTCCTTCGGCCTCTACCGACCCAGCGACCAAGCCATGGTCTATGACGCCGGCCTTGCCAAATCGTCTCAGTCACAGGTGGGGTGTGCCCATTATTGCTAGTTATTACCGTCATCCATGATCAATTGGCTATGCTTTTTCTTTCCCCCCAAGTTTTTTGATGCGGTGGGGCCGGTCATGCTGCAGGGGCAGGTGACCCCTAGCCCGGCGCCGGCGTCAAAGAAGCCGGCAGGCTGGTGCGTGCCAAAGACGGGGGTGAGCGACTCGCAGCTGCAGGCGAACCTGGATTACGCGTGCGCGCAACCGGGGGTGGACTGCTCCGCGATCCAGCCCGACGGGGCCTGCTACAACCCAAACACGGTGGCGTCGCACGCCAGCTACGCCATGAACATGCTGTACCAGGCCGCCGGGAGGCACCCCTACAACTGCGACTTTCGGCAGACGGCCACCGTCACGTCCAAGAACCCGAGTACGGCGTCGTTCCCCTCCGTCCTTAAGCGGTGGTGGCTGGGGTGGCTGCGGGAAACACGGCTCCACTGCGTGGCGTCGTGGCACACGGCGGCCCTGGCCGTGGTGACCTGCGTGGTGGGGGCGCGCGACCTGCGGAAGGGGATGCCGTGGCTCTACTACAGCGCCCTGGTCACGCTGCTGTATTTTGTTGACTTGTCGTTGACCGCCTTCCTAATACTGATGTGGTGTTTGTTCGTGTATTCTTTTCTTGAATCGTAGGTTACGACGCGTGTACGTACCCGGGGATCTGAAATCACCCAACAAAGTATCCCATACATATATATGTATATACGTATATATGTATGCATGTGGTATGGCCGTGTGGGGAAGAAAGATGTCGGTTTGGATCGACAGACTGTTGCGTTCCCCATAGTGTACTGTTTGTAGAGAAGAAGAAGATGGATAGAAAGGAGGAGAAGAATAAAGTCATCCAGACTGGCGTGGCGGGCCGTACGTGGGAGAAAAGAGACTACGCACTCACTCCCTTGTGTTGTCCCCTCTTTTGCCTGCCTCTGCCTCCTTTTGTTCTTCATCTTGGTCCTCTTTTTACTGCTACGATAAAGATGATGTGATTAATGCAGGGCACAAATAAGGATGTGATTAGATCAGACATGTCGGGGTGTGTTTGTGTGTGTGTGTGAGAGAGAGAGAGAGAGAGAGAGAGAGAGAGAGAGAGAGAGAGAGGCAGGGCGTGATTGGTCTTCTCTGGCCTGTTTGTTTCTGCCCCTCTTTCTATGCTCCTTCCGTGGTGTTTCTTCCTCATATATAATTGAGCTGCATGTCTCTCTGTACAGTAAACGCAAGGTTGGTCCCCTCCCCCTACTGACGATGCGATTCCTCACCCATTACTGCTTGCTGATCGATCGATCACGAGAGGCGACGCGAAGGTTCTGTCGCCTTGCAAGAACGCGTGCAGGCCTATATGTGTCATTAATCTGTGATGGGAAATTCTTAGCGCCTCTTTGGTAATGGGTTGGAGTTAAGATAACTCCAACCCATGTACAAAGTTACACATGTGTAACTCATTATTTACTTTGGTAATAATAGAATTAACTTTGATCATATGGTGAGTTAACCTACTTTTGTAAAACACACTTTGGTAAGAACAAGTGAGTTAACCTATCTTGGGAATGGGAAAAGGTGCATTTAATGTGCATTAATGCTTGTGATGTGAGAGGAAAAAGTTGTTAACTCACTTGAGTTAACTTTGTCCCCCCTCTAGAGGTGGGTTACAAAAGGTGTGTTAACTCACTTTTAACACACTTTTACCCCAACCCACAAAGTTAACTCTAACCCACTACCAAAGCACTTTTTGAGTTAACTCTAGTTAACTTGGATAGAGTTAAATGTGAGTTAACTCTGAGTTAACTCAGAGTTAACTAGAGTTAACTCAAAAAGTGCTTTGGTAGTGGGTTAGAGTAACTTTTGTGGGTTGGGGTAAAGTGTGTTAAAAGTGAGTTAACACACCTTTTTGTAACCCACCTCTAGAGGGGGGACAAGTTAACTCAAGTGAGTTAACAACTTTTTCCTCTCACATCACAAGCATTAAATGCACATTAAATGCACCTTTTCCCATTCCCAAGATAGGTTAACTCACTTGTTCTTACCAAAGTGTGTTTTACAAAAGTAGGTTAACTCACCATATGATCAAAGTTAACTCTATTATTATCAAAGCAAATAATGAGTTACACATGTGTAACTTTGTACATGGGTTGGAGTTATCTTAACTCCAACCATTACCAAAGAGGCCTTAAAGTCCGGGCCCGGCAAATCTCGCATCGTGATTCTCGCCTCATAACGCGGCGGTGGATGTCGCTGAGACTCTTGTTCGTATATTTGTTATGTGAGAAGGTGATCGAATTCTAGAGGTGGATGGTTTGCCAACTACTGATGTAAGAAGAGGTGCAATTTTGTAGGTTTGAGATAAAACATCTCACTTGGTTAAAGTTCTGTCATAAGCATTTTAGCATCGGATAGGAATATTGTGGAAATTAAATTTCATCTAAAAACTCGAACGTTTTGGTGGCAGTTAAAGACTAATTTGCATTAACGTCATGATTTACTCTCCTCTTTTTCATATTTTTCTTTTGCCTGGGAAAATAGGGAACTGAATCTATTAATCTTAAGCAAAGAGTACATAGGAGTGACTGCAAGTATTAATCTATATTGTGGAGGTTTTTTCTTATTTGAGCCGAAACCAAATAGGTCTACACTCAGAGGAAAGGGAAGACGGTCGCCGGTAGCGGACGCAGACCTGCAAAATCAGAATAGGATCAGGGAGTTCGGTTGAAGAACTGGGGAGAACCCTCCGATGCCTAAGTCAGTAGCGGACTTGAAAGGAAGGGAGTTCTCGTGTGTGATGTAGACACCCGGTTCCGACTAATTGGTTGAACCACATTTCTTGTTATCTTAGTGGGCCCCTAATTGGTCACTCACCTTCAGCCCATCATTGGCCTTGTTTTGAGTCCATTAAACCATTAAAATGCCTTAAAATCCTACACATTATCACTTTGAGAGAGTCCTTGGGATATAATAACTCTTATCTTATCATATGATTGGCTAATAATTCATGATTATTTCGGATTTATTGTCGCGACGCATCGTAGCGCCGCGTCTCTAGTCGCGACGGCCCTGGACGCTGCGACAGCCTATGCATTATCCATGCACGTGGGCAATACTGTCGCGTCGCCCCGCCCCGTCGCGTCTTAGTCGCGGTCCTATGATACGCCGTGACAATGACCGAACCCTCTGGCCACCGCAACAACCTCCTATTTATCCTCCTATGAATCTAGCTTAATCCCTTGGGATTATCTCCACCCCTTGGGGCGAGATTCCGGCCCTAGGGACTCTCCTTGGCATTCCTAAGGACTCTCCCTCCGTTTTTTAACAAGGCTTTATCTCCCATTTTAATTTCAGAGCCATTTAAGGGAGATAATATCATTTTTTCTCACTCCAAGCTCTATATAAACAAGGTCCCTCCTCAAGGACAGGGAGAGCCAGATTACCACCCCGAAGGGTTGCCAAATTCTCCCCTGACCCATACTTAGCCACGCAGCAACCCTTTTCCTCCATTTTTCCTCACATCCCTCTTCACCCAAAACACCTCATTTCACCATCTATGGAGCACGGGACGTGAGAAGGGCGACCCTAGCACTCTCCTGAAGTTTTGAACGATCCTTCGAGCTGCAACAATGCTAAGGAGTCGCCCTAATGGGGCTCACCCTCTTCCTTTTCCTTTCCTCTTCTTTTGCATGCATTCTCCATGTCATTCTTAGATAGAACATATATACCACACACCCACGTTTCCTACTACTCAAGGGGTTTAAAACCACCTCAGGTCCGTTCCCTCCATGCTTCACATTTTTCTGTATTTAAGAATGGTTACTACGCTTAACATAGTCTAACAGGTTTTTATTTCTGTTTTTCGTTGTTTTGGCAGGCACCCAAGTGAAGATCCACGAGGACTCTCATCCCCTAGCCGGTTGGAGGACGGAAGAAGGTCTCATCCATCATCTCCCGCACAGAAGAGAACACGACGGTGGAGGGTGACGCATTATCAGCACTGTCGCGGCAACCATGACGACCGTGACATGAGGTACACCCCCCGTTCTCTCTCCTTTTCCTAGAGTAGTTAGCCCAGACATTTCTCTTCTCATTAGACAACTATCTAGGTGGCGATCACATCCATATTTCCATGCCATTAGATTTAGTATGTGTTTGCGTGTCGAGGGGGGTACAATCCTTGTGGTTACACCTTTTGGCGATCACGGTGGGACCTTCACTGCCACTGCCACCCTCGGGAATTTTAACTGCTTGCTTGCCATGTTTCCTTTGTTTCTCTCACTTTAGTGCCCTGTTAGTATTTTTTCTTTGTTCCCTGTATTTTTCGTGTTCTGTTCGTGTCGCGACCTATCGCGGCGACGCGATAAGGTCGCGTCGTTTGTCGAGGACGCTTATCAGGTCAACCTCCTCTTCCTTCTATCTGTCATATCTTATTTCTATCAGATCATGCGTCCTTGTGATATCTCTTTGTATCATATGTCGTCGTGCTTCTGAGTGTTAAAATTCTGCTAGGGTTCGGACTTTCGGTTTATTTTTTTACTTGTAAGTTTTCGGTTCGAGTCGTGGCATATCGCGAGGACGCTACAAGGTCGCGTCGTGGGGGGGCGTCGCGTCATCAGGTATGCTTTGTATGTTATTGTTTTGACTCATGAATCGGTCTCTGTGTGCTTCTTGGCCCATGTGGTATTGATTTACTGTTTTTGTATCATTTCTCATTTGATAGGGTAGTCTGTTTGAGCTTATTGAGGACCTTTTGGTGTTTTCGGGCTTCTGTTCCTATCGCGACAGGTCGCCCTGTCGCGATAAGGTCGCGGCGTATACGGTCGTCGCGACTCTGCCCGAGGGCCATTTGGTCGCCCTGTTTGCTTCTCATCTATCACCCGTGCATACATTTCGGGCATTTAGGCCCATTGCATACGCTTTTGAAACCCATTTATTCAGGTTCCCCCTTGGATGAGTGAGTCCTCTCACCTACGAGCACTCGTAGGCTGACTCGGGCCCACCTTCCGAGGACCTCCGTAAGACCCCGTGGCCGTACGCACGTTGCAGTTCGCCGGGCTGGTTGTACTAGTTGTACCCCTTAGTCTGGGCCACCCCTTTTGCGTGTGAGCATACCATCTCTTAGCTTCACCGGAGGACTTGAGTCCATACCCATTAAGGTCCACTTGACCGAGTGACATCCCCTTAATTAATTCATCTAAAGGTCAACTTTAAACCTTAGGAAATTTGCGTTTTAAACATGGCAACTTGAGTGTTTATCCCTCCTCCTCTCTGTCTTTCTTGCTGTGATTGAGTCTAGGTTCGTCTGTATCACCCCCTATTTGTCTTGGGGGGTGTATGCGTCATTGTTTAGGGAGATCGAGTCAGTCCCCTCCTTTCTTTGTATCTTATCATAATCCCCTTTTCGATATGGATCAATTTCGGGTCCTTGCCGACGATGCCCTTCCTCTCGGGTTGCTCGAGAAGGTGGCCCAACCCTCCATGGTCGCACTCCCGGGGCATATCCGGCCTCCCTCCGTCACTGGGATTCCATCCCGTCCTGCCTCTCCCCCTGGGGGTGATGACCCCCACTCAGAATTCAGCCAGCTCCTTCCCCACCTCATTCCGGACCAAGTCCGAGAGTTTATAGCTGCTGCCAAGGGGAAACAGCCTCTGTCTCCCCGGGGTCAGAATTCAGTCCGACCAGCGGATTCCTCCGCCCGTGTCGCTTCAGCACCCCACCTTCCGTCATCAGGGGCAGACCCTACACCCCTCCGCCCTCGGGCCATTCATTTTTCGGAACCAAGCTACCTTCCCTCGAGAGAGGTCCGGCCTCAATCCCCCCTAACTACATGCTATACGGCCAAACCAGCTCCCCTTCCCCGTGAGAGGTCTCACTCATTCGAGCAACCTCGCTCCCTTATTCCTACGCATCAAGCCCAGTCTCCCTCCGACTTCCTTGCGGAGTGGACAAGCATGAAGAAGGAGCTTCATGACCTCCGGAGACAAATCGATCCTCGGAAGGTAGCTGATATTGCCCTCCCATCTTTCCAATATCTCCGGGTGCCACCCCAGTCGGAGCTCCCTGTCTACCGGCGATACTCAGGGGTAGGAGACCCTTATGTTCATCTGAAAGATTTTGTTTACGAGTCAGCACCGCACAAGTATGACCGCCACCTCATGGCATACTTGTTCAGAAAATCCCTGGATGGTCCGGCTTTGGAGTGGTTCTACTCATTGCCTCCTGAGGAAGCCAAGGATTTCCAAATTGTTCAAGAGAGATTTCTACAAACAATTCCAAGATCGGGTGGGACCCGAGTATTCTTTTGTGGATCTGGTAGCTGAAAAAATGAAGCCAGAGGAGGAATTCTCCACTTATGCTGACCGGTGGCGTTCTTTGGCCGCCAAGGTCCGTTGCTCAATGCCTGAGGAGGAGAAGGTGAAATTGTTGATTTCCAACGCCACTCCAACCTACCGAGCTATCTTGGCCATGAACGATATTTCTACCATGCACCAGCTATATAGTCGAGCCCGTTTTATCCAGACCCAACTTAAGGACTCGCCTATACATTCCATGTTCGAAACCCCAAAGACCCGTTACACCAAGAAGCCACAGAGCCGAGTCACCGAGGGGATCCAGACCAATGAACAGGTGGGTGCAGTTAGTAATCCCCAAGGCCCGGTAGGTAGGTCTCCCTACACCCAACAAGCCCAACAGCCATGGAACAACAACAACAATAGACAGCCATCTCCCCAAGGACAAAACCCTCCACAAGATCAGCGCCAGTACTCCCAAGTCCCTCCACCGCAAAATGGCTACGCCCCTAGAAAGCCCAATGGACCCAAAAGAGCCCAATACCCTCCTTTGCCCGAGTCTCTGGCCGATGTCTTCGCAGCCCTCATGTCCATGAATGCCCTGAGACTCCCTCCTGAGAAGGCGAACTGGAATATGGCGGCCGATCAAACAAAGTACTGTGTCTATCACTGCCATCTGGGCCATAATGTGTCGGATTGTTTTCAATTATGGGATATGATATATAATCTCCATGAGCAAAACCAAATTGACTGGGAAGAGATGAAAAGATTAATCCAGACTCTGAGGGACCAACAAGGTCAGAGGCAACAACAGCAACAGCAGAGGCGACAGCAGCCGCAGCAGCAATAGCAACATCAGCAACAACAACAACATCAGCAGTACCAACCCTTCCAGCAGCAATACCAGCAGCAACAACAACAACAGCAGTCGCAGTAGCCGGCGAATGACCTAGCCATAATCTGTAATCTCATGCCTCAACATCAGGCCGCTCCAAACCCCCAGCCAGCTCCACCACCTCCTCCACCCGCACATGTTAATCCTGTTATCCACCATCTTCCGTGTAAGGCCTCGAATTTCCGTCGCATTTTTTTGTGTGCCGTGTATGAATATTGTGCTTGTGTATGTATGTATGTACATACATATGTATTAATTAGTATACTTATGTGTGTATGTGTATAATTTAGGTATAAATAATGTATGTATTGCTTGATGGTAGTGTGTGCATAATACCATATAGATATTACATGTATATATACAAGATGTGCTTGGTTTTGATGACCAAACTGTCCCCATAATAAATATTTCCATTATTTATATATTAATTTTGATGATTAACAAAATAACACTAATGGATTACTTGAGCCTTAAGTACAGGAAATAAAAGAAAAATGAAAGTTCAAGACAATCTGGTAAGTCTCATCACTTCTATCCAAGTCTTTGTATCGACTTCTTTGATAAGCAGAACGATTTCCTCTTTGACCAGAAAACTCAAAACAAATCGATATCGTAACGATTTCTTTAGACCTCGTAACGATTTCTTTAGAACTCACAACGACTCTCTAGCCGTAACGATTTCTTTAGACCTCGTAACGATTTCTTTAGAACTCACAACGACTCTCTAGCCGTAACGATTTCTTTAGACCTCGTAACGATTTCTTTAGAACTCACAACGACTCTCTAGCCGTAACGATTTCTTTAGACCTCGTAACGATTTCTTTAGAACTCGCAACGACTCTCTAGCCGTAACGATTTCTTTAGACTTGTAACGATTTCTTAGAACTCGCAACGACTCTCTAGCCGTAACGATTTCTTTAGACCTCGTAACGATTTCTTTAGAATTCGCAATGACTCTATAGTCATAACGATTCTTTAGACCTTGTAACGATTTCTTTAGAATTCGCAACGATCTATAGTCATAACTATTTCTTTAGACTTCATAACGATTTCTTTGGAGTTCATAACGATTTCTTCACTGATCATAACGCCTTGCTTTGTATAACGATTTCCTTACAACTTGACAGTCATAACGATTTCGTGTAACGATTTCCTTACAACTCGATAGTCATAACGATTTCTTGTAACGATTTCTTCAGAACTCACAACGACCTGCTTGTTGTAACGACTTCATAAGTTATCACATCGATTTCCTTACAGTTCATAACAACTTGCTATAATTCATAACGATTTCATAAGTCAGCAAGATTCTTTTATCGAATTCTTGATGCATCAGTATAATGCCTTTTAATAGCATTGAAAAGTCAAAGTCATATCTGTCCGTGACCGCTATGCATTAAATGCTCTCCGATCGTATCTCCCATGCATGCAGACAATATCTTCCATTTCTATGCTACTCTGTCTACGTACTTTTTTAGACAGAAAGGAGCTTTGCTATATACTGCAATATCTGTTCCATCTCAACTAACAATAAGACAGCAGTCCTAGCTGTCTTCTATTATTGATGATATGCTTACAGATATCTGACAAGACTCATCTGGACAAATTGGACACAAGATACAAAGTTCTATGACATCTCTTTGGCGTGTACACAAGGATAAAAGACTGACGATCAGAAGCTTCCTCAGTGACCAGTCTAACGTACACAAGGATAAGAGACAACGGACAATTCAACGTTCGAATTTGAATCAGCAGTTTAAATAGAAGACTCAAGACGGAAAAGCAAGGGTGTGTGCAACAACGCTTGATTTTAGAAGAAGAAAGAAATCCATCTCTCAGAATCTTTAGAACTTTGAAGAAGAGCGAAGCCTCCACTCCAAACCTTGTTCTAAGCTCTTAGCTCTCTGGGCTCAAAAGGAATCTTCTCATTTGTAAGAGCCTGTGTGGTCCTTGGAGAGAAAAACCTTGTTAAATCTCTTTCTCTCGGGGGCTTAGGAGCTTCAGTGTGTAGCTGGTCAAGCTAGAGTCTGAAGCCTGTTTCACACCCTTTCTCTTATTAGGTTGTGTTCCCTTCTGGACGAAGGAAGACCTGGTGGTATCCAGGGTGGTTGTGTTCCCTTCAGGCTGAAGGAAGACCAGTTGAGGTGGGTGTAAGGATCCTTAAGGGGGATTGTACCCTTGGTAGTTAAAATCCTGAGGTATTGCTCAGGACTGGACGTAGGTCTCCTGTGGAGAGGAGTTCCGAACCAGGATAAAATCCTTGTGTCTTGGGATGTGTTTTTGTGTGATTGTTGTCTTGTTTGCTTTAACTCTAACCTTGTTATTAAGTGTCAATCCTTTCAGTAAACAGGTTTTAATCAGAGATCGAAGTTTTAATACCCATCACCCCCCCTCTGGGTACTAGCGGGCACAGGTTTCTGCATGTTTTAGAGTTCTGGCCGAAGGCCAGATTGGCGTCAATATCAGTAGACGTCGTGTTGTGTCGGCGTCAACCCAATGGATGCCAACACTAAGTCCAGCGTCCAGCGATGTGGACGCCAATTTCTCTGACCTGCATGCATTGCAGACTCGAAATCCAGGGAGCAAGCTACCCCAACCATTGGGGAGCTGTCCCCAACGGTCTGAAAGGGGTATCACATCATCTCCTGCGTGGGTGAGAGGTCTTTGGCTATATACTAAGCCATTTTTGCAACTCACACCCTTCTCTTTGCCCCTATGCAAGAGAGGAAGAAGAGAAAAAAAAGAGAAAACCCTAAAATCTGTGTGAAGAGCTCACCTTTGCAACCCTAAATTCTGCTACCTGAAGCTTGCACCGACCATCTACTGCAGCAAGGAGCTAGCTGGAGTGGAGGAGGAGGCTTCCCCGACCTTATCTTGGAGCCATCTTCATCCTAGAACCCGGAGTGAAGCTTTTCTAGGAGCTTCTTGGGACAGCCCAAGGAGAGCTTCACCGAGCCCTAGATCCGTTTGGTGTATGTTCTAGAGACAAGTACCCTACCCATAACGTCCTTGTATGTGTCTAGGTTGGTTTTATCATTTTTGTGCATTTTCCCTCGTGTCCTAGATCCCCCAATTCACCCTATCTTTGGAGCTCAGGTCTGTGTTTTGCACAGACCTGAACTTAACGGCAACATCTGTTGTCGTTAAAATCATGCTTAGCGTCCAGCGATTGTGCCGTTAACATTAATTAGCGGCCATAGCTTGCCGTTAAGTTCATCTGAGCAGAACAGCAAGCTGTTCTACACTTCTATATGATTAATTTTGATATGTTTCACGATGAGGATATAATGTAATCTCTTATATGCTATGTATACTAGCTAATGTGATGGATGGGAATGTGAATGTACACTTATTTTGTGGATGGTAGAGCTTATTTACATATTTAAAAGCATGTGGAAGAATGTTCATGTGTATGTTCTCACCATTATCCTGATAATCCGTGGTAAAATCATGTTGCCCTAATTTTGTTAGACCATGTATGTACAACCCTGTCTGTGCTCTGAGTTTCTGGAATTTTCCATGCTTGTATGATTTATTGAATTTTCTGTTTTGGGAAATAGAAATCATGCGTAGGTCACGATAAATCTTCCGTAAATTGTGTATTGCCCAATAAATTCGGGAATAAATCATGTGGCTCTATGCATGCTAGGGTTCAGACAGTGAGTTGTTAAATTTGTGATTGGTGTTCAACTCCATGCTAACTTGAATTGTGGATAGCATGTGAATTTGATGTTAGATTTTCTGTAATTACGTTTTAGGTTAGAAAAATCTGAAAATTTGCATGTGGGATCCTAAACCCGAAATCAGCTAGTGGTTAAAATTTCAGGTCATTTGGACAAGTATATGACGCAATATGAATTTTCTATGTAGAAATGTGAAATTAATGCATGCCGTTGCAAAAATGATTTAATTCTGTTTATTTCAACCTGAAGGGTGAAATTCCCTGAGTGTAAAATTTCTGTAATTGTAGTGTCATGTCAGGAAAACAGAGCCCCATGTGTGTGAATGAGTGAGATGTGAGTGTCATGTGCTAAACTAAGTGCTTAAATCGGAAAACGTGTAATGTGTAAATTGTGCCAAGTGTGACACTGCTTCCACAGAGGGCAGTGGAACCGTATCAGGGAAAAGTCCCCCTGAGAAGGTTCAATGTGTTGTGACCCTAAGGGCATTAGGGGGAAATCCTGGAGGTGGACAAGTACCACTGGTTAGGGTGGAGACTTGTTCTCCCGGTCTGCGCAGTCCAAGAGTCGCCATTGTATTGCCTAGATGGCGTCTATGTGATGTGATGTGTTGTGTCCTTTGGTGGTTTGGACTATGTGTCACGGCACTAAATGTGAATGTGTAAATGTGTATGTGTTCATGTGAAAAATGTGAATGTGAACAATGTGTAAAAGTGCATGTGTAAAGTGTGAAATATGCGAATTTGAAATTGTGTAAAAATGTGAAACCAAAATGTGAGGATGTGAGTTTGTAATCCATGTTATGACAATCTGAAATCATGCTTAAACAGTAGCTTTACTATGTTATGATCATGTGTATGCAAAATGCCTAGAATCCATGCTAGGGATAAATGTTAAGCATATATAAACAACTTCCATACTTGGTTGTTCACATGTTGTGATTTAATCGTTGTTGTAGCTCTCATGTGTTAGATTATGGTTGCTAAAGCATGTAAAACCAGCAAGCTTAAAGCATGTAAAATGGTTACGTATATGCGTAGGAATGTGTAGATTCCATGTTAGGTATGTTTCCTTTCATGCATGCTCGGGAATTCATGTTAATGGCTTTCATGTCTTAGTTGGTTGAAGGTAGATTTTTATGTGAGGAATGAATAGAAAGCATGTGATAGGTGATTCTATTTTAGGAAATCTGAAAGCATAGTCCATGTGTTTAAATTGTAGATTCACCATGATAGGTTGTAAAATTTAATGTCAAGCATGCTACATGTTGTGTCTTGTGAATGTGTATGTAGAACCTACTATGATATGTGCATGTACGGTATGTGTAGAATTACTTGCGGAGTCTTTTAGACTCACTACTTGCTTCGGCGTACAGGTGTAGTTGGTGACGAGACACTTGTGGAGGAGACGTTGGAGACCGACTCCGAGCGCGGAGATTAGAGTGTTGGAGTACTTGTGACATTTTGTGATTTTCATAGTATGTAAATTGAACATTGTACTAGCATTATCATGGAAGAATGTATAAGTATGGACATCTATGTATTTGATTTTCAGCAATTTAAATTATGTGGACTTTTAGCTCTTTAAATGTTATCGAAACATGTATGTTAAATGTGGATGATGAATGAAATGAAGACAGTGGTTCTTTTACTTCCGCTACTCTGTTCTTATATTCACGTGTATCTCAGCTGAATGTCATTGTTGGGTAAATGTCCCACTGTGATGACGCTCGCTATACCGACGTGGGTTGGTATAACCGTACCGGTATAATGAGGGTCGTCGCAGAGATTGGTATCAGAACGACCGGTTGAGATTGCACATGATTATACCTAAGTCATCATCCCCATTACATGCTAAGTCTACGTAGGAATGTTCACATGTGTAAAATTGATTAATAATGAATGAAAAGTAGATAAGAAAATAGTTAGAAGACTTAGTAACCTAGCTCTAATGGTGGCTGAAATTTATTACAGCCATGGCTTCGAGAGGTAGGCGTGGCGGAGCGCCGGCCCGTGAGGACGAGCCAAGACGTGACGAGCGGGCGGAGCAGCAGGCCCCGGCACCGCAAGGTCCTGTACTTCCCCCACCGCCGCCTGTGGATTATGGAGTATTCATGCAAGGTCTGGTGCAAGCCATGCAGACGCAGGCTCATACCCAGGCAGCACTCCAGGCTCAGTTGGAGGCTCAGGTTAGACTAATAAAAGGATTAATAGTCTGTTTATTTAATTATGTGATATTGTGTTGATTGTGTATTGTTTGCTGTGATGTAGCAGGCTCAAGTACCAGCTCAGGACCATGGTGGACCTTCTACCATGGAAGATTCAAGAGGATGCTGCCACCCTCTTTTAAGGGGGAGAGCGATCCGTTGTTGGCTGAAAGCTGGATGAGGGAGATAGAAAAGATCTTCGAGCCATCAGGTGTGCAGATGAGGATAAGGTTACATTGGCCACCTACATGCTACAGGTATGCTTTAGTTATATGCTTGTATGTTTTAAGCTAGATTTGTTAGATGGTGCTTATGACGGTGTACTGCAGGAAAGAGCTGATGTATGGTGGGCTTCATTGCTGCGTACCCGGTTTGAGGACGGAGCTATCGATGTTGCTTGGGACGAGTTCGTGAGGCTCTTTCGGGCCAAGTTCGTCCCCGAGCATGTGCAAGATCGGATGGAGCAGGAATTCCTATCTTTGGCTCAAGGCTCCATGACTGTGCTGGAATATGAGGCAAGATTTTTGAACTCTCTAAATATGCACCTCACATCGTGGCAGACGAGCGCAGGAAGACAAAGAAGTTCGTGATGGGACTCAAGCCATCACTGCGGACGAGACTCGTGGCATTTGACCACCGCACGTTGGACGAGGCCCTCAGTGCTGCTTGTAGGCAGGAGGGAGAGATGGAGCAATACCTGGAAGAAAAGAAAGCTTCGCAGAAGAGGCCAGCAGCGACATTCCAACGGCAAGACAAGAAGAAAGCGGTGTACCAGACACCGCAGCGATCCGTGGCAGTCGACAGTTCTCAGGTACCCTCTGTACGTTCCCCTGGTGTGAAGAAAGAGTGTCCCCACTGTGGGAAGACACATGGTGGTACCGAATGTTGGATGATTACGGGCAAGTGCTTGAAGTGCGAAAGCAGCGACCACAAGATCAAGGATTGCCCAAGACTTCAGCAGGGAGTCCAGCGCGGAGCGCCAGCCCCAGCGGCAGTAGCAGCAGCGGCACCAGCTACAGGAAGACCAGGAAGGCCTCGAGCCCCAGCTCGAGTGTTTGCTTTAGCTCGCGAGGACGCCGAGCAGGCGGAGCATGTCACCGAAGGTACGGTTTTGCTTTTAGGTGTGCACGCTCGGGTTTTGTTTGATACGGGTGCTACTCACTCGTTCATTTCCGAGCAGTTCGCTAGGCAGTCAGCCCTAGAGTCAGGCATAGAGTCTGAGGATTTAGAGGTCCCTTTGTCTGTGCACACCCCTGCGAGTACGGTATCGACTAGGAAGTGCATTCCGTCGTTACCTGTGTGCATTGAGGATAGAATCCTAGAGGGGTTTTTCTTCTTGCTAAAGATGAAGGACTATGATGCTATTCTTGGTCTGGATTGGCTAGAGGAGCACTATGCGTTAGTGGATTGTCGTCGGAAGAGGATTGTTTTCCGCATTCCTGGTGAGGACGAGTTTCTCATCCCTTGCCAAGGAACTTGGCGGGAAAGTTAGTCATCTCTGCCATGAAGGCGATGCGCATGGTAACAAGGGTTGTGACGCTTTTCTTGCCAGCGTGGTATTAGTACCAGAGGCTGATGGGTCACCTACTCTTGCAGAGATTGAGGTAGTGCAGGATTTTCTAGACGTCTTTCCTGATGATTTGTCTGGTTTGCCACCGGATAGAGAGATAGAGTTTACCATAGAGTTGCTTACGGGCACCTCTCCTATCTCGAAGGCTCCATATCGGATGGCACCTGCGGAGTTAGCCGAGTTAAGGAGGCAGTTGCAAGAGTTGCTAGATAAGGGATTTATTCGCCCTAGTGTTTCCCCTTGGGGCGCACCTGTATTATTCGTCATGAAGAAAGACGGGTCACTTAGGTTATGCATTGACTACAGAAGCTGAACCAAGTGACTGTGAAGAACAGGTATCCCTTACCTCATATTGATGACTAGTTTGACCAGTTGCGAGATGCATCAGTCTTTTCTAAGATTGACTTGCGATCTGGTTATCATCAGTTGAGGATTCGGAGTGAGGATGTGTCCAAGACGGCGTTTAGAACCCGTTATGGACATTATGAGTTTTTGGTCCTTCCTTTCGGATTGACCAATGCCCCTGCAGCGTTCATGGATCTCATGAACAGGGTGTTTAGGCCTTATTTAGATAGCTTTGTCGTGGTGTTTATTGATGATGTGTTGGTTTACTCTCCGGATGAGGCCACACACCGTCAGCATCTGAGGTTAGTGTTAGAGGTTCTTCGTGAGCACAAGCTGTATGCTAAGTTCAGCAAGTGCGATTTTTGGTTGCGCGAGGTTCATTTCCTCGGGCATGTTATCTCCGGTGCTGGTGTTGCAGTGGATCCAGCAAAGGTCCAGGCAGTTATGGATTGGGAGATTCCAAGACCCCTTCGGAGATTCGTAGTTTTATTGGTTTAGCTGGTTACTATCGGCGATTTATTGAGGGATTTTCATCCATCGCCGCCCCTTTGACTCAGCTTACCAGAAAGGGAGTGAAGTTTGTTTGGTCCGAGAAGTGTGAGACTAGTTTTCAATTATTGAAGACTAAGCTCACGACAGCCCCGGTGTTAGTCTTACCGAGCGGTGTAGAGGGTTTTGCTATCTACACGGATGCGTCTTGGATTGGTTTAGGTTGTGTGCTCATGCAGCAAGAAAGGGTAATGGCCTATGCTTCTCGTCAGTTGAAGGAGCATGAGCGTAACTATCCGACTCATGACTTGGAGCTCGCAGCAGTGGTTCACGCACTAAAGATCTGGAGGCACTATCTTTATGGTGTCAGATTTGAGGTGTTTATCGACCACAAGAGCTTGAAGTATCTTTTCTCCCAAAAGGAATTAAACCTGAGGCAGAGGAGATGGATTGAGTTCTTGAAGGACTATGACTTCGACCTTCAGTACCATCTGGAAAGGCGAACGTCGTAGCAGATGCTCTTAGTAGAAAGAGGTCTTCGCTCCAGCAAGATTGGAAGATGTTGGAGGATGCGGCGTGCTCTATGACGAGTTAGAGCCATCGCTATGTCAGGCTTTTGTAGCTCAGCTATCCCTTAGATCCTCTGTGTTGGATGAGGTGATTGAGCAGCAGAAAGCCGACCCTAGATTGTTAGAGTTAGTGGGCAAGGCGGGCATTGCTTGTGATGAGGACGGTGTGATTAGATTTTAGCACCGAGTATGTGTCCCTGCCATTGTAGATGTCCGTGAGCATGTCTTAGCAGAGGCTCATAGGTCGCGATTCTCTACTCATCCGGGTAACACTAAGATGTACCAAGATCTGAAGAGATCATTTTGGTGGTCCGGCATGAAGAAGGATGTTGCGGATTATGTGTCTAGATGTCTAGTATGTCAGCAAGTGAAAGTCGAGCGGCAGCGACCATCTGGCCTTATGCAGAGGATGGATATCCCAGTATGGAAGTGGGAGGCTGTCACTATGGATTTCGTTTCGGGTTTGCCTCGATCTAGAAGGGGCAATGACTCGATTTGGGTAGTTGTAGATAGATTCTCGAAGACTGCTCATTTCTTGCCTGTGAAGAAGAAGTAGTCAGTAGAGAGTTTAGCTAGATTGTATGTTGGTAGTATCATTAGATTGCATGGTGTGCCGAAGTCGATCATTTCGGATCGAGATCCGAGATTTACTTCGAGGTTGTGGAAGGGTCTTCAGGATGCTTTAGGTTCGGAGCTGAAGCTCAGTTCGGCGTTTCATCCCCAGACTGATGGACAGTCCGAGAGGACTATCCAGACGCTCGAGGATATGCTGAGAGCATGTGTGCTGGATTGGAAGGATGATTGGGAGCGCCATCTACCTCTAGTGGAGTTCGCATACAACAACAACTTCCATGCAAGTATTGGTATGGCTCCATTCGAGGCGTTGTATGGTAGGCCCTGCAGATCTCCTTTATGTTGGGAGGAGATTGGTGATAGGCAGTTGATCGGACCGGAGTTAGTTCAGGAAACTTCGGATAAGATCCAGCTTATCAGAAAGAGGCTTGTTGCGGCATAGGATAGGAAGAAGAGTTATGCCGACAACAGAAGGAAGGATTTGGAGTTCGAGGTTGGCGATTATGTCTTCTTGAAGATATCGCCTACTCGAGGAGTCGTCAGATTTGGCAGGCATAGTATGTTGAGCCCTAGGTTCATTGGCCCATATGAGATTCTCAGACGTTTGGGCAGCGTGACATATGAGCTAGTCTTACCCCCAGCTTTGGCTAGTGTTCATCCTGTGTTCCACGTTTCGATGCTCAGGAAGTATGTCCGAGATCCGTCTCATGTGATTAGTCATGAGCCAGTGGAGATTCAGCCAGATCTGTCGTATGTCGAGCAACCAGTAGCTATTCTTGACCGGAAGGTTCAACATCTTCGGAACAAGAGTATTGTGTCGGTGAAAGTTCTCTGGAAGAACTTCTCGCGAGAGGAGGCTACTTAGGAGATTGAGGATGCGATGAGGAAGAAGTATCCCTTTTGTTCGATAGTATCACTCTAACTTCGAGGATGGAGTTTCTTTAAGGGGGAGAGGGTGTAAGGCCCTCGAATTTCCGTTGCATTTTTTTTGTGCATCGTGTATGAATATTGTGCTTGTGTATGTATGTATGTATCTACGTATGTATTAATTAGTATACTTATGTGTGTATGGGTATAATTTAGGTATAAATAATGTATGTATTGCTTGATGGTAGTGTGTGCACAATACCATATAGATATTACATGTATATATACAAGATGTGCATAGTTTCTGCATGTTTTAGAGTTCTGGCCGAAGGCCAGATTGGCGTCAATATCAGTAGACGTCGATGTTGTGTCGGTGTCAACCATATGGACGCCAACACTAAGTCCAGCGTCCAGCGATGTGGACGCCAATTTCTCTGACCTGTATGTATTGCAGACCCGAAATCCGGGGAGCAAGCTACCCCAACCATTGGGGAGCTGTCCCCAACGGTCTGAAAGGGGTATCACATCATCTCCTGCGTGGGTGAGAGGTCTTTGGCTATATACCAAGCCATTTTTGCAACTCACACCCTTCTCTTTGCCCCTTTACAAGAGAGGAAGAAGAGAAAAAAAGAGAAAACCCTAAAATCTGTGTGAAGAGCTCACCTTTACAACCCTAAATCCGGCTACCTGAAGCTTGCACCGGCCATCTACTGCAGCAAGGAGCTAGCTGGAGTGGAGGAGGAGGCTTCCCCGACCTTATCTTGGAGCCATCTTCATCCTAGAACCCAGAGTGAAGCTTTTCTAGGAGCTTCTTAGGACAGCCCAAGGAGAGCTTCACCGAGCCCTAGATCCGTTTGGTGTATGTTCTAGAGGCAAGTACCCTACCCATAACGTCCCTGTATGTGTCTAGGTTGGTTTTATCATTTTTGTGCATTTTCCCTCGTGTCCTAGATCCCCCAATTCACCCTATCTTTGGAGCTCGGGTCTGTGTTTTGCACAGACCTGAACTTAATGGCAACATCTGTTGTTGTTAAGATCATGCTTAGCGTCCAGCGATTGTGCCGTTAACATTAATTAGCAGCCATAGCTTGCCGTTAAGTTCATCTGAGCAGAACAGCAAGCTGTTCTGCACTTCTATATGATTAATTTCGATATGTTTCACGATGAGGATATAATGTAATCTCTTATATGCTATGTATACTAGCTAATGTGATGGATGGGAATGTGAATGTACACTTATTTTGTGGATGGTAGAGCTTATTTACATATTTAAAAGCATGTGGAAGAATGTTCATATGTATGTTCTCACCATTATCCTAATAATCCGTGGTAAAATCATGTTGCCCTAATTTTGTTAGACCATGTATGTACAACCCTGTCTGCGCTCTGAGTTTCTGGAATTTTCCATACTTGTATGATTTATTGAATTTTCTGTTTTGGGAAATAAAAATCATGCGTAGGTCACGATAAATCTTCCATAAATTGTGTATTGCCCAATAAATTCAGGAATAAATCATGTGGCTCTATGCATGCTAGGGTTCAGATAGTGAGTTGTTAAATTTGTGATTGGTGTTCAACTCCATGCTAACTTGAATTGTGGATAGCATGTGAATTTGATGTTAGATTTTCTGTAATTACGTTTTAGGTTAGAAAAATCTGAAAATTTGCATGTGGGATCCTAAACCCGAAATCAGCTAGTGGTTAAAATTTTAGGTCATTTGGACAAGTATATGACGCAATATGAATTTTCTATGTAGAAATGCGAAATTAATGCATGCCGTTGCAAAAAAATGATTTAATTCTGTTTATTTCAACCTGAAGGGTGAAATTCCCTGAGTGTAAAATTTCTGTAATTGTAGTGTCATGTCAGGAAAATAGAGCCCCATGTGTGTGAATGAGTGAGATGTAAGTGTCATGTGCTAAACTAAGTGCTTAAATCGGAAAACGTGTAATGTGTAAATTGTGCCAAGTGTGACACTGCTTCCACAGAGGGCAGTGGAACCGTATCAGGGAAAAGTCCTCCTGAGAAGGTTCAATGTGTTGTGACCCTAAGGGCATTAGGGGGAAATCCTGGAGGTGGACAAGTACCACTGGTTAGGGTGGAGACTTGTTCTCCCGGTCTGCGCAGTCCAAGAGTCGCCATTGTATTGCCTAGATGGCATCTATGTGATGTGATGTGTTGTGTCCTTCTTTGGTGGTTTGGACTATGTGTCACGGCACTAAATGTGAATGTGTAAATGTGTATGTGTTCATGTGAAAAATGTGAATGTGAACAATGTGTAAAAGTACATGTGTAAAGTGTGAAATATGCGAATTTGAAATTGTGTAAAAATGTGAAACCAAAATGTGAGGATGTGAATTTGTAATCCATGTTATGACAATATGAAATCATGCTTAAACAGTAGTTTACTATGTTATGATCATGTTTATGTATACAAAATGCCTAGAATCCATGCTAGGGATAAATGTTAAGCATATATAAACAACTTCCATACTTGGTTGTTCACATGTTGTGATTTAATCGTTGTTGTAGCTCTCATGTGTTAGATTATGGTTGCTAAAGCATGTAAAACCAGCAAGCTTAAAGCATGTAAAATGGTTACGTATATGCGTAGGAATGTGTAGATTCCATGTTAGGTATGTTTCCTTTCATGTATGCTCGGGAATTCATGTTAATGGCTTTCATGTCTTAGTTGGTTGAAGGTAGATTTTTATGTGAGGAATGAATAGAAAGCATGTGATAGGTGATTCTATTTTAGGAAATCTGAAAGCATAGTCCATGTGTTTGAATTGTAGATTCACCATGATAGGTTGTAAAATTTAATGTTATGCATGCTACATGTTGTGTCTTGTGAATGTGTATGTAGAACCTACTATGATATGTGCATGTACGGTATGTGTAGAATTACTTGCGGAGTCTTTTAGACTCACTACTTGCTTCGGCGTACAGGTGTAGTTGGTGACGAGACACTTGTGGAGGAGACGTTGGAGACCGACTCCGAGCGTGGAGATTAGAGTGTTGGAGTACTTGTGACATTTTGTGATTTTCATAGTATGTAAATTGAACATTGTACTAGCATTATCATGGAAGAATGTATAAGTATGGACATCTATGTATTTGATTTTCAGCAATTTAAATTATGTGGACTTTTAGCTCTTTAAATGTTATCGAAACATGTATGTTAAATGTGGATGATGAATGAAATGAAGACAGTGGTTCTTTTACTTCCGCTACTCTGTTCTTATATTCACGTGTATCTCAGCTGAATGTCATTGTTGGGTAAATGTCCCACTGTGATGACGCTCGCTATACCGACGTGGGTTGGTATAACCGTACCGGTATAATGAGGGTCGTCGCACTCCGCTAGATGCTCAGTGGGCCTTTGATGATGAACATGAAGTGGGCCAGCTTCTGGTAATTTCCCACGTCACACTCACTACCCCCGCGCCTATATCAACTGTAACTCCTTCCTTCACACCCCACGTTGCTACCATCACCTCGCCATCCTATTCCTCCGTCATATCACCCATTATCCCTCCACCCAACAACATCCCTTTCACCCCTACACCAGCGCCCTTGCTAGCCAACCCTTCTATCATTGACACCGCAACCCCTCCACTCCACCACAATCTTGCCCTCCGGAGCGGGCGAATGTTCCATCGGATGTACCCTAACGCATCCGTGTCCATGCTAGGTCAACCGGCCCAACAGACCAGCAATCAGCAGCAGCAAGATATGGAAGAAATCGATCCGGTCCCGAGGACCCAATATGATATCCTGAAGCATTTGGATCAAACCCCCGCCAAGATTTCCATACTAGAATTAATCAAAAGATCGCAGACTCACCAAGACGCCCTAAGGGCCTTTCTGCAAAGGGTCATGGTCAGTGAAGACATGAACCCAGATAATCTGCCTTCAGTGCTCTCGATCGTAAACAAAGGACCCACTATTACCTTTTCTGATGGTGAGTTGGCTGCCCCAGAAGCCAAAAAATGCCCTTATGTGTGACACTCACCATAAATAAGGTGGCCATCGATGCAGCTCTAGTGGATACGGGAGCTTCCATTAATGTGTGTCCATTAAGCACCCTTAGAGCATGCAACATATCAGAGCGTCAACTGCAGCCTACCCCCACCACCATCGCTGCTTATGACAATTCACGACGTGCTTGTCACGGAATGATCACATTACAAGCGGAACTAGGGCCACTGGTCATGTCAGTGGAGTTCTATGTGTTGAACATCGATCATACTTATAAGGCCATCTTAGGGCATCCGTGGATTGAATCGTTAGGGGCAGTACCATCCACAGCACATCAGTGTCTGAAATTCCCCTTCCAAGGGCGAATAGTCAAAGTAAAGAGCGTGGCAACAACACATACAGTAGAAGCAGTTGAGAGGGTGCTGCCATCAGTATGGCCATCCAATAAGCCCGTTATCTCTGTGCTCGACGTCAACTATGCTTGGGCCTATACATTCTCTTCAAATCGCCCAATTGGATCTCCCCCTGTAGTGGCAGTCAGGAGAGATATAAGCACAAATACAAAGGGGTGGAACATCATGTTTAGGCTGGGTTATCAGTCAGGAAAAGGCCTGGGTGCCCATCTCCAAAGGCGAACCAAGACTGTGGCTAGCACCAAGAAATTCACAAAACATGGCCTGGGATACTCAGAATGGGTTGCTTTCTCTTTTCCTTCACAATCGGACCATGTCCCGCTCACCTGGTCTTTGTATGAGCACTTTGTCAGAGGGCCCATCTAGCCCAGATATAACACCACTACAGAGGCACCGAAATCAGGTTACCAGGCCCTAGAAGCTCAACGGCCCAATAAGAAGAAGAAAGCTGAGGAAGGTACAGAGCACCTAGATCAGGATGATGTTGTCTCATCAATCAGTCTGCTGTTTGAAGAACCGGAAGCTGGGACAGAAGAACCAGAATCAGAAGATCTTGTTTCTGCAGTCAACCGTCTGTTCATCGAAGAGGACATGCCGCAAGTAGCAGTGCTATCAGCATCAGCAGCCACCACCAAGCGACAACTGCTTGGATTTGGTGAGGAAAGTCATTGAACCAGTTCAACCGTTTCGGTAAAAGAGCTCCGGCCAGGGTTTTCCCGGCCTCCCATTCATCTTATTTCATCCATACTTGTTTCTAATTTTGAGGTTATTCCCTCGTCTCCCCCCCCCCTTATTATTCAATTCTCTCCCGACGTCGTTGAAGCGTTGATTCGCCCTTCACCCCTTTTCACCATTTTATTTGATGGCTCAGTTCTGTCTTTCTCCCGGAGCTTCTTAATGTAACGTAGTTCCTTTCATCGAATAAAATAAAAAAAAATCAAAAATCAAAAAAAAATATATATATAGAAGATCAGAAAATTCAAATTTTTTTTTCAAAAATTTCAAAAAAAAAAACAAAAAATATAGAAAATCCAAAAAAATAGAAAACCCAAAAATCCAAAAAAAAAAAAAGTGTGTTCTCCCCAATCATCTCATCTCCTCTTTCTTCAGATGGCGATCCCCGTTTTCCTCCTCCCCTTTCTTCGAACGGCGATCCCCATTCTCTCCTTCACTATCCATCAAGACGGCGATCCCCGTCTTTCCACTCTTTTCTCCCTGCTTTCTGCCTCAGCTGTTGATTTCCCCTACCCCATTGACGGCGGTCCCCATCACCCCGCTCTCCTGCTTCGACGGCGATCCCCGTCACCCCATCACCCCGCTCTCCTGCTTCGACGGCGATCCCCGTCACCCCGCACTCCTGCTCACCTGCTTCGACGGCGATCCCCGTCACTCTGCGCTCCTCCTCTCCTCTCAGGCGGCGATCCCCGCCTTTCTCCTCCTTCTGTGCAAACTGTGCTTTTGTCTGACTGACCAACATGGTCACGTTGGATATTCTGGGCGAGGGGCCTTCTGTTCCCCTGCGCCCCATTCCTGCGGCCGGCACCCTGAGCTCGGGTGGCTCGCCTCTTCCTCCAGTCCCATCGGAGGACCCTCGCGGCCCTGCCGCACCTTTTCCTGCTCATTCTAATAAACCTCTGGACACTCCTCCAGAATCTCCTGTAAATATTGGGCTTAGTTTAGAATCAGGGGTAGAATCTGGCAAGTCCCCGTCCCCATCTAGAAAGAAGAAGGGTAATGGCATACCCCGAAGGGAAGGTATATGCTTGACTTAGTTCAAAGGTGTGGCGCTCTTCTAGCTGTCGAAGAGTTCGTCCAGGAAGCAATGGTTTTGAACTTGGAGGATCTTCATATGGAGGAAGGGCTAGACGATGGTTTCGGAATTTATGAAATCGTAGCCGAAGGAGACCCATTAGATGAGAAAGATTTTGAGATAGAGGATGCTGCTGAGGCGTATGCGAGTGGTATGAGGAGATTCGATGAACCTACCTCAGCAGTCGATGAGCCCACTAAAGAGGTAAATGTGGGGACTAAGGAGGACCCCAGGCTCTTAACCATAGCTTCCAGCCTCCCTCCCGAAGAAGAAGAAGCACTCATAGAAATGTTGAGGGAGTTTAAGGATTTCTTTGCCTAGTCCTACGATGACATGCCCGGCATTGACCCTGATTTGGTGGAACACATGTTGATCTTGAAGCCAGGGGCAGTTGCCGTCAAACAAAAGTTGAGGAGACTCCTCCCCCACATCGCTTTGAAAATGAAAGAGGAAATTGATAAACTACACAAGGCTAAGTTCATCCGTGTATTCCTCTATCCATTGTGGGTGGCAAACATCGTCCCGGTCATGAAAAAGGACGGAAGAGTGCGGATCTGCATAGACTTCCGGGACTTGAACAAGGCATGTCCTAAAGACGATTTCCCCCTACCTCACTTGGATGTTCTGATTGATAATACTGTAGGGTTCGAAACTCTATCATTCATGGACGGGTATTCAGGCTACAATCAAATTCGTCTAGCCCTGGAGGATCAAGAGAAAACCTCCTTCACCACCCCATGGGGAACATATTGCTATGTGGTCATGCCATTTGGGCTAAATAATGCCGGCGCCACTTATCAAAGAGCAATGCTAGCTATCTTCCACGACATGATTCATATTGATGTCGAAGTCTACATGGATGATATCGTGGTGAAGTCTCGGACCAGAAGAGAACACTCCTCCGTGCTTGCCAGGGTTTTTCGCCGCGGACAAGAGTATCAGTTAAAGATGAATCCAAAGAAGTCCGTATTCGGGGTTTCTTCGGGCAAGCTGTTAGGCTTCATAGTTAGCAAGCGGGGGATTTAAATAGATCCGCACAAGGCCAAGGCGATAAATGAAATGCCTCCTCCCAAGAACATATCTGAGCTTCGAGGTTTGATTGGTCAGCTCCAGTTCATAAGGACATTCATATCTCAGCACTCTCAAAGGTGTCGTCCTTTCTATGAACTATTGAGAGGAGGAGTCAGCTTTGAATGGAATGTTAAGTGCCAAGAGGCCTTTGATGAGCTCAAGAGTTACCTTATGAATCCTTCCGTGCTCCAGGCGCCCATCCCTGGGAAACCCTTGATCCTATATCTGTCAACTATTGAGGACTCCCTAGGAGTTGTCCTTGCCCAGCATGATGAATCCGGCAAAGAAAGGGCAGTCTATTACCTATCTAGGCTCTTCAATCCCTCTGAGCTCAAACTCACCACAATGGAGAAAACATGTGCAGCGCTAGTTTGGGTAGTGCAGAAATTGAAGCGCTACTTCCTAACTCACAAGGTGAGTTTGATTTCTAGAATGGATCCTATTAGGTATCTCCTTGAGAAGCCATTCCTTGCCGATAGATTGGCACGCTGGCAAAGCTTCCTCTCCCAATTTGATATTTCCTTCATAGTTCAGAAAGCCATAAAAGGGTATGCCATTTCTGAGCACCTTGCTCACCTTCCTCTTCCCCATAGTGACACGGTTCAAGAGGAATTCCCCGATGAAAACCTATCACTCATTTCTCGCGATCCCTTATGGTCGCTCCATTTCGATGGAGCTCTCAATTCTAGGGGACGGGGCATAGGTGCTGTCTTGCTCACCCCAGAAGGGATCACCATTCCTCTTTCTTATCAGCTTCAATTCCATGCCACCAACAACATCTCCGAGTATGAGGCTCTCCTTGCCGGTCTTAAACTCGCCTATCTCTTAGGCGCGCGTCATCTCAAGATTATAGGAGACTCTCAGCTCGTCCTTCGGCAAGTCCTTTCTACCTATCGTACTCGTGACCCTAAACTCAAGCCCTATCAAGATCTGGTCACTCTCCTAGCCAAGCAATTCCGTCAACTCATCTACATTCATACTCCTCGCTCTCAAAATATCCTGGTCGATGCCCTCGCATCCCTCACCTCCTCTCTCTCCTTCCCTCTCAGCCGCAGTGCTGAGACAATCACCGTTCAAAGGTTAGAAGCTCCCTCCACTCAGGATCCTTGGTTCATTAACTTTAGGAGCTCTCTAGTTTTGAAGGCAGAGAGAAAAGAAGCAAAGGAGTTATTGCTTGTGGAGCTAGGAGAAATGATAGAAGAAGAAAGGCCGTGGTACCATGAAATCGAGCTATATTGCCGAGACGGCACCTTCCCAGAAGAGGTTGAAGCAGAGGACAAGAGAGCTATCCGTAGAGCAGCATTGAGGTATACCCTAATTGGTGAAGTTCTCTATAGACTCGCTCTGAATGGAATGCTCCTCCGATGCGTGACAGATGAAGAAGCTTGGAAGATTGTGGAAGGATCCCATTCCAGAGAGTGTGGAGGGCATGTGAATAGCTAGATGTTGGCTAAAAAGATTCTTAGGTAGGGCTATTACTGGCCGACCCTAGAAGATGATTGCTCCACCTACGTTCGTAGGTGTGTCAAATGCCAAGTCCATGCCGATAAAATTCATGCTTCCTCCTCCTCTCTACATCCAATATCTTCACCTTGGCCCTTCTCCATGTGGGCCTTTGATGTCATCGGGCCTCTTGGTGATCCTAATGCTCAGGTAAAACAAAAATCTTTCATCCTCACTGCTACTGAGTATTTCACCAAATGGGCCGAAGCTGAAGCATTTGCAGAGATCAAAGGTTCAACCGTGTGTAGATTCATCATGAGGAATATCATCGCGCGGTTCGGAGTGCCAAGCAGCCTCGTCACCGACAATGGGCCTCAGTTCATATCACAAGATCTTCAAGACCTCTGTAAGAAGTTTAATATTTCTTTGCATCATTCGTCTCCTTACTATCCGCAAGGCAACGTCCAGGCCGAAGCCACAAACAAAACACTTTTGAAAATCTTAAAGAAAACTTGTGAGTCTAATAAATTTGCTGATTGGCCAGAGAAATTAGTTGATGCTCTGTGAGCCTACCTTACCTCTGTCCGCACGCCCACTGGGCAAACTCCTTTCTCACTTACTTATGGGATGGAAGTGGTATGTCCACATGAGATCCTCATTCCTTCGCTGAGAGTTCAGTTAGATAAGGAACTTAATCCCGATGAACATCGGGAGGCGTTACTTACACAGCTGGAACTCTTAGAGGAACGGCGTTTAGCTGCAGCCGATCATGTTATTTCATATCAGAATAGACTCTCAAGGTCCTTTCAAAAGAAAGTGATTGAGTGAAAATTTCAACAAGGAGACATGGTCTTGAAGCAAATTTTCATAAAACCTGGAGGTCCAAGGTCCAAATTGTAAGCAAACTGGGAAGGGTCGTACGTCGTCAAGGAAGTGTACCCCGGGAACGCGTATAGGCTAGTCAACACCGATGGTGAGGAGCTCTCTCACCCATGGAATGGGCTGTATCTTAAAAGATTCTATCCCTAACAAATTTTGATAATAACACCGCTCCGCAAAATAATGTTTTTGGCCACATGTCTCAATTTTCTTCTCATTTTGGTAAATAACCTTATGTGCAGCCACATACACAATACGGCGACCAAAGGTCATTTCCCCTTGCTTATGTCGTTCTTGCTTAGCCTTGGTGTAGCGAGTCAGAGGTCAATTCTCTTCTCACTCGGATAAGGTCTAGGGGCAAGGAAGAGATAGCTTGTAGATCAGCAAACGGTATAGACCATGTGAATGAAGTCTCAAATAGGGACGGTCAGCTCAAAAAAAAAAAAAAAGGAAAAAAAGGGAAGGAAAAGAAATGATGAAATAGCGAAAGAGAATGATAAGGAAATAGGGGCATATCAAAGAGTGACAGTATAGTTCCCCGCGGGACGCCTTTGAACCCGGTCGCCCGTATGCCCCCCAATTCAAAAGGGAGCAATGACCTTAAAAGTCCCTGAACAACAGACGAATTCCACATGTGACATACCCATTGCAAATCTTACAAGCCAGTAAACCCGACCCCGAAACTAAGTCTTGTCTCATTATTAATCTTCCTATTCTCCCTAGAAGACCAAAGGACTCCTGCACCTGGTCTATGTTAGAACACCCATATTCAAGGGGCAAGAAGCCTTAGTAAGCCAAGGATGAATGCACGCCGCACATAGATGTCATTCGCCAAACGAGAGATGGGGATGAGATCCATGGCTAATTACTCAAAAAAAAGGGCAAGGAGTGTTGTTATCGGAAATCTCAAAAGTCCAATTTTTTTTTAGAAATCTCAAAAATTCAAAAAAATAAAAAATTAAAAAAAAAAACAAAAAAAAATAAATCTAAAAATTCAAAAAAATAAAAAATTTCAAAAATTCAAAAAAAAATAGAAATATTAAAAATTCAAAAAAAATAAAAAATATCAAAAATTCAAAAAAAATTAGAAATATCAAAAATTCAAAATATTTAGAAATCTCAAAAATTCAAAAACATTTAGAAATCTCAAAAATCTAAAAAAAAATCAGAAAATCTCAAAAATCCAAAAAGAGTGTGTGTACATACCGCTTTCTTTTAGTATGCATTGTTTATTTTTCTCCCCCTATTTAATAAGGCTCAGCCCCTTGACAACTATAAAGTCACATTCATGTTTATCTAAACGCAAGGGGCTGAGCCAAAGAGCAGATCTGACTTGTTTTTGCTAAGTGTGCAGGGACAGGTAATTCTAAGGGACACGCAGCGTGCTGCTCAGTTTTTTTCCTCTATCTCTCCCGTGTTTGAAACTCATCTCACACTCATGTCAATGAGCAAACCATTCATTTTCATAAAGAATTGACATAAGAACAAAAGTTTCACTAGAATATGAGCAGCATGTACAAAGATAAAGGGGAGGTGGCTCACATATCTCCTCACTGTCCACCACCACTCTCCCCAGATCCCTCCTGCCTATCTGGAGGTGGCAGCATCTCGCCACCACCTCTGCCGCTCTGGGCGCTACCCTCACCCTGGTGGCGCCTCTCCTCCTCCTCGTTCCTCCGTCGACTGGAGGAACCTACTAAGTACTGTCCAATGGAGGCGCCAGTCGCCCGGCTGACACTCGCCCCACTCCTGCTCCTACTACGTGAATGGCCTATGTCTGTCACGATCTGCTGGAGGCTTCGTGCCACCGCCTACTGCGCCAGTAGCTCCGCGCGCAGTCGGGAGACCTCCTCCTAGTCTCCGGGCGGCCTCTGCACCCGCAGCGCCGCCATCTCCCTCGTCACCTCCGCGACCTGTGCCTCAGCCACCTCCGCCCGGATGCGCAGCTGGTCCCTCTCACTCTGAGTAGCCCGGACCTCCCCCTGGAGCTAGTCTCTCTGACCCTGGAGATCCATGGCATGCTCTGTGGTAAGCTGCAAATCTCTCTCCTACATCAGAGTAATCCGTCAATAATCAATTGATAAAAATGATCAATAAAAAATTCTTGGGTACTTACCTGCTCCTCCAGGTGTCTCCGAGCCTCCTCAGCCCTCAATACCGCCCCCGCCAGCCGAGCCTCCAGAAGTGATGGAGAGCCCCCTGCACCTCGAGAAGAAGAAGCACCGCCTGCTCCGGTGCTCCTCACTCTCTCCAACTCACTCCGCTGCGCACAAAAGCACATGTCAGTTTCCAAAATCTGCTTAAATTAGATGAAGTGCTGAAATTAGGGTGAGTACTTACCAGCTCCGCTATCTGCCTCTGTGCCGCCTCCCGATCTTGCACTGCCGAGTAAAGCAAGGCTCGGAGCGATGCAATCTTGCCAGTTACGTCTACCTGCAACGCATTTCAAATCTTTAACTCAATTCTATAAAATTAGAATTCACAGGGTTGTAATTTCAGAGTACCTCCGTACTTCAAGGCGTACGCCTGGAGGTAGGCATCATCGGTGGTCGCGTCGGACTTGACAGCCTTTCCTTGACGCTCCCAGTTTTCAATATGCTCCTTCGCCCTCTCGCACCAATCTGTCGTGTCGTGAAGTCCTCGGAAGCTTCGACCCGGTCGGCAGAAACGGTCCTGGATGGGGAACTCCATGGCACTCTATCGGAGCCCGAGGGAGCGCTGGCAAAGGTACAGGTGAAGTGGTAGCACAAGGTTTAGCGCATGCAACCACACTGACCTACCGAAGTAGGGGTGGGCCTACAGCAACCAGGGCTGTCCCTCATCACTCTCCCCCAGGTATGGCTGCCAAACCACCTGCAAAAAAGACAGATCCGATCAGTCATCAAGTAATTAAATCAAGCAAGTAATTAATGCAAAGGAAAAGGTTAAGGGTACTTACATCCAAGTAGGGGTAGCTATCTATGGCCTCCTGAAGACGCTCAAGCTGGTCCCCAAGGCTGCGGAATCCCAGATAGGAGCCCAATGGCGTGCAATGGGTACCAGACCCGGCCGTGCAAGCTCTCCTCTCCCCAAAGCTGGGAGGTGTAGATAGGCCCAGACCTGCAAGATGAGAATCAAGTTAGATGGTAGTTTATGGCAAGGTGTAGTTCAAATCAAGGGTTAAGGAGAAGGTGCGTACCTGGAGGAAGGGAAAGAATCCGCTGGTCGAAGTCTGCCGCTCCGAGGCGCCCAAGCTGTCAAACTGATGTGCTAGGAAGGCTGCTCCCTAGGCATACCCCCTACCTCACTCAGGTCCTCTAGCAGCGGCAGGAACCGACAGTGAACTGCGTCGCCCCTCGTGGCAAACAGAAGTCTGCCAAGGAA
This sequence comes from Colocasia esculenta, assembly GCA_014218235.1. Lineage (NCBI taxonomy): Eukaryota > Viridiplantae > Streptophyta > Magnoliopsida > Alismatales > Araceae > Colocasia > Colocasia esculenta. Next base: position 114,541,575 of record CM024753.1, on the reverse strand, counting down.
GAGCACGAGGAAATGACGCAGATCCAAGTCTGCCTGCACCCCAGCCTCACTCGCCAGCTCCCTCCTGCTAACTCGGGTCAGCCTGTCTAGATGCTCATCGTCGCTCTCCCCTGCTACCTTCCCTACATCAAACAGACCTAGGCTCTCCTGGAGGGGTACCCTAGGAACTAAGGAAGACCTACGCTCCACAGGTAACTCTAGGAGTCTCTCAGCTAGGTTGTGGTAACAGGGATAGGTGCATCCGCTCACTGCCCGCCCATAGATCCTGAGCCCCGTAATCTGGCTCACATCCTCAAGGCTGGGGATCATGTGTCCCCATGGGAATGTGAAGGCAGTAGCCTCCGCATCCCATCTGCTCCGCAGAGCCTGAGGGCCAGATCCGCCCTCATCCTATCCATCCTAAAGACTTCCCCGAAGCCCATCTCCGCTACCCTCTCTCTCTGGAAAGGGGGGAATGCCAGGAACACCGCCAGCACTACAATCCATGACACGCGGGCCCTCATTCCACCCTGCAGATGCATTCAAGTTCAGTTAAAGCCTTTTTTTGTGTGTTTGGTTGGGATCGCAGAGGCCTTGGTGATCGCTACCATGTCGTGTCAACGCGGGGCACCGCGACCATATCGCGTCGACCTTAAAGGCCGCGATAAGGTCGCGTCGGCCACAAGCGCCGCGACATGGTCGCGACGCCCCACCCCGCCGCGACAGCATGTCGCGGCAGGTCAGGCCAACGCGTTATCAGAACCAAAACCGGCCGGAGCCCTCTTTGTTTGATCCTCTTTTTCTTGGGCGTTTCGCCCTACATTTGCCCTCTAGGGGCTCCGTTTTCTAATTCTACACACTCATACATGGTTTAAGGTTGAGTTACTTACCGATTTCATGGCCTTGGCACGTTTCTTCCATTCCTCCTCCACGTTCACACTTGGAGCCTTCACCTCCTCCTCCTCCTCCTCCATCTCGATCTCGGGAACCTCCTCCTCGACCGGAGGATCCTCCACCCGGCATCGGGAGCTCCGATGCTCCACTTGTCGCTTCCTCCGGGATGAACCCTCGCCGGTGTTCTTCCTTCCTTCCATTGCGATTTCGGGTTGATCGGAGGGTTTTCGAGCAAATAGGATGTTAAGAGGGTGCAAGAGCAAGAGACAGAAAGAAGGTTTGAAGGATCAGGAGCTTGAGGATTTTTTGAAAGTCGGAAGGGGGAAGAGGAAGAGCCGTTTGGGTTTTGAATGGGTCGGTTCTTGATGCGACATTGTCGCGACGCCCATCCTAGCTGCGACATGAAGGCGACACCCCTTCCCGTCGCGTCATCAACAGAGCCCTTTGCGCTTGCAGAAAAAATTCAATTTTATTCTTTCAAACCCGAGTCATTACATGCTCTAATAATCAAATAATGTTACAAGTCCTTTCCTAGCTACCATCTTTCCTACGAATCAAAGTAAATCAAATCAAATAATCCCTGCCGCTGGCTGAATTTGCTTCAAAGCTTCGACGTATTCTCTGATCACGTCATCGTCTTCCTCCACCTCGGCTTGAATCGCGCTCATCGTGCATCCCTCCCAGTGAACGACGGCGCTGCGCATGTCACGTTCATCCTGTGCATCACCTCTTTTCCTCTCTTGGATGGGCGGGAAATGTGAGAGAATTAGAACCACCATGCGAGCCGCACCGCATTGAAGATAGCAACGGTCTGGATTGTAGGAAACTAATGCTTCGTTGCCCAGCAGCCTCAAGGCGAACCTGGTGCATTGGGGGAGGTGGATTATCCAGCCGTGCATGAATCGGGGGCGCATGTCAAACTCTGCCACGGTCAAATTTCGGAGGTACTTACGCCATGCTTGTATTCCTTTCACTTGAGCTGTTTTGCACCAAGCTCAAGTGCTCATGTGAAGTCGCCCTCCCACGTATGCCAAAGGATGGTTCAGCATCGTTTTGCACTCCGTGGTCAGGTCTCCCGCCGTTCGGAATTGGATGTGCATTCCCATCCATAACTCGAGGGCAATTACCGACCCATAAAAAGGACCCCCGAGCGCTGCAGAAGTTAGGCCGGCATACAGGAAACCCAAGACAGCTTGTCCAATGTTCATACCTTCAGAGAGGGAGTCAATAATGCTAAGATTGCCAAAAGAGATGGCGCCATCTGATTCTGGGAAGAGTATGATGCCGCAAATACATTTGGCGGCTGCCTTGGCAATGGCGGCGTAGTTCTTGGTCTTCCGTTTGCATTGGGAGGTAATCCACTGTGCAATTGGAAGAAGGTGGATGTGCATACCGCTCGTCATGGAGTAGAGGTCGATTTTCTTTGTGGTAACGTTTGCCAAGATGCTCCAGAGTTGATTTGCTCTACTGTGTAGGAAATTGTCGGTTCTTTGCCCCTTTGATAGCGTGGGAGGCTCAGCATGATCTCCAGCTCCTCCAGAAGGATTGTCGCTTCAAACCCGGGGAAGACGAATGTGTTTGTTTGCAGATGCCACAGCTCTGTTATCGTCGTAACACATTCCCACACATGCACCATCTTGTTGTAATTCTTGGCCAGCACAAAGACGGTGGACAGCCCCCACTCCTTCAAATGGCCAATGGACGTAGGCGGCAGTAGCTCGAGCATTGGCACCAGCCATGGCACTTTTGAGAACCGCCTTTGGCCAGGGAGGATCTGAAATAGAAGAAGAAACATGAAGAACGGAAGGGAAAAGAAGAGAAAGAAAGAGCAAAACAGGGAAAAACAGAGCATAGTGCAAAAAGTTCAGAACTTGAGAAGAAAAAACCACTTACTTGGAACTCCGGGCACATGTAGATGTGCCCCGGGATGGCGGAGAGTTGCTTTCAGATCGGCATGCGAATCCCTAGCAGCTTTTGGGCCGGAGTAGGGAGGGATATCCTCCTAGAATGCAGAGAGCTTCCTCTTCATGTCTGCAAAAAGAGGGGGAAAAGCTTGAATCTGGAAGAAAAGAGGAGAGAGGAGATTAGCTGCGGGATTAGCACTCCCAAACCCTCTATTTATAGAGTCTTAAGAGGTCCACTCCTACTCTAATCCCGAAACTAGATGTTAGGATAAGATTAGAAGAGGTTTAGGAGTCCTAGTGTTAGTCCAGATGTCTCAGGATAAGGGTAAACTCCGGTTTCCTGGTCTTTCTGGGTTCGGACTGAGTCGCGACGCCGCGATCTGACGCGACCAGGTCGCGATAGGGCGCTGCGACGCGACTATGTCGTGGTCATCCCGGGCGTCGCCTCTCTCCCCGAGGGGTTGTTTTCATCTCTGTACTGTGTATATGTGTTGTTTGTTAGATTGTTTATAATTATTGTGTGTTTATTATCTCATTATGTTTGTTTCTTGTCATCAAAAAAATAAATAAATAAATTAGTCTAAAAAAAAGAAACAAAAAAAGGGGGGGACTTCGTCACAGGTAAGTCAGGTATTGTATTTCTTTCCCTACTCCTCGCATTACTATATGATATTTTACTTATTATATCATTTCAAGGACCACCTGGTTCTCAATGTGTTCTGGGATTTGAGTTCCCCTCTACCAAAAACAGTGATAATCTAGGTGCACATTGTTAATCGATGGATAAGCCGTTAAGTTGAGTAAGCTCGGGGACGATAGATTTAGGCCTGCACTGCGGTTGTGGGTAGTCTCTTGACCCGTCCTCATTTTGGCTTAACAATAATATCCTTGATATTTTTTATTTTCTCCCTTTATTTACATTCGTTTTGATGATTTCTTTTATTTAGCCCAGCATGCATCATATAGGACTTTGAGTTTTTCTGACTCATTCCTAACTCTTGATGAGCCCTTGTTGAGTGCCCAATCATCCTCCAGTTTCCAAACAAGAAATCCAATTCCACTCCGAATCGGAAGGTTTACCTCCGAGTGAGTTATTCCCGTCAGTTTGGCAAGAATTTCCCTGTCTGGATTACCTATCCAAATTTTCCTTTTCCTTTGATCCGTTTTGGTCGCGAACCGCTCCCAGGACAGAGTCATGAGTTACCTGCCTGGCACGCACACGTCCTTCTAAAACGAAACCTGCAGGGCAATCGGCTAGGGTACCTCTCAATCGAGGGGTTGATCGTCCTTTTCTTTTCTCCTTCTCGTCTAGACTTGTGTTCTTCTTGGCATCCTGCTCGAGCAGCTGACTCGGGGGGCTTTCACGAAGATTCCAATTGCCTGTTAGTTAGATCGGGTGTCTCTTTACCTTGGCTTCCACTTTTCAGTCCACTCCACATCATTTCCACTCCGTCGTCACTTCGTGACACCTCCACTCCACCTCTACTTCGCTACCTTGCAAAGTGGAAGCCAAGGAGGGGCAATCTGTAGACACCCCGTTCCGACTAATTGGTTGAACCACATTTCTTGTTATCTTAGTGGGCCCCTAATTGGTCACTCACCTTCAACCCATCATTAGCCTTGTTTTGAGCCCATTAAACCATTAAAATGCCTTGAAATCCCACACATTATCACTTTGAGAGAGTCCTTGGGACATAATAACTCTTATCTTATCATATGATTGGCTGATAATTCATGATTATTTCGGATTTATTGTCGCGATGCATCGTAGCGCCGCGTCTCTAGTCGCGACCGCCCTGGATGCCGCGACAGCCCATGCACGTGGGCAATACTGTCGCGTCGCCCCGCCCCGTCGCGTCTTAGTCGCGGTCCTACGATACGCCGCGACAATGACCGAACCCTCTGGCCACCGCAACAACCTCCTATTTATCCTCCTATGAATCTAGCTTAATCCCTAGGGATTATCTCCACCCCTTGGGGCGAGAATCCGGCCCTAGGGACTCTCCTTGGCATTCCTAAGGACTCTCCATCCGTTTTTTAACAAGGCTTTATCTCCCATTTTAATTTTTGAGCCATTTAAGGGAGATAATATCATTTTTTCTCACTCCAAGCTCTATATAAACAAGGTCCCTCCTCAAGGACGGAGAGAGCCAGATTACCACCCCGAAGGGCTGCCGAATTCTCCCCTAACCCATACTTAGCCACGCAGCAACCCTTTTCCTCCATTTTTCCTCACATCCCTCTTCACCCAAAACACCTCATTTCACCATCTATGGAGCACGGGACGTGAAAAGGGCGACCCTAGCACTCTCCTGAAGTTTTGGACGATCCTTCGAGCTACAGCAACGCCAAGGAGTCGCCCTAATGGGGCTCACCCTCTTCCTTTTCCTTTCCTCTTCTTTTGCATGCATTCTCCATGTCATTCTTAGATAGAACATATATACCACACACCCACGTTTTCCTACTACTCAAGGGGTTTAAAACCACCCCCAGGTCCATTCCCTCCATGCTTCACATTTTTCTTGTATTTAAGAATGGTTACTACGCTTAACATAGTCTAACAGGGTTTTTATTTCTTATTTTTTGTTGTTTTGGCAGGCACCCAAGTGAAGATCCACTAGGAGCTCTCATCCTCTATCCGGCTGGAGGATGGGAAGAAGGTCTCATCCATCATCTCCCACACAGAGGAGAACGCGACGGTGGAGGGTGATGCGTTATCAGCACTGTCGCGGCAACCATGACGACCGCGACATGAGGTACACCCCCCGTTCTCTCTCCTTTTCCTAGAGTAGTTAGCCCAAACATTTCTCTTCTCATTAGGCAACTATCTAGGTGGCGATCACATCTATATTTCCATGCCGTTAGATTTAGTATGTGTTTGCATGTCGAGGGGGGTACAATCCCTGTGATTACAATGTCGTGGCTGGTGTGAGTAAGATTGCGTGATTATGTGTACCTTTGCATGGAGCTGTACCTAAGCCTTTTATAGGCATGTGTACTGGGGAGAAGGTATGAAACGTCCTGGGATCGTGCCTGAAAGGTCACGCCAGTTGGCGCGTCGTTCTGGAGTTACGCGCCGAAGCGCTCGTTGGGGCGCCCGGTAGTTATTGCTCCTCTTGATCGTGGGGCACGCGGCATGTAGTCGTTATAACCGTTGTAGGACGTGAAACGACCTGCTCGGATGCCGTTGGCCATAGCTCCCGAGCAGGATGCCTGTATGGGGAGCCGAGCCTGCCGTTTAGTAACCGCAGTGGGTACTCGGTGCGACTTGTCCTGTAGTCAGGAACCCACGTAGGCCGCTCTGGGTCTAAAGCCTGCTCCTCGAGGGGGTCTACTCGGAGTAAGATTCGAACAGACCAGGGGGCATCCGGGGATGGCCCTGCGCCGAGTAGTCATCCCTGAGGTCGTTGGAAATGGACGTCTGAGGGCGCATGGTGTCCCAGGGAAAGGATGAGCCCGTTCACTCTGCCATTGGCTATACGGGCCCAAAAAAGGGGCCCAGGTGGCAAGAATTGACCACCACACTTGCCCCCCACGCCATTGAGCCAGCTCGGGAACCGGGGTGCTCAAATGGCGGTAGGCCAGTCGAACGTTCTTCCTGCGTTAAATGCGATGGCGACGGACGCGCGAACGGCGGTCGGCGCTGACGCTTCGTACTGCTTTCTTGAGAGTGGCAGAGGATTCATGATGAAGGGGGGTACCGTGGTGAATCAGGAGCCTCTTGATATGTCCAAACGGTCATCTAAAAAGAGAGCGCTTGTAGCTTCTAGGGTTTCCCGCCCTCTCTTCCTTATAATGAAGGGGAGAGACGAAGGCGAGGAACTACGCCTTTAAAAAATCCACTGCGAAGAGCCTTTCTGCCGCCCAAACTTTCTTGTTCCTCTGCTTCCTTCTTCGTCTCCGGCCATGTCGCAGAAAGGTAAAGCTGTGGCTGGTGCCAGCGGCAGCGGCGGGGCACCGGGAGCGCCTCAGCGGACAAAGTACCACTTTTTCAACAGCCTTCGCGAGAGATACCACATCGGGCCGGAGTACGACGTCGTGCTCGCGAGGGAGGAGGAGCCTTACTGGCAGGAGAAGGTCGGTTGCATAGCGATGTCGCACGACATCCTGGAGGTAGGGTTCCGGCTGCCACTGCCGGCGGTGGCGAGGGACCTGCTGAACACCTGGGGGATAGCCCCGATCCAACTGGTGCCAAATAGTTGGAGGACGATATGAGTTTTCTGCATATCGTGCAAGGTGCGGGGCATCGAGCCTACCGCCAACCTCTTCAGGAGTCAGTTCGTCCTGACAGCCTCACCGGGGACAAGCCGGAACGTATACTACACAAAGCACCGGCTGGATCGGATGAGTGTCGAGTTTTCTCCGCGGTTTTCCAGCCACAAAGGATGGACGAATCGGATCCTCTTCCTCGCGAGGAACATGAGGACACCAGAGTGGGGGTTCCCTACGAGGGTGAAAGACCCGCGTAAGGATGTTTACCCCTTCATGGGAAAAAAGGAGGTGGCATTTTCAGAGCGTCTCAACAATGTCTTTGTCGAGAAGGCGGAGGAGTACCTCACCGAGGCCCAGCTGGTCAAGCACGGGCTCAGCCGAGCATGGAGTAAGTGCCTTTGCCTCTTCTTTCTCTCTTCTGATCTTCAGGAGTCACCTTTAGTAACTTTTCTCTCCTTGTGCAGCTGTTGAGGAGCTGGAGGTAGGCATGGACATGGAGGACATGGCCCTTTACACCGAGCAAACCATCGTCATGGCTTATGTGGTGGTTGTGGGTGAAAAGCACCCTCCTGGTGCCGCACAGGATCATCCTACCAGAACGCGGGGCGGAGAAAGTTCACAGGTTCCTGAGAGGGGGCCCGAGAAGATTCGGCTGAAGAAGAAGGCCACAACGAAAGTGGACTCAAGGGTGATAACCCGTCCCCTTTCCGAGCAGGAACTGGTCACTGACGAGGCTTAAGAGGAGGAGGCGAGAAGTCCCCTTCTTGTCAAGAAGAGGAGAAGGTTGACGAAGGCTGCACGACCGTCGGCTGATCAGGAGTCCGAGGAGGACGTTGAGGACGAGGATGCCGAACTGCTGCTTAAGCGGAAGAAGCTGAAGGCGGTGGGGCCGTCTGAGGAAGGGACGCCCCGGGCTCCTTCCATGTCACACCCCGAGGTCGCTAAGAAGATGGCGCTCGACCTCGGGCTCGTCAAGGTGAGCTCCGCGTCGGGGGGCTCTAGCATTGGAGGTGTGGAGCGGGAAGCAGTTGACAGTGCTGCTGGCGAGGGGAACACCGAAGACCTGGATAGAGGAGCAGGAGGGACTTCTGCGCCTCATGGGGCTGCCTGTCCTGCCGATGTCGCGCCTGGGACAACCACGGCGCTAGTGTCGGCGAGGCAGTTCTTCCGCCGGAGGATGCCTTGCGAGGAGATGAGCAAGTCCTACCCCCCATGCCCTCCACCGAAGTGATTGCTGAAGGTTGTTTAGTCAGCGAGAGTGCAGCTGAAGCAATTACTGAAGTAAATTTAGTCGGCGAGAGTGTAGCTCGCTCTTGGGAGGTAGGGTTTTAGGGCCTAGCTGGTGCCGAGGTGGGTCAGGCGATGGCCACTGACGCTGATGCTGCCCAAACCAGTAAGGGAGCACGACCTTCTGTGGGGCAGGCGGCCGTTGATGCCGAGGAGGGGAGCTCTGGGGAGGACCGAAGACCTCTAACTGAGGTACTAAGGAGGGTCATTCCCGAGTTGCCCTCGTAGGAGGCACTGGCGGCCGCACTGGGGCGCTTGGAGGGTCAAGCGTGCAGGAAGCTTCCTCCTTGCCCCAGCGCGTCGCGGCTTGAAGTGCTGGCAAGGTGCCGGCAAGTGAGCCCCGACCAGACTCCAGAGATCTCCAGCGGGGGAATTCACCCGGAGTGCCAAGCCCAAGACGATGGTGCCGACGACATCGACCTCGCGGCGCTGATGGACGGAGTGGGTAAGTCACTGAAGGTGCTGCGAAGGCCCAGAACCACAAGCCCCAGTGGGAGGCCCAAAATGCCTTCTGTAGGGACTTGGTGGCGCAGCACGAGGCCCGCGAGGCTGAGCTGCAAGGTGAGGTTAAGGACCTCAAAGCTACCTTCTAGACCGCCAAGCTGAATCTCACCGTGGCCCGGGCCGAGAAGGAAGCCGTCGCCAAGGTGCTATCGGACGCCAAGGCTCAAGGGGTAGCGGAATACAAGGTCGGGGCCGAATTCAAGGCTGACCTGGAGCAGTTTGGGGCTCAATGTTACCAAGTGGGCCTCAAACCTGGACGGAAGCATGGGGAGGGACTGTCTTGGCATGAGCATGCTCGGGAGGCCTTTGAGGCAGCTGTGCAGGAGTGCCGACGCCAAACAGGTGACGCCCTTCTGGACGGTGTTTAGTTTGCCCAGTTTTAGTCTGGGCGAATGCCTCCCGCTGATGACGCTGGTGGTCCCGAGCAGGCGCCTTAGTGACTTCTTCCCTTTTGCTGCTTTTTGTAAACCTGGCACAAGGGGCCCTTTTTGTAAAAGAAAACTGTGAATGAATCCCCTTTCAGAGTTGGTATATGGCCTCGCTTTTTCTATCTTCTTCCCTTAGCATTGTTCCTGTTCGAATCGGAATTCGCTGGTTTATAAGCGTTGCATGTACCGCACAGGTCAAGGAGAACCGAACAGGGTCTAGACTAGGGGTGAATGTTGAACACTTTGTGCGACCTGGAGGGTCAACATATCTCTTTCAAGTTGAAAAAACTTTGAAGTGTGGATAGTTTCAGACACTACTCCAGGCATACCATAGGAATGGGGAGAAGAGAAGTAGGATGCCGAGCGGAGGCTTTTATAGGTAAAAAGTCTTGAGATTAGATACATTCCAAGCCCTGGGTATGGCTCCGCCGCTAGGAGTAGCAAGCTTATAAGAACCTTTCCCGAGGACCTGAATGACCTGATAAGGTCCTTCCTATTTAGGCGCGAGCTTTCCGATGGCCCTTCGGGGGTCCGAAGACGAGCAGCGCCATAGAACCAAGTCACCCACGTAGAAGTGCCTTTCCCAAACTCGAGCATTGTAATACTGCGCGAGTCGTTGCTGATAGGAAACAAGACGAATGCTGGCGTCGTTCTGATGTTCACCGAGCATGTCAAGGTTCTCCCGAAGAGCACGGTTGTTGGCAGCTTCATCGAAATGGGTTGTTCGGAGAGTGGGGAGAGCCACCTCTAAAGGCACCACAACTTTCGAGCCGTATGCCAAGTGGAAAGGTGTTTCTCCCGTTGCCACTCGTGCTGTTGTTCGGTGGCACCAGAACACGTTGGGGAGCTCATCTATCCACGAACCTCCTGCGGCCTCAACTCTTGTGCGGATCCCGTGCAGCAGTGTTCGGTTGGCGTTTTCGACCAAACCGTTTGCCTGGCGATGCGCAATGGAGGTGAAGTGGTTGTAGATGCCGAGCTCGGCACACCTTTTCTTGAAAAAGGTGCTATCGAACTGCTTTCCGTTGTCGGAGGTGATAACCCTTGGAACTCCAAACCAGCAGAGGATGTTTTTCCAGACGAACTTCCACGCAACCTGCTCGATAATCGTGGCAACGGGTTCTGCTTCGATCCACTTGGTGAAGTAGTCGATAGCCACGAACATGAATGTTTTCCGACCTTAGGCTTCCAGAAAGGGGCCTAGGATGTCGATACCCCATCTGGCGAAAGGACGAGGTTCTAACAGACTGTGAAGCTGTTTGGCAGGCTGATTAATGAGCTGCCCAAACTTCTGACATTCCGGGCAGCTTCGAACAAAGGTCATGCAGTCCTTTTGCAATGAAGTCCACCATAATCCTGCCCGAATGATGTTGCACGCTAGCGTTCTGCCCCCCAAATGGCTTCCGCACAGTCCTTCGTGAACCTCTTCGGTGGCCGCAAGAGCCTCTTTGGGATTGAGGCACCGTAGGAGAGGTCTTGAAAGAGACCGTCGGTACATCTTGCCTTCAACGAGGGTAAAATGCTGGGAGCGCATCCTGATCTTTCGAGCTTCGTCCTGCTCGGGCGGAAGCTCGCCTCGAAGTGGATAGGCCAGGAGAGGATCCATCCAGCTCGGAGCTGGTGGACCTGCCTCGATGGCTGCGATGTCTACTTTGGTGCTCGGCGAGGCGAGCTCTTCAATGAACACGAAGCGAGAAGGGGCGATGTCACCTAAAGATGCCAGCTTGGCTAGTGCATCGGCACGCGCATTCTGCTCCCGCGAAACATGTCGCTGAAGACCCTAAGCCGAAGGGCTCCAAGGTGCCTAGCCGTGTGGATACCGGACAACAATGCTTCGTACTCAGCAACATTGTTAGAGGCAGCAAAGCGAAACCGGAGGGCGTATTGGAACTCTAACCCCTCAGGAGAGGTGAGGACCAAGCCTGCTCTGCTCCCCGTGACATAAGAGGACCCATCAACGTAGAGCTCCCATAGGGGCTCGTCAGTCAGCGGAGGATCCTGCTCGGTAGGGAGAGTACACTCCGCAACAAAGTCTGCCAATGCTTGCGCCTTGATTGTTGTCCTCGGGAGAAAACTGATGTCGAACTCACCAAGCTCTATGACCCACTTGATTAGCCTACCAGAAGCCTCTGGACGCTGAAGGATGGATTTCAGCGGTTGGTCGGTAAGAACCGTAATAGATTGGGCCTGAATATAGGGCCTGAGCTTCCGAGCAGCTGTGACCAGGGCAAGGGCAAGTTTCTCTGCTCGGGGGTACCGCCTCTCGGCTTCTTGGAGGACCCTACTAATGTAGTATACTAGGTGATGCACCGCTCCCTCTTCTCTGATCAGAACCGCGCTAATGGAGTGTTCGGTGACTGAAAGGTATACAAATAGTGGTTCTCCGAGCACGGGCTTTGAGAGAATAGGTGGGGCTGCCAAGTATGCCTTCAGCTCGGTGAAGGCGGCTTCACACTCTTCAGTCCACCGTACATTCCCCCCTTGCTGGGAGGTGCCTTTGGGGCCTCGCAACAACTTGAAGAAGTTGAAACTTCTTTCAGCTGCTCGAGACATGAACCGGTTCAGCGCGGCGAGGCGTCCAGTGAGACGCTGGACGTCACGCACTGTCTTCGGACTACCCATTTCAAGTACGGCTTGTATTTTCTCCGGGTTTGCCTCTATCCCTCTATTTGAAACGAGGAAGCCAAGGAACTTACCCGAGCGCACCCCAAATGCACACTTGGCTGGGTTGATCTTCATGTTAAATTTCCGCAAGGTTGCGAAGGTTTCTGCAAGATCGGAGATGTGGTCGATGCTTGGGAGCATTTTGACCAGCATGTCGTCGACGTAGACTTCCATGTTGTGCCCGATCTGCTGCTCGAACATCTTATTGACCAGCCGCTGATATGTGGCACTAGCGTTCTTCAGACCAAAGGGCATCCTGGTATAACAGTATAACCCCAAGTCTGTGACGAAGGTGGTGGCGTCTTGATCCGGAGGATGCATGCTGATCTGGTGATAGCCAGAGTAGGCATCTAGAAAGCTGAGAAGCTCATGTCCGGACGTGGCATCCACCAACTGGTCGATGCGCGGTAGGGGAAAATTATCCTTGGGTGTCGCCTTGTTGAGATCCTTGTAGTCTACGCACACCTGCCATTGGCCTTGCGCACGAGGACCACATTGGAGATCTAGTTCGGGTACTGGGCTTCCAGGAGGAGCCCTATGGACCGACTTTCTGACGATGTGATCCTGAATCATAGTCTGTCGTTCTCGGTTGACCGGTCGCCTCCTTTTCTGAACTGACGGGACCCATGGGTCCAAACGGAGGCGGTGAACCATCACTTCCAGAGGAATGCTTGGAAGCTCGTCATCGGACCATGAGAACACGTCCTAGTTGGCGAGCAGGAAGGCTCTATAGCGTTGCTGTTCGGCTTCCGCTAGTAAGGCGCCAATATAGAGGACATGCTCGGGGTTATCATCCACCTGTATTGGAATCAGATCTTCAACAGGTGTTCCTCGGCTATTGGAAGGCTGGTCGGTCGGGGGTGGAACAGGCACTGGGGCAGCGAGTGGCTGCTTCTCTCTTAAGGAGAGGACAGCACCGTCGAGACTCGCGTTAGCACCCGAGCACCTCCCCAATCCTGCTCGGAGTCGGAAACTTCATCTTTTGGTGAAGTGATGAAGGTACCGCCTTAATCCGCCCCATCAGGCCTCTACCGAGGATGGCGTTGTAGCCTGGTATATTCTTGATGACTAAGAAGTCTACTATCTTGGTCACATTTTTTGGTGCCGTCCCAAGAGTTATTGGGAGGCGGATTCTCCCCATGGGCTGAACCGAAACCCCCGAGAAGCCGTACAACGGAGACTCTACAGGAGTGAGCTGATCAGTCTTAAGGCCCATAAGAAAGCAACAATCATAGGCCAACACGTCCGGAGCACTTCCATTATCCACCAAAATCTGACGCACGTTACAGTGATTGATGGTGGCCGAAACGACCAGCGCATCATTGTGTGGGGGTAGCAACCCCTACAAGATCTTCGTTTGAGAAGGTTATAGCCTCCTCGGACTGTGCGCGTGCGGAATTGGCAGGGTACGGAGCTGGCCGGGGCGCCGAAGACCTGTCAACGACGTGCACTCGCCTTGCGTAATCGTGTCGGCTTTGAGTGCTTTCTCTGCCTGCGCCGAACCCTCCTGCGATCACATTGATTTCCTGCCCATTGTGTTCGTTGTTGATCGGCTGGGGCGGTCTTCATTCCAGCGCACGAACCGTCCGAGATAGCCACGCTTAATGAGGGACTCGATTTCATCCTTAAGCTGGCGGCATTCGGAGGTGTCGTGGCCGTGGTCGCGGTGGAAGCGACAATACTTCTCCTGGTTGTGCCGTTGGGGGTCGGAGCGCATCCTTGGGGGCCACCGAACATATGGTTCATTCCTAATCTCTGCCAGGATCTGTTCGGATGCCACCGTCAACGGTGTGTAGTCGGTGAAGGGGCGTGGTCGGCCCGGTGAGTCGCCGTTGCACCGTCCCTGGATGTGATCTGCCGGGTCTCCCCTAAGCTCCCTCTGCCCACTATCGTGCCTTATGACGGCACCACCGACCCGGCAGATCACATCCAGGGGTTCCAGGATCTCCACGCTAAAGGGGGAGCGGAAGTCCAGGTCCTCCTCCACCGGTGCTTTACCCTCTGCCCGCTGAACCATCGCGTCTATGCGACGCTCGAGGTTAGCCATGCGGCGCAAGCGCTTGGCCAACTCCTACTTGGAATGAGCAGAGTTTTCTCGACCGGTCTTGTGGGAGTTGGCTCCCACAACTGAACGCGCCGGACGCGTAGAGCGGCAGGGTGAGCAGCCACGGCGCTCCGGCGCCCGCTCCTCGGAGGGGGCGAGGTGCGATCGCCGCGGCGAGTCCACCTGCTGCTCCTGGGGAGCAGGAGGGGCGCGAGATCGCCGGTGAGAGGATTCCACCTGACGCTCCTGCGGAAGAGAGGCCGTCGGAGCCTGCGATCTTGCGAACTGGGTTTGTAAGCCCAGGCAAATGCCCGTTAGATGTTGCATCTGACCCCGGAGCTCTGCCATTTCCTGGGCAGTTGCGGGCATGGCGGTTGTTGGTGCAAGGACGTCGCCGATCCGACTAGCAGAGGCAATGGCGACGTCGACACGGGGGTCCCGACGGCAGGATTCCGCCCTCGTCTGATGGGACCTCGTCGCCCTGCTCCCAACATTTTGGTAAGAGGATCACCCGCGAGCCATGGCTGTCGTCGATTCCCACAGACAGCGCCAAAAGTGTGGAGGCCTTTTCTTGTTTGGGCCGAAACCGAATGGGCCTACACTCAGAGGAAAGGGAAAACGGTCGCCGGTAGCGGGCGCAGACCTGCAAAACCAGAATAGGATCAGGGGGCCCGGTTGAAGAATATGGGAGAACCCTCCAATGCCTAAGTCAGTAGCGGACTTGAAAGGAAGGGAGTTCTCGTGTGCGATGCCGTGGCTGGTGTGAGTAAGATTGCGTGATTACGCGTACCTTTGCATGGCGCTGTACTTGAGCCTTTTATAGGCATGTGCACTGGGGAGAAGGGACGAAACGTCCTGGGATCGTGCCTGAAAGGTCGTGCCGATTGGCGCGTCGTCTGGGGAGTTACACGCCAGAGCGCCCGTTTGGGCGCCCGGTAGTTATTGCTTCTCTTGATCGTGGGGCGCGCGGCCTGCAGTCATTATAACCATCGTAGAACGTGAAACGACCTTCTCGGATGCCATTGGCCATAGCTCCCGAGCAGGTTGCCTGTATGGGGAGCCAGGCCTGCCGTTTAGTAACCGCAGTGGGTACTCGGTGCGACTGGTCCTGTAGTCAGGAACCCACGTAGGCCGCTCTGGGGCTAAAGCCTGCTCCTCGGGGGGGTCTGCTCGGAGTGGGATTCGAACAGACCAGGGGGCGTCCGGGGACAGCCCTGCGCCGAGCAGTCATCCCTGGGGTTGTTGGAAATGGACGTCTATGGGCGCATGGTGTCCCAGGGAAAGGAGGAGCCCGTTCACTCTGCCATGGGCTATACGGGCCCAAAAAGGGGCCCAGGTGGCAAAATTGACCACCACATATATCTATACTATATATTAGAAGTGACACTTTGAACTTTCGTCCGATTTAATCTTTGGTTAATCCGGTTAAGCCCGGTTCATCATTCTTTGATTTGTATTTTCATTAATTTTTCTCAGCCAGTAAATGGAAATGTCCATTTTAAAACTTTAAAACGCAGTATAAATCCTCCGGAAATTGAATCATCCACTTTAAACATCATTGCAAATTCTCAATGAGGAAACAGACCTTTTTAATGTTGAAACGTACAATTTGAAACGCCATATTAAATGATGGAAATGTAAACTAAAATGCAGTGTTAATGGCAAAGAAACGTCCAAATTAATTAAATTATCCTTCCCTGGACACATGAGGGAGACGAGGCGGGCCTGCTCCTCGAGGGTGAGAGACTCCTTCTTCACCCCCGGGCGAAAGTAGTTCTGTGCTGCTCGCCGTTCGTTCCTGACGTCGTCCCACCGTTCGTGCGCCGCCCATCGTGTTGTGCTGCTCGCCGCGTCGCCCTCTTTGGCCCCAACACACAGCCCTGCCACGAGCCCACACGCCTGCCCCACCCCGAGCTTGCACACCGCCCCGCGCGAGCCCGCATGCCGTCGTCATGTTGCTTGCCAGCGCACCGTCGACTCGTCGCTGTTCGCCTTGACCGCGTCCGCCGCAGCCGTCGACTGCACACACCTCAGAAGCCATGCGCACCGCCTCGAACGCGTTTGCCGACGCCGCTCGCCCCCGCGTGCCGCTCGCCCATGCGACCCCGCCGTTCCCCAGCATGCCACCCCCGCGGTCTGCTCGTCGCTCACGCGCCGCTCGCCCACGCGACCCCGCCATTCCCCTGCACTCCAGCCCCGCAATCTTCTTGTCGCCCGCGCGCCGTTCGCCCACGCGCGACCTCGCCGTTCCCTTGCGCGCCAGCCCCCGCCATTTGCTCGCCCGCGCACCGGCGTTCCTCTTCCCCGCGGACCTCTGCATCACCTTCCCACTACCTTCCTCCCATCTCCTTCTCTGCAGCAAGAGTAGGTGGTCAAAGCCCCATTAGAGAAATGAAAACAAAATTGCAAGTTCCGATGCAATGAAAAAGTTAATCTATCGTGCATATGGCGTTTATACCTTATTTTAAATATTCATTGCTTTCATATATTGTCTTGTGCCATATTTTAAAATTTAGCAAAAGAATAAAATATATAAATATTCATATATATCCCATCTCAAAAATGACATAACACTGTTGCAGTTTTCACTTTGTTAAAAAACTATTATATTTTTCTATCTATTTGTATATATATCATCGTCCAGTATTTGAAGAAATTACATATATAATTTTGTCATTTAAAGAAACATCATATCTGACATAAAAATACTTTTATTTTCCTACTGAAAATTAAACATTGTATTATAATTCAAATTAATGTATATTTTGACCATGCTCCTTTAATCGTTGTTGCACACTCATAAGCCATCATTAAAATTGCACATCTCATAAGCCATCTTTAAAATAATATTTCAACATCTTTTTATGAATAATCATCATTTTATTCTATCTGTTTAATTTAAAGTAAAAAAAAATACAAGTAAACAATGATAATATTATTAATAGTCATTTACTTAAACCGTTATTTGTAAGATATCAAGTTCAATAGTCAAAAATACTTGATTTTATAAGACTCTAGAGATAATAAAATACATCAATGAACATAATAATGTATACAAATTGTCAATATATTTTTTAAGAAAAAAATAATATATTTTATTTTAATTTCAAAAAAATAAACTATAATAATGATATGTTTTAATATTTTTAATATATAAAATTTTTTAATAGCACAGTTGTAAATATATTGCACGCGCGTAGTGCGTTTTTTTAACTAGTAACATTAGAGGGGAAGGAGTCTGTCCACCAGTCTCCGCTAACATTAAGGATGAATGCTTGCTTAGCTAACAGGAAAGTGTGGGCTCTGGTAAGAGTAGCGTAGGAGGATAGATGGGTCAAAAGAGATTATTTTTCTGCAGTAGTCCTCCAGAATGGAACTACAATGATATATTTTTTTGAAGTAAAGTAATATCTAGGCCGATACAACAAAAGTGAGAACCTCTAATGTCGCGATCAACTAGACAGATTTATATATATATGAGAAGCATGAAAGAAAAATAGGTACAAAAGTAACAGGGACACTAGCTGAAGACACCCTATGTAGAGGGGTCAAACGAAAGCAAAACAGCAAGATAAAATACACATAAGATGCATTGCTGAAATCTGAAGCTAGCAGACCAAAGGAAGAGGCCCGGTCAGTCCCGATGTCGAGGGGAGCTTGTAGAGCTAGACCTGCGCACAGAACTTCTAGTTTGAATGCCTTCAGATATGCTAGTCGGCCTAGAGCGATCGGTGCCATGGGCGCCAACCCAATTAGCATGAACCTTGCTGAAATCGACAGGACCGGCCGGTTCAAAACCTGGGACAGTGAGGACTTGGCAGACAACAGGGAGGTTTACAAAGCTCTCAGCCGATGAAGAGTCACTGGCGTCATGGTTGGAATTAGAGCGTCAGAGAACACTTTAGCTCAGAGAACACTTTAGCTCCTTGGCCCACTTAATCCCCTAAAAGATAGCTAGGGCTTCAGCTTCAGAAGGGGAGCGAGCCAAATAATTTGGTGTTCTGCTTTTGATGACTGGATCATCTCGAGAGATGAGTATAGCTGCGCCAGTTGTCTGATTGTCTTTGAAGGTTGCATCAATGACTATCACTAGAGAGTTACTAGCACTGGTACTAGGTGTAAGTTCTGGGGGTTTCCTTAAGAGCCTGGCAGGGGATATTGTCTATGTGCCATAGATCCAGATCTAGCTTGATTTTGTCAATTATTTTCTTAGGAACGATAGGTTGGCTGTCCTTTAGACAGGAGCATCTGGCTTTCCAAAAATGTTCGACATCATGGCAACGTCATTTTGAAGACGAGAAATCCTTCCCATTCATAACAAAAGAAGAGCTGGTCCAGAGCATTATTCTATCTGTTAAAGACATTGTCACTTCGCTAGTCTTATAGGATAGGTTGCTTGCAAACCATATAGCTCGAGCCAGTTTGCAGTTAAAAGGAATTGTTTCCTCTTGGTCAAGACATATAGGACATAAAGAATATATATTGGGAGTTATCTTGGCCAATCTTACCATAGTTGGCAAAGCATTGGAAAGAGCTCTTCACAGAAAATAAGCTTGATTAGGGGGGAATCCACCTTTGCATTTTAGGGTGCCATATAGCTTTCCAAACAGCATGGTTGGAGGAAGATGATGGTCTGTCATCCTGGGTAAACTTCCAGATCAGTCAATCTAGGCTAGTGATGAAGGACTGAGGCAATCTTATACGGCAAATGTCCCTAGCCATTGGGTCTCCAAATGACTTTAGGATCAGCTCTGGGTTCCATTTTCCTTCCTTTATCAGCTCAGTAACCAATGTGGGAATTCTGCCATGGAAATTGTTGGCCGTTTTGAGGGAACCCCCGTCAGGTACCCAGTTGTCCTTCCATATGTTAATGCTAAAGCCAAGAACATTTGTTAATGCTAAAGCCATTCATCTTGGCCACCCATTGACAACCCTTTTGTGTTGGTCTCTAACAGCCAACATACTTCTCCAAATATGAGAAGACCTGCCTTTTAGATCACATATCCAATAGGAATTGTTGGAACAATATTTGGCTCTAACAAGGGCACCCCAAACCTCCAGGCAAGTTTCATCAGTGCAGACTTGTTAAAAAGGTGGAGATCCTTGAAGCCAATTCCTCCGGCATGCGTAGGCATTTGCATTTTCCTCCAAGCAATCAGAAGAATTCTGGGTGGTGTACCATTTTTCTGACCCCACCAAAACCTTCTTTGGGAGAAGACTAGTTTGTTGATCACACTCTTAGGAATGAGTGTGGTGCTCATGATGTGGACAGGGATAGCATTGACTGTGGAGTTAATGAGGACCGATTTCCCTGCCACAGTCAATGTGTTGGCTTTCCACATACTGGGACGCTTCTTACATTTCTCCTCCAGGAAATTTAGATGTTCAGACTTGGACTTGCCAAAGAAAAGTGGGGTTCCCAGACAAAAAACATTTCTGTTGAGCATATTAAAACCAGACATCTGTTTGAGTTGAGCTTGGAGAAGAGAAGTATTGGGGCTAAAATATAGCCCAGATGTGTTCTTGTTGATCTCTTGGCCACACCGTAAGGCAAATTTCTGGACAATGTAAATCATCTCCATAAGCTCATTAACATCAGCACGACCAAATAAAAAGACATCATCAGCGTATAGCAGGTGGGTAATGGTAGGAGCTCTGGAATTAAGCTTGAGACCCCTCGGCTTGTTTTGTTCCATACCCTCAGCACACATAGTAGATAGAGCTTCTGCACAAAGAATGAATATGTAGGGAGATAGGAGGCATCCTCGCCTGATTCCTCTCGATGGAGAGATGAATCCAATGGCTTCACCATTAACGTTAATGGAAGTAGTAACACAATGCATGATCAGTTCCCTAGCTTTATCAGAAAACCCATGGCGCTGAAGGATCCCATCAATGAAAGACCATTCAAGTTTATCATAGGCCTTGGATAAGTCAATTTTTAGGCCACATTTACCTATTTTACATTTTTGTACTGCATGGAATCAATTAGCTCTTGGACTGTAACAATGCAATCGGTGATGAGACGGCCGAGTATGAACGCCTCTTGACTAGCAAATATTTAGGCATTGAGGTGGGGCTTCACTTGATTGGCAATAATTTTAGCTACTACTTTGTACAAAGTGTTACATAGTTTGATTGGTCTGAAGTCATTAGCACAAAAAGCATTGGATCTTTTAGGAACAAGAGTTATAAGAGTGTGATTAGCTCCAATGGGAAGATGACCATTCAGGAAAAAAAATTTGACAAGCAGGCAGCCTCATCCTTGATGTGCCACAGGTGTGGGATGGTCAACCAAGAGGAGAGGGGTGAATTAGTTATCACCAAGTTAAAAACTTTTCATAATTGTAGATTTAAACTCAAATATGCAAATCTAACATGTGAGGTGCACAGCGTAATATAACAAATTTATAAACGAAACTAATGAGACCAACTATCCTAGCGTGCGTAGAATGGAAGAAGAAAAAATGGATCAAACCACAAAAACACGCAAGATTTTAGAGTGGTTCAGCAACACTACATGTGCACCTACGTCCACTATCTCACACTCCGTGAGGATTTCCCACTAACTTGTTTACCTGAGTACAAGTTACAAGTCCTCAACATCGTTGTTTACCGCGGACAACACCAATGTTGAACCACTCTTATATTTTATCATTTATTTTAGTGATAACAAAACTCATGATTAACTTAAATATCATGAATATATTTAAAACCATATTTTTCTCATAAATATAACATATTATGGCACTATTACTTCATGATTTGCACTGAAAAGCTCAATCGATTGTTGTTCAATGCATATCAATTGCTAACTAAGTGCCACATCGATTGGAGAACAAATGTTCCATCGATTACTATTATAATAGCATATCAATTACTATTTTGCATGTCATATTGATTGCATTTCATGAATCGATGCTTTAGTCAAACATCGATTGCCTTAACAAATTGATTCGCTTTAAACATTGAGTACCTTTAAAACATCGATTGCTTCTTAAACATCGATTGCTCTTCAATAAACATCGATTGCCTTTGAACAACATCGATTGCCTTCAGACATCAATTGACTCAGACATCAACTGCCTTTAGACATCGATTGATCTTAGACATCGATTGTCTTTATGGATCAATTGTCGTTAAACACCGATTGTTGTTGTTCACATCAATTACCTTTGCAGATCAATTGCCTTGAAAAACATCGATTTCCCTTCAGCACATTGATTGCATATCAATTATCCTTCTCATATCGATTGATGTTATGACTTACACCGATTGGCTTTCAAATCTTTCAAAATGTCTTTGGCGCACAATGAAGTTTCAAATGCACTTTATATGCCTATCTTATTATTCCTCTAACAGTCAAAAAGCTTTTACATCCACAGGGTGTCAGCAGGAAACATGGACAAAAGGAAAAAGGAGTCAACATCTGGACCTGCTATCTGTGCCCTTGGAAGTGCGCACCAATTGGAACATCTTCCTTCATTCCAAGTAGCCAGTAGGCATATGAAAAGAAGTCGTTAGACTTAAGAGAAGGAGTGCAGAAGAAGAAGAGCACAAGAAACTCTAATAGTCATCTATCAACGGTACTCTTTACTGCTCTATAGAAAGATGAAGCAAAAGCTGAAGAACGAGAGAGAAAACCTGAAGATCTTTCAAGGAGTGTACATCCAGTGGGCATTCAACTCCATACACAGTCAAAGCAAGAGAGGAAGATCTCGAGCCCATTAAAGCAGAAGCATTCAAGCCTTTCTCTCTTTCACATTCTCTCTCTGTGCGTCTTTATGTGTTTGTAAGAGAGTTGGGGGTTAGTCTAAGAAGAGTCTTTTCTTATAAACTCCTTCTTCTTAAGCATCGTTTTAAATCAAGCATTTTATTGTTTATCTTGAGCTTGATCTAGGGGCATCAGGTCCTGACTTCTGTGTTCAGAAGTGTTCCACTTTTGTTGAGAAGAGAAGACTAGCCGAAGTGTGGGTGTATGTCCGGCTGTGGGACTGTACACAGTGTTCCTCTTTGGTTTGAAGAGAAGGCTTGTTGTGTAAGTATTCCCCTTGTGTTAAGGGAAGAACCGCACTGGGGTTTGTACCAGGAGGTTGGCTTCTTGACTTGTAAGAGAAGTAGGTTGCCTTATTACCCGGAAAGAGAAGAAGGCCAACTTGTGTCTGGTGGTTTGACTAGCTGGAGGTCTATACCAGTGAGTTGCTTCTGAGCTCGAAAAAGAAGCACCTGGCTGAGGTGAAACAGTGGGTTGTCTTTTTGCCTGGAAAGAGAAGAAGACCAGCAGGGGATGGGTGTTGTATATCCTTAAGGGGGATTGTACCTTTGGTTACTGAAATTCCAAGAGCTTGCTTGGGGACTGGACATAGAACTTCCATTTTGAAGGGTCTAGATAAATCTTTGTGTCTTGTCCATTTTCCGGCCTCCTCTATTTGATGGAGAAGACTACCTTTACTGGAAGACAAGGATGGAATTCTTCCTACAAGGCTACGACTTCCAAATTTTGAGCATCATAGAAGATGATGACCTCCAAATATCTAAGCCCAAAGAAGAATGGACAGCTGATGATAAGAAGAAGATATCTTTGAATAGCAAGGCCAAGAGCTTCATGTGTTGTGCACTGACCAAGCAAGACGTCAACAGAATTATGAGTGCAAAACAGCAAAGGATATGTGGGAAACACTAAGGCTCACATATGAAGGGACTGGCAAAGTAAAAAAAACCAGGATTGATATCTTGGTGATAAAATATGAGAAGTTCCAAATGAAACAAGGTGAGTCCATATCTCAGATGTATCATGAGTTCTTTGAAATCATCAATGGACTTGCAAGTTTGGATAAGAAGTATAGCCAAGGAGGCATGGTCAGAAAGATCTTAAGATCTCTCCTAGAGGCCAGAGTAGTGGATTCCAAAGGTCACTGCTATAGAAGAAGAAAATGACATCTCCACAATGACATTGGAAAAGCTCATTAGATCTCTCATGGCTCATAAGATCAACATGGAGAGATTAAGAGAAAGCTCCTTCAGAAGAAGGCCAAATAATGCATTCAAGGCTAAAGAAAAGACTTTGGATGAAGCCACTGCCAGTGAGTGCAGTGATAGTAAAGAAGAAGGTATCCCTTAAAAAACAATAGGAAAGATCTTAGCAAGAAGAAAAGAGAAGAAGAAGAAGAGAAAATAGGTGAAATACAAGAAAAAAAGAAGACGTTCACAGCTACATAGGATAACTCCTCAGACAGCTCAAGTGCAGAAGAAGAAGAAGAAGATGAAGAGAATGTCAATTTGCTCTTGATAAACAAATTAAGAAGACATTCAAATGGGTATGGTTAGAGGATGCTCAGAAGCATCCGATCGGTAACTACCAACTCTTCACTTCACTCTAATCTAAAGAGGAAGTAGTCATCTTTAATGTTTTAGTTTTTGTTTACATTTTACAATTCTTTTTATTGTTATATTCTTTAAACTAATATTATTAACATCCTTGCAAGAATCTCTGTCTCTTTGTAAGATCAATGTAGGGAACTTTTGAAGACTTGACAAACAACAAATAGATTTGTCAATAAAATCACAAGATCAAACCCAACAAGTGGAGCATAAACTAAGGGGGAGCCATACACTAAGGGGGAGCAATAAAAACTGTCAATATTGTTGAACCCCTCTCCTTCAAACTCACAGTATATTGGTAAGAAGTCTCTACAAAAGGGGGAGAATGCAAATGGTAAGATCTTTTATTTTTTGTTATTGACAAAAAAGGGGAGAGTATTCTTAAACGATGAATTTTCTGTTTATTTCATATTTTGAATATCTTTGTTAGAAAATTCCCATAAGTTTTATTATCACTAAAAAAGAGGAGATTGTTGAAGCACTCTTATATTTTATCCTTTTATTTTTGTGATAACAAAACTCTTGATTAACCTAAATATCATGAATATATTTAATATCATATTTTCTCATAAATATAACATATTATGGCACTATCACTTCATGATTTGCACTGGAAAGCTCAATCGATTGTTGTTCAATACATATCGATTACTAATTAAGTGCCACATCGATTGGAGAACAAAGGTTCCATTGATTATTGTTATAATAGCATATCGATTACTGTTTTACATGTCATATCGATTGCATTTCATGAATCGATGCTTTAGTCGAACATCGATTGCTTTATCAAATCGATTCGCTTTAAACATCGATTACCTTTAAAACATCGATTGCTTCTTAAACATCGATTGCTCTTCACTTAAACATCGATTGCCTTCATTCATATTGATTGCCTTTAAGCAACATCGATTATCTTTAGACATCGATTGCCTTAGACATCAATTGACTCAGACATCGACTACCTTTCGACATCAATTGGTCTTAGACATCGATTGCTATTAGACATCGATTGTCTTTATAATTGATTGCCGTTAAACACTGATTGTTGTTGTTCACATCAATTGCCTTTGCAGATCGATTGCCCTGAAAAAACATTGATTTCCCTTTAGCATTTTGATTGCATATCAATTATCCTTCTCATATCGATTGTTGTTATGACTTACACCGATTGGCTTTCAAATCTTTCAAAATGTCTTTGACGCCCAATGAAGTTTCAAATGCACTTCATATGCTTATCTTAGTATTCCTCTGACAGTTAAAATCTTTTACATCAACAGGGTGTCAATAGGAAATATAGACAGAAGGAAAAAGGAGTCAACATTTGGACCTGCTATCTATGCCCTTGGAAGCGCTCACCAGTTGAAACATCTTCCTCCATTATAAGTAGTCAGTAGGCACAAGAAAGAAACCATTAAACTCAAGAAAAGGAGAGCAGTAGAAGAAGAGGACAAGAAACTCCAGCAGTCATCTGTCAGCAGTACTCTTTACTGCTCCATAAAAGGATGAAGCAAAAGCTAAAGAACGAGAGAGAAAACCTGAAGATATTTCAAGGAGTGTACATCCAGTGGGCATTTAACTCCATACACACTCAAATCAAGTGAGGAAGAGCTCGATCCCATTCAAGCCTTTCTGTCTTTCTAATTCTCTCTCTGTATGTCATTGTGTATTTGTGAGAGAGTTGGGGGTTAGTCTAAGAAGAGTCTTTTCTCGTAAGGCACAGATTCCTCTTCTATTAGGTCAGTCAGAAGTGTCAGTCTAGACTGTATACATTGTTGATCTTCGGTTGGAAGAGAAGGCTTGCTGTGCAAGCATTTCCCTTGTGTTAAGGAAAGAACTGCACTGGGATTTGTACTAGGAGGTTGGCTTCTTGACCTGTAAGAGAAGTAGGTTGTCTTCTTACCCGGAAAGAGAAGAAGATCAACTTGTGTCTGGTGGTTTGACTAGCTGGAGGTCTATACCAGTGAGTTGCTTCTGAGTTTGAAAAAGAAGCATTTGGATGAGGTGAAACAGTGGGCTGTCTTCTTGCCCGTAAAGAGAAGAAGACCAGCAGGGGATAAGTGTTGTATATCCTTAAGGGGGACTGTACGCTTGATTAGTGAAATTCCAAGAGCTTGCATGGGGACTAGACGTAGGACTTCCAGTTAGAAGTACCGAACTAGGATAAATCTCTGTGTCTTGTGTGTGTTTGCTTCTGCGCCTTTAATTTCCTTTCCACACGTTTATTTATACTAACCAACTATTTTTAAGTGGTGATTTTTGTTTCAGATTTTAGATTCCCCCCTCTAGGTTAGTCTTGCTTCCATATCAAGTGGGCCCACAACCAACACCTACACGACATTTGTTTCACAGGTATAAAGAACCAAAAACCCAAATGAACCTTGTTTCTCGGGTATAAGACTCAAAAACCAAAACATGTTCAAAGATGTATACACTATATGCCTGTGACAAAAAGGAAATAACTGAAACAACTAGTGCAAAGAATCCCCCTATTTGAAATATACAGAGCTGACGTGAAAGTCTTGATCCACGGTGGAGAACTCACAATCGTGCTCCACGAACACTCTTCTCGAAGGTCTGCATGATATAGACCACTATTAACGACCTCTTGGGGATGCAACACTACTCTTGGTCGCCTGGAAAACTTGCTAGTTAAAGCTTCACCTAGGAATAAGTGCATAGCCTCTCTAGACACCTTCTTGTAGTTAAAACCTTGTTGTATAAATGGGAGGACGTGTCTCTTTCTCTAAGAAGGTTGCTTTTATACTAGGAGACCCTTGGAAGACCTCTGAGAGTCATCCCTTCGCAAATCAAGGCAAGAGTCTCACTCTGGGAAAGAGTCCATCCAGATTTGGAAACTACGCAACAGAATCGATCGATCGATTTCTGGAGTTCGGTCAACCATTCTTCAGACGGTCTTTAAGTTAGACTAGACATCACTGTTGATCACTCGACCATTCTTCGAAGTTCAGTCGACCGTTCATCAAAGTTTAGTCTATCGTTCTCCATTGGACGTGGAACCTGGATGCTTTGGAAGGTTCGGTCGACTGGAAATTGGATTTTGGTCGTTCGAACTTGCATGGGACTTCATCTGGTTGAGACTGAGTGGATCGGTCGACTAACTGTCTGTTTTCATTCAGTCTTCTCTTTTGTCTTGTCTAGGCCTCGACCTTTGTAATGTCCACATGCATGGATAAATTGGACCTGTCTTTCTGCACACTTAACACAGAAGTTAGACCCTTAAATTAATTATGAATAAACTAAATACTTGAGTCATCAACATGAATAAGAATTGTTGCTTATGATCTTATCAACATGAATGGCAAGTTGTATTTTATGATCATCAAAATCTACAGAGTATAACAATTCTGTACAATGTCCTAGTACTTCTAGAAGAAAGTTGAAGTAAGATCATCAGGACCTGGGGATTTGTAGGGTGAAAGGGAGAAGAAGGTCTCTTGAAGTAGAAGGGATTTTGCAAATGATATCATTATCACAGGCCAATAGTTTCCTATTATTGGTTTGGAAATTAACAGCAATCGTTGGAGGGGAAGAGGATTTGAAAAGTTGATCAAACCAATTGACAAAATAAGATTCGATTTTTTTCATATTACCCGTCCACTCACCATTGGACATTTGGATCCAGGAGATGTGCTTGGTGTTGCGCCTGATGGTGGCATTAATATGATAAAATCTTGTGCTTTGATCACCACATTTAAACCAGTGCACTTCAACCCTCTGTTGCCAAAAGATAACTTCATCCTTCAACATGTCATTGAGATCATTTTCTAATTGCATCTCCTCTTGAATAGTTGTTTTTTGCTTAGCTCTTCAAGCTTCGTTTGAGTGGCCAGAATGGACTCTTGGGGGTTTCGGCAATTTGTTCTCGTCCAAAACTTAGTGTGCTTTTGCAAGCCACATATTTTCCCATTGTAGTCATTCAAGATGTTGGGACCACAACTCCAGTGAAATTCAATAAGATGACATAAGTTGGGTGTATTGAACAATGTTGCATCCATCTTAAAAGTATTGCTGGTTTTTCTGTGAAAACCTATGGTGTCAAGCAATATAGGTCTATGGTCACTAGCAATTCTAGGGTGATGATGATCAAATGCTGCACTGAATCTAGAGCTCCAAATCCCATTAACCATGACTCCGTCGAATCTTTCTCTAATGTGTCATCTAACAACCCTTCTGTTACTCCATGTGAAGATAGGACCCTGAAAGCCCATGTCAATGAGCCCCACTGAGGCAATGAATTCAGTAAATTTTTAGTGTCTCTAGATCTGATGGCTGCCCCCCCTTCCTTTTTCTGATTTGTCAATGATAGCATTAAATTCCCAATAAGAGCAACTGGAACTGTGCTTTGGAAAAGGTAATTCTGAATGTCTTCAAAGATTAGTTTCCTTTTATAAGCAGTTGGAGGGGCATAGATGCACAGCAGTTTCCAGGCCACCACACCATTGTTCTGATTAACATTCAGAGCTATCGAATTCTGATTTGTAGTATCCACTGAGATATTAGGGCCTTGTTTCCACCAAATCGCATATCCTCCAGCCTTGCCGATGGCCCTCCTAAACATGGAAGCAAGTGATGATCCTGGGATTGGTGAACTTGAGAAATTGCTGCAAGCCACATTTAGTTTCAGAGAGAGAGCAGCTATCTGGGTTGATAGAACGGGTTGGTTGGTTAGTGTATGACCTTATAGGGGACCCGTTAAAACCCCTAAAATTCCAAGAAATAATCCTCATTGGGAAAGGTGGGCCCAGTCACGGCCGGCTGCCTCCACCTCATTTGAATGTAAGGGGTTATGGGTAGGGCTATTAGAAGAGTTGAGTTTGGGTGATTTTGGTTTCCTTGCCTCTTCTTTCATTTTAGGGGGACGAGTAGTCTGGAAAACAATGGCTTTTCTGTCAGAGATATGATGGTTCGGGTTAAGGTTTCTTAGAAGAGGGCCTTCGTTCCAATTCAATTTTCTTTTAGGAGATTCTTTAGAAAGATATGACAGTGGGTTTAGTTGGACTGATATTGCAGTAGGGATGAGGTTGGTTTGCAGGGCATTTAGTGGTGGTTGACTCCGTATGAAGTTGGGATGGGACAACATGGTTGACTTCAGTTTTTCTGACCCACAACTGCTGTTCGACTGGTGCGAGGAGGGGGATGAGGCAGTCTTTTGCTGGCATGTATAGGGTTGAGGGGTACCACTATACTTTTGAGGCGTGGGCAGGCCTTGGGAGAGTGGGTTTTGGTTTGATGGGTTCCTTTACCATCCACCTCTCCTCCAGGGTGAGGTACAAATAGCACTAACTCTGGATGCGCCATCTGTTTGCCCTTCTTTGCCTATATTGTATCCAAGTCCTTCGCATTAACTAGTGCATCCTCAGAGCCGTGTGTACCGATAGTGCTCTGATTGCTTGTGCTACCTGTTGACCGATGGTAGTTGCCATTAGTTGGTCGCCCTTGATGGGAAACCAACCTTTGGGATGGAGACACGGTTGTCTCTCTAGAGTCCCATAGGCTCTATAACTCCTTGGGAGAGATCCCATATGTGAGTTGGTCCCGATTCTCCTCCCATGCGCATGCAATAAGGAAGTGCATCTTTCTCTTGGAGAAAACCCAACACAAGTCGCTCTCTCTCTCTCTGGTGTTAGACTTCTCATACTGAACATCACCATCGGATCCTGAAGACGTTTGGAGTGAGGAAATAACAAAGAAGACTCTTGTAGCCTTCTTCTCGATCTTACGAGTTTCCACAACGACAAGGTACACACCCCGATCAAGAGCGAACATTGGTATCAGAGCATTAATGTTCCTCTCTCCACGATGTCGTCGGATGATCTCCATGCGCAAGAACTTGCTGCAATGGACGAAGATGATTTTGAATCGACAGAGATCTCCACGGACGATGATGGGAATAGTATGGTTGGTAGCGACCCATCACCCACTCAAGAGTCTGTGGCGCCAGTTAGATTTCGGTGACTGATGACTGCAAGGGACTACATAATAGCACTGCATGCCTCACCTTCACCACGTCCGGATGACGTTTCTTCTCCACGCTTACGCATGCAGGCAGTCCACAGCCATGCAAACGACACAGTTCACCGGCCTGCATAGCAGGCAATTCGCTGGCATGGCGGAGGCGCTGCACGCGGACTAGGGGTATAAATGGAACCTGATATTCTGATATTCCGACCCGATTCCGATAAAAATTATCAGTTTCAAAATCAGAAAATGATACCGATAGCTTATCAGAATCGGTATCGGATATTCTGATAAGCTATCGGAATCGGAATCGAAATTGAAAAATAATCGAAATCAGAATCGGTATCGGTTATTCCGATAAATTATCATAAACTCAAAAGGTAAAACTATGGTAAACACCTTAGCTTATCAAAATTTCGGTTCCGGTAATGTTATCGGAACGGAATCAGAATTAACCATTTCGATTTTATCGGAATTGGAATTGGAACCATATTTCGGTTATCGGAATCGGAATCTGTGTTTCCGGTTCCGAACCCGACCCGTTTGCTGCCCTAACGTGGAAAAGGTGGAGGCATGGTTCGCATGCCTGCAGGTGACGCAGACGGTGGCCATGCAAGCTGCGCAAACCGCAGCCATGCAGGCCGCGCGGTCCGCAGCCATGCGCGAGGGCGCGCGGCCTGTGACTATGCGGTCTGTAGCCATGCAGGCCGTGTGGACCGCGACTACGTAGGCGCTCACGGTGGCGTCAGTGACAATGACCATGCACACCGCGCACACGAGCGCGATGCCATCAGCGGCGCTCGCGGTGGCTTCCGCGACCGTGGCCTTGCACACCGTGCACGCGGGTGTGATGGTGTCAGCGGCGCTCGCGGACGTGTCCGTGGCCGCGGCCATGCAAGCCACGCACGATGGTGTGGGGGTCCTCACGGCTATATATGCCACGCAGATGTGCGCAGAGGTGGTCCCACGTATGCAGGCATGGAGGTTCCCGAGAGTGAAGGCGTGGCGCTTCGTGGGCATACTGGCTTGGCTGAACGCGGGGGTACTAGCGGACAAGGGTACATGAGTACTGGTCCACCCATGCATGTCCTTCTTGCAGGCCAACTTCGTGGTGTTCGACACAGTGTACCCAGACGCACCTTTCTGGTGGAACAGGCCCGCATGCGAGCATCTGCCCATCGGCGTCGTGATCTTGACTGCCTTGCAAGACATCGCACTAATGTGGTGTTGCCGAGCGGACCCCGTGGTCGAGTCCGACATAGCCACATTATTGGACGTGGACTGGCAAGGAATTGTATCACAGTCTCTCGTCACCACAATAATGGTAATTTGGCAGTACGACAAGTCCGACGTCACATGCGGCATGTTCCCCGACACCGTGCTATGACTCCGGTACGCCACCAGACAATGGCTTTTGCTATTATGATGTTATCGTCATTTTAAACATGATTTTATTGTTCCTTCGGATCATTATGAGTTTCATAATTATGAGATTCTCTTATTTAAGTCCATGCAATAAATTGTATTAATTAGTTTGATCTTATAAAAACTCATGCAGTTTATATTCAAGCAATCTATGTATGATCCAATCGTTTAAAATCATGTGCTGAATCCTTTATTAAAAGGGAGTTTTGAACATGCATGATTAGTTGTTGTTCAAAATTATTAGAATAATTTTTAAACATGATTAGTTGTTGTTAATTCTTTATTTGAAAATTCATGTTTAGTATATACATGCTTATTATTTGAGAGATGTTAGTTCCTCTCCCTTTAAATTATTTGATCGAAATTACTCTAATAATATTGAATATTCTTGTATAAATGGGAGATGGCTGTAAGACTCTAAGTCTACTTTCGATCTTACTATATGGAGATTGTTTACTATTATAGTGTAGATTTGTAGATCGAATAGACTGATGTGTAGAATTGTGAACTTAGCCTTCTCATTATTATCTTAATGTAGTGATTCAACGATGGCCTCCAATAATGTTATTGCTGACTTAACGAAAGGGGATAAATTAGATGGCATTAACTATGACATTTGGCATCGAAAGATCTAATATCTTTTAAATAATCAAGAATTACTTGATCATATAACGACCTCCATGACCCCGCCCAAAGAAGGCAACACTACTCAACACTGCAGAGATCAAGAGGCCTACAAGTCATGGTTCAACAAAGATCATAGCACGCACTTTACACTGTTAAACATCATGCAGGATGATCTGATTGGCGAGTTTGATAAGTGTAAGACTGCCAAGGATATGTGGATAAGTTGAAGATTACTTTTGGAGGAACCTCTACCACGAGGTTAGGGCTCTAGTTTTAAATTTTGAGACCCTCCGAAAGGATCCCTGTCAGAATATGACTGAGCATCTAAGGGTGATGTCAAGCATGATCCGCGACTTGAAGTCTGTAGGTCACGATCTCACTGATGAGTAGCAAGTGCAGGCAATAATAAGGTCTTTGCCAGACTCTTGGACTCACATGAAACAAATCCTCACTCACAATGAGAGTATTAAGAATTTTTTTGACATAACTTGCCATGTGGAGTTAGAGGCTGAGTGCGAGGAAACTATGCGCGCTACTGCCCTTGTCGCCCAGGGAGGCAGACAACAGGGCAAGAAGTGTCTAAAGAAGAACTTCAAGAGGAAGAGGTAGAATGTTGCATCCACTTCAAAGGCAGGGCAAACACCGGAGTGCCAAAGAGGCAAGCACAGTGGAAAGAGAGATAAGTTAAAGGCCAAATGCTATAATTGTGGACAACTGGGACATTTCACTCATGAATGCACTGAGCCGAAAAAGGTATTCTAATTTCTTTTCTCTCCAACTATGCATGTTTGTTCGCATATTCTAGTTGCTCGAACAAATCTTGAATGGATAGTGGATTCAGGAGCGACCAAGCACATAACAAGGGATCAAGTAGGGTTTGTGGATTATCGCCGAATCTCAGTGGGAACGCAAATAGTATATATGGGAAATGGTTCCAACGAGGAAGTCCTTAGAGTTGGTGTGTATCAACTCAAGTTAAAGACTGGACGAGTCTTAACTCTCCATGAAGTGCTCTATGCGCCTAGAGTTCAACATAATCTACTATCGGTCTCGTCATTATTAGCATTAGGCATCTCTTTTTCTTTTGCTAGCAACCAAGTTGACATTTATTTGAACAATGTTATATATGGTCATACTTTATTCATGATGGTTTGTTTAAATTAGATTTGGATAATCATGATTTTCCTGTGTCTTATGTGGTAAATACTGATAATAACCTTGATTAAAAAATTTGGCATTCTCGGTTGGGACACATAGGACAAGATAGAATGACAAGGTTAGCTCAAGAAGGCTTACTAGGCTCACTCGCTAAAGTTAATCTTCCTGTGTGTGAATCATGCTTGGCCGATAAGGCATGTCGCAAGCCTTTCAGAAAGGTTAAAAGAGCCACTGAACTCTTGCAATTAATCCACTCCGACGTTTACGGACCCATGAGTGTGAAGACCCGTCAAGAGGCTTCCTATTTCCTCACATTTATAGATAATTATTGGCGATATGGATATGTCTATCTCATCACTCATCTCTATGAAGCATTATATTGTTTCAAACACTTCTTGGCAGAGGTTGAGAATCAATTAGGCAAAACCATAAAAGTTCTTCGAACAGATCGAGGACATGAATATCTTTTAGATGAGTTTCAAACTTTATGTGAAGAAAAAGGAATACACAGACAATTAACTATTCCATATACACTGCAACAAAATGGTGTTGCTGAAAGATGAAATAGAACACTGTTAGATATGGTTAGGTCGATGATGGTGCATGCCAACCTTCCAATATCATTTTGGGGGGATGCTATAATGACTGCGGCCTACATCCTTAACCGCGTACCTTCAAAGTCAGTTCCATCCACCCCTTATAAGTTATGGCACGGTGAAAAACCAAATTTAGATAATCTACGCCCATGGGGTTCAGCGGGATATATCCATGACATTTCTCACAAGTTTGGAAAACTTGGCCCTAAATCTAGAAAGTTTATCTTTATAAGATATCCTGAAGGCTTTAAGGGTTATGTCATGTACGGACAACATCCGAATAGAGGAATGACATAAAAAGACATTCGAGATGTTGTTTTCTTAGAATCAGAATTTCCTAGTATCGGCGACACTAGAAAGAGTCTTGATCTCCATGAGTTGGATGACCTTAATGATGTTCTACCATCTTCCAGTGAAGGGAGGGAATTAGTTCCTAACCAGGAAGCCGCCGGAGATAGTAGAGATGATCACGATGATAGTGGGAGCTATATGCCTAGTAGGAAAACAACTATAGAAGAACAAGACGAACAAATACATTGTAGCAAACATGGACACATGCCTTGTCATCAATTTGAGATCAAAGAGGAAGCTCTTGTGTGTCATCTTGTTGATGAAGATGAGCCTACTTCTGTCAAAGAAGTATTAACTTCATCTGCTAGTAAAGAGTGGAAGGATGCAATGCAAGATGAGATGGACTCTATGAGTAAGAATCAGGTCTGGGAACTTGTCGACCTCCCTCTAGGGCATAAGGCTATTTAAATAAATAGATTTTCAAAGTCAAAGCAAGGTAGATAGATCGATCGACAAATATGAAGCACGACTTGTGGCGAAGGGATATACTCAAAATGTTCGTATAGATTTCAATGAGACATTCTCCCAATGATGAGATTCACATCGGTTCACCTTATTCTAGCCATAGTTGCATATTTAGACTTAGAACTTTTTCAGATGGACGTTAAAACAATATTTCTCAATGGAGAACTAGACGAAGAAATTTATATGGTTCAACCAGAAGGTTTTGAGGCAAAGGGACAAGAGCGCAAAGTTTGTAGTTTCAAACGTTCCATTTATGAACTCAAATAATCGTCTAGACAGTGGTATTTTAGATTTTATAAAACTATTATCTCATTTGGTTTTGAGATGATTGAAGAAGACCACTGTGTGTATGTTAAATGTATGGCGGAAAAGATTCTTATTTTGTCATTATATGTTGATGACATTTTATTGGCTAAAAATGATATGGAATCTATCGAAGCCACTCGAGGATGGTTGTCTTATATCTTTGAGATAAAAGACATGGGTGAAGCAAATTATGTGCTAGGAATAAAACTCACGAGAGATCGCTCGAATAAACTTCTGTGTTTGTCACAGAAGACTTGCATAAATAAAATTCTTGAGCGATTCCAGATGCATTATTCCAAACTCATCGATACTCCAATTGATAAGAGTTGTGTTTTAAGTATCAGTCAATGTCCAAAAACTGGTAAGGAAAAGAATGAAATGTCTAAAGTGCCATATACTGCTGCAATAGGGAGCCTAATGTACGCCATGTTATGTACACGGCCAGACATTAGCTTTGCAGTGGGTCTTGCTAGTCGTTATCAAAGTAATCCTGGTCTCATTCACTGAAAAGCAGTCAAGAGAATTTTTTGATATCTCCGTGGTTCTTCGGGTCTTGTCTTATGTTACAAAAGAGGTCTTAAGATTGAGAGGTTATAGCAATGCAAATTGGGCCGGTGATAAAGATGAGTGGAAATCCACCTTAGGCTATGTGTTTATGTTAGGTGGAGGGGCCATTTCGTGGTGTAGCAAGAAACAAACATGCATCGCTTTATCAACCATGGAATCAGAATATGTGGCTTGTTCTGCTGCATCTCAAGAGGTTGTTTGGTTGTAAAGTTTCCTACAGCGATTGGCCATGACACATTTATCAAAGGAGGCGGTGGTGCTATATGTTGACAGCACATCGGCCTTGGCCTATGCTAAGGACCCTAAATACCATGGATGAACCAAGCACATTGACATTCATTATCACTACATTCGGGATTTAGTTGCAAAGAAGTTAGTGGTTCTCCGACACATTTCAACAGGTCAGATGTTGGCAGATCCACTAACTACGCAAATGCCGAGGGAGGCATTTGTAACACATATTAGAAATATGGGATTGTGTAAATTGTAATGTACACAATTATTCCGTGAGTGTCCTCGTCGTTCAGGCCCGTTATCCTAATAACGTGTTCAACACGACTCTGCATCCCACGAACAGGCCGTAGCCTCGCAAGGGATATCAATATACACATGTCCGTGAAAATATAAAAGAACATGTTGAACACATATAACTTTCCATATCTTACACATATCCATATGAAATGTACATATTCAGTTCTGAACCAAAGTTAAAGTATATAGTACAAAAGCCTGGGACAAAACCCCCTAAGCACAACAAGTAGAAAATTACTCTGTTGGTGGCGTAGGCTCGACTGCACTACGGTAAGGTCCCGAACTAGAAGAGGGATGGGAACCCTCCTACTCTCCTTCACCTAGAAGAAGAAGGGGTGAGCCTCACAGGTCACTGGCTCAGTAGGGAAACTCCCTAAAAGCCGAGAGAACAATGTACATCAAATAATGTAAACATTCAAAATATAACTCTACTCATGCATGATACTACAACTGTAATTAAGTAAACAAAAAATCGCAGACACGTGTACAAGCAAAAGAATGGCACACCACACACGCGTCACGAGAACTGGTTTACGACACCAGCCACAGACTCAGACAAACAACACAAGATCACCTCTCAATCTCACAGCCACGGACGAAAGGTCCAGCTGCTGCTCCACCTCAACAAGGTCAAGAAACTGTGGAGACCAACCAACACCACTCCTGCAGACCACACAGCTGTAGGCCCAAGCCTGGCACCTTTAGGGACTCCGGCTCGAGCTCCCTAAAGTGAGGCACTGGAAAATAGGACTAGTTGGGGACCAGTACGTCTACTAGTGTCCGTCCCCCAACAATGAGCGCGTTACAAGCGACCGCACACCCACAAACATGAGTCGCTGTCCCTTGCCGTCTTTCCCTCATCCGGACGTACAACTCAAACTCAGAAGTGAGGGTGTCCAGGAAGACCACATAAACCTTGACGGTACTCACCGTACCGGGACAAACCCCGAGCACCCAGTGCTTGGCTCACAAAGAACGTGGGGTAATGGACTTGAGAGGTAAGCACGGAAGGCGTGAACAACCCAACTTACTATGCACACACAACCAAGTAAAACCCATCATTTCCAATCATGGTATAAGCCAATACACCCCATACAAACCCTACATTGCTTATCCATCACTGCCCAAGCAGTGTACCCCATAAAACAGACAGACTGGCCACAGAACCCCAGAGCTCGAGTGGCCACAATCTAAATCATGATCAACACAGTAGATGCCAATCGATGCTTGAATCGCGATGGGCCAACTCATCGCCTTAAAGTCAGAATCGCGACCGGACAGGTCGTCATGTTCACAAAACACGATGACTGATTCCGTCACCTTTCAGACAGAAGAAACCTACCTTAAACCTTCATTCCGAAAATCACACCCAATTGCTATACATGCTGATAAAGCAGGAAGTAAACATTCATGTAAAACCCTAAGCATGCTTTCTATCATGTTTAAATGATTTCCAAACCAAACTCCACAAACCCTAATCTACACAAGCCATACAAACTAAAATGAGGGAAAGTCCCCCTACCAATAGAAGAAACATTAGACTGACGCTGTCCAGACGTTCCTCGTGCTCCAAGCACCTCCTCGCATCGGAACCACGCCGAACGGACAACAGCAGAGCCAAAATCGCTCCAAAAACCCTTAGCAAACCTCCCCGATTAGCTGAGCAGTGCAACTGCACTGTTCGGCCAGGGGAAGAAGCCCAAAATACACAAAGGTTGAATCGCGACGTACCCCGCCGTCGCAATTTAACCTTGATGCTCCTTCATGCGCCACATGGCGTGCATGCAGCCGTGCTCACGTAGAAGCGGTGCAAAACGCGACGGAGCAGGTGGTCACGTTCATGTAAGAATCACGACATCTGTGTTGGTCGTGTTCTTATTGAACCTGCCAGAGGTTTGTTTGGGCTGGAATTTCCAACCCTCCAGCCTCACACCCTGCTCCCCAAATCTGTAAATACACATACGCACACACTTAACCAATGGGCCACACCCTGGCCCCTAAACCCGGTAAACTACGATCCGAACATACAAGATATTACATTACTATCACCTAAAAGGAATTTCGTCCTAGAAATTAAAGAAGTAAGCTCGATCAACAATTTATCATATGCAAGACTATCACCTAAAATAATTTAATGCTTACTCAAACAAGTATGGATACATCTTGTACATCTCATCGGCCAATTCCCAAGTGTCTTCTCCACCCTATTTGTTTTCTCATCTGATCTTTACTAGCTCAATGTCTTTATTTCTCAGCCTTTGTATTCGTCATCCTGTAATCATCACTGGATACTCTGGCATAGACATATCCGGCTTCAAATCATCTCGGGTATAATTGACAATCTGTGAAGGATCTCGGATGTATCTTCTTAGAATGGAGATGTGAAACACATCGTGAGCATCTATAAAATCGGCTGGAAGATCCAATCTATATGTCATTTCACCAATTCTTTCCAAAATCTGAAATGGACCCACATACTTGGGACTCAACTTACCCTTCCTGCTGAACCTCAAAACACCTTTAGTTGGAGAAACCCTTAAGAATACATAGTTTCCGACTTCAAACTGCAGGGGCCTGCACCATGTATCCGTATAACTCTTTTGTCTGCTTTGGGCTATTTGAAGCTTTTCCTTGATGAACTTGACCATTTCTGCACACTGTTGCACCTGTAAGGCCCTCGAATTTTGCTGCATTATTTTATTTCGTGTAAAAAAATTCCTGTTTGTGTATGCATAGATGTACATATTTACGTATGTATTAACTAGTTATACTTATGTGTGCATGTGTATAATTAGTTGTAAATAATGTATGAATTGCATGGTGGTAGTGTGTACATAATAATACATATGTATGACATGTACATAGGTATAAGTTAAGCATGGTTTCTGCATGTTTTGAGTTCTGGCCGAAGGACCCCATTGGCGTCCACATGGATGGACGTCCATACTGAGTCAGCGTCCACCTCGATGGACGCCAATACTTAAGCCAACGTCCATGGATGTGGACGTTAAGATCTCTGACCTGCATGCGTTGCAGACCCCAAAACTCTGGGGGCAAGCAAGCCCAGCCATTGGGGAGATGTTCCCAACGGCTAGCAGGCTTTCACATCACCTCTCCGGGGTTCCCCAAACCCCTCTACTATAAACCACACCCCCTTCTACACCAGACAACCCCTCTTGACCTCTTTCAAGAGATAGAGAAAACCCTAGCTCGGAACTGCATAAAGACTGAACTTTGGAGGCTTCAATCCGGAGATTCAAGGCTTCATCCGGCGACCTATTGCATCAGGAGGGTGCTGGAACATCGGGGAAGATTTCCCCAACCGCGGTTTAGCTTCTACACCAACCTAGAACCCAGAGGAGAGCATTTGTGGAGGCTTCTTGGGACTGCCCAAGGAGAGCTTCACCCCCATCTTAATCCCTTTGGAGACTTGTTTAAAGGCAAGTAACCCTCACATTTCGTCCATGTAGATGTCTAGTAGGGTTTTGTTATTTTTACAGATTTTAAATCGAGTCCTAGATCCCCCATTCTTCTTGTATTTGGAGCTCGGGTCTGTATTTCTGCACAGACCTGAACTTGACAGCAAGATCCCTTGCCGTCAAGATCTTCATTAACGGCCAACGATGTTGCTGTTAAGCTCCATTAACGGCCAGACTATGCCGTTAAGATCGTCAAGACAGAACAGTGAGCTGTTCTCTCCTTCTATATGATAATTTTTCGAGGTTCTCGCATGAGGATATATGGTAACCGTACTATGATATGTATTATGAATGGTGGTTTGTGTGGTGAGGTCCTTACAATTTCTGAAATTGGTATGAAGGGTGTCATTTATGAAAAATGCATGTATGATAAAAATCCTAGATCATGTTAGTTTCTGTTTGTGCAACTCGTGAGGAATTTGGGTGCCCTAAATTTTATGAACCATGTGTGTAGGGGTCAGTCTGTGCCCTGCAATTTCTGAAATTTCTCCATGCTCGTATGATTTACTGTAAATTTTTGTTCTAAAAATAGAAAACATATGTAGGGTTTGTGAAATTTCCAGTAAATTGTGTGTTGTGTAATAAATCCGTGGGAAATTCCTGTGATAAGGTATATGTTGGGTTCATGGTTGAGGTCTGTTGAATATGCTATTCATGTTGTGTTCGGTGTGGAATTGAATTATGGATAATATGAGGCTGAATGTTTCAATTTCTGAAAATATATGTTAACTCTGAAAATCTGGAAAATTTAATGTAAGAGTATAAACCTGAAATGAGTATGTGGTTAAATTTTCATGCTATTCTGATGACTGCAAAGTGTGTTATGAAAATTTCATGTGAAAATTTTGATAAATGCATGTTATCATGAATATGACTTAATGATGTGTTTTTTCCAACCTGATTAATGTAAGTTAGTGAATGTTAATCCCTGTTATCAGTAGCATCATGCTAGGAAAAACAGAGCCATGTGTGTGAGAGAGAGAATGAAAAGGTATGAGGATGTCTTGTGTAAATGTGTACTAAAATCGGTATGTGTAATGTGTAAGACTGTGCCAAGTGTGATACTGATTCCATAGAGGGCCGTGGAACCGTACCATGGAAAAGTCCCCATGGGAAGGTTCAATGTGTTAAGATCCTAAGGACATTAGGATGAAATCCTGGAGGTGGACAAGTACCACTGGTTAGGGTGGAGACTTGTTCTCCCGGTCTGCACAGTCCAAGAGTCGTCACTGTATTGCTTAGGTGGCGTCTATGTGTATGTGTCCTTCTAATGGTGGTTTGGACTATGTATCACGGCACTAAAGGGTGAAAAAATAAGAATGTGTACATGTGTAAGTCGTGTAATGTGAACATGTGTAAATGTGCAATGTGTAAAAAGTGAACTATGTGAATGAGGAAATTGTGCAAACATGTGAAACTAATGTGTTAGATGATGAAATGGTGATCCATGATATGTTAATGTTAAACTCGTGTCATAACAGCAACCTAATTGTAGTTATGAAAATGTTTTACATGTGTACAAATGCGTAGAACCCATGCTAGTAGCATTTCTTGCTTATGTGTAAACGTTTCCATGTTTAAGCGCCACCATGACATAGTTAATTGAGATTGTAGCTCTCATGTGATTGGTTGTGAGTTTCTAATTCATGTCAAAACAGCAAGCTAAAAGTGTATAAAACGACAATGTGCATGTGCAAGAATGTGTAGAAATCATGATAGGAAGGTCTCCTTTCATGTATGTAAGCACACCATATTTGGTTGCTCTCATGTTTTGCTTAATTGGAGGTAAAACCTTTATGTGATGGAATAAGTAGAAAGCATGTGATAGGACGTTTTATTTTGAAAAATCTGAAATCATGAACCATGTGTTTAATTTGGTAGAATTACCATGATAGGTTGTCTGTTATTGATGTCAAGCATGCTACATGTTTT
This sequence comes from Colocasia esculenta, assembly GCA_014218235.1. Taxonomy (NCBI): domain Eukaryota; kingdom Viridiplantae; phylum Streptophyta; class Magnoliopsida; order Alismatales; family Araceae; genus Colocasia; species Colocasia esculenta. The sequence continues at coordinate 114,500,862 of CM024753.1, read as the reverse complement.
GTCTTGTGACTTGGGATGAAAACCTGCTATGATATATGCATGTATGATATGTGTGGTGTTATTTGATGAGTCTTTTAGACTCATTACTTGCTTCGGCGTACAGGTTTAGTTGGTGGCGCTACACCGTTAGAGGAGGCAGTGGAGAGCGACTCCGAGCGTGGAGACTAGCTCTTTAGAGTTCACTTGTGACATTTTGTGATTTCATAGTATGTATTGTAAGGCAGTGTATTAGAATTATCATGTAATCATGGACAAACTATGTATTTTATTTTAACATTTCTTTTATGTGGATTATGTGGACTTTAGATCTTTAAATTGTTACATGAATCATGTATGTTAAATGTGGATGATGAGATGAATGAAAGACATGGTTCTTTTACTTCCGCTACTTTGTATTTATATTTGTGTATATCTCAATCGTATGTAAGTGTTGGGTAAATGTCCCGCTGTGACATCGTTCACTATGCTGACGTGGGTTGGTATAACCGTACCGGTATAATGAGGGTCGTCACAGCACCAATTTCGATCCCATTACTTGCCTTTCACCTACCTCATGCTAATTTAACGGTGTTCTGCAAGGTCTTCCATAAAGAGCTTCATACGGTGTCATCCTGATGCTTGTCGGATAACTGTTATTGTAAGAAAATTCAACCATACCTAAATGTTGTTCCCATCCGCCTCCCCAAACTAAGCAACAAGTTCGTAGCATATCTTCAATAGTCTGGATTGTCCTTTCTGTCTGGCCATCGGTTTGGGGATGGTATACTGAACTGTACCTCAACTGTGTACCAACAACTCTTTGCAGACTCCTCCAAAAATTGGAAGTAAACTTGGGATCCCTGTCTGAAACAATGGTGACTGGGATTCCATGCAATGATACAATTCTATTCACATACAACCTTGCCAATCTATTCACTGCCTATGACATACTCACGGCTAACAACCTACACACTTTTATCAACCTATCAACAAAAACCCATATACCATTGTGACCTGATGCTGTCCTGGGCAAGCCTACAACAAAATCCATTGCTATATCATCCCACTTCCACTGCGGTATAGGTAATGGCTGTAATAAACCACCTGGCCTTTGATGCTCTGCTTTAACCTGCTAACACACTAAACATCTTGCTATGAATTCTGCTATTTCCTTTTTCATGCTCGGCCACTAGAAATACTTCTTCAAGTCTTGATACATCTTTGTGCTTCCTGGGTGTATTGTGTATCTAGATCAATGTGCTTCTTCTAACACTTTCTACTTCACACTATTGAACCACTATTTTGTTTACATCATGTTTTGGTGATAACTAAAACTCATGACTAAATAAATCAGATGTTTATGTCATATCATTTCATGTATAAGTTTGAACATTCAATGATGCATAACTATCTGCATAAATAATCCTCAAATGCACTATAATAGTACCACAGAAGAATGTATTTTATAAACACTATGTTTGAATAGTGACTGTCGACAGATGTTCATCGACTGTCGACAGATACTGCAGCATATATGTCTTCCAGAACCATATTTATGAATCAATGGCTGGGCTGTCAACAGATGCAACCTGCCTTCAACAGCAGCTGGTTTCCTTAAAGTTTTTCTAAGTCCACAGCATATACTGTATATCATACTATCTTCGACTCTAGTCTCCGACTCCAGTCTCCGACTCTGGACCATTGATTATGCTTTCACATTGATTACTGTTCAAGTCAACATCGATTTTTGTTTAAACATCGATTATCTCATACTCTGACTTCTTTACAGTCGAAGTCCTTATACTTAAACATCGATTGCTTCTCATTTCAAATGTTTCAAAATGTTTGTGGCGGCAACTAAAAATTTAAATGTACTTCACATGTCTATCTTATTATTTCTCTGTCTGATTGAAGATCTTCTTCCTATCTATCCTTCAGGGTAGGTGAAATATTGTTAGTAGAAATTGTGGACTTACACATAAGAAGGTTTGGGCTATCTGTCAGAAGACTTTTCTAGTCTAACATTCTCTTCCATGCATTAAATGTCTGCAGGACTATTCTACTCCTAGTCATAATATCTTGGACCTATTGTTAGCATCCGTTAGACACATGAAGATGTCTGTTAGATAGAAGAAGAATGAAAGGGATGAAAAAGAAGATGAGCAATGACTAAGTCTCCAACGGATTCAGAACTCCAATGGCTATCTTTCAACAGATCTGTTCAAAGTTGCTCATATAAAAGGATGAAGCAAGGCTGAAGAACAAGGAGAGAGCTTTCCTGAAGATCATTCAAAGAGTATACATTCTGTGAGAAGCCTCAACGTCATATACACTCAAAAGAAAGAGAGAAAGAGCTCGAGCCCAAGAAGAAGTGTGCAAGCAATCATCTGAAGACTTCAAGCTTCAAGCTCATTTCCACTCTTCACTCTCTCTGTGCTGCAACTGTAATTTTGGGAGAGTCTTTCGGCTGAGAGGTTTTTTGAGTTAGTGTTCATATTGTCCAACTCTTAGTCTGTTCTTTCTTTTCTAAGAAAGATTTCTGTCCAGCTGTAGGACTATATACAGTGAGTCTCTTCCTGTGTGAAGAGAAGGCCAGCAGGGTTGCTGGCGGTTTCTGTCTAGCTAAGGGACTATTCTTAACACTTCCTTAAGGGAAGAACCTAGCTGGGGTTAGTGTCAGCAGAATCTTATTGGGGTTTGTTCCAACAGAACCACACTGGGGTTTATTCCAGGAGGGTAGCTTCTTAACCTGTAATAGAAGTGAGTTTTCTTCCTACTCGAAAAGGAAGAGGACCAATGGGGAGCTGGAGGTTTGTATATCCTTGGGGGGATTGTACCACTATTAGTAAAATCCCAAGATTTTGCTTGGGGATTGGACGTAGGTCTTCCTTCTATGAAGTACCAAAGTAGGATAAAATTCCTTGTGTTCATTTGTGTGATTGTTTAAATTTACTTCCGCACTGCTACTCTCTATCACACACTATCACATTCACTAGCCAAAGGATTTAAGTTGTGATTTCTGTGTTTTTGTTTATTTCTATATCTATTCTATTCACCCCCCCTCTAGAAAGCTTGTGCCATATTTCGCAAGGGCCATCACACACTAGCTTCACTTGAGACATATAACATGTTCCTGAATTGGACCTTAGAATCATCATCAATGGTAACATCTTCCATCTTCACAATTTCAACCAAGTTCTCATCTACTTTCTGGGCTTCTATGATCTGCCAATACAAAGATGGCTCCACTGTGCTACTGGCTAACACTGCTCTTCGCTGGCTACTTGGAACAATTAAAGAGTTTTCTGCGACATCTTCATCTAGCTTCCACTCTCTCATCATCATACGACTCATGACCGATTTTTTGCTCAATGCATCTGCAACAACATTGGCCTTGCCTGGATGATATGCTAAGCTGAAATCATAATCTTTTAAATATTCCATCCATCTGTGCTGCCTCAAATTCAAGTCCTTCTATGAAAAGATGTGCTTTAAACTCTTGTGATCTGTAAATATCTCAAATCTCTCACTATACAAATAATGCCTCCAAAGCTTTAATGAAAACACAACTGCTGCTAGCTCTAAATCATGTGTGGGATAATTTTCCTCATGCTGTTTCAATTGTCTAGATGCATAAGCCACCACTTTTCCATACTGCATTAGTACTGCCCCAAGTCCTCTTCTGGAAGCATCTGTGTACAAAACAAAACCACCTCGACCTGGCAGTATTCCCAATATTGGTGCCGAAGCAAGCTACTTCTTCAATTCCATAAAGCTGCACCTGCAGTCAGATGACCACACAAATGGTACTCCTTTCCTGATAAGCCTTGTCATTGGTGCTGCAATCTTTGAGAAGTCTTGGATAAACCGCCTGTAGTAACCTACTAAACCAAGGAAACTCCTAATTTCTGGCACTATCTTTGGTTCCTCCCATTTCATAACAGCTTCCACCTTAGATGGATCAACTGCAACACCTTCACCTGAAATCACATGCCCCAAAAACTGAATTTCTCTTAGCCAAAACTCACACTTACTGAATTTAGCATATAGCTGGTGCTCCATCAATGTCTGCAAAGTAACTCTCAAGTGAGCTGCATGCTCCTCTTCCGAAGCTGAATACACTCGTATGTCATCAATGAACACTACAATGAACTGATCTAAATATGGATGAAAAATTATGTTCATCAAGTTCATAAAAGCTGCAGGTGCATTGGTTAGCCCAAATGGTATAACCACAAACTCATAATGCCCATACCTTGTTCTGAATGCTATTTTTATCAATGTCTTCTTCCTGAATCCTTAACTGGTGGTAACCCGATCTCAAATCTATCTTGGAGAACACCTTTGTCGACTGCAATTGATCAAACAAATCATCAATCCGGAGAAGTGGATACTTGTTCTTAATAGTGACCTGATTCAGTTGACGGTAATCAATACACATTCTGAGGCTGCCATCTTTCTTTCTAGCAAATAGAACTGGTGCTCCTCATGGAGAGTGACTTGGCCGAATGAAACCCTTTTCTAGCAATTCTTGCAACTGTTTCTTCAACTCTTCAGATGCCATCTTGTAGGGTGCTTTAGAAATGGGCATACTACCCGGCTGCAACTCCACTGTACTGTCCACCTCCTTATATGGTGCCAAACCTGGTAACTCTTCCGGACATACATCCACAAATTCTTTAACCACTGGTACCATATCTATCGTCTTACCCGCCTTAACCAAACTAGCTGATGTCAAATAGGCTACACACACTGCATTGATTAATCTTCTAGCCTTAAAAGCAGAAATAATAAACTTAAGGGTATAGAATGGCATACCTTGGAATTCAAACATATTACCACTGGAATGACTGAACCTTACTCTCTTCTTCCTGCAATCAACCACTGCCCCATATGCCTCTAATCAATCCATGCCCAAAATCACATCATATTCCTTTAATTGTAGTGCATATAATCTGGATGGCAGCTGATTACCTTGTATCATTATAGGAACCTCATCCAATTAACAAGTAGTAAGCATGAAATTCCCGGAAGGAACCTCTACCACAAGCTCACACTGCCTCTCCTCAAACGGATGTACCATACTATCCATAAAGTCCTTAAAAATGAAGGAATGTGATGCACTTGGATCAATTAATGTTCTAGTAGAAAATTCAAGAAGTGGTATTATACCTTCAATCAAATTTGATGCCTCCGCTTGAGCCCTTGTGATTGCCATCACTCGTCCTCGTCCTCTCTGATAAGGCATACCTATACCTCGCTCAACTGGTGGCTGCTGTGACTGCTATGGTTCCCCTCTACCATAATTACCTCTTCTAGGATATGAACAATTTCTTGCCAAGTCCCTTAGCTGATCACAATTATAGTATCTAAATTCCACAAGCTATCTAGCTATGCTTTTATGTGATTCCTCTGTCTCCGGCCTATAACCTCGACCCTGCTAGAATCCCTGTTGCCTGCCACCTCCTCGACCTCAAAATATCTTCTTTAACTTAGAACCCCCATTTGCCAAAACTCAATGTAGACGCTCCTCCTGAAGGTGCCTTGCCTTTTCTAAGACTCGGAGATTGTTGTGGGAGTCGAAAACTACCTGATCCTGATCCACTGGACTGCCTGGCTTGCACAGTTCTTTCAAGAATTGCTGCTCTTTGGGCTGCCTCCTCCACCGTCCCACACATAAGAGGAGTCACTGCATCTTGCAACTCCGGCCTTAACCCTCGAATAAAATACTCCACCATCATAGCATTGTTAGTTACCACATAAGGTGCATACCTGCTCAAGGCCATGAATCTCATTTGATACTCCAGTACGGACAAATTTTCTTGCTTAAGTGTCCTGAACTGCTCCCTCTTAGCTTGCTGAATTTGTACCGGGAAGAATGTATTGTTGAATGCTTCTAGGAATTATAGCCAAGTGATTGTATCCTCCGCCTGTCCTACAAACATGGTTTGCATCTTGAGTCTCCACCACTCTTGTGCAAATCCCCACAACTGGTAAGTAGTCAATATAACTCTATCAGCCTGTGGACACCTCATTGTAACAAAAACTCTTTCTATCTCGTGCACCCAATGCTCCGCCATATCCAGATTCCGACCTCCCGAGTATGTAGGTGGCTACAATCATAGGAACCTTTCCACTAGAACCGTAGACTCCTCCATGCTAGGTGGTTGTACTGGTACAACTGGGGGTAAAGGTACAACAGGTGGTACCTCAACTCCAAAGGGTGGTACTAGCAGTACCGGTACTGCCTCCTCCTCTACTGGTGGTGCTATAACCGGTGGCTGAACCGGTGGCTGCTAGTCTAACCGTGTCTGAATCTGTGTCATACTTTCAGATAATATTTCTATTATCTGATGTGTGGACTCCTCAGGCTCATCTCCACCTCCTCCCCAATCTCTCCTATCAGCCATTTATGGACCTGCACATACAACATTCCAACCACATAACACACAAACATATCATTATGAAAACAGGGCCAACTACCAGCAGTAGACTATAGTAGAGAACAATTTATGTACATTTCTTGTTCCTTCGTATTTATGCAAACCTTGCTCTGATACCAACTGTGATAGTCCTCGTCGTTCAGGCATGTTATCCCAATAACGTGCCCGACACGACTCCGCCTCCTGCGAATGGGCCATAGCCTCGCAAGGGATATCAACACACACATGTCCGTGAAAATATAAAAGAACACGCTAAACACATATAAGTTTCCATATCTTACACATATCCACATGAAATGTACATATTCAGTTCTGAACCAAACTCAAAGTACAGAGCACAAAAGCCTGGGACAAAACCCCCAAGGCACAACAAGTAGAAAATTACTCTGGTGGTGGCATATGCCTGACTCCACTACGGTGATGTCCCGAACTAGAAGAGGGACGGGAACCCTCCTGCTCTCCTTCACCTGGAAGAAGAAGGGGTGAGCCTCACAAGTCACTGGCTCAGTAGAGCAACTCCCCAAAAGCCGAGAGAACAATTTACATCAAATAATGTAAACATTCAAATTATAACTCTACTCATGCATGATACTACAACTGTAATTAAGTAAACAGAAAATCGCAGACACGTGTACAAGTAAAAGAATGGCTCGCCACACACGAGTCACGAGAACTGGTTTGTGACACCAGCCACAGACTCGGACAAATAACACAAGATCACCTCTCAGTCTCACAGTCACGGATGAAAGGTTCAGCTGCCGCTCCACCTCAACAAGGTCAAGAAACTGTGGAGACCAACCAACACCACTCCTACAGACCACACAGCTGTAGGCCCAAGCCTGGCACCTTTAGGGACTCCGGCCAGAGCTCCCTAAAGTGAGGCACTGGAAAATAGGACTAGCTGGGGACCAGTACGTCTACTGGTGTCCGTCCCCCAACCATGAGCGCGTTACAAGTGACCGCACACCCACAAACACGAGTCGCTGTCCCTTGCCGTCTTTCCCTCAGCCGGACGTACAACTCAAGCTCAGAAGTGAGGGTGTCCAGGAAGACCACACAAACCTTGACGATACTCACCATACCGAGACAAACCCTAAGCACCCAGTGCTTGGCTCACAAAGAACCTGGGGTAACGGACTTCAGAGGTAACCACGGAAGGCATTAACAACCCAACTTACTATGCACACACAACCAAGTAAAACCCATCGTTTCCAATCACAGTATAAGCCAGTACACCCCATACAAACCCTACATTGCTTATCCATCACTGCCCAAGCAGTGTACCCCATAAAACAGACAGACCGTCCATAGAACCCCAGAGCTCGAGTGGCCACAATCTAAATCACGATCAACACAGTGGATGCCAATCGATGCTTGAATCGCGATGGACCAACTCGTCACCTTAAATTCGGAATCGCGACCGGACAGGTCGTCGTGTTCACAAAACACGACGACTGATTCTGTCGCCTTTCAGATAGAAGAAACCTACCTTAAACCTTCATTCTGGAAATCACATCCAATTGCTATACATGCTGATAAAGAAGGAAGTAAACATTCATGTAAAACCCTAAGCATGCTTTCTGTCATGTTTACATGATTTCAAAACCAAACTCTACAAACCCTAATCTACACAAGACATACAAACTAAAACGAGGGAAAGTCCCCCTACCAATAGAAGAAACGCTAAACCGACGTTGTCCAGATGTTCCCCGCACTCCAAAGCACCTCCTCACACCGGAACCACGTCGAACGGACAGCAACAGACCCAAAATCACCCCAAAAACCCTCAACAAACCTCCCCCATCAGCTGAGCAGTGCAACTGCACTGTTCGGCCAGGGACAGAAGCCCAAAATACACAGAAGTTGAATCGCGACGTATCGGGCCATCGCGTTTAAAAATGCGACATGCCCCTCCGTCACAATTTAACCTCGACGCTCCTGCATGCGCCACACGGTGTGCATGCAGCCGTGCTCACATAGAAGCGGTGCAAAAATGTGACAGAGCAGGTGGTCGCGTTCATGTAAGAATCGCGACGTCTGTGTTGGTCGTGTTCTTAATGAACCCACCAGAGGTCTATTTGGGCTGGAATTTCGAAGCCTCCAGCCTCACACCCTGCTCCCCAAACGTGTATGCATACATACGCACACACATACTCAACCAATGGGCCACACCCTGGCTCCTAAACTCAATAAACTACAATCCGAACATACAAGATATTACATATTCATTGACAATTTATTTATTATGTTTTCCTTCCTTATATGTGTCTATGGTTGGAATACTTTATACATCAAGAAAAGTGTCACTAGGCTTTGAATGGACCCCCCTCACACGGGTCATTTGCCTTGGTGCTAAGAACACGAGCATGATGAGACAATTTATATCTATGGCGCTATGAGAGTGAGCAAGATAAATTTATATCTATGGCGCTATGAGAGCGAGCAAGATATTTTTCCCTTTTTATTGTCGCCTTAAATTGAATTAAGAAAAGATCCCTCTGGATCGATCACAGGATATGAGAATCAAATCCGTGAAGCCTTTATTAAGCCAGTTGTGAGTTTTATGATAAGACGTCGTGAGACTCAGGTTAGCCACAATGGGAGTTGCTAGACTAAGAACCGTACGATGTTTTTATTCTGTTATATGTGACACGCCCAAAATGATGGAAGAACACCATAGCATGTGTCCCATACCAGATGTGCATAAGATGACTGTTGAAGAGAATGATGAATGAGATCTTTGCTTCATCATTGTGTGAGCTCTTGGATCATAATTTATTGATCCATCTGTACCCTTAGTACTTGAGATCTATGTCATGAAAAGGAAGCTTGATGTCGCTACTTTAGCATTCTCTTTAGGGCTATGGCTGATACAGTCCAGCGGGACATGACTAGGAAAGTGGTCAAGACTAATTGAATTGACATAAGAACTCAGGAAAGACATCTAAATATTGCACCATATTTTGTGGCTGATATCTCGAGGGGCTCTGTCGACTTAGTGGCGATAAAGTCATGAGTACAAAACATTCGAATTTTGACGTCGCTAGTGTTTAAGAGATCCAGGATGTCAAAGCTTACAGGATTTCTTTAGAGTATTGTGATATATTAGTTTTGGTGATAACTTAATAGGTCACTACTCATTTGGTGTATCGACTCTCGTAAGATCGCTCACTCCATTCGCCGTATGTAAGATTGAGAAGCAAGTCTCGAGAGATGAATTGCTCTTAGTAAGCAACTGACATTTTATTATGCCCTCTGTGGGCAAGTGGGAGATGTTAACTGATGGCAGTTGCCATCGGTTGGTTGCCCACGATGGGTAACCAAGAAACCTTTGGGATGGAGACACGGTTGTCTATCTAGAGTCCCATAGGCTCTATAACTCCTTGGGAGATATCCCATACGTAAGTTGGTCCTGGTTCTCCTCCCATGCGCATGCAACAAGGAAGTGCATCTTTCTCTTGGAGAAAACCCAGCACAAGTCGCTCTCTCTCTCTCTCTCTCTCTGGTGTTTGACTTCTTACACGAGACTCACCATCGGATCCCGAAGGCGTTTGGAGCGAGGAAACAATGAAGAAGACTCTTGTAGCCTTATTCTCGATCCTACGAGTTTCCGCAATGACAAGGTACACACCCCGATCAAGAACGAACACTACCCTTGAAGCCATTACGGAGTTTTCCCAAGCATTCAAATTTATAAACAACAACTTTTTGCATTCTGCTCTTGAGTGCTGGAGATGAGTTTCCGTTAATATAGCTTTTAAGGTTGCTATGTTGAGCACAACATTCCATTTCATGACCCACTAAGCCACTGTGTATGCAATATCTAGGGATTCTCTCACACATGATAGGAAAATGGTGGATAGACTAGTTTGGGAGCTTAGCCTTATCTCTGTTGTCATCAGCAGCCATAAGACATCAGTGTTATGGTATGTAACACCGAAGTCAGCTCATGGCGAGGTTACCATCAAGGCTACCAGCACGAGGGGTCCGAGCGGAGACGACTAAGCCGAGGGACTGATCTGAGGTCCACTTAGCTGACCTGGGACGTGTGCTTTGAGTTCCCGACAACGTTGCCCGAGAACCTGCAAAGCCCATCGAGGGGTCTCGGTGGGGAGACACTCTGGCGCTCAAGTCAGTAGCTAGCTGAGTATAATAGCCTAGCCTAAAGAGTGGAACATCGTACCTGGGTCTAAAGAGTGTCTGCCTCTTTTATAGGGGTTGAGCTCTCGTGGAATTTTTTGGATAACATCACGAATCTCGGTGATTGTCGTCAGATCGTGGTCATAGCTGGCATGCCATATCGTCTAAATCATGGTCTTTAATGGCCGAGCTGATGTTGTCGGCCAAAGGGAGATAAGGAAGTCATCCTAGACGACTTGACTCATCGGACTAGACGACAACAGGATCTGGTTCTAGTCACACCAGGATGTCGGCTCTGATACTCTGAGAGGTCGGCTGAGCCAAGGCACCAGCCGACCAGTGGGGACCCCCCATATCATTGGTCCCCCAAGTTCATGTTGGACCACTCCGGTGGGCCGAGGTGAAGCTGTTGTCTAGTATTTTTTTAGTCAACGACACGTGTCTTGCCATGTGGCTCTGCCAGCCCATGTGTCCTGCTCTGCATCGCATCGCCAAGCTGTCAATGCCAGCCTGCACAAAGTCACATCGTCATGCTGTCAGTGATGGCCTGCACCACATTGTAGTGCCAGGTTGCTTTGACTGCTATGTGCGATGCCAATGGTCGTGTCACCCCCCTCAACTCTCACGCGTCATCATTGCGCTCCTTGCCAGCTGCGTCGGTCGGAATCTGAGGTGACGCTCGGTCGCCAATGTGGGCTCGCCATGTTCTAAGGCCTGGACCCTTTCCAAAGACGATGAATATCACCTTTTGGATCTGTTTGGACCCCAAGTACTATAAATAGTGGGGTCTACTTCCGAACATCCACCCTTGCTTCCGCGCGCGAGCTTCCATCAGATGACCAATTGACACACCAACGTACTCGCTTTGCTACTTGGCTGAGCTCCTTCGTCGTCTCTTCTTTGATCACTTTTTTTTCAGAGGTAAACCATGAGCTTAGCTTCCTCTACTTCTTCCTCTGTGTCTTCTTCCTCTTCGTCACATGTTGTGATGCCTTCTTGCCCGTTCGAGGGGATGTCTGACACCTCTAGGCCGGAGGTCTTCGTAGAAGTCTTAGATGAGTCCCTTAGTGACCCCAAGGTCACCCTCGGGTTCTTCGTTTCCCAAAGACCTTCTGTACACACCTTGGGGGCTCATCGTCAGGCCGATTCTATGGCCGACACACCTTCTGAAATTGGTGCGGAAACCTTCAAGTTGGTAGCAACACACCCTAGTCTTAATTTTCCCCGACAAGACATCCTTGTCGGTCCTTGATGGCATCCGAGCACATCATTCGATGGAGCTCAGCTTCTGTGTATATACCAAAGCTATCCGAGCTGGCTTTTGGTACCCCCTACATCCTTTCATCATTCTTCTTCTTCTCAAGCTAGGAGTCGCTCCTTCGCAACTGACCCCAAATTCCTGGTGGTCGGTTGTCGGGTTCCTAGTAGTTTGTGCCCTTGCCAAGGTCTTTCCGACCACTCTACTCTTCTTCTTATGCTTCTCCATAAAACCTTCAGAGATTGGTTGTACTTCGCAGCTCGGATGGGTCAGTAAATCCTTGGTAGAACTCCCTCCTCTGTCCACAATTGGAAGAGGAGTTTCTTTTCATTCACTGCCCTTCCAATTGGCCCTTCCCAACCACATGGTTGACAATGAACATTCACGACAAAGCCTTCCGGGAGCCTTCCCACTTCACAGAGGCCAAGCTCTCAGAATTTGAATCGTTATAGGTAGTGGAAGCCCTTGACCTATACAACCCATCCGAAAAGCTATTCAAGCTCATTGAAGATGCTCACTGATGCCATGCTGTCGTCAGTGCTAACGCATTCCGAGAACTAACTGTCTCTTCTCTTGTTGTAATGGCCGACAAGGGCAAGTCAACGACAGCTCCTGGTACGGCTAAAGGAAAGGAAGCTTTCCTCTCCGAGGTGACCGTACAAAGATTAGAAACATGCCACAAGACCGCCTAAGTGACCAAGGAGGGAGTGGGCTGACGACGATGTCACTCCTCTAGCCTCCACACCGAAATGCCAATGGGTGCCACAGACCCAGCTGACAAGGTCTCCCGATTGACCACGAAAACAACTGGTCGCAACACAGTCCGCCGACGTCCATGGCGTGTCGATCTCAGGTTCCTCCCAATCGCCGCGATCAGCGCAGCCGACGGAGGAGCTCTCCACCACCAAATGAGGTCGTCGAACGATCCTAGTTGGAGTGAAGGCCCGAACCTCGGGCCTGAAGCAGAACGAGGTCATTGAAGACCTCTACCAACTATGCAGGATCAGCTGGCGTTGGTTAGGACCTTGCTCCTCAAGGTCGAGATGACCTGGACCAGTGCCACCAGACAAGTGACTGAGGCCGAGAAGAAGGCCAAGGCCTCCGAGAAGAGGGCGAGGATGCCAAAAATCTCCTTTTCGAGGAGCAACAATGGGAGAAGAACGCTGAGGGGAACCTCGCACGGCTAAAGCTATCAACCGAGGAGCTCAACGAGTCCCTCCATGCCGAGAGGGAGGCACATGCAGCGACGAAGGCCGATAACACAAAGTTGGCCAAAGAATAGCGCGCCAATGCCATCACCGAGTACCGCGAATCTGTGGTGCTCAATGAAGAGATCAACTAACTCTTCCAGGCCAGATACGATTTCGGCCTTGGGATCCTCTGAGACCTCCATCCCAAATATGACCTATCGGGATTGGTGGATGACGCCGAGAATGAGGATGTCATTGATGCCAATGCTAAAGATGAGGACCTCGCGGAGGCCGTCGACGATGCGCTGATTGCTGCCCCTTTAACCTATCCGACCCCCAACCCTGTATAATACCCCGTTTCGGCCAGATCCATCCCTTTTGGCTCTTGGGTCAAAAACCTATCTTTCTATGCAAAAACCCTAACTTGAACCTGAGAGATCCGGCTTCGGGAGGCTTCGTCTGGCGATCTGCATCGACTGGTGTCAACCTTGAACATCCGGGAACGACTCCCCACACTGATGTGCTGTAAAGATCAACAGAAGATCCGAAGAAGGAGGGATTTGGAGACTCTTTGGCACAGGCCGAGGAGGGCTTCTCCGGCTTGAGTCGTCGTTTGTAGATTTTACAGAAGGCAAGTACCCCATTCACATCAACCCTACATGTGTCTAGTATGTCCCAGGAATTTCTCAGATTTTTCTCGTGTCCTGGAACCCCCCTTTCAAGTGATTTGTTGGCTTTCAGTCTGTTTTGTGCAGACAGGATATTAACGGCAAGATCCCTTGCCGCCAATATCATGTGTTGGCGGCATCATATAATGCCGTTAACTTGTAGACGGCTACCCCATGCCGTCTAGTTCTTCAGACTGTAACAGTGTGCAAGTATGTCCCTATATAAATTAATTTTCGAGTTTTTCCGCATGAGGATATACAGTAAAATTTCATATAATATGTAAATATATATGTTTGGTTGTACTGTGAGTTATTGTGCATTTTTGAAATTTTCACTAATTATTAAAATTTTTGGAATGTGCTACTAACAAAATTTTAATCTTGGAAAATGTCGTTTATGAAATATGTGTAGAATTTAATTGCCATGAATTTTCTGTACATTGTTCATAAGATCTGATGTATGATATAAAAATTTGAGCAATTTATAATATCTGTATAGTTTATTTAATTTTCTGAATCAAAAAATAGTTAATATGTCTACTCAATGTAGAAAAGTTAAGAATTCATGCGAAACTAGTTAAATTCCTAAAATTTGTGATAAAATTTGTACTGTTAGTATTCATGTATGAAATAAATTGAGAATCCGAATAAGGAAAATTTGTGTCAGTTTGGCTATTTTTACAGTTGATAACATCACTGTTAGAATTTTCAGAAAATATGTGTAACTCAGAAAAATGTGAATTTTGGTATGCATGATGGCTAAACTGTGATGAATTTCTGGTTAAATTTCTGTACTGAACAAATGACAGTAGCTATATAAACTTGTTTTATGTTAGATATTAAATATTAATACATGCTAATATGATTAATGTTTAATTCTGCAAAAATTTCAGCATGATTAGAATTGCTGTAAAAATTTGATTAATACTGAAAATAGTAGTACCATGCTAGGTAATACTGAAGAATGTAAATGTGTGAACATGAGATGAATGCGTAAATATTTTATATTTAAAAATGTGTTGAAATTGAGAAATGTATTAATATGCCAATGGGTGACACTGCTACCTTAGAGGGCTGTGGAACTGTACTGTGGTAAAGTCCCCACAGGAAAGTTCAAGTGTGTGATGTCCCATGGGCATTGGGATTAAATCCTGGAGGCGAACAAGTATCGCTGGTTAGGGTGGAGAGTGCTTCTCCCGGTTCTGCTCAGTAACTAAGATTGATCACTGGAATGCCTAGGTGATTGATATGTGATGTGATCAGTGTGTGTCCTTCTAAAGTGGTTTGGGCTATGTGTCACGGCATTAAGAAATTGTGAAAATGTGTTTAAGTGAAAAGAAATGTGTAAATTGTGAAATTGTGCAAGTGAATATGTGTTCATGAAATTCTTATGATAACATGCAAAAATGATAAATTTCTTATGAATGCGACATGATAGTAGTAAAACAGCGAGCTTTTCACTAAAATAAATGTGTTAACCATGTGAAAACTTATCTTAGAATTCATGTTAAATTAGTTGTTATGAAATGTGTAAATATTGTGTAAAATGATCAACATGTGGCTTATGAATGCTTGAATGAAATCAGTTTAGCATAGTGAAAAGTGTAGAAAGCATGTGATAGGATTAGTTTATTGTGTATAAAACTAAATCCCATGTGTAAAATGTGTAGAAATCATGAATAGGCTTCTATTTGAAAAATTGTCACTTCCAGCATTATGTGTAAATGATATAGCGTAAGGATATGGAGATTACTTGATGCATGTATGTTTAGTGTGCTTGGTGTTACTTGTTGAGTTCTTTTGAACTCATTCTTGCTTCGGCGTACAGGTGCAGACGTTTCTACTTCTTCCGAGGAGATCGTTAGGAGCGACTCAGAGCGAGAGTAGGAGAGATAGTTGTGGAGTTAACATTGTAATTTTCATTACTTCATAGTATGTAATAAAGACTCTGCGTAGTCTCATGTGGACAATGTATTTATTTTATTTCAGTTATGAACAGTTAGCTCTCTTTTCTTCTATACGGACTGTGAATAGAATGTGGATGATGGAATAAGATTTCTTTTCAGTCTTTAAATTCCGCTGTCATGAGATATATTATATTTGTGTATGTTTCAGCCTATTGTACTAGTGTTGGGTAAATGTCCCACTGTAGCGATGCTTTCTATATCGATGTGGGTTGTTGAAATAGTACCGATATAAGAGGGTCGTTACAGAGATTGGTATCAGAGAAATCAGGCTGAAATTGTACATAAATATGCATATACCATCATCTTCATTGTATACTAAGTCAGTGTAGATTGTCCACATAGATAAGTAAGTTGTTAGAAATTAGACAGTTTGGTTCTAAATGGTGATTAATCCGTTTTACAGGATATAGCTTCGCGAGGTAGGCGTGGTGTTCCTGCTCGTGATGGCGAGCAGAGGAGAGATGAGCCTCGGCGTGAGGATCAGGGTGAGCAGCAGGCCCCTGCACCCCAGGGTCCTGTACTTCCTCCACCGCCACCAGTAGACTATGGAGTGTTCATGTAGGGTTTGGTGCAGGCCATGCAAACGCAGGCCCACACTCAGGCTGCACTCCAGGCCCAGTTGGAGGCTCAGGTTATAATAATAAGATAAAGTAGTCTGTATTATTAAATGCATTATTGTTATGTTATATGTGTTAATTTTGTTGCTTGTTGTAGCAGGCTCAGGTACCAGTTCCCCAGGCTGACCATGGTGGACCCTCCATCATGGAAAGGTTCAAGAGGATGTCGCTACCTTCTTTTAAGGGGGAGAGTGATCCATTATTAGCTGAGAACTGGATGAGGGAGATTGAGAAGATCTTCCGGGCCATTAGGTGCGCTGAGGACGACAAGGTCACTTTGGCCACCTATATGCTACAGGTATGTGTAATCTAATCTAGTGGTTATTACTTTAAGTACAAATTATGTTGGTTAGTTCTCATGGATGGTTATGGCAAGAGCGAGCCGATGTATGGTGGTCCTCGTTGTTACGTACTCGGTTCGAGGATGGTGCCGTGGAAGTCGGATGGGATGAGTTCGTGAGGCTTTTCCGAGCCAAGTTTGTTCTGGAGCACATCCAGGACAAGATGGAGCAGGAGTTCCTCTCGTTGACTCAGGGCTCCATGACCGTGCTGGAGTACGAGGCCAGGTTTGCCGAGCTATCAAAGTATGCCCCTCATATTGTAGCTGATGAGCGCAGGAAGGCGAAGAAATTCGTGATGGGTCTGAAACCATCGCTGAGGACGAGGTTGGTGGCTTTTGACCATCGTACTCTTGAGCAGGCGCTCAGCACGGCATGTCGGCAGGAAGATGGAGATCCCAGTTTGGAAGTGGGAAGCTGTCACTATGGATTTTGTTACGGGTTTGCCTCGGTCTAGATGAGGTAATGACTCGATTTGAGTAGTGGTAGATCGATTCTCGAAGACTGCACATTTCTTGCCTATGAAGAAGAAGCAGTCAGTAGAGAGTTTAGCTAGACTGTATGTTAGTAGTATAATTAGATTGCATGGGGTACCGAAGTCTATTATTTCAGATCGAGATCCGAGATTTACTTCGAGGCTATGAAAGGGTCTTCAGAATGCGTTAGGTTCGGAGCTGAAGCTCAGTTCGGCATTTCATCCCCAGACAGATGGACAGTCCGAGAGGACTATCCAGACGCTTGAGGATATGTTGAGGGCTTGTGTGTTGGATTGGAAGGATGATTGGGAGCGCCATTTACCTCTAGTGGAGTTTGCATATAACAACAGTTTTCATGCGAGCATTGGCATGGCTCCATTTGAGGCTTTATATGGTAGACCTTGCAGATCTCCTTTGTGTTGGGAGGAGACTAGTGATAGGCAGTTGATCGGTCCGGAGTTAGTTCAGGAGACTTCGGATAAGGTCCAGCTCATTAGGAAGAGACTTGTTGCGGCACAGGATAGGCAGAAGAGTTATGCCGACAATAGGAGGAAGGATCTAGTGTTCGAGGTAGGTGAGCATGTCTTTTTGAAGATTTCGCCTACGCGAGGTGTAGTTAGATTTGGCAGGCATAGTAAGTTAAGCCCTAGGTTCATTGGCCCGTATGAGATTCTCCGATGATTGGGCAACGTGGCATATGAGCTAGCTTTACCTCCAGCATTGGCTAGCGTTCATCCTGTTTTTCACATATCTATGCTCAGGAAGTATGTCAGAGATCCGTCTCATGTTATTAGTCATGAGCCAGTGGATATCCAACCAGATCTTTCTTATGTAGAGCAACCAGTAGCTATTCTTGATCGGAAGGTTCAACATCTCCGAAACAAGAGCATTGCGTCAGTAAAGATCTTATGGCGTAACTTCTCGCGAGAGGAAGCTACTTGGGAGCTTGAGGATGCAATGAAAAAGAAATATCCTCAGTTGTTTGAGTAGTGTCAGTCTAACTTCGAGGATGAAGTTTCTTTAAGGGGGAGAGGGTGTAAGGCCCTTGATTTTTTCATCTTACTTACTTAAGTATGTGTATATGCGTATAAGTGTATACTATTGATGTATAGATTATTGTGTATAAGTATGTATTTATATAAACTGTATGAATCAGTATTATTGAAACGTATATAGTGTATTTAAGTATATATATATATATATATATATAATTATGAGTGTAGTGTTATGAATACTACATAAATAAAGTGAATTTTGTCAGCCAGTCAGCGTCCACCTCGACTGACACTGACCAGGGGTAGGCGGCAATATCGATGGACGCCCATTTTGGATAGGCGACCATAGATATGGACGCCAATATCCCAAACCTGCTGCGTTTCCAGATCCAGAAACGCCTCCGGAAATCTAGCACCTTGTTTTGGAAACCCTTCCCAACGGCTCTAAGACTTGCCCCTTTAACCTATCCGACCCCCAACCCTTTATAATACCCCGTTTTCGGCCAGATTCATCCCTTTTGGCTCTTGGGTCAAAAACCTATCTTTCTATGCAAAAACCCTAACTTGAACCTGAGAGATCTGGCTTCGGGAGGCTTCGTCTGGCGATCTGCATCGACTGGTGTCAACCTTGAACATCCGGGAACGACTCCCCACACTGGTGTGCTGTAAAGATCAACAGAAGATCCGAAGAAGGAGGGATTTGAAGACTCTTTGGCACAGGACGAGGAGGGCTTCTCCGGCTTGAATCGTCATTTGTAGATTTTACAGAAGGCAAGTACCCCATTCACATCAACCCTACATGTGTCTAGTATGTCCCAGGAATTTCTCAGATTTTTCTCGTGTCCTGGAACCCCCCTTTCAAGTGATTTGTTGGCTTTCAGTCTGTTTTGTGCAGACAGGATATTAACGGCAAGATCCCTTACTGCCAATATCATGTGTTGGCGGCATCATATAATGCCGTTAACTTGTAGACGGCTACCCCATGCCGTCTAGTTCTTCAGACTGCAACAGTGTGCAAGTCTGTCCCTATATAAATTAATTTTCGAGTTTTTCCGCATGAGGATATGCAGTAAAATTTCATATAATATGTAAATATATATGTTTGGTTGTACTGTGAGTTATTATGCATTTTTGAAATTTTCACTAATTATTAAAATTTTTGGAATGTGCTACTAACAAAATTTTAATCTTGGAAAATGTCGTTTATGAAATATGTGTAGAATTTAATTGCCATGAATTTTCTGTACATTGTTCATAAGATCTGATGCATGATATAAAATTTGAGCAATTTATAATATCTGTATAGTTTATTTAATTTTCTGAATCAAAAAATAGTTAATATGTCTACTCAATGTAGAAAAGTTAAGAATTCATGCGAAACTAGTTAAATTCCTAAAATTTGTGATAAAATTTGTACTATCAGTATTCATGTATGAAATAAATTGAGAATCCGAATAAGGAAAATTTGTGTCAGTTTGGCTATTTTTACAGTTGATAACATCACTGTTAGAATTTTCAGAAAATATGTGTAACTCAGAAAAATGTGAATTTTGGTATGCATGATTGTTAAACTGCAATGAATGTCTGGTTAAATTTCTGTACTAAACAGATGACAGTAGCTATATAAACTTGTTTTATGTTAAATATTAAATATTAATACATGCTAATATGATTAATGTTTAATTCTGCAAAAATTTCAGCATGATTAGAATTGTTGTAAAAATTTGATTAATACTGAAAACAGTAGTACCATGCTAGGTAATACTGAAGAATGTAAATGTGTGAACATGAGATGAATGCGTAAATATTTATATTTAAAAATGTGTTGAAATTGAGAAATGTATTAATGTGCCAATGGGTGACACTGCTACCTTAGAGGGCTGTGGAACTGTACTGTGGTAAAGTCCCCACGGGAAAGTTCAAGTGTGTGATGTCCCATGGGCATTGGGATTAAATCTTGGAGGCGAACAAGTATCGCTGGTTAGGGTGGAGAGTGCTTCTCCTGGTTCTGCGCAGTAACTAAGATTAATCACTGGAATGCCTAGGTGATTGATATGTGATGTGATCAGTGTGTGTCCTTCTAAAGTGGTTTGGGCTATGTGTCACGGCATTAAGAAATTGTGAAAATGTGTTTAAGTGAAAAGAAATGTGTAAATTGTGAAATTGTGCAAGTGAATATGTGTTCATGAAATTCTTATGATAACATGCAAAAAGATAAATTTCTTGTGAATGCGACATGATAGTAGTAAAACAGCGAGCTTTTCACTAAAATAAATGTGTTAACCATGTGAAAACTTATCTTAGAATTCATGTTAAATTAGTTGTATGAAATGTGTAAATATTGTGTAAAATGATCAACATGTGGCTTATGAATACTTGAATGAAATCAGTTTAGCATAGTGAAAAGTGTAGAAAGCATGTGATAGGATTAGTTTATTGTGTAGAAAACTAAATCCCATGTGTAAAATGTGTAGAAATCATGAATAGGCTTCTATTTGAAAAATTGTCACTTCCATGCATTATGTGTAAATGATATAGCGTAAGGATATGGAGATTACTTGATGCATGTATGTTTAGTGTGCTTGGTGTTACTTGTTGAGTTCTTTCGAACTCATTCTTGCTTCGGCGTACAGGTGCAGACGTTTCTACTTCTTCCGAGGAGATCGTTAGGAGCGACTCGGAGCGAGAGTAGGAGAGATAGTTGTGGAGTTAACAATGTAGTTTTCATTACTTCATAGTATGTAATAAAGACTCTGCGTAGTCTCATGTGGACAATGTATTTATTTTATTTCAGTTATGAACAGTTAGCTCTCTTTTCTTCTATACGGACTGTGAATAGAATGTGGATGATGGAATAAGATTTCTTTTCAGTCTTTAAATTCCGCTGTCATGAGATATATTATATTTGTGTATGTTTCAGCCTATTGTACTAGTGTTGGGTAAATGTCCCACTGTAGCGATGCTTTCTATATCGATGTGGGTTGGTGAAACCGTACCGATATAAGAGGGTCGTTACATCCTCTCTACTCTAGTGGTATGGAGACGAGACATCATGATTTACTCTCACCACCTTACAACTGCTGGCCTCATTGGTCATGAAGGGGGGCATGGTTTATCCTCTCCTCCAGGGCTTCAATAAAAAACATAGACATCATTTGGTATCACTTTTGGGGTGATTTTACGGCCGACAAATCACTGACAAGGGAAAAGCAAAATCAAATGTTTTGCAGGCGCATTGATTTCTATGTTAACTGATTTTTGGCAGCAAAAAAGAGGTAGGGAGAAAAAAAATCTCTCTCCTCTAACTCAAAAGCGAGCTAGAGGCAACTTTTTGCTGGATTTTCAAAAGGCCGACGATGCTTTTCACCGTGCGAAATAAATAACGATGGTGGAGAGTTTTTTTAATTATTTTTTGCATATTTCAAATGTGTAAAGAAATGTTTTTTACTTGTATGGATGACAAAACCTCTTCCCGTCAGCATGGGGTACGAAGTCCCTCCTGCAAAATCGAAAATCTGTCGAGCCTGTGAGGAGAGTTGATTTTGCCAAAATCTCCTTTCTCACACGCGGAACCAAACGATGCCATAGTTCAATATGGAAATATCATATTTTTTTTTTCTTTTCTTTTTGTCGTTGTAACTTGACTATTTAGTTCCAAAATAGGAAACAAAAACTTAAATTTCCTATCTCATAAATCATATTGGTTGACATACAATCTTCGAGGTGTGTAAATCTGAAATTTTTACAACAGAGGTGCAAAAAAGAGGGTGGTATAAAGGCGTAGGATTGACTCAAACTCGGATGGCCCCATGATCGCTTAGCGTATCCCTCTACAAGAATCTCTGTTATCCCAAAAAAAAAATAAAGACAATTGTTAAACTTGTCCAGCTTATGTTGTACGATCTGCAATCAAGGATCCAACCGATAGATATTGAAGAGACGTGATTTAATTAAGTGTGCCTCCTAAGAGGTATTGTCCTCATGTTTGGGGTTTTGTCCTTTAAAAGGGCCTCTTAGGAGAAGAGGTGAGGCTCTTGCTGATAAGCACACACTTATTCTCACTATCTTTCAATCTGAGACTAAAGAATACCTCTACACAGCCCCCCGGTGAGGATAAGGGTGTGCGGGTCTCATGAAGATGAGACGCTCGGGTAGGGCGCATGGCCTCTCGTTCGTGCCCACAAACGGTGCCAATGAAGAGACGTGATTTAAGTGTGCCTCCCAAGAGGTATTGTCCCCATGTTTGAGATTTTGTCCTTTAAAAGGGTCCTCTTGGGATAAGAGGTGAGACTCTTGTTGATAAGCACACACTTGTTCTCACTATCTTTCAATGTGGGACTAAAGATTACCTCTACACAGCCCCCCCCAGTGAGGATAAGGGTGTGTGGGTCTCATGAAGATGAGACACTCGGGTAGGGCGCATGGCCTCTCGCTCGTTCCCACAGACGGCGCCAATGAAGAGACGTGATTTAAGTATGCCTCCCAAGACGTATTGTCCCCATGCTTGGGGTTTTGTCCTTTAAAAGGGCCCTCTTGGGAGAAGAGGTGAGGCTCTTGCTGATAAGCACACATTTGTTCTCACTATCTTTCAATGTGGGACTAAAGAATACCTCTACACAATGAAGAGACGTGATTTAAGTGTGCCTCCCAAGAAGTATTGTCCCCATATTTGGGGTTTTATCCTTTAAAAGGGCACTCTTGGGAGAAGAGGTGAGGCTCTTGCTGATAAGCACACACTTGTTCTCACTATCTTTCAATGTGAGACTAAAGAATACCTCTACACAGCCCCCAGTGAGGATAAGGGTGTGCGGGTCTCATGAAGATGAGACGCTCGGGTAGGGCGCATGGCCTCTCGTTCGTTCCCACAGACGGCGCCAATGAAGAGATGTGATTTATGTGTGCCTCCCAAGAGGTATTGTCCCCATGCTTGGGGTTTTGTCCTTTAAAAGGGCCCTCTTGGGAGAAGAGGTGAGGCTCTTGCTGATAAGCACACACTTGTTCTCACTATCTTTCAATGTGGGACTAAAGAATACCTCTACACAGCCCCCCAATGAGGATAAGGGTGTGCGGGTCTCATGAAGATGAGACGCTCGGGTAGGGCACATGACCTCTCGTTCGACCCCACATATGGCGCCAATGAAGAGACGTGATTTAAGTGTGCCTCCCAAGAGGTATTGTCCCCATGTTTGGGGTTTTGTCCTTTAAAAGGGCCCTCTTGGGAGAAGAGGTGAGGCTCTTGCTGATAAGCACACACTTGTTCTTACTATCTTTCAATGTGGGACTAAAGAATACCTCTACACAGCCCCCCAGTGAGGATAAGGGTGTGCGGGTCTCATGAAGATTGTTGAACCATTCTCTATTTGTTCTTATATTTTGGTGATAATAAAATTTATGATGTAACTTAAATTGAATATTTTGTTTTATCTGTGTTGCATCAATCTCATAGCAAAATGCTGAGTCTCACATTGATGCAATATGGCGCACTAAAATGATAAAATCGATGTTTAATCAATATATATCGATTTCAGTTTAAGTGCCAAAATTAATAAGCGCTACAACGATTTTGTTTTAATTAATTTTTTTAAAAGCACTACAACGACTTTGCTAAGTGGCCATAACGATTTGTTAAGAAATCGATCTCAGAACGATTCCTTTTATAGCCACAACGATTTGCCCGCATATCGATTTCCTTGCATAACGATTTCATAAGTGATCACATCGGCTTGGTTCCCATAACGATTTCATAAGTGATCACATCGGCTTGGTTCCCATAACGATTTCATAAGTGATCACATCGGCTTGGTTCCCATAACGATTTCATAAGTGATCATATCGGCTTGGTTCCCATAACGATTTCATAAGTGATCACATCGGCTTGGTTCCCATAACGATTTCATAAGTGATCACATCGACTTCTTAAGTGAGACAACGATTTGCTCCCACAACGATTTGTTTACAAATGGGCAACGACTCTTCACATAACGATTTCATAAGTCATGCTCATAACGATTTCTTTAAACCGTAACGATTTCTTAAGTGAACGCATCGACTTGCCATCACAACGATTTGTTAAGAAATCGTTCACATAAGGATTTTATAAGTCATGCTCATAACGATTTCTTCAATGATCATAACGACTTGTCTTTCACATCGATTTGTTCATAAACTTGCAACGATTTACTTGTAAATGAACAACGATTTCTCTTGAATATTTTGAAAGTGTTTTTGGCACTCATTGAAAAGTCAAATATTGTCTGACAGAAAAAGCTGCATGCATAATCTTGTCAGAAAAAGATTTGACCTACTATTTTCAGTATGTTAGCAGAAGCACAGTACTATGCATCGTTTATCATAAACACTCTTTTATGCTAACACTTTCTTCCATGCTCACAGACCTCGAAGACCATCAGAGTCTGATTAAGACAAATGAAGAGGAGATGAGCAACGGCTAGAACTCCAACGGATCTATTCAAGCTGCTTATATAAAAGATGGAGCATTGCTGAAGATGAAGAGAGAGCTTTCCCGAAAATCCTTCAAGGAGTGTACAACTGTAAGAAGAACCTTCACGCTACAAACACTCAAAGAAAGAGAGAAGAGCTCGAGCCAAAAATCTACAGAAGCTTTCAAAGCAAAAGTCTTCATCGCCTTCAAGCCTTCTTCTCTTCCATTCTCCCTGTGCTCATTGTAATCTTGGGGGAGAGTCTGTGACTGTGAGCTAAGTCCTGAGCGTTCATCTTGTAATAGCTCTCAGTCTGATCTTTCTTTTCTAAGAAAGATTTCTGTCTAGCTGTAGGACTGTATACAGTGTGTAACCTAGCTAGAGGTTAGTGTCTAGAAGAACCGTGTTGGGGTTTGTACCAACAGGACCTAGATGGGGGTTTAAGTCTAGCAGAACCGCACTGGGGTTTGTTCCAGGAGGTTTACTTCTGAACCTGTAAAAGAAGTAGGTTTGCTTCTGAGCCTAGAAAAGAAGTGGGCTGCCTTCTTGCCCGGGAAAGAGAAGAAGACCTGGTGGGGTATCTAGGGTGTTGTAGTGTCCTTGAAGGGGACTGTACCTTCGGTTAGTGAAATCCCAAGAGTTTGCTTGGGGACTGGACGTAGGACTTCCATGTGGGAAGGGCCGAACCAGGATAAATCTCTTGTGTCCTTTTGTGTGATTGTTCTTTTGCTTCCGCACTGCTACTCTTCATCACACTAACACTAACCAAACTTTTAAGTGTTCACGTTTTGATTTCAGATTTCAGAAAATCCTATTCACCCCCCCTCTAGGTTACCTTGCTGCCACACCAAATGGCCAACAAGTGGTATCAGAGCGGGTCTCTGAACTTTCAAGAAGATCTAAAGATCTTAGAGCAAAGATCTATGGCAGCTCAAGGATATGCTGAAGGCCAATCCGTCACCAGACCTCCATTCTTCGATGGAGAAGATTATCAATATTGGAAGATGATGATGGAATGCTTCATTCGAGGCACAGACTTTGATCTGTGGCAGGTAATAGAGGTAGGTGATTTCATTATTGTTCCAGCTGAAGGCACTACTGCCATTACAGCAGCTGATAAAAATAAGCTATCTCTATACTTTAAGGTTAAAAACTATCTATGTTGTGCTCTATCTAAAAGAGAGTTCAGTAGAGTTTCTACATGTAAATCTGCTAAAGAAATATGGGATAAATTGCAGATAACCTATGAAGGAGCAGATAAAGTAAAACAAACTAGGATAGATATTCTTATCTCTCAATATGAGCAATTTAAAATGCTTCCAAATGAAAACATTACTAGTATGTATAATAGATTTTCAAGTATAGTAGTCGGTTTAAATTCTCTTGGAAGAATTCTTTCTAATGAAGAAACCATTAGAAAAATACTTAGGTCCTTAACTATTTCATGGACACCTAAGGTAACTGCTATTGAAGAGGCCCATGATTTAACTAAATTATCAATTGATAATTTAATAGGTTCTCTCATGGCACATGAAATAAATATGGAGCGATTATCTGAAAGCTCATCTAAGAAGAAATGTACTAATGCTCTTAAAGTTGTAGCTGCTCCTTCCACCTCTTCTTCTAGTTCCCAGGATGTAGATTCTGAAGACTATAATATGGATGAAGTATTGTCCAAGCTTCAGAAGATTTTGAAGAAGAAGAAAAACGGATCAAGAAGAATTCAAAGGAAAGAGAAAAAGGAGAAAGAACCAGCCTGCTATGAATGTAGAAAACCTGGACATCTGAGACCAGACTGTCCAAGGCTCAAGAAGATTGGTCAAACTGATAAGCCCAAGAAGCAACACAAGAAATTTAAAAGAAAAGCCATGGCGGCTGCTTGGGAAAATGATGAGGTCACAAGCTCAGAATCATCAAGCTCAGATTTCGAAAAGGAGCAGGTAAATCTAGCCCTCATGGTGGGACTAGATGAGGTACATTCTGACTCATTTTTTAATTCTTGCACAGATTCAGGGTCAGAATCAGAAGACTTAGAAGAAGTCTTTAATGAACTATATGAAAAACATAAGGGGGTTGTAAAAGAACTAAAAAATATGAAAAACAACTCTACCTGCTTGGAAAACACCAATTCTGATCTTAAATCCGAATTGGAGCAACTAGAAGAACAATTAAAAGAATGTAAAGATAAAAATTATCTTTTAAATGAAGATTTGAAAAGAAAGAATAATGAGAAGCTAGAGTTAGAAGAAAAATTAAAAACTCTAACTGAAGAAATATGTATTTAAAAGAATCAGTTAAAAAATTAACTGAGGGGAAAACATCTTTAGCCCTATGCTTACAAGGATCAAAATCTGGAAATAACAAACAAGGGCTTGGATACATACCACCAGAAAGAGGAAAACAAGCCATAATTTTAGAAAAATATCCCCTACCAAAATTTGTAAAAGAAACCAAGATGCCCCAGAAAAAGGCCCCTATAAAAGAAAAAGGTTACAAAAATCTCGTTCTAAAAACTCAGCACAAAGAAAATAAGAACAACAAAACAATCTATATTCATTGTTGTTCTCATTGCAATAAACTAGGACACACTGTAAACACCTGCACAACGAGGCATTTAGTTTGGATCCCTAAAGGATATTTTCATGCATCTAACCATCAAGGACCCAAAAGGATTTGGGTACCTACCTTTGAGTAATTTTTTGCAGGTTAGCCTTGGAGCATCAAAAACCAAGGATGCTCAAGGCAGGAGTGACTGCAGACTCTTCATTCAAATCACATCTGAAGAAAGAGTAGTCACAAAAATTGAATTGGTCTTTATTGCTAACAATTATTTGCAAGTTTCATTCAGGTGGAGTCTCTCATTCAGGGGGAGCACAGATTAAGGGGGAGTCATTCCTTATCAACTATTATTGTTGAACCCCTCAATGGTAAGAAATTCTCTCAAAGGGGGAGAGAAATCCTGGTAAGATCCTTCCTTTTTGGTTAGTGACAAAAAGGGGGAGAGTTTGTATGAATTTTCTGAAACCTCTATGCTTTATATATATTCTTGTCAGAAAATTCTCATAAATTTTGTCATCACCAAAAATGGGGAGATTGTTGAACCACTCTCTATTTGTTCTTGTATTTTGGTGATAATAAAATTTATGATGTAACTTAAATTGAATATTTTGTTTCATCTGTGTCGCATCAATCTCATAGCAAAATGCTGAGTCTCACATTGATGCAATATGGTGCAATAAAATGATAAAATCGATGTTTAATCAATATACATCGATTTCAGTTTAAGTGCCAAAATTAATAAGCGCTACAACGATTTTATTTTAATTAATTTTTTTAAAAGCGCTACAACGACTTCGCTAAGTGGCCATAACGATTTGTTAAGAAATCGATCTCAGAACGATTCCTTTTAGAGCCACAACGATTTGCCCTCATATCGATTTCCTTGCATAACGATTTCATAAGTGATCACATCGGCTTGGTTCCCATAACGATTTCATAAGTGATCACATCGGCTTGGTTCCCATAACGATTTCATAAGTCATCACATCGGCTTGGTTCCCATAATGATTTCATAAGTGATCATATCGGCTTGATTCCCATAACGATTTCATAAGTGATCACATCGGCTTGGTTCCCATAACGATTTCATAAGTGATCACATCGACTTCTTAAGTGAGACAACGATTTGCTCTCACAACGATTTGTTTACAAATGGGCAGTGACTCTTCACATAACGATTTCATAAGTCATGCTCATAACGATTTCTTTAAACCGTAACGATTTCTTAAGTGAACACATCGACTTGCCTTCACAACGATTTGTTAAGAAATCGTTCACATAATGATTTCATAAGTCATGCTCATAACGATTTCTTCAATGATCATAACGACTTGTCATTCACATCGATTTGTTCATAAACTTGCAACGATTTAATTATAAATGAACAACGATTTCTCTTGAATATTTTGAAAGTGTTTTTGGCGCTCATTGAAAAGTCAAATATTGTCTGACAGAAAAAGCTGCATGCATAATCTTGTCAGAAAAAGATTTAACCTACTATTTTCAGTATGTTAGCAGAAGCACAGTACTATGCATCGTTTATCATAAACACTCTTTTATGCTAACACTTTCTTCCATGCTCACAGACCTCGAAGACCGTCAGAGTCTCATTAAGACAAATGAAGAGGAGATGAGCAACGGCTAGAACTCCAACGGATCTCTTCAACGGATCTATTCAAGCTGCTCATATAAAAGATGGAGCATTGTTGAAGATGAAGAGAGAGCTTTCCTGAAAATCCTTCAAGGAGTGTACAAATGTGAGAAGAACCTTCACGCTACAAACACTCAAAGAAAGAGAGAAGAGCTCGAGCCAAAAATCTACAGAAGCTTTCAAAGCAAAAGTCTTCATCGCCTACAAGCCTTCTTCTCTTCCATTCTCCCTATGCTCATTGTAAAATTGGAGGAGAGTCTGTGACTGTGAGCTAAGTCCTGAGCGTTCATCTTGTAATAGCTCTCAGTGTGATCTTTCTTTTCTAAGAAAGATTTCTATCCAGGTGTAGGACTGTATACAGTGTGTAACCTAGCTAGAGGTTAGTGTCTAACAGAACTATGTTGGGGTTTGTACCAACAGGACCTAGCTGGGGGTTTAAGTCTAGCAGAACCGCACTGGGGTTTGTTCCAGGAGGTTTACTTCTGAACCTGTAAAAGAAGTAGGTTTGCTTCTGAGCCTAGAAAAGAAGTGGGCTGCCTTCTTGCCCGGGAAAGAGAAGAAGACCTGGTGGGGTATCTAGGGTGTTGTAGTGTCCTTGAAGGGGACTGTACCTTCGGTTAGTGAAATCCCAAGAGTTTTCTTGGGGACTGGACGTAGGACTTCCATGTGGGAAGGGCCGAACCAGGATAAATCTCCTGTGTCCTTTTGTGTGATTGTTCTTTTGCTTCCGCACTGCTACTCTTCATCACACTAACACTAACCAAACTTTTAAGTGTTCACGTTTTGATTTCAGATTTCAGAAAATCCTATTCACCCCCCCCTCTAGGTTACCTTGCTGCCACACCAAAGGACCAACAAAGATGAGACGCTCGGGTAGGGCGTATGGCGTCTCGTTTGTTCCCACAAACGGCGCCAAATTGTGGTGGTGTTTTCTTATTTGGGCTTAAGCCAAACGGGCCTCCACTGAAGAAGATGGGAAGACAATCGTCGGTGCGGACAGAAGCCTGCAAAACTAGAACAGAATGGGGGGGGGGGGTTGGTTGAAGAACCGGGGAGAACCCTCCAATGTCGAAGTCAGTTGACTGTGTGAAGGCTTTAAAGAGAAGGATTCAGTAGTATTGTGTTGTGTGCGAAGGTGCGTACCTTGGCATGGAAGTCGCAGATACCTTATAGGCGCCGGCCCTGGGGAAGACAAGCGTGTTAACCTTTAATGGTCCCCCGAAAGGACGCGCCGGTTGGCGCCTTTAATGGAGGGTTATATGTTGAGGCGTCCGTTGAGGACCTTTACAGTTAATGCTCTCTAAAACGTAGGGCGCATGCCATGCAGCCGTAGTAACTGTTGCAAGGAGACGAAGGGCTGCTTGGAGGCTCCTGGGCGGAGGATACCGAGCAGGTAGCCTGTTTGGTAGACTAGACCTGGTGCTTGGTGACTGCTCCTGTTCGGTAGGTAGCGCCTAGACCGAACAGGATGAGGGATGTCCAGAGACCACCCTTGGAACCCTGAAGGTGCTCAGGCGTGGAGATTGTGTTCGGGATCTTCGAGCTGCTCCCGAGAACACGTGGTGTCCCGCTGAAGGGCCGCACCTGCCTGCTGGTTCATGATGGGCCATGTTGGGCCTAGATGGCTAGAAATTGCCACCACAGTTATATTAAAAGACAAATTAATTAATAGTCTCTGACTGTAACAAAGGAGGTCCTTACTGTAATAGGAATTAACGTATACTGTAACAGAGGATAATACTTACTGTAATGAGTTACAACTCTATCAAGAACTAAAAAATAAGTCAAATATTTGATAAAAAGTTCAAATTGATTTGCTGATATGATATCAAATGCGAAACAGTTCATAAATGTAAATATTAAGTAAGAGGAAACAAAGTTTGTGAACAGTGGGTGGATCAACTTTACATGATTGGACAAAAGTTTGTGAACGATGGCGCCTAGATCAAACCTAGCTCGATCGTACACTTAAATTGATTGCCTGTGATGTGGTCTTACTAGCTTGTAACAGCGTTACAACCGGTGACTCATGTGATAGAAAAAGGAAATATGGACGTGCAACAAAAGAGATACCAAATAAACTTTTTTGAAATGGACAGCAACTAACCGATCTATATGCTGATTCTTGGAAGGAACTGAACACTGCAAAGGGAAGGCACTAAATTTGCACCCACCACCAGTTGGCGAAAGCACACAGGACAATCCTGCCTGCCAGTTACAAAAAGCAAATTAGGCGCTGCGACTGTGAGTGTGGCCATTCATTAATCATACACATCCTGTACAGAGTGCACCAACGTAGAAATAGAATCCGATGGGAAGGGCAATAAAGGTGGCCATGTGGCTTGATTTTAAAACTATCAGCATTGCCATGTAGCTTGATTTTAAAACTATCAGCATTGCCATGTAGCTTGATCTGCTAAGTTCTTTATTTTTACAGTCTATAGTTCTTATACAACCAACAGGAACAAGGGACCTTCCTGGATGCTGTAAAATTAAAAAATTTAAAGATGCAGGTTCATAGGAAGGTGAACAATGTCTCCTTTCAAAAGGGAGACACAAGGAACAACTTTCCTGAATAAATCTCTACCACCCCCACAGAATCCCACCATCAAAAGAATCCTCATTATTGGAGTATTCTATAGGAATTATTGGAGTATTCTATAGGTCATGTTTTAGTTAAATTTTCCAATTATCTGAATAAAGTAGGGATTACCTCTTACACTATTGGAGCTCTGTTCATCTGGTCATTGAGCATCCAAACGTTGCCATCAGGAACAGGAAAGGTAGATCTTGTTTTGGAAGGTGCAGAAAAAAAAAAGTACTAGCAGGCCATATCTATCTTTAAGCATATATTTTTGTGCCAATATGTTGAAGTCGTTAATCACTTGCACAAACCTAGACAGAGCATCCTAGTGATTTTCTGGGGCCACAAGAAATGGCAAAAAAAAATCACCCTCAAAATTCAAAAATAGACTAGTCAGTTCAACCAGCAGAAGGGCAAGGTTCCATTGAGGTTGTCAAGTGGCAAAAGCAGGCTGTTTTGATTTGTGGTCAAGTAAACTGGGATGTCCAACCATTTCTCTTTTCTTTTTCCTATGGTGGAAAATGGGGGCATTCATACATTGTTCAGGTAGAAGCAATGAACAATGGGGACATTCATAAATTTTTTTCTGCTGAAAAAAATTCTGAAGCTCTTTGCTGTTTCCCATATGATTGCCAACGTTGGTTGGTGTGAGACTCTTTTTACATAGGTGACCCAAAGGACACTTGGGTCAGCAGAGCAGCGAGAGTAGTGGTTTTCCATAGTCTCGTACCAAGCTTTCTTGTTGTCACGACCCAAATCAGAATTTCAGGACGTGCAGTTGTATTCAGATCATAAATAGAGCAAATATATAGAGAAGAAGATGATAACATTAAACAATAAGCCAATAACAATCCCAACTAACAACTTCTTATTACATCAATAAAACTTTAGAGCCAACCATAGAGCCCACTGTTCAAGTATATGACAGACTAAATAAAATAACCTACTACAGACTCTATCATACTCTAAGAGTTCTATGCCACGGCTACATGAAGTTTGGGATATTCTTCATTCTTTCCCTTCCCCTTTAGAATCTACAGGCCCATCCTCACTTTCTAGAAACGTTTAGGAAGGCAGGTGTGAGTGTACTAATGCCCAGTAGGATTTATATCGCATGTGCGGGCAAATGTATAAGTGATTAGTATATTAAAGAACAAACATAAAGATCTCATAGTTTATATCAAGAACCCAACTAAACAGTGAAAAAACTATGTAAAGTTGACGACAAGCACAAGTAAGTGTCGACAAATGTAGAATAAAATCTCACGATAATTCAGGGAATAATTTCTCACATGCTTATGACAGAGATTTATGGACATGGAATGTATCAAAAGTACAATAACAGAACTGGTCACAACACACTTATCACACAGAACAAACTTATCTTATCACATGAAGGCACATTTGTAAATCTTGCACACATACCAGTGTCATGCCACACACCATAGGGTGTGGCATACTCTCACGGTTAATTAGTATGTTGGGGTGCTCCTCTCCAAGACCAGACAGGGCCCTTAATTGCATAGGCATTGGTTATTGGACAGAAGTCCCACATTGTGCCGATCAAACATATATGTATTATGGCCGCAGATTTCCAAGGACAAGCTCATAGTAACAAGGACATGATCTTTCATAGGGTCCAAAAATATGATAATAGATCAAGAGACCATTCTAGATAGCATATAGACTTACCTTTAAGTTCCATAGACTTTAGATATTTTGACCCAGATATACGTAAATAGAGTAATCCAAGTGGTAAATGGAAAGCATAGTCGATATGGAAAGTTCAGAATGGAATAGTCTTGGGATCGTTAGAACCATAAAAAGAAACTTAAC
Organism: Colocasia esculenta; assembly: GCA_014218235.1. Lineage (NCBI taxonomy): Eukaryota > Viridiplantae > Streptophyta > Magnoliopsida > Alismatales > Araceae > Colocasia > Colocasia esculenta. The sequence continues at coordinate 114,467,721 of CM024753.1, read as the reverse complement.
AATATAGACCCACACAGACCTAACAAGTTATGGTACATGGATGATAAGACATTATTTCCTTTTTACTTTCTCTATTGCATGGGGTTGGAATATAAGGATGAATCAGTGAGAGTATGATCTATCACTTCCATATAGAATGTTATTCATGTAGTTAAATCTTTGTCATGTGGTTGATAACTTTTAAGTACAAGTTTAGACAAATCATCGTACTGACAAGGCTAAGAAAATGATATAGTCTTCTTGGTTTGATTCATAACTCCAAATCTAGGGTTCCTGGAACGATACTATAAGCAAAAGGGTTGCGAGAAACGAAAAATAATCAGATCTATGGCTTTGGTTTGATCCAGCCACATGAAATACAAGAAACAAGGAAGTCCAGATCATGCACGAAGTTTAGAAATGGCTTGTGACTCTTTGCATGGGCGACGATACTCATAAAGAAAAAAGGGTCATATAAGAATAGACTTAAAGAGTTTTTAGATGATATACTCTATCTTAGGTTTGACCCTGAGATCACCTACCTCTGGTTGCTTCCATCGTAGTGTTCTTACAAGTCGAAGCAAACACTAAGGGATGAAGTATCCTCGAAACCCTGCTACCAGCTCTTCCTTCTTTCTTCTGGAAATTCATCCAGCAACGAAGAGAAAGCTCTAGGATTGGCTACGGGGTCTTATAATGGTTTTATAGTGCTATGATTATGGAAACTTCCGAGTTTCTAGTCTCCTAAACCCCTGCTAAGAGTCCTATCATGTTTAGAACTTGCATAGAAGTTGTTCCTTTAACAAGTCTATTACTATTGAGTTAGTTCTAGGGATCAAGTTCGGAATCCACTTTTAGATTCAGTCACGTTTTATGGTCCCTACTTCCATGTTTATTTTAATTAACTTCTTTTTATTATCGGGTATAAAATTAACACGTATTTTATAGTTTAGAAAATAATCAGTAACTTCATCATGTAGGAAGTCATACACAGTTTAGTCATGGTCAGTCCAAGCTTAACTTCATCATATCCGAAGTAAACTTCGTCATATATGAAGTCCACTTTGTTTCGTCGTGATAAGTCAAAGCTTAACTTCATCATATACGAAGTCCACTTCGTCATATCCGAAGTCCAACTTCGTCATATATGAAGTCCGCTTCGTTTTGATCGTGGTCAGTCGAAACTTAACTTCGTCATATACAAATTCCAACTTCGACTGAAAACGTTGTATCTTGGCCAGTCGATTTGATACATCAATTGCCCTTAAACATCAATTGTTGTTATGCACATCGATTGTTCTTAAACATTGTTTGTTGTTCAACATCGATTGTCCTTAAACATTGATTGCTTCTTTCGATTGTTAACTAACATCGATTGCTCCTTTAAACATCGATTGTCTTAAGCAAACATCGATTGCTGTTATATTCCTATCGATTGTTGTTATAAACATAGTTCTATATCGATTGATGACCAGTCCATACCGATTGTTGACTATTTTATCCATTGTTTTTTATCATTTAGTGTGCATTTAATCAAACATATTCACAAATTTATTATTAATAATAATATTATTATTCCTATTTATTTAAAATTTAAAAATCCTAGTTGTTACACCTACACGAGTTGATGTTAGTAACAACATTGGAAATCAGAAACCTCTCATCCTTGAGCATGGATGGAGAGTTAGTGTCCCCTCTCACTCCACAACTGGCATAATCCTGGGGAAAAAAAAATAGAGAATACCAATGACCTACATATATAACATATGAGTGTGAGATTAATATGTGGTATGCCACGCCCCGACGCGGAATATCGGAACGCGAGGCAGTTGCAAGTAACGAGTACAGAGTGAGTACTAGATAACAAATCATTGGACAAGAATAAATACTAAAGCAATTGTATCCCATTAATAATTTCCAATGTCTAGTTACAACCACTAATATCAGAGCCATTCTATAGGGCCCAATTACATTGAATAAAAACAAATGACTAAACTCAAATTCTAACAACTACTCGGACGCTAGGGTATGCTTGACTTCACTCTTGGTCATTCCCATGCTCTTGGGTGCAAGTCTCTTCCTCGGTCTCACCTGAGAACACATAACCAAAAACACATTGTGAGCGATAATGTCCAGTAGGACTTAAATCTCAGGATGAAGCATGCTTTAAATGATTAATGTATTAAAAAGGTAGAGTAACTAATGATAGAGCAAGAGAGTCAAGTAATGTATGAGATAGCATGATAGCATGTGATTGAAATAGCACGAGTTTCCAAATATAGTACAAGCATCGAGTATAGCACAAATATCAGGATGGCCATAGCACAAATAACACAAAGTATAGCAATAGCACAACGTGTATAGTATAGCACTTTGTTGTCAATCGACAACGAGAGAATATATAGCATAGCACTTTTGATTGTCATTTAGATAGTCGAGATAGATAGCACTCGAGTGTAATGCCACACACTCTAGTCATTTAACTCCCGCGGGCAAATAGCACTTTTGGGCGCACATCCCAGGACCAGACCGAGCCCTTTATATATTGCCAGACATTGGTTATATTGTTTATCTTTAGACAATCAGTCAATGGCCAATAAAGAGTACCAAGAAATAGATGAGAGTACTAGATGAACATACGAGATAGTAGAGAGAGTGTGAATAGATGAGCGAGTCGAATATAGATGAGAACTATAGGTCAATGCGTATAAACGTCAAGTAAACGGGCAATAGTAACAGTTGCACAACACGCGCACTTGGTGTTGGCAGTCAAGTGGAATTCACTACCCTTCCACTAGCCAAGTATTGCACAGGTCCAGAGGTCCGGCGTGATTCAAGGTAAGAGCGAACTTCTAATAGCCGTTTGGATCATATTGATCCCTAAATGGTATCATAGGTGTTAGGGTACAACCAGCTCATCGACCATGTGGGAATCCATGGACAGAGGAGACTTACGGAGGCCTTGAACAAGGATTCACTAGCTCGGCAGAAGGAGTATCCGATGGAGAGTTCGTCCAAGTCATGAGAAAGTGTGTACATAGAAATACGTGCTCGACATTCTAGAGGAATTCTAGAACAGTGGAGCGTCGGCAACGGTATTCCCAAAACATCGCGAGAAAATGAAGACAAGTTCATTTAAAAATGTGGCAATTTAACTATATAATTGATATAAATTACCAGATATATTATGAGATATTTTCATGCCAAGTTAAGTCATAATGGATGGTTCAAGTGTGTGCATGTGTAAAAGAAATCATAGATAGAAAGAGGTCATGTGCATGTCTTTTAAATCACTCAATATACATTCAATTTATAACAGGTATATTTACTGCGTGTATGACTGTTAACAAGGGTATATGCACTGTGGATAGTTAGAGTATCACAAATCATGGGTTTTCATGCAAAAACCCCAGATCGCGATGTACCCCTGTAAGGGTCGCGATAGGGTCTAATCAAAACATGACAGGGTCGTTTAAAGATCGCGACAGGGCGGTCAGGTCAGGGAGCCAGATCGCGACGGGGTGCCCTATCGCGTTCAGAACGTGACCGGTACTGTGTCGTGACGGGCCCTAAGAATGCGGCCTATTGGGCCGTCATGTTCTCAGGTCCTACGCCTGAGTCCGAGAGAGAAAAGGACAGCACCTTGGATTGCGGTCTAGGTTTCCCTATTTTGACATAGGTTCGTTTAGAAATTAAGAACTAATTGTACAGTGAATGAAAAGTCACGAAATCACTTGAAAACTGATGTAGACATGCGAGGGTACTTACAATAAATAGGAATTTGGAAACAATTATGGTTTTGACTGGTTTTGAACAAGATCAAGCATGAGTAACACAGAACATTGTATAGTGCAGGTAAACGATTTAATTCAAGCAACATACTGGATGGAAATAAGGGCATTTAGAGGCAAAAGATGCCTAACGCCCATCAGTATCTCCAGTTAAAATCTCATGGTATGGGGTGGGTCGAGTATACATAGAGATCTAGATTTAAGTTGAGGGTTCTGGGTCATGATGTTTGCAAAACTTCAAAACTCAAGAAGAAAAGATTGGCTCGATGGAAAATTATGAAACAAGAGGGGTTTTGTTCCTGATGGATGGAACAATCTACAGAAGAAATTAATTAGATTTTGCTCGTGAGAATGCCTACCTTTGACTCGTTTGATCTTCTAGGGTTAGAACTTGAAGAACTCGGGTTGAAGCTTGGTCCAGCCTTCTCCCCACGAATTCCTCTGCTCCTTGTCCTCCTCACCTAGTCCAACAAACCCCAGCAATGTGTTAGGGCCGGCCCTGGAGGGTTTAGAGAGTATTTAAGCTACTTGGGTTTCTATTTCCTAATAGAATTCTAACTCCTATTTAATTCTGAGATTTCCTATTTATATCCTTCTTCCAAGCTTTCCAACTCCTAATTGGGTTAGGTTGGGATGCAAATTCATGGCCAACCTATTAGGGTAGGGTTAGGAGTCCAATTCCAACTCAAATTACTTATTTTAATGTTTTAATACCCCTTTTCTATTTAGGTAATATTTAAGTTACGAATTTAGGATATGTTCCTATTATTCCTCTTTTAAAAATTCCTATTTTGGCCCAATAAATTTTAGAGGGTCCATTTAACAAAGCCCACTACTTCTTTTCTTTTAATGAGTTTTAATTAATTCTCTTTTATTTGATTTCCAATTGATTTAATTGTTAATATTATTAAATTTTTATTTTTTGAAAAATTCAGGTTGCTATATCCTCCCCCTCTTAAAAGAATTTGGTCCCTAAATTTATATGATCATAATGGAGAGAATGCCTTATCGATAAGATTGGGGTAGTTCCGTCTGATGATTTCTTCAGGTTCCCATGTGGGTTCTTCCACTCCATGATTATTCCATTGGACTTTAACCACATGGATGGGATGGTTCCTGAGTTGCTGCACCTTCCGTTCCAGTATCTTGACTGGCTTCTCTTCGTATGTCATGTCCTTGTTCAACACCAACTTCTCAAGGCGAATGATATACGTAGGATCATATACGTATTTCCTAAGCATAGAGACATGGAACACATTGTGTACGCATGCCATATTTGGTGGCAATGCCAGTCGGTATGCAACCTCACCAACCCTTTCGAGCACTTCAAAAGGACCGATGAATCTAGGACTGAGCTTCCCTTTTACACCAAATCTTTGGATGCCCCGAGTAGGTCACACCTTTAAGAGTACATGATCACCAACTTGAAATTCTAAATCTTGCCTTCTCCTGTCAGCATAACTCTTCTGTCTAGACTGAGCAATCTTGAGTCAGTCTCTAATCACCTGAATGTCCCTTGTTGTATTTTGCACCATGTCTGGGCCTAGCCATTGCTGTTCTCCAACCTCATTCCAGCATGCAGGAGATCTAGAGTTTCTGCCATATAGTACTTCGAACGGTGCCATCTTAATACTCGCCTGGTAACTATTGTTATAGGCGAACTCAATTAGGGATAGGTGCTCATTCCAATAACCTTGGAAGTCTATGGTGTAGGCTCTCAACATGTCTTCAACATTTTGATTGGTTCTCTCAGTCTGCCCATCAGTTTGTGAGTGGAATGCAGTATTAAAGTTGAGCTTAGTACCAAGTGCACTTTGTAGTCCTTTCCAAAAGTGGGACGTAAATCTCAAATCTCGATCCGAGACAATAGATGATGGAACTCCGTGCAGTCTCACTATCTCCTTGACATATAAGGCAGCTAGTACCTCTACCGACCACTTACTCTTTATAGGGAGGAAGTGAGCAGATTTGGTTAATCAGTCGACAATGACCCATATGGCGTCGAGTCCACCACGAGTCTTAGGTAAACCAATGATGAAATCCATGCCAATACTTACCCATTTCCACTCCATGATATCTAGTGGTCTAAGCACGCCAACAAGGCGCATGTGTTTCGCCTTTACTTGTTGACAAGTAAGGCAATGAACTGCATGTTCGGCTACCTCTCTCTTCATGTTCGGCCACCAAAACGTTCTTTTCATGTCCTGATACATTTTGGTACCTTCAACATGAATAGTGTACTTCATCTTGTGAGCTTCATCCATTAATTTCCTCTTCAATTCTTCATTGTCGGGGATGCATGTCCTCCTTTGAAATACAAGCCTTCCATCCTCGGTCATAGAAAAATCCGGTCTTTCAGCTAAGGTTTCCTTGATGTGAACCAAGAATGGATCGCTATCTTATTGAGCTTTAATTTCTTCCAGCATGTCAGATTGAATGTTGATGTTGGCAACCAAGACTTGATCATCCCTATGTTCAATATTCAAGTCAAACCTTGCGAATTGTTCTAGTAGTTGCATCTCGCCAAGGACTAGAGTCGAAACAGATGCCATCGGCTTTCTACTAAGAGCATCAGCCACAACATTTCCCTAGCCTGGATGGTATTGGATATTGAAGTCGAAATCTTTTAGGTATTCTAGCCATCTTCTCTGTCTCATGTTGAGTTCCTTCTAGGAGAATAAATACTTCAAGCTCTTGTGATCTGAGTAGACAGTGATTTGCTCTCCATACAAATAATGTCTCCAGATCTTTAAGGCGAAGACCACGGCAACCAACTCTAGATCATGCACAGGGTAGTTGACTTCATGCGTCTTCAGTTATCTTGAAGAATAGGCAATGATCTTCTCCTTTTGCATCAATACACACCCTAGCCCAATTCATGAGGCATCGGTGTAGACAGAGAAACCTTCTCCCTCTATTGGAAGAGCGAGAATAGGCACTGAGATAAGACAATCTTTTAGAGTCTTAAAACTCTTCTCACACTCTTTACTCTAGGAGTAGGGATTCTCCTTTCGTGTCATACGCGTGAGAGGAACAGCGATCTTTGAGAAGTCCTTTATGAACCGCCTGTAGTAGCCAGCCAGTCCTAAGAAGCTTCCGATTTCTGTGACATTGGTTGGTCTCTCCCAACTGAGTATAGCTTCGACTTTGGAGGGATAAATGGAGATACCATCTTTTGAGATGACATGGCCTAAGAAGGACACTTCTTCGAGCCAGAATTCACACTTGCTCAGTTTTGCGTACAGTTTGTTGTCTCGCAAGACTTGCAGTGCTACCTTCAGATATTCTTCATGTTCTTCTTTGGTCTTTGAATATATAAGGATATCGTCGATGAAGACGACCACGAACTTGTTAAGGTATGACCGATATATGTTGTTCATGAGTTGCATAAAGGCTGCAGGAGTCCAAAAGACATAACGATGAATTCATAGTGTCTATACCTACTCCTGAAAGCCGTTTTGAAGATATCGTCATCCTTGATCCTCATTTGGTGATAGCCAGATCGAAGATCGATCTTGGAGAAATATTGAGCTCCGGATATCTGGTCGAAAAGTTCATCGAGCCGAGGGAATGGATACTTATTCTTGATGGTTAGCTGATTGAGTTGACGATAGTCGATGCATAGCCTCATCGATCCATATTTCTTCTTAACGAATAACACAAGTGCTCCCCATGGGGAAGTACTTGGTCTGATGAACCCCTTCTCTAATAGCTCCATCAGTTGCACCTTTAATTCCTTTAGCTCGGCGGGTGACATCCGGTACGGTTGTCGTGATACTGGGGCAGCTCTAGGGATGAACTCTATGGCGAAGTTGTCATCTCATTCCGGGGGAATCCATGGCAGATCTTCGAGGAACACATCTGGGAAATTCTGGACTATATGTATGTCTTCTATTTTAGAGCCCTTCTTCTCAACTATTACGTCTGCAAGGAAGGCAATGCAACCTTTCCTTATCATATTGTGGGCCTTTATGGCAAAGACTAGAGACATCCGTCTCTTATGCCTAATCTCAGTCAATGACAACTTAGGGAAATCACTAAAAGTAACTTTCCCTTTCATACAGTCGACACTTGCCCCATAAGTGGACAACCAATCGGCTCCCAGAATCACATCATAGCCTTCCATGGGCATACACACCAGGTCGGCTTTTAGGTTATGGTCTCCGATCATTACATCGGTAGATGGAAAGTATTTGTTCAATTTCTCCTTTTATCCTAGTGGTGTTGTGATGGAGAACTCACATCCCATGGATATAGGTTTAGCATTAAGAGTTTCAGCAAAGTTTTGAGATATAAATGAATGAGTTACTCCAGTATCAAATAAAACCAATGCCGATAAGGAGAAAACTTGTAGGGTACCTTCTACCACACCACCTTCCTCAGTGGGCTCTTCATCATGCAGGGCTTGCAGTCTGTCCTGTCTCTTAGGCACATTAGGGTGCCTTTCATTTTCCTTTAGTAGTGAGCACTCAGGAATGCAGTGCTCATGGCTTCCACAACGCAGACATACGCCGAATTTCCTCCAGCATTCATTTGCTGTGTGACTTGGCTTGTCACAGTGCTTGCAGTTGCTTTTTGATGGAGTGATGGGGACAATAGCTTTGAGTTTCATTTCTTGGCTGGGTCCCTCCATGGTGTTAAAGGGATGCTTCTTTCCGTTGGTCGGCTTAGCAGATGATGGACCAGACGTCATTTCCTTCTTCACGAACTTCCCTTTGATACAGTCAGTGAAGTTCGTAGCATCCTCTAGCAGTTGAGCTTTCTTTACCATCTTGGCAAAGGTCTGGATGTCGAGAGGGGCCAGTTGAGTAATGTATTGTGGCCTAAGGCCATTGAGAAAGTGCTTAGCCTTCATCCTTTCAGTATTCACCAGATGTTCAGCATAACGTGCCAATCTTGAAAACTGGGCTTCATACTCGGTGTAAGGCCCTTGATTTTTTTTTTATATATTGAGTGTTTACATGTGTGTATGTGTATATATGTATATATGTGTATAAACCATTGATTTATGAATTGCAGTGCACAATACTTGCTTACTTATACTAATAGATTAGTATTTTAATATATGCATTGTATATATATATATATATATATATATATATATAATTACATGTATGATATGTATGTATGTATGATTTCTGCAGAGTCTGTTCTGTCGACCAGTAGGCGTCCACATGAGTTGACGTTTACTCTGGGTTAGCGGCCACATCGATGGACGCCAACTCAAAGTTGGCGGCCTTTGATGTTGACGTTAAGGTTCCAGATCTTTTGCGATCTCAGATCCAGAAACGCCCCCGAAATCTTCGCCCCCTCTTATGGTAACTGTTCTCCAACGGTCACAAAATCACCTAAGCGCGACCCTAATCGCCCAGCCCTATAAAAGAAATGGGTTAGGATTAGGTTGAGTCTTTTTGACTCTTTGTCAAGAACCCTTGAATTCTGTGCGAAAACCCAATCTTGCAAACCTTTGATCCAGCGTCGGCGACTCCTTCCGGCGATCTTCTACAACTGGAGGGGAGTCCAACCATTGGAGAAGAGATCTCCATCACCAGGTGGCGTTCTGCATCGACAAGGAACCCGGTTGAAGGTGGAATTGAAGGCTTTTTGGCACAGGCTGAGGAGGGCTTCTCCGACCAAATTCAAGGAGTAGAGATTTTATCAAAGGAAAGTAACCTACCCACATCATCCCTACATGTGTCCAGTATGTCCCAGGATTTTTACAGATTTTCTCGAGTCCTGGAACCCCCCCATTCAAATGATTTTCTTATGTGCAGTTTGTGTTTTGCATAGACGGAAGATTAACGGCATGATCCCCTGCCATTAATATCCTGAGTTGACGGCATTAATGGTTGCCGTTAACCTGCTAGACGGCCATTCCTTTGCCGTTAAATTTGTCAGTCTGCAACAGTATGCAGATCTGACCTTCATAAACTATTTTCCGGGGTTTTTCGCATGAGGATATATCATAAATTTTATATGTTACGTAATACGAGTATGAGATCATGTTGCATAGTTTCTGTGAAAAAAATTTACTTAAGGCTGTAATTATGAAAATTTTAGAAATACATGATAAATAGGTTTTGAGCATTGCCATTTACTGTTTGTATGATCCCTATAAAAATTTAAATTTCAAAAACTTTCTGTGTTATGTACATTGATATTAGAACTTACTATTAAAATTTGGTAGTTTTCTGATGACTGTATAGTTTATTAGATTTTCTGACATGAAAATAGTGAGCATGATTAATTATTGTAGGAATTTTAATAAATAGTGTGAAAATAGTTAGATCCCCAAAATTTGTAATATGGTTAGTACTATCATCATGCATGTGTAGCATGTACTATAGGTCTGAATGATGACTACTATATAAATTGGGTTATTTTAACCTTAGAAAATATCACTGTTTGAATTTTTTTAAATAGTATATATTCCAGAAAATTGTGAAATTTCGTATATGTGATATGTGAACAGTAAATGACCTGTGGTTAAAGTTTCATGAAAATTGGATGACTGTGGAAACTGAGTTGTACATTTCATGTAAAATGATTACATTAATGCATGTTTAGTACAATTACTGTTAAATTAGTATGATTAGTGTTAATAATGGCTGATGTGAACTCTGTTAACAGTAATACCATGTTAGGTGATACTGAGGTAAGAAAATGTGTGAGTACCGAATGCATATAAGAATTATACATTATGTGTGTGTTAAACCAATTAGAAAAATGGGAAAAATGTGCCAAGGGTGACACTGCTACATAGAGGGCTGTGGAACTGTACTGTGGTAAAATCGCCACGGGAAAGTTCAATGTGTGTGATGTCCCATGGGCATTGGGATTAAATCCTGGAGGCGAACGTGTATCGCTGGTTAGGGTGGAGAGTACTTCTCCCGGTTCTGCGCAGTAACTAAGATCTATCATTGTATTGCCTAGGTGATAGATGTGTGTATAATGTGATTAGTGTGTGTGTCCTTCTATGGTGGTTTGGGCTATGTGTCACGGCATATAAAACGTGAACTTGTGTTAATGAAAGTGTATGTGCAAATCGTGAAACTAGAGTAATTGAGCATGTATTGTTTTAGATCCTTGTGACAGCATGTAAATGTTAATCTTATATACTATTGTTTTTGTTCATAATAAATAGCCAGTTTCATGTGTATAAACATGTTATCCATGTGATAATCATTAGAAAATCCATAATAGAAATGATTTGTTGTAAAAATGAAAATCTTCATGTTTAGTTTAGTTTTTATTTAACATGTGAATATGATTAATTGATCTATTAATAGTTGTGTAGAAAGCATGTTTATGCTTTAATTTGACAAATTAGCAACCCATGCCATCTACATGTATGTTTAGTGTGTTTAGTGTTACTTGTTGAGTTCTTTTGAACTCATCCTTGCTTCGGCGTACATGTTGAAACTACTTCTTCCGAGGAGATTGTTAGGAGTGACTCGGAGCGAGAGTAGTGTACCTTGGTGGATTGACATTGTACTTCATTTCTTAAGTATGTAATGAGAGCCTCTGTGTAGTCTCATATGGATAATGTGGTTATTTCAGAAAAGTTGTGGACATTTTATTTATTTTATATTCTCAATTATTTCATGTTAATTTCTTTTCCTCTATATGGACTGTGGATAAATGTGGATGATGGAATAAGATGGCTTTCAGTTCTTTAAATTCCGCTGTCATATGTTATGTATTTATGTACGTTTCAACCTAATATATAATAGTTGGGTAAATGTCCCACTGTAGCGACGTTTGTTATATCGATGAGGGTTGGTATAACCGTACCGGTATAAGAAGGGTCGTTACAGAGATTGGTACTAGAGAGAGAGGTTGAAATTCTATATATATATGCACATATTACCATCATCTTCATTGTATACTAAGTCTGTGTACATTGTCCACATAGTTAGGAACTAGTTAGATGGCAGTTTCTAATTGTGAATTGAATCACCTTGCAGGCTATGGCTTTACGTGGTGGACGTGAGGGAGAGCAGAGGAGAGATGAGCCTAGACGTGAGGATCAGGGAGAGCAGCAGGCGCCAGCACCCCAGGGTCCTGTGCTTCCCCCACCGCCACCAGTAGACTATGGAGTGTTCATGCAGGGTCTAGTGCAGGCCATGCAAATGCAAGCCTACACTCAGGCTGCACTCCAGGCTCAACTGGAGGCTCAGGTTAGAATGATAAAAAGGGTAGTCTGTTTTACTTGATGATATGTTTGGTATGTTGTTATGCTATATGCGTTGCTTTACTGTGGCAGGCTCAAGTGCCAGTTCCCCAGGCTCAGGACCATGGTGGACCCTTCATCATGGAAAGGTTCAAGAGGATGTCGCCACCTTCTTTTAAGGGGGAGAGCGATCCCTTGTTAGCTGAGAGCTGGATGAGGGAGATCGAAAAGATCTTCCGGGCTGTTAGGTGCGCTGAGGATGACAAGGTCACTTTAGCCACCTATATGTTGCAGGTATGTGTAATTTAATTCGGTGGCTATTTCTTTAATGGTAGATTATGTTGGTTAGTCCTTATGGGTGGTTTTGGCAGGAGCGAGCCGACGTGTGGTGGTCCTCGTTGTTACGTACTCGGTTCGAGGATGGTGCTGTGGAGGTTGGCTGGGATGAGTTTGTGAGGCTCTTCCGAGCCAAGTTTGTTCCGGAGCACATCCAGGACAAGATGGAGCAGGAGTTCCTCTCGTTGACTCAGGGCTCCATGACCTTACTGGAGTACGAGGCCAGGTTTGCCGAGCTATCGAAGTATGCCCCTCATATTGTAGCTGATGAACGTAGGAAGGCGAAGAAATTTGTGATGGGTCTGAGGCCATCGCTGAGGACGAGGTTGGTGGCTTTCGATCATCGTACCCTCGAGGCAGCACTTAGCGCGTCGTGTCGGCAGGAGGGAGAGATGGAACAGTATCTAGAGGAGAAGAAGGCTTCTCAGAAGAGGCCAGAAGCTCCATTTCAGAGGCAAGAGAGAAAGAAGGTGACTTTTCAGTCACCGCAGCGTCCCGTGGCATCGGGAAGCAGTCAGGTACCTTCTCAACGTTCCCCTAATGGTATGAAGGAGTGTCCTCATTACGAGAGGGCACATGGTGGTACGGAATGTTGGAAGTTGGCGGGGAAGTGCTTGAAGTGCAGAAGCAGCGAGCACAGGATTAAGGATTGCCCCAGACTACAGCAGGGAGGTCAGCGTGGAGCGGCACCAGCCCCAGCAGCAGTAGCAGCAGCAGCGCCAGTGACAGGATGACCAGGGAGACCTCGAGCCCCAGCTCGAGTGTTTGCATTAGCTCGTGAGGATGCCGAGCAGGCAGATCACGTCACCGAAGGTACGGTTTTGTTCTTAGGTGTGCATGCTCGGGTTTTGTTCGATACAGGTGCTACCCACTCATTCATTTCCGAGCATTTTGCTAGGCAGTTAGCCTTAGAGTCAGGGATAGAGTCTGAGGATTTAGAAGTTTCTTTGTCTGTGCACACACCTGCGGGCACAGTATCTATTAGGAAGTGTATTCTGTCTTTACCGGTGTGCATTGAGGATAGAGTCCTAGAAGGGTGTTTCTTCTTGCTAAAGATGAAGGACTACGATGCTATTCTTGGTCTGGATTGGCTAGAGGAGCACTATGCGTTAGTAGATTATCGTGGGAAGAAGATCATTTTTCGCATTCCTGGTGAAGATGAATTTTCTCATCCTTTGCCAAGGAACTTGGCAGCGAAGTTTGTCATCTCTGCCATGAGGGCGATGAGAATGGTGAACAAGGGTTGTGACTCTTTTCTTGCCAGTGTGGTATTAGTACCCAAGGCTGATGAGTCACTTACTCTTGCGGAGATTGATGTAGTGCGGGAGTTTCCGGATGTTTTTCCTGATGATTTATCTGGATTGCCACCGGCTAGGGAGATAGAGTTCACTCTAGAGTTGCTTCCAGGTGCCTCTCCTACCTCGAAGGCACCTTATCGGATGGCACCTGCGGAATTAGCAGAACTAAGGAAGCAGTTGCAGGATTTGTTAGATAAGGGATTCATCCGCCCTAGCATTTCCCCTTGGGCACTCCTGTCTTATTCGTGAAGAAGAAGGATGGGCCACTCAGGTTATGCATCAATTATAGGAAGCTAAACCAAGTGATGGTGAAGAACAAGTATCCCTTATCTCGGATTGATGATTTGTTTGACCAGCTACAGAATGCATCAGTCTTTTCCAAGATTGATTTGCGTTCTGGCTATCATCGGTTAAGGATTAGGAGTGAGGATGTGTCCAAGATGGCTTTTAGAACCCGTTATGGACATTATGAGTTTTTGGTCCTTCCTTTTGGTCTGACCAACGCCCCTGCAGCGTTCATGGATCTCATGAACAGGGTGTTTAGACCATACCTAGATAGTTTCGTTGTAGGTTTTATTGATGATGTATTGGTCTACTCTCCGGATGAGGCCACACATCGTCAGCATTTGAGGATAGTGTTAGAGGTTCTCCGTGAGCACAAGCTGTATGCAAAATTCAGCAAGTGCGATTTTTGGTTGCGCGAGGTTCATTTCCTTGGGCATGTTATCTCCGGTGTTGGTGTAGCAGTGGATCTAGCGAAGGTCCAGGCTGTTATGGATTGGGAAATTCCCAAGACTCCTTCGAAGATTCGGAGTTTTCTTGGTTTGGCGGGTTATTATCGGCGATTCATTAAGGGATTCTCATCCATCGCCGCACCATTGACTCAGCTAACCAGGAAGGGAGTAAAGTTTGTCTGGTCTGAGGAGTGTGAGAGTAGTTTTCAATTATTGAAGACTAAGCTCACTTCGGCTCCTGTGTTAATTTTGTCGAGCGGTGTAGAGGGTTTTGCTATCTACACGGATGCTTCTCGGATTGGCCTTGGCTATGTATTGATGCAGCAAGGAAGGGTAGTAGTGTATGCTTCTCGTCAATTAAAGGAGCATGAGCGAAACTATCCGACTCATGATCTTGAGCTTGCGGCAGTGGTTCATGCACTGAAGATCTGGAGACACTATCTTTATGGTGTCAGATTTGAGGTGTTCACTGACCACAAGTGCTTGAGATATCTTTTCTCCCAAAAGGAATTAAACCTGAGGTAGAGAAGATGGATTGAGTTCCTGAAGGACTATGACTTCGACCTCCAGTATCATCCTGGAAAGGCGAATGTCGTAGCAGATACTCTTAGTAGGAAGAGATCATCTCTCCAGCAGGATTGGAAGATGTTGGAGGATGCAGCGTGTGCGATGACTGAGTTAGAGCCATCATTGTGTCAGGCTTTTGTAGCTCAGTTGTCCATTAGGTCTTCGGTGTTGGATGAGGTGATCGAGCAACAAAAAGTTGACCCTAGACTCCAAGAGTTAGTGGGCAAGGCGGGCATTGCTCATGATGAAGAAGGCGTGATTAGATTTCATCACCGTGTCTGTGTACCAGACATTGTAGATGTTCGTGAGCATGTTTTAGCAGAGGCTCATAGGTCTAGATTCTCTATTCATCCAGGTAACACTAAGATGTACCAAGATTTGAAGAGATCTTTTTGGTGGTCTGGCATGAAGAAGGATGTAGCGGAGTATGTGTCTAGGTGTATAGTATGCTAGCAAGTGAAGGCCGAGCGGCAGTGACCATATGAACTTATAGATCCTAGTATGGAAGTGGGAGGCTGTCACTATGGATTTTGTCACGGGTTTGCCTCGATCTAGACGGGGTAATGACTCAAATTGGGTAGTTATAGATAGATTCTCGAAGACTTCACATTTCTTACCTATGAAGAAGAAGCAGTCAGTAGAGAGCTTAGCTAGTTTGCATATTGGTAGCATTATTAGATTGCATGGTGTCCCGAAGTCAATCATTTCGGATCGGGATCCTAGATTTACTTCGAGATTATGGAAGGGTCTTCAGGATGCGTTAGGTTCGGAGTTGAAGCTTAGTTCGACTTTTCATCCCCAGACAGATGGACAGTCTGAGAGGACTATCCAGACGCTCGAGGATATGTTGAGGGCCTGTGTTCTGGATTGGAAGGATGATTGGGAGCGCCATTTACCTCTAGTGGAGTTCGCATACAACAACAGTTTTCATGCGAGCATTGGTATGGCTCCATTTGAGGCATTGTATGGTAGGCCTTGTAGATCTCCTTTATGTTGGGAGGAGATTGGTGATAGGCAGCTGATTGGTCCGGAGTTAGTTCAGGAGACTTCGGATAAGGTCCAGCTAATTAGGAAGAGGCTTGTTGCGGCACAGGATAGGCAGAAGAGTTATGCCGACAACAGGAGGAAGGATTTGGAGTTCGAGGTAGGTGAGCATGTCTTTTTAAAGATATCGCCTACTCGTGGTGTAGTTAGATTTGGCAAGCATGGTAAGTTAAGTCCTAGATTCATTGGCCCGTATGAGATTCTCAGACGATTGGACAACGTGGCATATGAGCTAGCCTTACCCCCAGCATTAGCTAGTGTCCATCCCATTTTCCACGTATCTATGCTCAGAAGGTATGTCAGAGATCCATCTCATGTTATTAGACACGAGCCAGTGGAGATCCAACTAGATCTTTCTTATGTGGAGCAACTAGTAGCTATTCTTGATCGGAAGGTTCAACATCTCCGGAACAAGAGCATTGCGTCCGTGAAAGTCTTATGGCGTAACTTCTCACGAGAGGAGGCTACTTGGGAGCTTGAGGATGTAATGAAAAGGAAATATCCTCAGTTGTTTGAGTAGTGTCAGTCTAACTTCGAGGACGAAGTTTCTTTAAGGGGGAGAGGGTGTAAGGCCCTTGATTTTTTTTTTATATTGAGTGTTTACATGTGTGTATGTGTATATATGTATATACGTGTATAAACCATTGATGTATGAATTGCAGTGCACAATACTTGCTTGCTTATACTATATAGACTAGTATTTTAATACATGCATTGTATATATATATATATATATATATATATATAAATTACATGTACGATATGTATGTATGTATGATTTTTGCAGAGTCTGTTCTGTCGACCAGTAGGCGTCCACATGAGTTGACGTTTACTCTGGGTTAGCGGCCACATCGATGGACGCCAACTCAAAGTTGACGGCCTGTGATGTTGACGTTAAGGTTCCAGATCTTTTGCGATCTCAGATCCAGAAACGCCCCCGAAATCTTCACCCCCTCTTATGGTAACTGCTCTCCAACGGTCACAAAATCACCTAAGCGCGACCCTAATCACCCAGCCCTATTAAAGAAACGGGTTAGGATTAGGTTGAGTCCTTTTGACTCTTTGTCAAGAACCCTAGAATTTTGTGCGAAAACCCAATCTTGCAAACCTGTGATCCGACGTCGGGCGACTCCTTCCGGCGATCTTCTATAATTGGAGGGGAGTCCAACCATTGGAGAAGACATCTCCATCATCGGGTGGCGTTCTGCATCGACAAGGAACCCAGTTGAAGGTGGAATTGAAGGCTCTTTGGCACAGGCCGAGGAGGGCTTCTCCAACCAAATTCGAGGAGTAGAGATTTTATCCAAGGCAAGTAACCTACCCACATCATCCCTACATGTGTCCAGTATGTCCCAGGATTTTTACAGATTTTCTCGAGTCTTGGAACCCCCCCATTCAAATGGTTTTCTTATGTGCAGTTTGTGTTTTGCACAGATGAAAGATTAACGGCATGATCCCATGTCGTTAATATCCTGAGTTGACGACATTAATGGTTGCCGTTAACCTGCTAGACGACCATTCCTTTGCCGTTAAATTTGTCAGTATGCAGATCTGACCTTTATAAACTATTTTTCGGGGTTTTTCGCATGAGGATATATGATAAATTTTATATGTTACGTAATATGAGTATGAGATCATGCTGCATAGTTTATGTGAAAAAAATTTACTTAAGGTTGTAATTATGAAAATTTCAGAAATGCATGATAAATAGGTTTTGAGCATTGCCACTTACTGTTTGTATGATCCCTGTAAAAATTTAAATGTCAAAAAATTTCTGTGATATGTGCATTGATATCAAAACTTACTATTAAAATTTGGTATTTTTTCTGATGACTGTATAGTTTATTAGATTTTCTGACATGAGAATTGCCACCACCTCCTTGCTCCAAGCACCACACGGACATTGCCTACACAAAGGAGACGTCACCACCTTGCCATGAACACCACAAAATCATCAGAGGATACAAGAGGGCTCGGAAGAGGAAGAAGGAAGAAGAAGAAGAAGGAAAGAAGAAGAAGAGGGGGAAATGGGGCGCCTGCCTTGGTTTTGAACTGACAGCCCCAGAAACGTGACGGGTCAAAATGGTTGGACAAGAGCCTTATCACAATGGCTCCAGAGGTCGCGACACCATGTCATTACCGCCCCTAGGTCGCAACCCCAAAAGGTAGTCAAAGTAAAGACCGGTCAAACCAGAACGTGGCGGCCTACTAGGTCGCGTCAACGTTGTATGCGCCCGACACCCGACAAGGCCGTTTGTGACAGAAAGACAAGCATCAAAACGGTCAGAATGAAGTCGCGTCACTTGCAGATGACACGACAAGAATGTGATGCCCTCCGCCATCGCCACCAGAACGTGACAGGCAAGAGTGCGACAAAAAAAACCATGTCGTGTCCGGCCCTGCTGTCGCGGCACCATCATAACCAGCAAGTCTGTCGCGACCCTAAGGACGGAGCCAAGGCCCAAGGGAGCCCGATCTTACATCCTTCCCCCCTTAAGAGATTTTGTCCTCGAAATCAAAGAAAACTCGTTCTCCGGAAAGGAAAGTAGTAAGGGAAAGCAACATACCAATCACTCAAACAAGTATGGAAACTGTTCTTTCATCTTGTCCTCACACTCCCAAGTGGCCTCGCCACCAACACGGTTCTCACAAACAACCTTGATGAGCGGAATCTGCCTCCTATGCAACTGTTGTACTCTGCGGTCCACAACTCTGACCGGATACTCTGGCACTGACAATTCTAGTGTAGCCTCCATCATCGAGTAGTCTAACACATGTGACGGATCTATAATGTACCTCCTCAGCTGCGAAATGTGGAAATCACTGTGCACTACTGCTAACTCTACTGGAAGACTCAATCTGTATGCGACCTTGCCAATCCTCTCCAACATGGAAAAAGGCCAAATATACCTTGGGCTAAGCTTTCCCATCTTACCGAACCTCGTAACACCCTTGGTCGGTGAGATCCGTAGAAACACAAGATCACCTACCTCGAACTGCAATGGCCTCCTGCGAACATCTGCATAACTCTTCTACCTACTCTGTGCTGCTTGTAGTCTCTGCCTGACTAAACTGACTATATCTGAACACTATTGTACCATCTCTAACCCCAAGAGCTACCTCTCACCCACCTCGAACCAATGAAGTGGTGTCCTGCATGGCCGACCATACAAAGGCTCATATGGTGCCATTCCAATGCTATAGTGATAGTTGTAGTTATACGCAAACTCTACCATCGGAAGGTGCAACTCCCACGTGCCACCCCAGTCCAAACAACATACTCTCAACATGTTCTTCAAAGTCTGAATAGTCCTCTCTGACTAGCCATCTGTCTGTGGGTGGTATGCTGAACTCAACCTCAACTTTGTGCCAAAAGCCCTCTGCAAACTGCTCCAAAACCCTGAAGTGAACCTCATATCTCTATTAGAAATAATAGAAACTAGGGTTCTGTGCAACGGAACAACTCGGTCCACATATAGTCTGGCAAACTAGTCCACTGACCAAGACATTCTGACTGGAAGGAAGTGCACTGACTTGGTCTACGTATACACAATCACCCAAATACCATCATGCCTCTGCGGGGAACGAGGCAAACCAACCACAAAGTCCATGGTGATGTTGTCCCACTTCCACTAAGGAATGGGCAACAACTGCAACTCACCACCTGGACACTGATGCTCTGCCTTTACCTGGTAACAAGTAAGGCAACAAGCAACAAACTCTGCCACACTCCTCTTCATCCCAAGCCACCAGAAGAACCTCTTCATTTTATGATATATCTTAGTGGAACCAAGATGAACAACATACCTCGACCTGTGATCCTCTACCAAAAGCACCTGCCGTGCCTCACAAAGAACATATAATCTGCCTCTGAACCTGACCTCACTGTCCTCATCTAACTCAACCTCTGGTATTTGCAAAACATTGGCTAACTCTGTATCTTCCTGTTGTGCCTCTAGCACCTGACGGTACACAGACGGACGAACTGACAAACTGGTCATCACATCACGCTCTCTATGCCTCGAAGAATAGAAAACTCCCTAAGCAAGGTACTCAAATAGCTTCCACTCTTTGACCATCATCGAGCTCAGACGAACTCGTCTGCTTAAGGCGTCTACCATGACGTTAGCCCTTCCTGGGTGATAGGAGAGGGTATGGTCATAGTCCTTCAAGTACTCCATCCATCTTCACTGCCTCAAGTTCAAATCCTTCTGAGTGAAGATGTACTAGAAACTCTAATGATCTGTGAAGATCTTAAATGCCTCACCGTACAGGTAGTGCCTCCACAACTTCAGAGTGAACACTATGGCTCCCAACTCTAAGTCATGGGTAGGGTAGTTCTCCTCATGCTTCTTCAACTGTCTAGAAGCATAGGTGACGAACCCACCATGCTGCATCAACACGACACCCAAGCCTGACATCGAAGCGTCGGTATACACCACAAAACCTATGCTGCCTGACGGTAAGATCCACACTGGCGCTGAAGTCAACCACTCCTTCAGCTCTTTAAAACTCTGCTCATAGTCCTCAGTACAAACAAACCTGGTCTCGAGTCTGGTCAATCTTGTCAATGACTCTGCTATCCTTGAAAAGTCCTAGATAAACCTCTTGTAGTAGCCTGCCAAGCCCAAAAAGGTGCAAATCTCTGACACTGTAGTGGGCTACTCTCGAGACAACACTGCCTCCACCTCGGTAGGATCCACTGCCACACCAGAACCTGAGATCACATGTCCGAGAAAGTGCACCTCCTTGAGCCAAAATTCGCACTTGTCGAACTTGGCAGAAAGTTGGTGACTCTGCAATGTCTCCAACAGGATCCTCAGATGCTCCTCGTGATCCTCCACAGAAGCTGAGTAGACCAAAATGTCATCTACAAAGATGACTACAAACTGGTCCAAGTACTCACTGAATACGCTATGCATTAGATCCATGAAAGCTGCTGGCGCGTTCGTGAGCCCAAACAACATCATGATGAACTCAAAGTAATCGTACCTCGTACAAAAAGCTGTCATGTGAATATATGACTCTCTGATCCTCAACTGGTAGTACCTTGATCTCAAGTCAATCTTCAAAAACACTGTGGTTGACTGTAACTGATCAAACAAATCATTGATCCTGGGCAACAGATACTTGTTCTTCATTGTGACCTGGTTCAACTGCCTATAATTGATGCACAACCATAAACTGCCATCCTTCTTCCTCATGAAAAACACTAGCGCTCCCCATGGTGAACGACTCAGACGAATGAAACCCTGCTCAAGCAACTCAAGCAACGTAGCCGAAGCCATTTGGTATTGTGCCCTGGACAAAGGCATCGTCCCTAGAAAAAGCTCAAAGGAGAAGTCTACCTCCCACTTAGGCGGTAACCCAAGTAGATCCTCCAGAAAAACATAAAAAAACTCACAAACAATAGGTACATCAAAAATTGACAACTCGCTAGGCTTAGACGTACAAACAGAAGCAAGGTACGCTACACAACCATCGCGGATCAAATGTCGAGCCATACAAAAGGAAATAAAAGGTCGACGGGTAGACCGGATACCTCGGAAGCAGAGAATGGGCGCTCCAAGTATCTCAAACCGCATGGTCTTCCATTGACAATCCACTATGGCTGAGTGAGCCTCCAACCAGTCCATGCCAAGGATGACGCCAAAGTCACGAAGCTGCAACGCGTACAACCTGTCCAGCAACTGGAGTCCCTAGACCTCAATTGTGACACCCTCAAGGTAGCCAACGCATGTAATCACCAGACAGAAGAACAATCATCACGTCACACTGCCTCTTAGGGGTGTGACAAACGAGTGACTCATAAATCTCCTTAGAAGTAAAGCAAAGAGAAGCATCGAGATCAACCAGAACACAAGCAGCTCGACCAAGGATAGGCAAGATACCTACGACCAGGTTCTGTTGGGTTGAGTGTGTTTTGGAATTTCCTAAAGTTGTATTTTAATAATGACCAATGAACATCACTCATACCTTGATTTTGATGATGACATATTGAACATGTTATACATTTTATACATATCACAACAATGCTTAAACAACATGTTTTTGATGTTTAATATCTCACATTTTAATGATAATATCTTGTATTAATGGTTTACACTTTATATTTTCAGGTTTACACAAATTTGTCACAGTGGTGTCGACACAGTCCACCTGTGTGTCGACAGTAGTACACTGTCCCAGAAGCCTGTTCTGAAGGAGTAGCCAATGATGTCGACACAGTCTGCCTGTGAGTCGACACAGTCTGCCTGTGGTGTCGACACAGTGCACCTGTGTGTCGACACTAGTTCACTGTCCCAGAAGCCTGTTCTGAAGTAGAAGCCAGTAGTGTCGACACAGTCTGCCTGTGTGTCGACACACTTCGACTAAAGCTCAAAAATGGGAATTTTTCTGGACACGTGGCTGCTTAGGAATCAAAGGATTTGACCTAGATTTTCGTGCCCATGCACCCCAAGGCACCTTATGGACATATAAAGCTATAAATACCCATGATTCTTGTGCTCCAAATAAGGGGAGAGCCCATACACTTCTAGAACAAGCTTTTTGGTGGGAAAAAGGGGTTTTCCAGATCCTGCTCCATCTCCAGAAGCTGCAGGCCATCCTTTCAAGAGGAAGGACGTGGGAATCAAGGGGAATCTCTAGAGAGAAGTTTGATGTGCTAGGAAAGGGAGCAGATCCAACTGAAGGGGAGCAGTAGAAGAAGGATTTCTGGCGTTTCAGATGTCATAAAAGTAGAGTATCATCGATTGAGGAGAATCTCCATCGAATTCCATCAAGGCTCCTCAATTCAAGCATCTGCAAGACTTCTTTACCGAAGAACATCCAATTCATACCTCTTTCACCCAATTCTTGGAGTGTTCATCTTATTTCTTCTTGTGAGATCTGTACATGAAGTTCTGTACAGATTTCTGAGTTTATTGAGTTTGTGAATCAGATCATTGCTAGAGGATCTGATTTCTTTCGTGTTTGATCTAGCTTTTGTATTGTGAGCCGTCGAGCTCTGGTTTGTGAGTCATTGCACTCATTGTGTGGTTTGAGCTATCGTGCTCAATTTGGAGTCGTCGTGCTCCGGTTGTTGTTTGAGCCGTCGTGCTCAGTTTGTGAGTCGTTGAACTCATGGTTGTGTGGTGAGCCATCGTGCTCAAGGGTGTTTGGAGTCGTCGTGCTCCGGTGTGAGTTGTACTTCTTTGAGTAGTGGAGCCTCACTGTCTGAGGGGTGGATGTAGGAATCACTGGTGTGATTTCCGAACCACCTAAAAATCCTTTCTGCAATAGTTTGGTCTGCTTGTTTGTGCTAGATGCTTGCATAGGATTTCACTTTCACACTAAGTGTTTAATTGCTTCAAACATCATCTACACACACCCACACTTCAAATCAGTAAATTGTTTGTTTGAATTGATCTCTGATTCAAAGAAATTTTGAATTGCTTAAGCTTCCGCAGTAATTAGTGTCAGATCTATTCAACCCCCCCTTCTAGATCTGATCCATCCACCTATTCGATCCTATAGGTTCGACGCCTCAGCCTCCTCCCTCGTAACAGCAATCACACAACCACACCCATGCTACGACGCCTGCTAGGGCTGCTGCTGCTACGGCGGCCGTTGCTGCTGTGGAAACTACTGCTGCTGTTGGTACGACTGAAACTGCTGAGGCGACTGGTACTGCTGGAACTGCTGAGGTTGTTACGAGTACTGTCCCTACTACTACTGCTGCCTGGGTTCCTACTGCTGTAGAGGGTACTGGTACTATGACAACTATTGAGTAAACTGCAACTGCATGAGCTACTGTGGCTGCTGGACTTGCCCCATCAGGCACTCTCTCCTATAGTGGCCTGGTAAACTGTAAGTATAACAGATCACCTCCTGCTTTCCTTGCTCGGCTCCCTACTAGACCGACTACTCTGTAAACCTCAACTAGCGCTTCTGTTGCCAGCTCAGCCCACCCGCACGAGTGGTCATCTACCTGAACCTCAAGCGCAGGCCGGAGCTACCCGAACCTGAAGAAGAGGAAGAAGTCGCACTACCACGGCTACCAGTGGGACGCTGGTATGGGGTGGTCCAAGAAGAAGTTCCTCCTGTTGGGTATGGAATGAATATCTAGAGGAATGGCTGAATAGATATAAGCCTCTTATAAATTAAGAACATGAATTAGACCCCAAGATATATGAGAACTAGCAGTTTCAACAACACAAAGCAATTGAACAACACACAACACAATGCAAGTAGGATTTTTAGGAGGTTCGGCTCCAGTATGGAGACCTACATCCACCCCTCACTAAACATAGTGAGGCTTCGCTCAATAGGCCAAGAGGGTGAAACACTTATACATCTGCTGATTAACAGCTTCATTACACTCTGCTGATACACAACATCAACACAACGAATTCACAGCTTCAAGATTATAACAATCTCACAATCCTAACACACAAAGTGTAGGATCAGTACTACTACTCCAACAAGAACAAATAGCCAAGTGATGTAACATTCAGAAGAAATTGAAAAGATCGCACAAGAGAAATCACTAAAGGTAGGCAGAAATTTAGCAAACACTCTTGTTACTGTTTCACTGGAGTTGAGATCTGAACAATTTCCACTGAAACTCCCAATTGCATCTTCTCTAGACTTGGATTCATCGAGCTCTTCATTTGGCCGCAGCTTAAGCATCAATTGCCTCTGATTGGAAGGAAATTTTGATGCTCTGCTTCAATTGAACAATGACAGGGTTTCACACTGGATGAAGAAATGATCTAGCATTTTTCTTTCTTGTTGAGCAAACTTTTCTGAGCCATGTTCTCCTCAGCTATCTCACCCTCTGCAGTATTCTCTTCCTAGCTATCTCTCCTTTTTCTATTTTGTTTTCTTTTGAAGAAGACGTCGTGCACCTTTTTGATCGGCATATCAGAATCTCTTTTGGTGGCCCCCAACATAATCCATAATTCATTGGGAGATGCTTTGCCGCCAAAAAGGATATCTTCCAGAACCTGGTAAAGTGTTCTTAGAATCCCCAATTATTGGACCTTGGATCACGGGCCTAGAAAAAGCACGCTGGCAATCTCTTTTCCTCACTGGAGGAAAGGAGATTGAAGTATCGACACCATGTTATCTAGGTAGGCAGTTGGTCGATGATCTGGGTAGGAAAGTCTGAGGGCACAATGTTATCTTTAAACTTGACATGATGAAAGCTTATGACAGGGTTGAAAGGGATTTTCTTTTGGCTGTTCTCCGCAAGTTTGGCTTCTCTTCTAGATTTACTTCTTATGTAACCATGATTATTTCAAACTACTGGTTCTTTGTCTTATTCAATGGTTCTCTTGCTGGTTTTTTTAAGTCTTCTAGAGGTTTGCGTCACAGTGATCCTCTTGCTCCGGCTCTTTTTATTATCATGGAAGAAACCTTGAGCAGGGGTCTGCGCATGCTGTTGGATAGTCGGGCCATCATTCCTTACTGGGGACCCAGAGGGTGTAGGGTCATTTCTCATCCTCTATATGCTGATGATACTTTTACTTTCCTTAATGGCCAGGATACTAATATCCATAAAATTAAGAAATTCTTGAAGATGTATGAGGTCTCTTCTGGTCAAAGGATCAACCATGTAAAAAGTAGTTTTCTTATAGCAAATAACGCTCCCATCCATGTGGCTTTTAAGATCATCCGTCTCACTAGTTTTCATCGTCAAAGGGGTGCTATGAAATATCTTGGTGTGCCTATTAAGCAAGGAAGAACCGTGATTTCTGACTACAGGTTGTTGATGGACAAAATTAATGCTTGGATTGGTACTTGGAAATCAAGATTTTTATCCAAGGCTCGAAGAATTACTCTTGTTAATTATGTGCTTTCTTCTATGCCTATTTATCTTGCTATTGCTTCTTCTATTCCTAAGTCTGTCATCCATTATATTGAGCGCCTCTGTGCTGCTTTCTTCTGGGCTGGTTCTTCTAATGAAAATCGTAGGCATTGGGTCTCTTGGGCGACTATTCAGAAACCGATCTTGGAAGGTGGTCTTGGGGTCAGAAGTCTTTGGCATGTGTAGGTGTCAATGGTCATTAACCTAGTTTGGAATATTCTTCATGGGTCATCTTTGTGGGCTAATTATGCCATGGGCAAATATTTTCATGATGGTCAGCTCACTACTCATCCGCATGGTATCTCTAAGAAGTTATTTTATGCTGCTTATGACATTGTGATTCAAAATGCTAGACGAGTTTTGGGTAATGGTGCCCACATTAGTTTTTTGGATGATGTTTGGCTTGAGAAGAAGCCTCTTTTGCATTCCTTATCTACCACAATTTTGGAGCCCTCACCTGTTGTTCGAGAGGTTCTCCTTGATCAGCATCACCATCTCCGCTCCATTATTCCTCACAATCTGGATCAATTGCAGCTCTCTTCTCATGAGGATATTTGTGTTTGGGCATCTACTAATAATGGTATGTTTGCTCTAAAAAGTGCTTATGAGAAGGTCCGTTGCCGTGGTGTTAAACGCTCGCCTCTTCTTTGCATCTGGCATCATCGCTTCAGTAGGCGGGCATCTATGTTCTCCTGGCTTTTGCTTCATAGAGTTGTCCCTGTGGATGACCGTATTGCTGAGTGTGGAATCCCGCTTCCCTCTCGTTGTTGCTGTTGTAGGTGTCCTCATGTTGAGGACATGAATCATCTTTTTGTGCAAAGTGATTTAGCTAAGGGCCTTTGGAAATGGGTTTTTCCCTTTCTTCCTACTGGCCAAGGTTTTCATATGAATATCTCTCTTCATCTCTGGGAAATTATTAACTCTTGCAGTCTTAGAAATCCTCATAGTTTTATCACCATCTACTGCTCCATGCTGATTGTCTGGGAAGTTTGGAAAATTAGATGCAAAATGAAATTTGAGCAAGCTAAGAGTTCTAGTAATCTCTTGCGCCAAAACATACAACGCTTGTTGCTACTACCATTGGTAAATTGGTGTTCCAAGATATTACCATGCCGCGGCAAATGGAAGCCATTATGGAGCTTGGTTTCTTTGTTAAACCTCCTGTCAAGTTGTGCAAACTGGTTAGATGGATCCCACCTTTACAAGGTTTTGTGTTGAACATTGATGGTGCTAGCAAAGGTAAATTGGGTCCCTTGTGGGGGCGGTGGTCTTGTTAAATTCTTATGGCACTGTGGTTCTTGCCTTCTCTCATTTTTATGGTGCCGATTATAGCCTTCTTGCTGAAGCTCGGGCTATGTGTGATGGTGTTCAACTAGCTGTGGAGCAGGGTATTTTCATCGCTGAGATTTGTTCAAATTCTTTGACTCTTGTAAATTCTTTCTGGACCGGTGTTGCACCTTCTTGGGATTGCTACAGATGGTGGAGGGTTGTGCTGGATTTTGTTCATCAGCATGGTGTTAGAGTCTCTCATGTTTATAGGGAAGCCAACCAGGTGGCGGATGCCTTGGCAAATTTTGGTTGGTCTAAGTGCTATAATGGGTTTTTTAGTTCCTCTACTCAGCTCCCTCGCCCTTGTTTTCTTGCCCTTATTGGGGATCGTTTGGGGCTTTGGAGCTTTAAAGTACGTTGAGTTTTTGTTCACTCAGGGGTATGCCTCACAGTCTTTGTATTTATCATCTTTATATATATACATATTTGTGTAGCAAGTTGATCGCTTGGGGGAGTGGTTCCATTTCACCCTGCTGGGGTGGAATGCACTCGACCGGTTGCTCATCCTGTTGCACCTTTTAAAAAAAAAAAAAAGTGTCGACACCACTTGTGCATAGTGTCGAAGTACACATAAACTAACTTAGATCAATGCAGATGCTTTAGTAGAGTCGACTCCATGCCTTCTTGCCTTCTTATGTTGACCTTATCCATTAGACTACGGTAGAGACCCGCTGTTAATAAGTTTAGTGTTGACCTTATAACAGCGAAGTGTGGACCTCTTGGAATGATAGAGTTGACCTGAACTTCATCTAGAGTCGACCTCATGATATTCTTTCCTTTCATCGATAGTATGCAAACCAACTAGTGTCGATCTGATCTTCATCTAGAGTCGACCTTATGAGATTCTTTCCCTTCAGCACTGTAGATGGTCTTTTTTGATGACGAACGTCCACCGTCACATTGGCGAAAAGATGTGAATGGGGAAATGATGAGTGATCGCTAGGGACTTCTTACTTCTGCCCAGAGGAGATGTGATCATGTAATGCCTCGATGTGGAGATGATTGGTTCTTCACTCCTCCTCCTTCAGCCGGCCAAAGGGTGAAGGCTCCACGGTGTAGCTTCAGTTTTCCTACAAAAGAAACAAGCATAAAAGACCCATTAGACTGAAAACTATGGTAGCATGCGCTCACATATATGAAATAATACATACAATCGGAGGGCGTCTTACCAGTTGGAGGCTTGAGAAGGAAGACGGTCAAATGTTACGACCGCCTTCCATCTCTCCTTTGTACATAGAAAACCCCTTTAATATGGGTATTGGAAAGGATGCACTACGTGAGTGTGTGCGTGGATGTAGTAAATATGCAATATATGTGGGACGACAAGCTAAACAAAATAGAGAGAAGAAAGAGAAGGGGGTCCCTATCTATGCAGACGCAGTGACGAAGAAGTCTTCTCTAGAGCAGTGTGTTGACTCTAACGTTGGCATGCTCGTCGCCGGGTTGCTCACCGAATGGTGTTCTGCGAAGGGAGGTGACGACGAAGTGTAACTGGAAGCTGGGCTACTCCGGTGACTGTGCAGCGTTGAGAGGAGGCCGACGTTGCATCTGAGGAAGAGGTGCAAAGGGGGAGGAAGCTGAGGTGCTGACAGATGATGTTGTGATGGAGTAAGGGCTGATGTTGGTGTGTGTGAGGACTGCCAAAGACTGGGAGGCTGGGTGGTGCGCAAGGTGAGGTCTGGTAGGCTGCTGCGACTGCCGCGATGGAAAACCCTCCCCCCCCCCCCCCCCCCCCCACGATGGAACGGAGGCGGTGTCCTTATAATGACCTCATCACATTCATCGCTCTTCCGAAGAGGTGGGGCGTGGGAAGTTAACGTGGGAGAGGCTTGCGCGGGTCTCAAGGGGACCTGGACGCCGAAGGAGGATGGTGGGCGTTCTGGGCTCTTGCTTTCCCGCAGGCAGATCGTGAGGATCTCATGTGCGAACAAATGAAGATATGGGTGTGAGAGGAGAGAGGGCACGATGGTGAGATGAGAGGGTGAGCAGTGAGTAGTAAGACGTGGCTGGGAGATGTTGGTGAGGGGCATGTGTGAGAGGAAGTGTTTGACTTGGTCTCTTGTGTGTGGATAAGTTCATGCACAGAAAGAGTTGCTGGGGTTTAATTTGTTTAAATTTAAATGGGGATGGGTTGGTCTATTTTATAGGGTATGGTGTTGGGTTTAAGTGGATTTAAATATGTTTGGTTTGCATGGGGATGGGTTACGTGTTGATTTTTTTATGGTGGTGTTGGGGTTTTGTGTTAATGTGGGTATGTGAATCGGATTTTATGGGTCTGTGGGTATTTTTTATTGGTAGATTATGTGTATAGGTTTTGTTTTATTTTATGTGGGTTTACGGGTTATGTAATCGGTACACTTATTCTTCTTCTTCTTCTTCTTCTTTTAATGGGGTGGATTTTACATGTGATTTAGTTGTGGTTTTAATTGTTTTGAATTTTGTGAGATGGGTGGCAGAGGTTTAGGTTGTGGGTATGGCTTTTATTTATTTATTTATTAGTGATGGTGTTGGATTTTATTTTATGTGGATTTTATGGAACTCAACTATGGGTATGGGTTTTGTGATTTTCTTATTATTTAGTTCATTTTATTTAGATTTTAAGTGGGGTTTTTGTTGATGGGTATGGTTAGTTTATTTATTGAGTTTTATGGGTTTTATGTGTGAGCTATATTTTAATTGTTGTTTTTTTTTTTGGATTTAGATGGTTGTTCTCTTTAATTAATTAATATTTTATGGGCTTGGTTAATGTTGGGTTTAAGTGGTGGTGATGGATTTTATTTTATGTGGGTTTTACAGATTATGTGATTTTTATTTATTGGGATTTTAAGTTGGCTTTGAGTGGATTTTAATATGGCACTGAGCACACACACAGGACATAGCTGGAAGGTGGTGGAAATGGCAAGCACACAAGCACTGCACACTATGCAAAGAGATAAAGACAGTAGAGACTAGCACCAAGAAAAGTGTAGGCGACATATGACTATGTCGCCAAAAGATCATGACGACAGTGACTTTTGCAGCTCAAAATGACAGGTGACCAACCTCTTCTCATCATAAATGGAGCAGCGACAACTGGGCCCGCCGACAAGGGCACGAGCTACCCTAGATATCTTAATGGAGATAACACTGCGCCCACCGAATAATGGGTCTAATGGGCTAAAAAATGAGCTCTGCGAGGATGGTCACAAAATTCACATCTACAAATGCCCCTCTGAGACATCTAATCTTGCAGGGGAATGGAGTGGACTGATAGATTGGTGTCTCGGAAAAGCGAAGAGACGCGAAGTTGGGGATTCTGAAACTTTGTAGGAAGTCTCAGAATGTGAACATCCCCGAGGATGAGGAGAACTCTCAAGCTAGGTCCCTTGTCTAGACCTGAGCCAAGCAAGTTGTCTGAAAGGCAAGGAAGGAAAAGGAAGGTGAGTCTTACGTGTTAACATAATAGCAGCCTCTGAGGCCTTCCGGTCACTGCCGCGAGACTTCGACACACTCTGGGATGCCTGTTCGATCGAAGGGGTTATGCCATGATGGGTCGACTAGATAAAAAGGAATATTAAGGCCAATCGAATAACTGGGAGATCACAAACCCATCACAATTTTTGGTGAAAGGGAACTCTGGGTTCATGGTCGCCAAGTTATTAGCTTCTGGTGAAGCTAAAACCTAGGTTAGACATACCTGAACAGGACAGCTAGGAATCAACTATCTACGGACCTCAGGCGGATGGTTCAATGAAGTGCCACTTTGGTCGATCCCTTTCTCAACCATTTTTTTTGGGTGATGCACCTTCTCCTTAGCTTCTGGACGTTTCTCTGTTGATATAACACTTAAGGATAAAGTGATCAATGAAGTTTTGACTTCAGCCCCTTGCCTAAGAATGACATACCTTTCTTGAAGCAAGGTCAAGGGACTAAGTTTTATTAACAAAATTAATGGAAAAGGAAATATGTACAAGCAAAGCAAAATACTAACTTGGAAATAAATATGTAAAAACGATGTTAAAGCATAAATGATATTTTTTAGTTTTTTTTTTCAAGAAAGCAAATGCATAAGGGAAAACATGAAAACACTTTTTTTTTTGTCAACACCTGGCAACTGTCTTTATGGCAATGAAAGAGCACGAGGCTGATGAAGTAAAGGAAAATTGGCCTAGTAGAAATATGAAGATTCTTTATGACAATAACCATTGCCCCTTGTGAACAGATTAACATGAAGTGTGCTTTTAAAAAGGGAGTTGTCGTTCTGAACAAAAACTTATCCTTCAGACAGCTCAGAGGTTTGGTATTCTCAAGGGAGAAAGGAAGAATAATAGGATAGACTTCTCGAGAGGATAAAAAAATCATTAAATTGATGAGCTGAGATAGTCTTGACAATATGCCCTTCAGGGGATTTCAGACTATCTATTTTTTTACTTGTTTGCCCCTACACTTTGTAAGGTGCTAGTTGGATGAGAGAACCTAGCCATGTGTGGCTTAGAGTGCTCAAGGTGAGGTGTTTCGTGGACCCCAGGGTCATAACCTGGCAACCCCTACTTTGTCGAGCACCCGTATTGCCCTACCGCAATTGGCTAGGGAAAAACTCAAGTAATGTAGCATTTGACTTTGTATTGGATGGAGAGATTATATCTTTAGGCATAGTCATGACTGGGCTCTTTTTCTTTTCTTTTCTATTGATTGATTTTTCTTTGTTCCTTCTTCTGTTTGCTTACGGGGACACTGCTCTCTTCACATGCTCTAGTGTCTTAGTCTCACCTTAGGGGAAGATGTCTTCACTACTAAGCTCAACAGTTTAAGGGTGCTGAGTGTCTTGATCAGTCGAGTGGAAGAAGGAGGAGGATTGTGGCCTTTGTTGTGTCTTGGGACAAATAATGTCTTGGAGTGACGACTCAAATTTTAAGATGTGTGGTGTGTGTATGTTGATTCGTTCTTCAAAAGCTTGGTTGTGACGCCAGACAGAAATCTCCATGACTTTGCTAGACCAAGGTCCTTGGTTCACTCAAGTGCCTCTTACTCCTTAACATGTGACTTGAGATGCATGATAGTTGCCAATCTATTGACTCCTCTTTTTTTCATTTTTTTTTATTTTTTGTTCTAAAAGATATTTAAGAAAAAAATGTACACAATATATACACCATTTTTTTGGATTTTTGTTTTTTATATATTTTTTTTGAATTTTTGAATTTTTTGTTTTTGTGTAAAAATTTTGAGAAAAATAAAATTGAATTGAACAATTCTTAAAATGGTATGTATAATGAGTGGGAACATCCCGAGCGGAATGCCCCTAGGCAAAGATCTCACATGTGCCTTCTAGCCGTTTTCAAAAATTATCCTTATGAAGCAAATTGGCCTCAGGCGATGAAATGCTCTGAAGGAGGTACCTGCAAACCAATATTTATCTTTCTTGCATGACCACCTTGGATGGTAACGGTGAGAGATGAAACAAGGAGTGAGATAGAAGGCAAGAAGAAAGGATTTGATGGCGATAGAGGTGAATTGAGTAAGGTAAGTATAGAGATTGTACAATAATAGAAAGACGAGGGAGAACGCAATGAACAACATGGTCCATGGGAGGAAGGCGTTCCTCTTGTGATAGGGTGAGTGTTGGGAAGAAGTGAGCTCCAACAAGTCGGGAGGCTTAGGAAGAGTTAGTAAAGTGGGGTCCCCCTCAAGCATAAAGAAAGAAGTTGAGCTTGACAGAGACAAGGATGAAGTTCTTATGACCAGTGTGGATTTCCCTTGAGAAAGGAGTGTGAGGAGCTGAAATGGTCTGCCCCAAACCCGAGCTGAATTACACATCACAGAGATCCCAACATTTGAAGATGGCTCGATATGAAATTGGTATAAGAATAAACAATGAACCATATAAACGATTGTATGCCCCTTGACGCCAAAGCCAACGCAGATAACGAAGTAGCCAAAGTTCCCCTTGAAAGTGCTCTGTTTAAAAAGGAGGTAGATGGATCCAGCTGGAATGAAAGGGTTGCCCCTGTTCTTGAATGATAGGCAAACTATAAGGAACTGAGTGGAGAATAAAACACTTCGAGTCCTTGTTGAAAGGGTCAAGCAGGAATGAGATTAAGGAACTCGAAGAATAGTTATGGGAGCTTCCTTGATGAGAAGAAAGGGACCAGACATTGCAGGGACTGAGTTGGGTGCAAGCTTTGCAAGTAAGCTAACATGTCACATTAGCTTGAGAAAAATTGGCTTGGTCTCCTGATGTGCATAGAGAACAGTAGCTCTCTAGAAATCTTCAACTGATTGCCAAGGAATAATGACCCCATATCCTATAGGTCTCGAATATTTAGGTTCCAGTAGGAGAGGACTAGGGATCTGCAAAGCTACTCTTAAGATAGGTGACAAAATGATCTGGATTTGCAGTGACTTGGCAACATGATTGGATGGTTTGGAAATTTGGGTGATGGTTTGAGTTGAGCAATGACTAGATGCCCCTAGCTTGTCTGGTTCTCTGGCTTCATGCTCCTTCTCCTTAATAGGTGCCTCTACCTCCTTTATCACATGTTAGTTTGGGCAAGGAAATGTTGAAACCACTCCTACAGTCACGGGTTGGATGGATTTCTCCCCTATCAATGCCTCGTCTACAACCTGCTCATGATGGACTGACTCCTTCCCCCTTGAATGAAAGTAAATTGAGTGTGAGACTGAAGGAATGGTTGGTTGTGATCTCACACTTTTAGGAGGGAGAATGAGTTGGAGCCTTCGACTCAGGTTTGGATGAGAATGTTGTATAGTAGAGGTGGCAGTAGTCCAGTCACGGTCACAACATGCAGGTGGTTTGAACTAGACTGGGCGAGAGGGGTCCTCCAAGTAGGACTCAAGAATACTTGCTCGATCACAAAGTTGAGCAAATGTGGAAATGTGGCTTAGCCCAAGTAAGGATTGAAGCTCAGGAGTGGAATTATAAATTAGAAAAGGGATAGCTTGAGACTCAGAGATGCCCAAACATGATCTAAAATCCATGTCTCTCCACCTGTTAGCAAACTGAACGAAGGATTCATCTGGTCTCATTTTCTCTGCCGCCAAATCGGGTAGTGTGGTGACTGAATTTTCCAGTTTAAAGTGAGCTACAAACCTCTCTGAAAGAATGTCAAAGTTGACGAGGTCTGTAGCTGGGAGAGATATGAACCATGAAAGGGACTCACCTTCAAGTGATTTGTAGAACAAATGGACAAGTAGGGCCTGATCATGAAACCATTGACAAGAATCCATAAGAAATGTGGCAAGGTGAAAGTGAGGATCAGTAGTCCCATCATACTTCTTGTATTTGGGAAACTTGAATCCTGGTGGAAAATGTACATGTGGGAGTTTGCAATAGCTCTTCTAGGAATGAGACTTCGGCAAATACGTAGCTAGGAGCATCTTGACAGACCCCTCCATCTCACTCCTATGGATGTAGTCTTGTGGTGGAGGAGCTTTAGGAGAAGTAAAGTGCAATGATTTGCGGGGTATGGAGGATCCAACTTGGGTACGGGTTCTGAATTGAGTAGGATTGTTGGACAGGACCCTGCCAGGGGGAACATTAGGTTGAGCTTCAGACTTGGCCAGGGGGATTGGAGTAGAAACACAATGTGTCTTGCCCTTGGACAAGAACTGAAGGAGCTTACTGGGGGAGTAATGTGAAAAGACATGAGAAAACTCCACATCCTCCCGAGGGAGGAGAGGAGTTGAGGAAGAAGATCACTGAAAAAATAACTTGTCCATTGCTTACTTCCATCCAAACTCATGTATCAAGTTAGCATACATAGTGAACTCATACATCAACACACATGACCAACACTCAACAGACAACATTTGACACTATCATTGAGAAGATGGATGACACACCAGTGTGCACTAGCATTGAAAACAGATTATTTGTCAAGAGTTGCATCCCAGACAGCTTTTAAACTTATTTTGGCCAGGTTTAGAGTGATTTTCTTGATTGTTCTCTCAAGAGGAGAGGTGGATAGGGTATAGCCAACACGGTGTAGACTCGTGAGCTCACAACACACAACTCGGGTTTTCTAGACACAGGGTGAATGTTGTCTTTTCCCATACCATGAGGGAATCCATGGTATGTAGGAACTTACAGAGTTCTCGTTTGGCACCGATCCGATTTACCGGAGAGGGAATCCCAAGTAAAAGACAATGAACTAAAGAGGGGGCTATCCTAGAATGTGTGAAGAGGCTAGCAGTGACAAGAAGAGCCCAGATCGTGTCCCAACTCAAACAGGAAGAAAACAGTGATAAATAAGAAAAGAAAAAATTGGAACAACAAGAAAGCACATAAGCATGGTCAATGCAGAACATAACTGCAAGATATTTTGACGCCTAGATCTCTTTAAATAAGGCACCAAGTAACTAAACCATACACCATTTAGATAAGGGTTTTTTTTTTTTTTTTGGCAAAAGAGAAGGGGCATAAGGAAGACAAACCGGCTAAGTGCACTATCTCCCAGTAGGAGAAAATATTCTCACTCCGTTGGATGTTTCTTGTACCCAAAATTATATATAAATTGAGCAACAAGATATAAGAAAACGTCGAGGCATACCCCTGATAGAACAAATGAGCTAAATTGGCCTAATGGAAGGAAGACCAATTTTTTCAAACAAAATCGGGCCTTTACACATAGATGGAAGAGATGAATGGCTACGGAACACTGAACTACCACCTCTGTCACAGGCGTACGAAGCAAGGGCATCCGCCACTCTGTTGGTCTCCCGGTAGGCATGAACCAACTTATTGTTAGTCTTGCTAAAAAAAGACCTGGCAATTCTCCACCACTAAGTACACTTCCATGATGGGCACACTTTGGAGTTAATAGAGTGTACCAATGCAAGAGAATCTGAGTGAACAATGGAGATGGGGAGACCATGGTAGTCTGCCAACCTTAAACCATCATAAGGAACACGAACCTCAGCAAGCATGGTATTGCCTTGGCCATAGTAGAAAGTGAAGCCAAGATGAATTTCACCATTTGTATCTCGAATACAACCACCACCACCACAAGGGCCGGGATTGCCTTTACAGGCACCATCCACATTCATACTGAAACCATACTGGGGAGGAATCCACCTTATGAGCTTTGGCACCTTCAGTATGACTGAGGGTTTGAAACCAAAGTGCTAAAGAATTCTGAGTTGATTTAATGTGCTTTCCTTCTTAAAGATCATCCCTTGGACAGCCACATTAGTTGCATATCGGATGTCAGAAATAATACTCTTCAAGGATTTGCTTCTTGAATCAAAATGCTTCGCACATCTGAATTTCCACATTTCCCACAATAGTAAAAGGACAACATAAATGGCAATAAAACCAGAGGTGGACTAGGTTAACAGCTAGAAAGTCTGACATTATGATCATCTCAACTGCAGCACATTTTCATGTTTAAACATGGTACACAAACAACATGTAAGCTAGATGTTCAAGGCAGCATGAATGCTAAACAATAAAAAGAATCTGATAACTTGCAAATATTGACGTTACGCATTGCAAACCTGATGCATAGCTATCAGCAAGAAATAGTCAGGTGCAAAACCTAGCTAGAACGAAATATTAGAAAAGAGCACCGTGGATACCTTGAAATAAACTGTGATTTGCAGAATGTGCAATTAAAATGACAGGAAGAATGAAGAAGCATAACCATGGCAAGTAGTGTGGGTCCCACCGTGATCGCCAGAAAATTGTAGACGGTCTATTTCGATGATGAACGTCCACCGTCACGTTGGCAAAAAGATGTGAACGGGGAAATGATGAGTGATCGCCAGGGACTTTTTACCTCTGCCTGGAGGAGATGTGATCGTGTAATGCGTCGATGTGGAGATGATGGGTTCTTCACTCCTCCTCCTTTAGCCGACCAAAGGGTGAGGGCTCCACGGTGTAGCTTCAGTTTTCCTATAAAAGAAACAAGCATAAAAGACCCATTAGACTGAAAACTATGGTAGCATGCGGTCACATATATGAAAAAACACACACAATCAGAGGGCGTCTTACTGGTTGGAGGCTTGAGAAGGACGATGGCCAAACGTTATGACCGCCATCCCTTCCTCCTTTGTTTATAGAAAACCCCTCTAAATTGGGTATTGGAAAGGATGCACTATGTGAGTGTGTGCGTGGACGTGGTAAATATGCAATATATGTGGGACGGCAAGCTAAACAAAATAGAGAGAAGGAAGAGGAGGTCCCTGTCTATGCAGACGTAGTGATGAAGAAGTCTTCTCCAGAGCAGCGTGTTGACTTTAACGTTGGCATCCTCGTTGCCAGGTTGCTCACCGAATGGTGTCCTGCAAAGGGAGGTGACGACGAAGTGTAATTGGAAGCTGGGCTACTCCAGTGACTGTGCAGCATTGAGAGGAGGCCGACACTGTATCTGAGGGAGAGGTGCAGAGGGGGAGGAAGCTGAGGTGACGACGGATGACGTTGTAATGGAGTAAGGGCTGCTGTTGGTGTGTGTGAGGACTGCCCAAGACCGAGAGGCAGGGTGGTACACAAGGTGAGGTCTAGTAGGCTGCTGCGACTGCCGCAATGGAAAACACTCCCACCCCCTAATGGAATGGAGGTGACATCCTTATAATGACCTTGTCGCATGCATCACTCTCCTAAAGAGGTGGGGCTGTGGGCTGTTTGAAAGGTGTGCAAAATTACTTAATGCAGCAATCTAGAAGGGGGGGTTGAATAGATTACTACCAAATAAAACAAATTAATCTTCTTTTCAAGATTATGACTGACTTAAAGAAGATTTAAACTGATATGGATAAAATTTAAACTCTGATGTCTGTGTAGGGTGTGCTTAGGAAATTAAAAGTGTGACAAGTGTGTGAACAAGTGATCGTGCCTAGCATACATCTAATGTAAGATCATGCAAACCACATGACATGAGGATTTAAGGTGGTTCATACTACACAACTCGTGTATCCTACCTCCACCATCCACACACACACGGAAAACTGCTTATCAAGCATGTTTGACCCAGTAACAACACACACACGGTGTCTGAGACAAACACGCTCTCAAATCCACCACACACACGTGGGTTGAGCACAAGGAACACTCAAACCAACAACACACACACAAGTGATGGAAAATAGAATGAAAGAAGAGTTCAGAGTTGAAGAACAAATCCAAAGGTTGAACTCTTTAGGGTGTTCATCCAGAAGAACTCCAAACTCCACGTCTGTCACGCCCCTCCAATTTAGCAGCGGAATAAATTAGAAAGAAACGTAAGCAATGAGTATGGTAACGTAAATTGCGCATACAGACGCAAACAACAGAGCATCAAAGGAACAATAATTAGAATAACTCTTGACTTCATTATAAAATCACTATCACTAATACAACCACTAATTAGGAGCCAATACATAGGGCTCAATGACATCATTACATTGAAAAGAAATCTAAAGCAATAACTATTAGACTCCATGGCATTAAGGTAACTTCATCAACTGACTCTAGGATGCTCATCACTCTGGTCCCGTCCCATTGGTGTGTGTGACGTCAATGTCTGACTTACATGAGACACAATAAAAAATAATGAAGGGTGAGCGACAACGCCCAGCAGGACTTAAATCTCAATAGTCAAGCAGGCTTTAAATAATTAATATTTTAAATGGCAGAGTAACTAATGATAGAATGAGTCATGTAAAGTCGAGAAAGTAATAGCACAAGTAACATGGTTCAAATAGCAGATGAATGAAGTACAACACAATGATTAAAGTCAAGTAACGATAGAAACGATAACAACAATAGCAAGTAACGCCATAGTCAAGAAATAGCAAGCAACATGTATAGCAAGGAGAGATTGTAGATGGTCATGTAAAGAGTAAATTGCACTTTGATTGATTTTCATCAGTCGAGATAGTATAGCACTTTTGATTAACTTTCGTAAATCGAAAGAGTAATGACACTTTGGTTATCTGTAGATAGCCGAGAGAGAATATAGCACTTTGAATGCGACTAAGTCAGGATAGAACGCAATGACTCAAGATAGCAAGTATCAAGTAGAGCAAGGAGAGAGTACGACAGTAGTTGCTCAATATCAGGACAGTAGCTATTCAGTAATAGTCAGTGGCAGTACAGTAACAGTGTAGTACGTCTGAACTAACAGACTAACAGTAACAGTGTAACAGTCAGATGTCTAGCTAATTCAGAACAGTCAGTAAGAACCGGTGCAAATACAGACACCGTCAATAGCCCCTGCTGGTATTTTTGGGTGGCTCTCTGCCCCCAAGAGTAGATTGGAGCCCCTCAGACACTTTCCGTGCCCTCAGCAGTAGGCATTCAAGTCAGTAGAGTCACAAGACCCATTTTAGCACTAGACAGTCATGAACAGTACAAAACAGTAGGAGCCACACAGCTCAAAGGGTACCAAGAGAGTACTAGATGAATAGACAAGATAGACGAGATAGTAGAGTGAACATGAATAGACGAGATAGTAGAGTGAACATGAATAGACGAGAGTATAGAGACAGTAGACAAGACAAGGACATATTCTTAAGACAATGTTAAACAAGCGATAATAATAGTTGGACAACACGCGTGATCAGTGTAGGCAGTCAGGTGGACTTCACTACCCTTCCACTAGCCATGTTATGCATAGGTTCAGAGGTTCGGTATGATTCAAGATGAGAGCAACCAATCTAATAGCCTTTTGGATCATGCTGATCCCTAAAGGGTATCATAGGTGTTAGGGTACAACCAACTCGTCGACCATGTGGGAACCCATGGACAAAAGAGTCTTACGGAGGCCTTGAATAAGGATTCATTAGTCCGGCAGAAGGAATATCTGACGGAGAGTTCGTCCAAGTCAAGAGAAAAAGTGTGTACAGAAACAAGTGCCCAACGTTCTAGAAAAATTATAGAACAGTGGAGCGTCGATAACGGTACTCCCAAAACATCGCGAGAATCGTAGACAAGTTCATTTGAAATAGGGAAAATTTAAATATATAATTGACATAAATTAACAGATGTATTATGAGATAATTTCATGCCAAGTTAAGCCATTATGGATTGTTCAAAGTGAGTACAAGTGTAAGAGAAATTGTAAATAGAAAGAGATCATGTGCATGTATTTTAAATTACACAATATATGTTCAGTATAACAAGTGTGTATTACTGCGTGTGGGACTGTTAACGAAGGGTATAAACACTGTATAAAGATATAGCATCACGATTTATGGGTTTTTATGCAAAAGTCCAAGGTCACGACGTACCCTTGTAAGGGTCGCGACGGGGCTAATAAAGAACGCGACAAGGTCTTGTATAGATTGCGACGGGTCGGGTAGGTCAGGTAGGCAGAACGCGAAGACAGCCCCTGTCACATTCAGAACGCAACGGGTGCTGCTGTCGCGATAGCCCTGAGAACGTAGCCTATCGGGTCGTCACGTTCTTAGGTACTGTGCCTGAGTCCGATAGAGAGAAGGACGGAGCATTGGATTACGGGCTAGATTGCCTTGTTTTGACTCAGGGTGCTTCAAAAATTTAGAACAAATTGTACAATGTATGAAAAATCATGAAACTAGGTCTAAACTGATGTAGACATGCAAGAGTACTTCCGGTAAATCAGAATTTGAAAACAGTCATGGTTTCGACAGGCTTTAATCAAATCAAACATGGAGAATAGAAGACTGTGTACAGTTGGGATGCAAGAATTAATTCGCAAGATAGGGTGGATGAAAATTAGGGCTTTTGGGGGCAAAAGAAGCCTAATAATCATCAGTATCTCCAGTAAAATTTTTGTGGCATGAGAACGATTATACATGGAGATATGAATTTGACAAGAGGGTTCGAGGTCATGGAGTTTACAGAACTTCATAAATCAAGAACAAAAGATTGGATGAACGAATAATTATGAAATGAAAGGGGTTTTGTTCCTGATGCATGGACCAATCTACAGACAAATTTAATTAGATTTTGCTCGTAAGAATGCCTACCTTGACTCAATTTCCTCTTCTAGGGCTAGAACTTGAAGAATGAGAGAGAGAGCTTGAGAGAGTCTTCTCCCCACGAGATCTCCTCCTCCTTGGCCTCTCCTTCTAGTCCGAGCAACCCTTGGCAACGAGCTAGGGCCGGCCATGGGGAATTTAGGAGAGTATTTATGCTTGTTGGGTTGTTATTTCCTAATAGGACTCTAACCGCCCTTAAATTCTGTATTTCCTATTTCTTAACCTCCTTCCAAGCTTTCCACTTCCTATTTGGGTTAGGATGGCAGTTAAATTCGTGGCCAACCTATTAGGGTAGGTTTAGGAATCCAATTCCATCTTAAATTAGCTAATTTAATGCTTAAATACCTCTTTTCTATTTAAGCAATATTTAAGTTACGAATTTAGTGTATTTTCCTATTATTCCTCTTTTAAAAATCCCTATTTTGGCCCAATAAATTTTATATGGTTCATTTAACAAAGCCCATTATTTATTGGAATTTATCTTACGGGATTTCCCTTTTTAATTAGGGAATAATAGAGTTACGGATTTTATTGCATTTCTTACTTGAATTTATTCATGGGCCATGAGTGGTCCATTGGTCCAATTCCGATAATGGGTAATCATTTCATGATGTTGGAAGTCTCTCCGACATGTTCGTTTAATTTATGGACGCGTTATCTTT
This sequence comes from Colocasia esculenta, assembly GCA_014218235.1. Classification (NCBI taxonomy): domain Eukaryota; kingdom Viridiplantae; phylum Streptophyta; class Magnoliopsida; order Alismatales; family Araceae; genus Colocasia; species Colocasia esculenta. The sequence goes on along the minus strand of CM024753.1, from coordinate 114,426,023 downwards.
CCGTGTTAACTGTTTTCTGACTTAGTTTCCTAATTTGGATAATTGGTCTTATCCTGACGTGCACTTGGCCAATTGGATTTTTCGTTGCTTGAATTTCTTAGAAGAACACTTAGGAATAATGTCAGGGGTTAATTTATAATTGTTAAGGAATTTTCCGATGTATTCTTGCACATACGATAGTGGTATGTATGTTTCTATTATTTCGATTTAAAGAAATTATTGTTTCAATTTTTTTTTAAGTATTAAATTTTTCGGGTTGCTACATCCTCCCCCACTTAAAGGAATTTGGTCCCCAAATTCTTATGATATGATACGACTACCAATGTATTATGGATATTTCATTCCCCACTTAGGGCTTTACTATCGCGAAAGTAATATGAAATTAAACTAAGGGTTTAGTGATGGTACCTTGTCCACCTTCATTGGCATGATTTATATCCACAAGGGCTTGTAATGTCCCAGACGTGGAGTTTCGTTCTTCTTTGTTGTACAATCGATGACTCGATGTTGTTGACTTCCACATCGTAAGCATCTACCCAATCTCTTCTAACAGTTATCAACCTGATGCCCTGGCTTTTCACAAAATTCACAGACTTCCTTCCGCTTCACTTCCCCTTTCATTCTCTTGCTATCTACTGCATTTCTTCCTTTATTATCATTGGAATGAGTAGCACGTTCCTTTTTAACACCTTCTTCTTATGGATCTTTTCAAGAAGTTCCATGGTGTCCTCTACTAATTGAGCTCTCAATACCATGACTGAATATACTTCAATGTCTAGTGGAGCCAACTTTTCCCAGTACACAGGTCTCAACCCTTCTAAGAATCTCTTTGCCTTCATCTTTTCCGTACTCACCAAATGTGGTGCATACTGTGCTAGTCTTTCAAATTGTGCTTCATATTTTGCTACAAACATCATTCGTTGTTTAAATTGGCGAATTCATTTGCCTTCTTCTCACGAATTCTCTCGGAAAAATATTTGGTGTTGAAGAGTTCTAAAAATTTATCCCACTCTATATTGATGCTGGGTAATTGTCGACTAGCAGCTTCCCACCAGGCTCTAGCATCGCGGTCCAACTGGAAGGTTGCCAGAAGGACTTTCTCCTGCTCTGAACATTGCATAACTCTAAAAATTCGTTCCATCGCCTTCACCCAATTTTCAGCTTCGTCAGGATCCGGAGTTCCATTAAGCCTAGGGGGGTTTATTCGTTGAAAGTTTCCATATAAGTCTCCTACCCCATTTCTTGCTCCTGCTTGAATCACGCTGTTAAGGGCTTGAGTTAACCCCTGTACGTTCTGTTGTAATTTGTGCATTTGCGCATGCTCGCCAGCCATCTCCTCTAGTTCCTACAAGCAATAATACTTATTAATTTCTTCTTAAACTTAGGGTGCTTATACATATAGTTATGCTTCTAGCATAACCACAAGCTTTACCCAATCTCTCACATAGGTATGGTGGTTGACTTAGACACGGTCATGGCAGTTCACCTAGAACATCCTAGACTTAAAATATCCTAATAAGGACATCATAGGTTCTGATACCAACTGTCACGCCCCTCCAATTTAGTAGCCGAATAAATCGGAGGGAAACGTGAGCAACGAGTATGGTAACGTAAATTGCGCATACAGATGCAAACATCATAGCATCTAATGAACAATAATTGGAATAACTCTTGATTTCATTATAAAATCACTAAGACTATTACAACCACTAATTTGAAGCCAATACATAGGTCTCAATGACATCATTACATTGAAAAGAAATCTAAAGCAATAACTATCAGACTCCATGGCACTAGGGTAACTTCATCAACTGACTCCAGGACGCTCATCACTCTATTCCCGTCCCATTGGTGTGTGTGATGTCATTGTATGACTTACCTGAGACACAATAACAAATAACGAAGGGTGAGCGACAACGCTTTGTAGGACTTAAATCTCAATAGTCAAGCAGGATTTAAATAATTAATGTTTTAAATGACAGAGTAACTAATGATAGAAAGAGTCATGTAAATTCGAGAAAGTAATAGCACAAGTAACATGGTTCAAATAGCAGACGAATGAAGTAAAGCACGATGATTAAAGTCAAGTCACGATAGAAACGATAACAACAATAGCAAGTAACGTCATGGTCAAGAAATAGCAAGCAACATGTATAGCAAGGATAGATAATAGATGGTCATGTAAAGAGTAAATTGCACTTTGATTGATTTTCATCAGTCGAGATAGTATAGCACTTTTGATTAACTTTCGCCAATCGAAATAGTAATGGCACTTTGGTTATCCGTAGATAGCCGAGAGAGAATATAGAACTTTGAATGCGACTAATTTAGGATAGAATGCAATAACTCAAGATAGGAAGTATCAAGTAGAGCAAGGAGAGAGTACGACAGTAGTCGCTCAATATCAGGATAGTAGCTATTCAGTAACAGTCAGTGGTAGTATAGTAATAGTGCAGTACGTCTGAACTAACAGACTAACAGTAGCAGTATAATAGTCAAATGTCTAGCTAATTCAGAACAGTCAGTTAGAACCGGTGCAAATGCAGACACCGTCAATAGCCCCTGCAGGTATTTTCGGGTGGCTCTCTGGCCCTAGGACTAGATTGGAGACCCTCGGACACTCTGCGTGCCCTCAGCAGTATGCATTCAAGTCAGTAGAGTCACAAGACCCATTTTAGCGCTAGACAGTCATGAACAATACAAAAGAGTAGGAGCCACACAGCCCAAAGGGTACCAAGAGAGTACTAGATGAATAGACGAGATAGATAAGATAGTAGACTGAACATGAATAGATGAGATAGACAAGATAGTAGAGTGAACATGAATAGACGAGAGTATAGAAACAGTAGACGAGACAAGGACATATTCGTAAGACAACGTTAAACAAGCGATAATAACAGTTGCACAACACGCGTGATCGGTGTAGGCAGTCAGGTGGACTTCACTACCCTTCCACTGGCCATGTTATGCACAGGTCCAGAGGTCCGGTGTGATTCAAGATGAAAGCAACCAATCTAATAGACGTTTGGATCATGTTGATGCCTAAAGGGTATCATAAGTGTTAGGGTACAACACGCGTGATCGGTGTAGGCAGTCAGGTGGACTTCACTACCCTTCCACTGGCTATGTTATGCACAGGTCCAGAGGTCTGGCATGATTCAAGATGAGAGCGAACAATCAAATAGCCGTTTGGATCATGTTGATCCCCAAAGGGTATCATAGGTGATAGGGTACAACCAGCTCGTCGACCATGTGGGAACCCATGGACAGAGGAGTATTACGGAGGCCTTGAACAAGGATTAACTAGTACGGCAGAAGGAATATCTGACGGAGAGTTCGTCTAAGTCAAGAGAAAAAGTGTGTAGAGAAACAAGTGCCCGACATTCTAGAGGAATTCTAGAACAGTGGAGCGTCGATAACGGTACTCCCAAAACATCGCGAGAATCGTAGACAAGTTCATTTAAAATAGGGAAAATTTAAATATATAATTGACATAAATTACCAGATGTATTATCAGATAATTTCATGTCAAGTTAAGCCATTATGGATGGTTCAAAGTGAGTGCAAGTGTAAGAGAAATTGTAGATAGAAAGAGATCATGTGCATGTATTTTAAATTACACAATATATGTTCAGTATAACAAGTGTGTATTACTGCGTGTGAGACTGTTAACGAAGGGTATAATCACTGTATAAAGTTATAGCATCACGATTTATGGGTTTTTATGCAAAAGTCCCAGGTCACGATGTACCCTCGTAAGGGTCGCGACGGGGCTAACAAAGAACGCGACAGGGTCTTGTATAGATCGCGATGGGTCGGGCAGGTCAGGTTGGCAGAACGTGACGGCAGCCCATGTCGCATTCAGAACGCGACGGGTGTTGCTGTCGCAACAGCCCTGAGAATGCGGCCTATCGGGCCGTCGCGTCCCGGCAGAGAGAAGGACGGAGCATTGGATTGTGGGCCAGATTGCCTTGTCTTGACATAGGGTGCTTCAAAAATTTAGAACAAATTGTACATTGTATGAAAAATTGTGAAACTAGTTCTAAACCGATCTAGACATGAGAGTACTTCTAGTAAAACATAATTTGAAAACAGTCATGGTTTCGATAGGCTTTAATCAAGTCAAACATGGAGAATAGAAGACTGTGTACAGTTGATATGCAAGAATTAATTCACAAGATAGGGTGAATGAAAATTAGGGCTTTCGAGGGCAAAAGAAGCGTAACTTATCTCCAGTAAAATTTTTGTGGAATGAGAAGAAGTATACATGGAGATATGAATTTGACAAGAGGGTTCGGGGTCATGGAGTTTACAGAACTTCATAAATCGAGAACAACAGATTGAGTAAACAAATAATTATGAAACGAAAGGGGTTTAGTTCCTGATGCATGGAACAATCTACGAACAAATTTAATTAGATTTTGCTCGTGAGAATGCCTGCCTTGACTCAATTTCCTCTTCTAGGGCGAGAACTTGAAGAACGAGAGAGAGAGCTTGAGAGAGTCTTCTCCCCAAGAGATCTCCTCCTCCTGGTCCAGCAACCCTTAGCAACGAGCTAGGGCCGGCATGGGGAATTTAGGAGAGTATTTATGCTTGTTGGGTTGTTATTTCCTAATAGTACTCTAACCCACATTAAATTCTGAATTTCCTATTTCTTAACCTCCTTCCAAGCTTTCCACTTCCTATTTGGGTTAGGATGGGAGTTAAATTCGTGGCCAACCTATTAGGGTAGGTTTAGGAATCCAATTCCATCTTAAATTAGCTATTTTAATGCTTAAATACCTCTTTTCTATTTAAGCAATATTTATGTTACGAATTTAGGGTATTTTACTATTATTCCTCTTTTAAAAATCCCTATTTTGGCCCAATAAATTTTATATGGTTCATTTAACAAAGCCCATTATTTATTGGAATTTATCTTACGGGATTTCCCTTTTTAATTAAAGAATAATAGAGTTACGGATTTTTATTTCATTTCTTGAATGAATTTATTCATGGGCCATGAGAAGTCCATTGGTCCAATTCCGATAATGGGTAATCATTTCATGATGTTGGAAGTCTCTCCGACATGTTCGTTTAATTTATGGGCGCATTATCTTTCCGTGTTAACGGTTTTCCGACTTAGTTTCCTAATTTGGATAATTGGTATTATCGTGACGTACACTTGGCCAATCGGATTTTTTGTTGCTTGAATTTCTTAGTAGAACACTTAGGAATAATGTCTGGGGTTGATTTAAAAATTTTAAGGATTTTCCGATGTATTCTTGCATATACGATAGTAGTACGTATGTTTCTATTATTTCGATTTAAAGAAATTATTGTTTCAAATTTTTTTTAAGTATTAAATTTTATGGGTTGCTACAATGTCGATGAATATCAGATGATGACGAAGGTTGAGGTTCGAGGATGAATCAGCTTCAACTCCTCGTACGAGATGGATCTCTCTTGAACATACTGGAGACTTGAAGCAGAGGAGCAGAAAACCTTCTTGATCTTGATCTTTGCTTAGGGTTTTTGTGTGGAGGCTTCTTGCCACGAAAATATGTCCATTTGATCAATATATAGTAGTGTTCAAATATTGAGATTTGTGAGAGAAGAGAACACCCTAATGCAGATAACATCTTGGTCACATGTTGTAACTTAACATCCAGCTGTCGACAGATGCCTTATGGCAGTCGACAGGTACTGCTATAGACCTAGCTTCCAGAACAATGTGTCTAGCTGGAATGTTGGGCTATCGACAGGCGACCTCTTGCTGTCGACTGGAAAACTTGGTCTGTCGACAGATGAACTTTGTCTGTCGACAGCTACTGGTTTTTCTTATCTACCAGAAGCTTGTTTGCTCACTGTCTTCACTGGCTTTCACTGGCTGTCGATAGATGGCTTCATGCCTGTCGACAACTGAGTACTTCTTGTGTTTTTCAGTTCTTTTTACACTTGAGTTTTGTTACTTGTATTGTGCTTTCATTCTCACCTACACAAAAGACATTCCAAGTAAGATATCATGAAAGAATATATAGTCATAGAGTCATATCATTTGATCATGTCTTCTCATGTGTTCTTAACATCAATTCTATCATTATGAAAAATATTTAGGCATTGAACCATCAAGGCAATCATCATACAAATCATAACCCTATATTCTCCCCCTTTTTGATGATGACAAAAACACAATTGATGTTTCTCACCCTTTTTGACAACATTCAAAAAAACAATTTATGCACAACTGGATAGAAGAAAGAAAACTGTGATTTCATTGGTATAACATGAAGGGCACACAGTACAAAAACATTCAATACATTGTAAAAGCAAAAGGGGAAGACAACGATGACATGACTAAAAACCCATGACCCCAAACTAGGAAAGACTGAACTACATCCTAGACACTCTAAACATCGTCATTCCCAGGAGTAGTGGGATGACAGAATCCATCAAAATCAGTTGTGAGTTGGGTGAGCTGCTGCTGAATCTAAACTTGAGCATCCGCAAGTGCATCCATCTGGGTGTTGAGCTGATCAAATCTGGCATTAAAGTGTTGGGTCAATTGAACCATCTGATCTGCCATGAAGTCCCAAATGTCTTGAGGAGCAGCCAGTAGAACTTGTTCAGCATTAGGACCTTCATCACCACCTTGAACATCCATGGACTCTAGATGTGAATTTGCTTCACTGTCCACATCATCTTCAGTATCGTCCTCTGCTTCCGGCTCTTTACCCTTGAGAGTCTGGGTGACTCTCCCATCAACCATCTTGTAGCCCATCTGATGGGCAGTGGTTATATCATAAGCATTATGGGTCTTGAGGGTGACAAGCTCACCCGGAGGGAGTTGGATACCAATGAAGGACAGAAGGGAGGTGATTGGACAGGCATAAGGTATTGACCTCTTTGGATTTTGGAAACATTCCTTGATGAGGTCAAGCATGAGATGGGGCAGGTTGATCTGCTGGTTCTTGAGGAAGAAGTGGAATAGGGTCTTGTGGACTTCGGTCACAAGTTCCTGACTTCCATCCTTTGGAGCAATGAGAGTAGTGAAAATGTGGTGAATCATTCTTGTGGACTTCGGTCACAAGTTCCTGACTTCCATCCTTTGGAGCAATGAGAGTAGTGAAAATGTGGTGAATCATGCAGTGGAGTGGGGGGGAGGAATTTGCATTAAGTTTCACAAACTCTTTGGTGGGATCATATGGTTGTAGGGTGATGAGTGTGAAATACTCCGAGGCATTAAGATGGGTGACAAGAATGTCAGCCCCGGAGTTGGGAATCTATAAGGCACGGTTGAAAAGATAGGTAGTTACTTGGAATGTAGTACCTTTGATAGTGGTGTACAGTTCCTCATCCACTGTCATCCCCATGTTTTTGAAGAACTCCGTTACAACAGTCAGGGAGTACTGCTTCTGAGACTTGAGGAATGTGGTCCAGCCCTAATTGTGGAAGACGGTATTCAGGCCCTCGAACATGTCTTCCAATGAAGCAAAATCCACATACCGTGGCTGGACAAATTTCTTGAAGACTCCTCGGACCCTGGTGAGTTGCAGATCCTAGGGAATGATGAGTTCTGGCATGCGATCAGCCCGGTGCTTACTCCGGCGCTCTGCTGGAGCCCTAGAACTTTCCCCGACGTCTGGCGAAGGATGGCGCTGATGAGAAGCACGAAGCTTTCTCCTAGTAGCCATAGGAGATGTGGGGCAAAGGGATGAGAGGAGCAAAGAAGAGGGTGGAGATAGGACGAAGAAAGGAGATGAACAGAGGGATGTTTGGAGAGGATGCGTGGAAAAAAGGAGGGGTTGGGGTTTAAAAAGGGAAGGAAGCACCCTTTGAGGGAAGGTGAAGGGGGAAGGGTCGTGGGCTGGCCTTTAGGGCTATTTAGGGAACATTTGAAATTGAGGGGCCCACAAAAGCTGGATAAAAAGTGAACTGGTTGAAGTTCGGGACGAGTCAGATTTCCGTCTATCGACAGGCGCATTGCATCTGTCGACAGATGCTGTGCAGAAATGTGCCAGAGCTGGAATGTGATAGAACCAAGTGGAGAATGAGTGTTCAAATTGAGTTTTAAGGATGAGAACTGGTATACACCCATTACAAAGTGTCATACACACTAGTATTAAGACATTTCAATTTATACAATGGTCATGAGATAATATTCTGGGAATCTAAAGTTGTAGCCTGTAGAAGACACTTCACAAAAACATATGTGGATAAGATAACCCATTGAATAAAGTCATTGAAGAATTACTTATTTCTTAGTGGTATGATGTTTAGTTGATGATTGAAATTAATATTCAAATGGGCATTTGACAAGAAACAAAAATTGGATCTTGATTAAAAATCATGGAGGCTTCACACTATTTTTTTTTTTTTTTTTGATTTTTCATGTTGATGTTGGGTAAGTGGTAATCAAGTGCACATTCACCTTTTGACGAGAAGGTAGACATTTGTGATGTCGTACCCCTAGTTACTAAGTGGAAGTAAGCATCATACCATTCTGCAGAGGTGACAGTTGTACTTTTTGACACGAAGACAAACATTTGTGATACCCATGTCCCCGATTACTCAGTATGTGACCTATCATTGCTCTGCCTTTGCCCCCTTTTTAAAAAAAAATTCAAGAATTGAGAAATAGGTAGCTTTTCTCCCCTTTTGTAATTGAGAAATCATGTTCAAAAAATTTTGTAAAGTCAAAAGCCGATGGAGAACATTAAATCCACTAATCTTCTTACTTGTTAAACCATTTCAGAAATATGAGCATCCACAAGGAAGTTATTCAATTGAGTTCTGTTAAGGCCATTAGATTTGTTCAATGTGTTCTAGATGATACAACCTAGACTCATACACAAAATGTTATTTCAAAATCATTGTGATCAAGTCAATGTCTTTGCTACTATATGAGTTTGAAAGGTTGTAGTTAAGTACAGAGACCCAATTCTCCCCTTTAAGAAGAATAATGAACAAACTCATGGAAAATGTAAACAATGGAGAAGAAATCATAGAACAAGAGTCATCTGTCGATAACTGAAAGGTGGCTATCGACAACTACTATGAAACAACAAGAATTCAGTTTGGAAGAGATGATCTGTCGACAGCTAGCTTCATGGCTGTCGATAGCTATGAAGAAAATAGATATAAGGCTTTGGATTGAGGGACATGAGGATCATGGGAATGGGATATGATGACAAGATGATTATGAAAATGGTGTCCCTCAATCATCTCAGTTAAAAACACTTTGATTTACTCTCCTATAATGTGTGCATGTGGTAAAACAAAATTCAAGCAATTCAAGCATATTCATGGCAACCAATTTGCACAGAATTAGTACAAACATGATATTCAATAAATTTTACATAGACCAAGTTCCCTTCTCAGTGATGTGAATCTATCTTCTCCCAAGGGTTTAGTGAAAATGTCAGCCAATTGTTTTTCAATTGGAATAAAATTGAGTTCAAGGTTTTTATTGGAAACTTCATCTCTCTTTTTTTTTTAATCAAAATGGCACAAGAAGAGCAATCCATCTAAGTGCACTATGCAGGAGATAGTGTTCTCACTCCCCTGGATGTTCCCTACACCAAAATATTATATATTGAAAGACATTAATTACAAGATACCTGTGGGGCATACCCCTGGAAATATACATGATAAAATTGACCATAATAAGACACAAAATAACTCCTAACCGAATCTGACATTCATCATTCTTGCTCTATCTAGAACTATAGGACCCTTACAGGAAAATTGAATACTAGAAGCTCCCCAAAACACATTGTTCATCTTCGACAAGCAGGCATAATTCGCAAAGGAATCTGCTACTGATTGGCTTCCCGATATACATGACAAAGCTGAGAAGTGTGGCGATTTAGCATGCCTTTAGCTTCCCGACACCATCTGTAAGCAAACCATGAGGGACATTTCCCAGACTTCAAAGAATCAACCATAACCTTAGAATCAGAGTTGACAATAGATAGACGAAGCCCAAGCATATTTGCCAAGCGCAAACCATCACAAAGCGCCCTGGTTTCAGCAAGCATACTATTTCCGAAACCATAGTAATGAGCAAAAGCAACATAAACATGGCCCCTCCTATCTCTAATGCGTCCTCCACCGCCACACTACCCTAGATTGCCTTTGCTACCGCCATCCACGTTCAAGCTGAAATGAATAATAGGCGGAATCCATCTAACTAATTTAAAATGTTTGGTGGAGCAATTAGGAAAGAAACTAAAATGATGAAGAATCTGCAGCTCATGGGAAGACTGATCAACGTTGAAGTGAACATTAGCCAGCGATGAAGATATAATGATCTTGATATTCTTATTGGAGGCCCCAACAGAAAAATTCTTGGATTCAAACCTTGAAGAACATCTCACCTTCCATAATTCCCACAACATAAGGATAAGACAGTGAAGAGAGACATAGCCTAAAGGAGAAGAAATATTAGTCTGCCTCAGGAAATTCCAGACTCGGACAGTAATTTGATTGTGAAGGTGAATTTTGGGATCAATAAGAGGATGAAACCAAGTCCAAAGAGGAGTAGCCATCTTGATTTGAATAAATAAGTGGTTGCAATCTTCATGTTGAGGGGACCTGTAGCAAGATCATTTAGATGCCATGTTGACACCACTTTCAATAATTATGTGATCAACCAGGACTGCTCTATACAAAATCTTCCAGTAAAACAATGAGGCTCTTCGGAGAAAGGAGTTGTGCCAAATTTTCTTAAAATCTGGTCTTTTAAACCCCACCGACTTGACCAAGTTATAAGCTGATTTGGAAGAGAAAAGCCCATCCTGAGAGGCCCCCTAAACACATTTATCCTCTTCCTCATTGAGAACAACCCCCTGTAATAACCCACTAGGAAGCAAAGATCTAATGGGGTAATCAGAATTAGTAATAACTTCCTGAAGGGAAACATTACCCCCATTATAGGCAGACTGAAGCAGTTCAGAAAGAGGCTTATCCCCCAACCAAGTATCTGACAAGAAATCAATTTTAGTGCCTTTACCATGAATTCATCTGGTGTTGTTCTGAACAATTGTTTCAGCTTCATTCCAAATTTTAGTTGGCATCCCAGGTAAAGGCCATTGGGAACTTGATGGATACCGACCTCTTGCATAAGTAGACCATAAGAATAAGCCATTCCGAATATGCCAAAGATGTTTGACAGCTAAAGGCAGCTGCACATGTCTAATATTCCGAACACCTAATCCCCCTTCCTCAAAAGGATGTTAGATGGTAGACCAAGCTAGCCAGTGACGTCGGTGAGTGCCATCCAAACCATTCTAGAAAAAGGCAGATGAAACTTTATCAATACAAGACATGATAGATTTAGGAAGGGTAGAGGAGGCAGCCAGGTAAATCGAAAGAGAGGAAATGACTGAGTTAATAAGCGTAATCCTCCCAGCTTGAGAAATTAGTCTCGGCTTCCAGGAAGCAAGTTTGCTATTCGCCTTATCTAGGAGCGGTTTATAATCATCAGCACAAATCCTACCAGGGCACAAGGGAACACCCAGGTACACTAGAGGACCAACTTGTTTTTTGAATCTTGTTATCGCCCTGATTCTATTGACAATTAAGTAAGAAGCCTTGTGTGATATCTTGAAGCAGCTCTTGGAAGCATTATGTGCTGACCTGAGGAAGAAGAATACTTCTTCAAGAAGATCATCAATTTACGAATATTATGGATCTCCCCATTCAGAAAAATGAGAGTGTCATCAGCACAAAGGAGGTGAGAGATAGGCGGGCAATATCTTGGACCAGCAAACATATGGAGGCTACCAGAATTAACAAGATTCTTAATACCTCTGCTAAGGGCTTCTTCCATGATGATGAACAGAGATGGAGCTATAGGATCCCCTTGCCTAAGACCCCTGGAACAGTGGAAATAACTAGTAGGCGAACCATTATAGAGAATAGAAAACCAGCAGTTAGATATCAACATAGCAATGAGAGAAATAAATCTGGAAGAAAATCCAAATTATTTAAGGACCGCGAATAAGAAATCCCACTCCACATTTTCGTAGGCTTTCCTAATGTCCAGCTTGAGAATCACATTGTTACCTCTGACCTTCCTGCCAATATCCTTCACAAGCTGCCTAGCAAGGGAGACATTATCAACAATGAATCTACCTTTGACAAAGGCTCCTTGCTCTTCAGAAATAATCACAGGCAAGATATTTTCCAACCTATCACAAAGAATTCTGGATACAATTTTATAGAAAAAATTGCAAATGCTAACTGGTCTGAAGTCATTATAAGATGTAGGCTGCTCAATCTTAGGAAGAAGGGCAATCAAGGAAGAAGTTACCCCTCTTGGCATGGGTAGGCCATGAAAGAAGCCGACCACCGCAGCAATAACCTCTTGATTAATAATTTCCCAGTAGGAGGTGAAAAAAGCTAGTATAGCCATCCGGGCCTAGGGTGCTATTAGCATTCAATCTCCACACCGCCTTCTTAATCTCATCTTCAGAGGGGATGGCATATAGCGACTGGTTTTGATCCTCAGAAACCAGAGATGGGATGACATGCAGAAGGGATTCATCAGTAATATGCTGAACAGATTGCAGAATGTTCTTGAAAAAATCAGCCACTTCATGTTTAAGAATATCCTGGTCTTCAGTCCACACACCATTTACCTGAAGCCTTTGAATTGAATTGTGCCTCCTGTTACCCTGAACAACTGCCTGGTAAAAGGTAGTATTTTTATCTCCATTTTCCAACCATTGCAAGCGTGCCTTTTGAGCCCAAAAATTCTCAACACAATTAATTGCTTTCCTAAGATTTGCATTGGCCGCTCCCATATTAGACCGGTTGACAGGAGAAGGGTCTGCATCAAAAGCATCTTGATTTATCCTGGCCTCCTCCTCCAGATTACTTAGATTTTCATTAATATCACCAAAAGTAGATTTGTTCTAGATGCAAAGAGCCTTGCTAACCGCCCTCAACTTCAGATGAAGAGTTACAAAAGGATTTTAGTGCCAACCAACTAGAGCATTCGAAGCAGTTCTGACAGTCACCTGAGAAGAATCATGGGAAATCCACATGGAGAGGAAGGTAAACCTAGTTGGAACCCGAGGAGAAGAAGAAAAAGAAACCAGCAGGGGGGCATGATCTCAGGGACCTCTGTGTAGGTGTTGGACCTTAAGTCCCATATACAAATTCCCACAGCTGGAGTTGATGAGAAACCTATCCAACATAGCCTTAACTGCCGCCTGCCCAGTGCGGTTGTTAGACCAGGTGAAAACAGAACCAACAAAACCCGCATCTGCTAGAGAAGCCCCCGAGATGAAGGCGTTAAAATCCAGCATAGCATTCAAGTTATTGAGGCGTCCACCCTTTTTCTCCGAAGGCGATGACACACAGTTAAAATCGCCCCTCACAATCCCGGGAACATCAACACTACTGGAGAAATTAAGAAGGTCATCAAATAGAATACGTCTATCATCTGCATGGCAACTAGCATATATAACAGTAAAGAAGAACTGGATAGTGCCATCATGCACACCAGCCAACGTGATATGCTGCTCAAAATAGTTAACGGTTTGAAGAGGCTGGTTATGACAAAACACCGATATTTTTGAGTTATCACCATTGTTACCTGTAACCAAATCCATGGAAAAATAGGAACGCATGTAATTAGCCCTGTCCAAGGAAACCATTAGCTCTGCAATAGCAATAATATCAATCCTATTGATCCTGATGATCCTACGAAGCATACGCCGAGAGGCTATATTGGCAATACCCCTAATATTCTAGTATAAAATAGAACTATTCATGAAGAGGAATGTCCAGACTGACCAACAGCAAACTTCACCTTTGAACGGGTCCTGGCTCCTACTTTTTCATAGGCGCTCTCCTTATTACGAGTTGTAGAACTTGGCATGATAATATTTTCTTTATTTGCTAGAATAGAAACCATATGCAGGGATGACTCAGGCGGCTTTCTTAAGGATATAACAGATTTAGAAGAAGCACCCGCATCTTCCCCGTCTGGGACCTTCGTCGGAGAATCTCTAACGGTCTCCTTCTCCAGTAGGCATACTCACTAGAGGAACCCTGACAGCACCAGATGAGCTAGGCTCAACAACAAGAACTTCTCGATCTGAACCATGCAAACGACGAACTGTAGCAGAACCATGCATTCCATGCAACGTAGACTGAGACAGATTAGCTTCTTCACTGACCCCTTGATTTTGCAGAACAGGAGAGCCCTGGTCATGGGAATCTTCTGTTACATGTCTCTGACAGTCCTCCGCCCGCAGAAGTGAAAACCGGTTACCCATCACAGGGGGATTGGGATCCCCTTGAGTCTCTGTAACGACCCTCCTCATACCGGTACGATTATACCAATCCCCATCGGTACAAAGAACGCCGTCACAGTGGGATAGTAACCCAACACTAAACGATAGGTTGATATGTACATGAATAGCATATGAGTACAACGAAAATAAAAGAAATAACTCACTTTACTTTAATCCATCATCATTACACATTCCACAGTCTATATAGTAAAAGAACGTGACGGAGTCCACATTATTACAATTTTTAAAGAAACCACATTGTCTATTACATTGCCCATATGATGACATTATTCATACTATGAAATAAAATAACTACTAAAAGGTCTCCACAATTATTACTCCTCGATTCCGGTGTCGACCTTCACTACCCTCTCTTCATGTACGGAACCACCTGTCACACCTGTACGCTGAAGTAAGAATGAGTCTAAAAGACCCAGTAACCAATCTAAAATATCAACCTTACACACATCATATACACACTAAGCTACCAACAATAAGGAAACACATGCTATCATTCTAACCATAACAATTTACATGGCACATGCTTGATATGGTCAACTACACATAATTCACCCAAACACGTTCCTAACTAACACATGCCTATATTAAATCATGGAAATTAAGCATACACCTACGCAAGTTCTCTACACAAGATATATCCTATGATACATGATTCAATATTCATCATGTCATTGCACTTCTACCAATTAAAATATAAGGTTATGTACACGAACACTTCTAGCACGGTATCTATCCTAACACATGCCTATATTAAATCATGGAAATTAAGCATCACTACGCAAGTTCTCTACACAAGATATTCCTATGATTGATTCAAATATTCATCATGTCATGCATAATTCTACCAATTTAAAAATAAGGTTATGTACAAGACAATGAACACTTCTAGCACGGTATCTATCCAAATTCTCATGCAATTCCATCATTTTATCACACATTTAACTTGCTGTTTGATGTGTAAAATATATCATATTCTCCTGACATTTGCACATAGATTTTATAAACTACACAACATGAATGCTAAACATTCCATCATAATTAACCTCAATCATATCAATACATGCATGACATGACATATGTACTCTTGTACACCTAACATGTAAACATGATTAACAACCCAAAACATTATTCATATTATGGTGCAACCACTACCAACTAGAGCAAGGATTTAAGCACAAAGTAAAGAAAAACCTAACATGATATCTATTCATGCTCCACATACACTTTCACATTTAATTACACATTTCATTGTTGTTTTAATAGAAATAAATCATAAATATACATGATTTCATATTGTTTAAACATGAGTTGAGGTTTAAAGCAAATCAAATCGATTGGCAAATTTTAAGCAATTTAAGCATGGAACTATGTACTAATTGGAATAGCATGTCTAGCATGGATTTAGAATTCTTTCATGTATTATCACAATTATAATCACACTTTGCTTGCTCTTTGACATGAATAAACCCAAGTACATGGACTCACCCTTTGTTCACATGCTATCTCATTCATTTAAAATTCGACATGCTCATCTCTCACATTGCATAATTCCCAGGTTTGCATATACATATTCACATACACTATTACATGAATTTATTAAACTATATAACATGATGTTAAACGTGATATTACAATTAAGACATTAACACATGGATGATATGAAATAAATGCATTATTACATTGGTTTTACCTGCAATCATACTCTCATTAACATTTACTCTCCCTTACACATCATTTCATAAATTTTTCACATTATTTACTCTTCCACTTTCATTTATCACACGTCACATCAATTGCACTTACCACGTGCATCATGGGCACTTACCACGTGCCATATTCACATCTCACATCACTTTATTCACATTTTATTACTTAAGTTGCCATGACACATAGTCCTAACTACCAACTAGAGGAAAACATAACACATAACATATCTCACATTCACATATCACATATTCGTCACCTAGGCAATGCGGTGACAAATTTAGGTAACTGCGTAGAACCGGGAGAAGCCCTCTCCACCCTAACCAGTGGAACTTGTCCACCTCCAGGATTTCATCCTAATGTCCTTAGGATATATTTCACAATGTTGAGCCTACCATACGGACTTTTCTATTGTGCAGCTCTCAGACCTCTATGGTAGCAGTGTCAATTAGGCCCAATTTTGTTTTAAGCACAATATCTCATCTCCTCACATTTTACTTACACTTAATTCACACTTTAACCCTTTTCTACACATGCACTTTAACTTACTTCCACATGCTTTATTTCACAGTACATGATGCTGCAGTTTACAATGATCATAACTCATAAAAACACCTAATCATGTTGTTTCTTACAGAATTATAGATGACCAAATCTAAACATGCTCATTATGTCAATTATCATTGTTAACCTAATAATAGTACTTAATATTATCAAAATAGTACAAAACGTTTATCATAGACTTCATCTTTTTACATGTCACATGGTTAAATTTTCAGATTTTTTGAATCAGTACAACTAATTTTATAATTAGGACAAATTTCAAGCATTTCTATCCAAATTTCATCAAATTCCATATTCTTATAAAAGAGTGATATTTAACAGTTTCAGAACATGAAATCAGACATCATACATACATGGAAAATTTATGAAACCCTAACGTAGACTGGGTCTAAATATTCAAGAAATATTGTGGTCAATTTATACATATTGTCTGATTGTGGGAATTTTAATAAATAGAACATATTACAGAAATTCACCTCGTCCTCATGATATGACCTAAAGACTGTCTCTGACCAACTATAATTTTTACAGCAAGCATACGTATCCAAAAGTCAAAATAATACATTTTAAAGATCAATTAATGCACTTTTAGAACTCTGAAGAACTTGGCGACCGGGTGTGTGCCGCAAGAAGAGTAAACGACACAGTCTGGTGCCGCCAACTCACAAGCTTGGCGGCACAGTATGTGGCCACCAACCTCAGGTCTACAGGCAGTGCAGACAGAACACAATAAAAAGGGGAATTTGGAGGTTCCAAGATGCGAGGAAAAATCCAGAAAAATGCTAGGACCTAAGGGGACATATGTAGGGTTGACATCTATAGAATACTTTCCTCTAAATAAATCTTCATAGATTGAGATTCGTTGGTGAAGCCCTCCTCGGCCAGGCCAAGAGGGTGCTCAAAACTGCCTTCGATCCGGTTCTTCTGTTGATGTAGCTTACTCCTCAGTGTTAGGGATGCTTCTCCTATGCAATGACTATCCTCCGGTCGGCGCAGGTTGCCAAGAAACTCCTCCAGTCGCCGGATCCAGTTCCTTCAAGATCATGGTTCGCACAAAAAAAAATCCTAGCTCTCCCCAAAGACCGAAAAGACTTCCCTTGGCCGAAAGAGAGAGATTTACATAAGCCACAGGGTCGGGGTACCTTAAGGGTAGGTCTCTGATAATTGCATAATTGTTATGAATAATCATGCCATTTGATTGACAAATAATTGATAATTTCATAAGTTCTGTCATCATTTCATTACAAGTACGGAAATTGATCAAATCTCTGTTGTGTTGTGATTGCAGGATTAATAGGCCAAGAAATGAAGTGTCAAATATGCCAATAAATTTGATTGGATCAAGAGAGAATAATGAGAGATTCTATATTTTTTAATATTCCCTCTCTCTCTTTCTTTTCAAAAACACTTTCTCATTTTAAAAATATCCTCTCCTATTTTCCAAAAATCTCTTTCCTTTATTCTCTCCCTCTTCCTCTCTTTCTCTACCATTTTATAAGCTTCCCTCTCTCTGTCTCTCGGGCTATTCTCTTTCTCACTTTTTTCTCTCTCCCCCTCTCTCCTTCTCCGATCTCCTTCCTCCTCTTTCTCTTTCCCTTCTTCTTTCTTCTCTTCTTCCCCTTCTCCCCTCTCCCCCGGTCTCTCTCCTCGCTCAGAAGCAGCAAGCAGCAAGCAGCCTGCTGCACCAGCCGCCCGCCTGGACGCTCGCGCCCCTGCGCGCCTGCCCCACCTGCTGCACCAGCCCGCGCCTCGCCTTGCCCCGCCCGCGCCCCGCGCCCGGCCGCCGCCGCGCACGCCCTGCCGCTGTGCTTCCCCGCCACGCGCCCGCCAGCGCCTGCGCCTACTGCCCAGCCCGCGCGCCCAGGCTCGCCCGGTGTCCGCTTGGCCACGCCCCGCCAGCGACCCAGCCCGCGCGCCCACGTGCCCCTGCCACGCCGCCCCCCTCTCCCTTCTCTACGTGCATGCATGCACGTAGAGAGGGGCCGCCGCTGCTGCGCTCTCTCTCCTCTCATCTCCTCTCTCTCTCAGCACTCTTTCCTCTCTCTCTCTCTCTCACGTTTCTCTCTTCTCTCTCTTCTCTTTCTCTCCTCTCGCGCCTCTCTCATCTCTCTCTCCTCTCGTACCTCCCCTCCTCTCGGCGCCCTCTCTCTCTCTCTATTCGCTCTCTCTCCTCTCTCTCTCTCTCTCTCACGTAGGCTCTCTCTCTCTTCTCTCTCTTTTTTGTTTTCTCTCATCTCTCTTCTCTCTCTTTTATGCTACCTCTCTCTCCTCTCACCCCTCTAGTTAGTTTAGTTTATTTCTACATTGTGTTAAACAGTTATATTTTTATTAAATAATGTTAGTTGTGGTTTGTTAATTATTCCTCCCACTCTCTCTATTCTGTCCATCTCTCTATCATGTTTCTTTACAGTTTGTTTTTGGATTAGGTAAGTGTGATTAAATGATTACTTTCCCTTGCGTCTCTCTCTACTCTACTGTTTATCTCTGTCTCAACCACCATCTTTAGTTTAGGTTTATTTTGTGTAACTTAGTATTCTCACCACATTATTTTCTTAACTAAAAAATCAAGGTTTTCAACTCTAAAATCTTTTTCCCCGTGGATTCCACTCGGCTCTCACCACTTAACTATTGTTACAATCGTTAGTGTAATCCGATAATTTTGAGATTGTTAGTCACGTGTTTAACGACGCATTCGTGAGCTATCAGTCTCCTATGGTTTGGGAAGGGTTTCCCAAATTGGAAACGGGAAGAAAGCATGCGTTACCAAATCTGATACCGTCAGCAAGCAGTGAATTTGGCGTCCACATCTAGTGCTGCCAACATGGGGTGGATGGGCGTCCCCCCACCCATGGTCCCACCGACAGTGTGCTTGGCATCCATTGATCTAGATGCCAACACCAGGCCATGCAGTCAGCTGCACAGGATGCTGCCGCCAACAGTGCATCCTGGCTAGAAAATAAGTATTCATTAAAATAAATACACAATTACACCACAACAATTTAATGTGTACAAAATAAATATACATACATTCACTATATAAACTACATGCATTACACACTATTTATTTAAATATAAATTGCACTAATCTTAGTCAAAGGTTATATGCACAAAATAGCATACATATATATACATAACAACATAGTTACATGCATTATGCATGAATATATAAATACAATATACACATTATTATTTAAGTACCATACACATCATAAACAATTTAACATGCTAGAATTTGATAGATATCATTTGAGCAAGATTACATATGCAAGTATAATATACTCATCATAGTTACAAACAATATGTATATACTTACGTATGCACATGAGTAATTAATTAATTATAGTATGCATAAATTTAATATTCGCACTATATACACGATAGATAAATATCACATGCACAAAATAAAATGAACAAAATTCGTGGGGTCTTACACTCTCCCCCCCTTGAAAAAGATCTTCGTCCTCAAAGATCGAATCGAGTACCTCTGGTGGTATCGTTGATGCCATCTCCAGAAATAAAATGTAATCCTCATTTTCCTTGGCTGGTGCTTGTGGCTCTATTGCTGGCTCCTCTGTTGCCGATGCAGTGGAACCTCGGGGATCAAACTTCTTCAACCTCGGACATTCTCTAATCGATGGTCCTTGCAGCTGTATTTGAGGCACCTTCCTTCCTTTGTCCAACACTTATTTCCGCCATCATGTTTATTGCATAGCATACACTTGGGTTTCCCGCTAGTTAAAGAGGTCGTAAACCTTGCTGTGCTGAGAACCTCATCTAGAGTGCGGGGGTCGCATTCCAAAACTCTCGCTCTCAACACTGGCCTGAGTCTCATTATGAAGTTTCTCACATTGCGCCTCTCCTCATGCTACCTAGCCCTAGCCTCACGCTTACTGTTGCTCGCCATTGCCTGCGAAACAATTAACTTGTTAGAATTTAAATCACTTAATTCTAGCCATTTTCTTATCTATCTTTCATTCATTATTAAACATTTTCTACATATATGGACAAATCTCTATAAAGACTTTGCAATATTATGACGATGATGGCTTATTCATGTACAAGCTCAACCTTGGGCTCAGATACCATCTCTGTAATGACCCTCCTCGTACCGGTATGATTATACCAATCCCCATCGGTACAAAGAACACCGTCACAGTGGGATAGTAACCCAACACTAAACGATAGGTTGATATGTACATGAATAGCATATAAGTACAACGGAAATAAAAGAAATAACTCACTTTACTTTAATCCATCATCATCACACATTCCACAGTCTATATAGTAAAAGAAAGTGACAGAGTCCACATTATTACAATTTTTAAAGAAACCACATTGTCTATTACATTGCCCATATGATGACATTATTCATACTATGAAATAAAATAACTACTAAAAGGTCTCCAAAATTATTACTCATCGATTCCAGTGTCGACCTTCACTACCCTCTCTTCAAGAACGGAACCACCTGTCACACCTGTAGGCCGAAGCAAGAATGAGTTTAAAGACCCAGCAAGCAATCTAAAATATCAACCTTACACACATCATATACACACTAAGCTACCAACAATAAGGAAACACATGCTATCATTCTAACCATAACAATTTACATGGCACATGCTTGATATGGTCAACTACACATAATTCACCTAAACATGTTCCTAACTAACACATGCTCATATTAAATCATGGAAATTAAACATACACCCACGCAAGTTCTCTACATGATATATCCTATGACACATGATTCAAATATTCATCATGTCATTGCATAATTCTTCCAATTTAAAACATAAGGTTATGTACAAGACAATGAACACTCCTAGCATGGTATCTATCCAAATTCTCATGCAATTCCATCATTTTATCACACATTTAACTTGCTGTTTTGATGTAAAATATATCAAATTCTCCTGACATTTGCACATAGATTTTAATAAACTACACAACATGAATGCTAAACATTCCATCATAATTAACCTTAATCATATCAATACATGCATGACATGAACATATGTACTCTTATACACCTAACAGGTAACATGATTTAACAATCCAAACATTATTCATATATGGTGCAACTCTACCAAATAGAGCAAGGATTTAAGCACAAAGTAAAGAACAACCTAACATGATATCTATTCATGTTTCACATACACTTTTCAGATTTAATTACACATTTCATTTGCTGTTTTAATAGAAATAAATCATAATTATACATGATTTTACATTTTATTAAGCATGAGTTGAAGGTTTAAAGCATGATCAAATCAGTTGGCAAATTTTAAGCAATTTAAGCATGGAACTATGTACTAATTGAATAGCATGTCTAGCATGGAATTTGGACATTCTTTCATGTATTTATCACAATTATAATCACACTTTGCTTGCTCTTTTGACATGAATTAAACCCAAGTACATGGACTCACCTTTGTTCACATGCTATCTTATTCATTTAACAATTCGACATGCTCATCTCTCACATTGCATAATTCCCATGTTTACATATTCACATACACTATTACATGAATTTTATTAAACTATATAACATGATGTTAAACGTGATATTACAATTAAGACATTAACACATGGATGATATGAATAAATGCATTATTACATTGGTTTTTACTTGCAATCATACTCTCATTAACATTTACTCTCCCTTACACATCATTTCACACATTTTTCACATTGTTTACTCTTGCACTTTTATTTATCACATGTCACATCGATTGCACTTACCACGTGCATCATGGGCACTTACCATGTGCCATATTCACATGTCACATTACTTTATTCACATTTTATTACTTAAGTTGCCATGACACATAGTCCTAACTACCAACTAGAGGAAAACATAGCACATAGCACATCTCACATTCACATATCACATATTCGTCACCTAGGCAATGCGGTGACAAATCTAGGTAACTAGGCAGAACTGGGAGAAGCTCTCTCCACCCTAACCAGTGGAACTTGTCCACCTCCAGGATTTCATCATAAAGCCCTTAGGATATATTTCACAACGTTGAGTCATCTAGAGGGACTTTTCTATGGTGCAGCTCTCAAACCTCTATGGTAGCAGTGTCAATTAGGCCCAATTTTATTTTAAGCACATTATCTCATCTCCTCACATTTTACTCACACTTAATTCACACTTTAACCCTTTTCTACACATGCACTATAACTTACTTCCACATGCTTTATTTACAGTACATGATGCTGCAGTTTACAATGATAATTAACTCATAAAACAACCTAATCATGTTATTTCTTACAGAATTATACATGACTAAATCTAAACATGCTCATTATGTCAATTATCGTTGTTAACCTAATAACAATACTTAATATTATCAAAATAGTACGAAACGTTTTTCATAGGCTTCATCTGTTTTACATGTCACATGGTTAAATTTTCAGATTTTTCGAATCAGTACAATTAATTTTTATAATTAGGACAGATTTCAAGCATTTCTATCCAAATTTCATCAAATTCCATATTCTTAGAAAATAGTGATATTTAACAGTTTCAAAACATGAAATCATAAATCATACTTACATGGAAATTTTATGAAACCCTAACGTACACTGGGTCTAAATATTCAAGAAATATCATGGTCAATTTATACTTATTGTCTGATTGCAGGAATTTTAATAAATAGAACATATTACAAAAATTCACGTCATCCACATGATATGACCTAAAGACTGTCTCTGACCACCTATAATTTTTACAGTAAGCATACGTATCCAGAAGTCCAAATAATACATTTTAAAGATCAAACAATGCGCTTTTAGAACTCTAAAGAACTTGGCGACTGGGTGTGTGCCGCCAGAAGAGAAAACGACACAGTTTGGTGCCGCCAACTCAGGAGGTTGGTGGCACAGGATGTGGCCGCCAACCTCAGGTCTGCAGGCAGTGTAGACAGAACACAATAAAAAGGGAAATTTGGAGGTTCCAGGATGCGAGGAAAAATCCAGAAAAATGCTAGGACCTAAGGGGACATATGTAGGGTTGACATCTATAGAATACTTGCCTCTAAATAAATCTACAAAGATCGAGATTCGTCGGTGAAGCCCTCCTCGGCCAGGCCAAGAGGGAGCTCAAAATTGCCTTCTATCCGGTTCTTCTGTTGATGTAGCTTGCTCCTCGGAGTTGGGGATGCTTCTCCTATGCAAGGACTATCCTCTGGTCGACACAGGTTGCCAGGAAACTCCTCCAGTTGCCGGATCCAGCTCCTTCAAGATCAAGTTTCGCACACATAAAACCCTAGCTCTCCCCAAAGACCCAAAGACTTCCCATGGCCAAAAGAGAGAGATTTGCATAAGCCACGGGGTCGGGGTACACTTAAGGGTAGGTCTCCTACGGTTTGGGATGGGTTTCCAAAATTGGAACCGGGAAGAACGCATGCGTTACCAAATCTGAAACCGTCAGCAAGCAGTGAACTTGGTGTCCACATCTGATGCCGCCAACATGGGGTTGGTGTCCACCCATGGTGCCGCCCACAGTGTGCTTGGCGTCCATCGATCTGGACGCCAACACCAGGCCATGCAGTCAGCGGCACAGGATGCTACCGCCAACAGTGCATCCCTGCCAGAAAACAAGTATTCATTATAATAAATACACAATTACACCACAACAATTTAATGTGTGTAAAATAAATATACATACATTCACCATATAAACTACATGCATTACACACTATTTATTTAAATATAAATTGCACTAATCTTAGTCAAAGATAATATGCACAAAATAGCATACATATATATACATACACAACATAGTTACATGCATTATGCATGAATATATAAATACAATATGCACATTATTATTTATGTACCATACACATCATAAACAATTTAACATGCCTAGTGTTTGATAGATATCATTTGAGCAAGATTAACATATGCAAGTATACATATACTCATCAGAGTTACAAACAATATGTATATACTTACGTATACACATGAGTAATTAATTAATTATAGTATGCATAAATTTAATATTAGCACTATATACATAATAGGTAAATATCACATGCACAAAATAAAATGAACAAAATTCTCAGGGTCTTATAGTCTCCTTTTGTGGCCAAATTCTTTTCAGAAGCATCGGTTCACTTTGAACCTTTTCATGAACCTCCGACTACTTGAGAAGACCATCAGGCGCCTCCGTACTCTGATTCTGCATGCCCTAACTTATGTCAGAAACTACAGACCGCATGGATTCTGTAGTAGTTGATCTTTTGCAAGAATCCATCCAAGCCACATCCTATCCATATTCTGCTAGGTTTAGGCTTGGCTATATCCAGCTCTACACATACGAATGCCTCATGCGTCTGAGTGAGGGCCAAGGTAGGCTCATGGATTTGTAGCACCGGACCCAGGTTACTAGCAATAGACTTTAAATAATCTTCATAATAGTAGTTTACCGAGAGCATGGGAAAACCCACCCAGATAGCCATGATTGTAGGGTCAGCATTAAAATTAAACTGCACTTCCCACTTGAAGAAGCGATATAGCAAACCTTTGATGTAAAGACTCCTCCGCAGAATAACCTTCAAGTAGTCATCCTCCACCATCAAAATGCAGTAACACATGTCTATGATTGAGAATACTAACAATAAAATCATCTTTAAGAGACAACCTTTGAGAAAGGTAGCTCTTGAGTTCAGGGATAGAGAACCGGCCGTAAGCACAATGAATAATTAATGCCAAGTTCAGGGTCTTGATAAACATACCAACCTCTTCCTGAGAGAAGAACACCGCTGGTTCCCCAGAGTCTGTGAAACCAGGTGGCTTTAATCCAATATTCACTGGAGGAGGAGGCTTAGTCGCTGCGATTATCTGAGCATATGTCCGCCTCCCCAAGGTGGTAGTACCCTCCACCACAACAAACGCCGACCCTTTCGCTACCTACGTCACCATACCTGCACGCTGAAGGAAACCAGTGGGAGAAACTCCGTCGGCCCAAGGCCGGTGGCCAGCCACAGCAGGCACTAGACAGAGAAAACCCTAGAGCCTCTCTCTCTAGAAAAGAAGAGAGAGAGAGAGTTCATGTAACGTCGCGTGCTTTTTGGATCCTTATGGATCATGTGTGTAATGGTTGTGAAGGCCATGGTGAGGCCAATGTGGTTTGGGTGCGTGGTGTGTTCAGGTGTGGTGCAGGTTTGGTCTTGAAATAAAATAGGACCTGCTGCAGTTGAGTAGGAGTTGGCGGCCAGGTGTGGTCGTTGACTTGTTGGCGTCCATATGTGTTGACGTTTACTGTTTGAACTTGGCGACAGGGGATATGGACGTCTAGCCTTGGCGGTCTGATTGGCGACAGCCATGTTGACGCCAACCTGTACGACCTGCAGAATATAGGTCTACCCGAGAGCAGTTCTCTCACTCCATTCCCCCTCTCCCTTGACCTGTCTTCATGCCTCTTGCTTCCCCACTACTTCCAAGAGCTGTATAAGGATAATTGGAGGAACGTGGAACGCGAGATGGTGACGAATTGGCCAAGGAAACGCCGGAGCGTGGTGCAATTGCCGTAGGAGCTCGCGGAGGGTTCGGTGTGAACCCGGAGAATTTAGGAGGTTTAAGCGCGTCCTGAGGTAGGGAATGATCCCTTTAGTTCCTATAGGTTGTGATAATGCAATTGGAAAGCATGAATCTGCATGATAATGGTGTTTTCGGGTAATGGTACCCATGCGGGGTACATAGGTGGTTTAAGTAATTTAACAATAGAAACATGTCGTTTTGAGTTAACTAGAATGCATGTATGCTAGAGGAAGTGTTTCCTCGTGTTTTTTCGCTGGTTTTAGGGTCGAGGACACTTGTTGAGTCGGCCTAGGGTTTTTGTGAGAACTGGTAGCTGAGGAGCTTGGCGTCAACATCGTTTGACGCCAGGTTCTTTAGCTGGGAGATTAACGGCCAGATACCTTGCCGTTTATATCCCATCGACGGCAGTCGATGTTGCCGCCAGCATGCTTTTACTTAAATATTGATATATTGAATATCTGTTGGTATCAAGCGGTGCAACGATAATCGTGGTGCACCGAGTGCTTGTGGTTTTTGAGACTAGCGTACTGGGTACGCAGATGGTTGGTTCTTTATGTGCTTACCTCGGGTTCACGTGTAGTGGACTACTAGTGCACGTGGTTTACGTGAGTCTTCACGTGGTTTGTGTGTGACGTGCATGTGGTTTTGTGTATGTGGCGAGTAGTACGATGCCTACCGTGGTTACCTCTCCAGTTGGGTGCCCCAGGTTCTTTGTGAGTCAGGCTGTTAGCTCGGGGCTTTGTCCCGGTACTTGTGTTGCACCGTCGAGTTCTGTGTCGTCTGACCTGGACACCCTCACTCCTGTGTTTGAGTTGTACGTCCGGCTGAGGGAAAGACGACAGTGGGAAAATGACACTTGTGTTTGTGTTTAGTCACTTATAGCGCGCTCGTAGTTGGGGGTACGGACACAAGTAGTCGACACTGGTCCCCAGCTAGTCCTTTTCCAGTGCCTCACTCTAGCGAGCCCAGGCCAGGGTCTCTGGAGGTGCCAATCATGGGCCTGCGACCGTGTGGTCCGCAGGTGGTGGTGTTTAGTTGGTCTCCATAGTTACTTGACCTTTTCAAGTGGAGCGGCAGCTGGACCTTTCTTCCGTGGTTGCGAGACTGAGAGGTAGACCTATGTTAGCTTGTCCGAGTCAGTCTCTAGTGTTGCGAACCAGTTCATGTGACTCGTGTTTGGCTGTCTCTACTTTAGCTTGTACACTTGTACTGGTTTTCCGTTTAATTATTACAGTTGTTTTTCGTATTCAGCAGACGGTGAGTACTCTTACAGCTTTTATATTCTGCTTAGCTATTCTATAAATTGTTTGTACTGTTTACTGCTCTTGTACCTGTGGTTTTGGTTTGCTCGGTTTTGGGGGAGTTCCCTACTGAGCCAGTGACTAGCGAGGCTCACCCCTACCCCCACAAGTGAGAGCGAGGAGGACGTTTCTCGACCGTCATCCAGTTCAGAGCCGCATCGTAGCGGTGCAGGGTCAGTACCTCTAGCTGTGTAGTAGCAGCTCCAGCAGTGTAGTGTAGTCAGTTGTTTACTTGTTTCAGTTGTACCTCGGGGTATGCCCCAGGCTCTTGTACTTTCTTCTAGTTTTTGTGGAAATATGGTTATGTAAACTTGTGAAATATATATATAAAATGGTGTGTTCCTTTGTGTTTACACGGACTGTGGTTTGGTATCCCTTGCGAGGTTTCGGCCTGTTCGCGGGAGGCGGACTCGGATCAAGTACGTTATTGGTTTAACGGGCTTGACCGAGGCGTTCCGCCACAATTGGTATCAGAGCAAGGTCCGTGTTAATATAAGGGAACTAGAATGATACATAGCCCTATTTCGGTCTTTGTACACTGCTGGTAGGGACCCTGGTTTCTGATAATTTGTTGTTGTGATTTTGTTTGGTGTTTTGTTTATGTAGAAATTTAAAATGACTGATAAAAGAGATTGGGGTGGTGGAGGAGATGATCCAGAGGAGAGCACTCAGCGTATGATAGAGAGGATCTGGGAAAGCCTCACGGATATTCGGGCAAGAATGGATCAGCAGGCATCGGTACCACCGGTTGCAGTGCCACCTGGGGATGGAGAGACTGTACCTATTGCTCCAGTTCCACCAAGAGTGGAGGTGCCTTTTGTAGCACCCGTGCCACCACCACCTCTAGTGTTATTAGCAAAAGAACCAATGATGCAAGTTGAGAAGTTTCTGAGATTGCAGCCACCTACTTACTCAGGAGGGCCGAATCTAGATACAGCGGAACATTGGGTTCATAAGATTGAAAGAGTCTTTGCGACCATGAGGTGTCCGGAAACAGATAAAGTTGTGTTAGCTGCTTATCAGTTGCGAGGTTTTGCATTAGAATGGTGGCGATTGAAGATGCAGACCACCTTTGCAGGTAGGACAGAAGAGGCTATCACTTGGTCGGAATTCCTTGATGTATTTAACGATACATTCTTTCCGATTCAAGTGCAGCAAGTGAAGAGAGAGCAATTTCGGACACTCCAGCAAGGTAACTCTTCAGTTTTAGAGTACCAGATGAGATTTATGGCGCTTAGCCGATATGCGTCTTATGTAGTATTAGATAATAAT
The DNA here is from genome assembly GCA_014218235.1 of Colocasia esculenta. Lineage (NCBI taxonomy): Eukaryota > Viridiplantae > Streptophyta > Magnoliopsida > Alismatales > Araceae > Colocasia > Colocasia esculenta. Next base: position 114,397,321 of record CM024753.1, on the reverse strand, counting down.
ATGATGGTTGAGTATTTTATTAGAGGTTTTAGAGTGGAGTTGCAGGATACAATAGTACCTCTCATGTGTAAAATAGTGGAAGAAGCGGCCCAGAGGGCAGCTACGTTGGAGAGGTCTATTCGGACTCGTCAAGCGGGAGAGTCAAGTTCAAGTAGTTTTCGACTACCGCAGCAGTCAGTGGGTGCGAGTAAGGGTAAAGCACCAGCAGGACCTTCTTCATCAGGCTTTGGTAAATGGGGTCAGAAATTGAAGCAAGCATTTAAAGGTGAAGGAAGAGGATGGGGAGGTCGTCAGCAATTCCATCAAGGTCGTGGTAGACCAGAGGTGGAGGAGTCGCAGCAGAGTACCGCCAGGCAGTCCATTAATCCACCAGGGTATAGATGTTATAATTGTAATCAGCCGGGGCATTTGATCCGCAATTGCCCCTATCCGAGAGAGTATGTGTATGGAAGAGGTGTGCAGCAGCAGCAGCAGCCTCAGCAGTTTCAACAGCCACAGGCATGTCGTGGCAGAGGAGCACCGCAGCAGTGAGGAAGAGGCCTGGTTATGGCTATCACCCGAGCCCAGGCGGACGCATCAAATATGATAGAAGGTACTTTACCTCTTTATGATTATTCAGCAAGAGTCTTATTTGATTCCAGTGCCTCTCATTCTTTCATTTCCGAAGAATTTTTGGATTGTATGGCTCATCCTTTAGAAGAAAAGTCTTGTGAGTTAGTAGTGGAAGTTCCCTCGGGTGAATTCCTGCTCACTTCGAGCTATATAGATGAAGCTCCTGTTATGATTGAAGGGAACCAGATGCCAGGTCGGTTGTATGCCCTGCAGTTGTCAGATTATGATATTATTTTAGGTATGGATTGGCTTGAGACTTATGGAGCAATGCTAGATTACAGAAAGAAAAGGATCAGGTTTTGTCATCCTAATGGTGCAATATTTGAATATCAAGGTATGTCTTTTTATACCTCTAAGTTTCTAATTTCTGCAATTAGAGCTAGAAAGCTGATAAATGCTGGATGTGTGGCTTATTTAGCCTCGGTAAGTCTTGTAGAAGCTAGTCAGTCAGTGGAAGCAGTTCCTGTGGTTAGGGAATTTGCTGATGTTTTTCCTGAAGATTTGCCTGGTTTAGCTCCACATAGAGAGGTGGACTTTACCATTGAGTTGCTGCTAGGTACCATGTCGATTTCTAAAGCTCCATATCGGATGGCACCAGCAGAACTTAAAGAATTGAAAAAGCAATTAGAAGAGCTGTTGCAGAAAGGGTTTATTAGACCAAGTCATTCCCCGTGGGGAGCACCAGTGTTGTTTGTGAAAAAGAAAGATGGAAGTTTTCGTATGTGTATTGATTATAGAAAGTTGAATGATGTGACCATTAAGAATAAGTACCCGTTACCGAGAATAGATGATCTGTTTGATCAGTTGCAATCAGCAAAGGTATTTTCTAAAATTGATTTGAGGTCTGGGTACCATCAGTTGAGAATTAAAGAGGAAGATATAGATAAAACAGCTTTCAGAACCAGATATGGTCACTATGAATTTGTGGTTATGCCATTTGGGCTGACCAATGCTGCTGTAGGTTTTATGGATCTGATGAATAGAATTTTTCATCCGTATTTAGACCAATTCATTGTGGTCTTTATAGATGATATTCTGATTTAATCAGCATCTGAAGAGGAGCATGCAGCTCATTTGAGATCTACTCTGCAGTTGTTAAGAGATAACCAGTTATTTGCCAAATTCAGTAAGTGTGAATTCTGGCTGAAAGAAATTCAGTTTCTGGGTCATGTCATCTCAGCTAAAGGAGTAGCAGTAGACCCAAGTAAAGTGGAAGCAGTGATGAGATGGGAAGTGCCTAAGACAATTACTAAGATTAGAAGTTTTCTGGGATTAGCAGGTTATTATAGGCGCTTTATTCAAGATTTTTCTAAGATTGCGGCACCTATGACCAAGTTGACCAGGAAAGGTGTGCCTTTTGTGTGGTCCAGTGAATGTCAGAAAAGTTTTATGGAATTGAAGAAGAGGCTTACAACAGCACCCATATTGACATTACCGGCAGGAAGTGGTGGTTTTGTGTTTATGCAGATGCTTCAAGGAGATGACTTGGCGCAGTGCTTATGCAGCATGGCGAGGTGATAGCTTATGCGTCCAGGCAATTGAAGCCAGCAGAAGAGAATTACCCCACTCATGACTTGGAATTGGCAGCAGTTGTGTTTGCTTTGAAAATATGGAGGCATTATCTGTATGGTGAGAGATTTGAGATCTTTACAGATCATAAAAGCTTGAAGTATATCTTCTCGTAGAAAGATTTAAATCTTCGTCAGCGCAGATGGATTGAATATTTGAAAGATTATGATTTCAGTTTGGCTTACCATCCGGGTAAGGCCAATGTTGTAGCAGATGCCTTGAGTAGAAAGGCATATGTAAATTTAATGATGATTAAAGAGTGGAAGCTGTATGAAGAGATAGTAGAGAACTCCTTGTATGTGCCCAGTAGTCAGCGACGGGCAGTACTAGCTGCTAGTGCTGTAGAGCCGTCCTTGTATTGGCAGATTGTTGAGGCTCAGAGAGCTAATGTAAGTTTAGCTGAAATTGTGAAAATGGAAGGAGTTACCATTGATGATAATTGTGTGGTTAGGGTCAGAGGTAGGTTGTTTGTTCCAGCTGAAAGAGAGGTGAAGCAGCGAGTGTTGGGAAGAGGCTCATAAATCCAGGTACACTATCCATCCGGGTAGTACTAAAATGTACCACGATTTGAGGAAGCATTTCTGGTGGCCTCATATGAAAAAGGAAATAGCAGAGTTTGTTGCAAGGTGTGCTATCTGTCAACAGATTAAAGCAGAACATCAGAAGTCTGGAGGTTTATTGCAACCGTTGCCCATTCCACAGTAGAAATGGGATGACATTGCTATGGACTTTGTGGTAGGTTTACCAAGATCGTATTCCGAGCATAATGGAATTTGGGTATTTGTTGATAGATTGACTAAGGTGTGCAGATTAGTGGCAGTAAGTATGTCTTGGACAGTGGATAAATTAGCAAAGGTTTATGTTGAAAGAATTGTTCCACTGCATGGTATTCTGAAGACTATTGTGTATGATAGAGATCCAAGATTTACTTCTGGTTTTTGGAGAAGTCTGCAGAAAGTAATTGGTACTGAGTTGAGATATAGCTCCGCTTATCATCCCCAGACAGATGGTCAGACAGAGAGGACTATCCAGACGATTGAAGATATGTTGCGAGCTTGTTGTTTAGTTTGGAGAGGTAACTGGGAGCATCATTTAGGAATGGTTGAGTTTGCCTATAATAATAGTTATCATACCAGTCTTGGGATGGCACCGTATGAAGCTTTATATGGAAGGCCATGTAGAACCCCATTGAATTGGCATGAAGTGAGAGAAAGGCAATTAGTGGGTCCTGAATTGATTCAGCAAACCACAGAAATGGTGAAGCTTATTAAGGAAAAATTGCAAGCAGCTCAAAGTAGGCAAAAGAGTTATGCAGATAACCGGAGGAGACCACTTCAGTTTGAAGTGGAGATTTTGTTTTCTTGAGAGTTTCCCCAAGTGAAGGTATTATGAGATTTGGTAAGGCTGGAAAGTTGAGCCCAAGGTATGTGGGACCTTTCCAGGTAATTGAAAGAATTGGGGAAACAACTTATAGGTTGGATTTGCCAGCAGATTTTATAGATGTTCATGATATATTTCATGTTTCTATGTTAAGAAAGTGTATTGAAGATCCAACTCAGATAATCAGTTATCAAGGTGGTGACCTGAGGCCGGATATGACCATGCCAGAGTATCCGGTGCAGTTCACGGATCGAAAGATAAAGAAGCTAAGAAATAATGAAATAGAGCTAGTTAAAGTGCGATGGGAAAATAGGTTGGGTGGTGAGGATACCTGGGAGTTAGCCGAGGAGATGGCTAAAGGGTATCCCTATCTGTTTGAATAAGCTTTTGTATTTCTTTTTAGATGATAGTACTTGTAAAAGTGTGTATGCTTAAGTTCTTTAACTTTGAGTTGTGTTATGAATTTCGAGGTCGAAATTTTCCTTTTAGATGATAGTAATGTAACGTCGCGTGCTTTTTGGATCCTTATGGATCATGTGTGTAATGGTTGTGAAGGCCATGGTGAGGCCAATGTGGTTTGCGTGCATGGTGTGTGCAGGTGTGGTGCAGGTTGGGTCTTTAAATAAAATAGGACCTGCTGTAGTTGAGCAGGAGTTGGCGGCCAGGTGTGGTCGTTGACTTGTTGGTGTCCATATGTGTTGACATTTACTGTATGAACTTGGCGACAGGGGATATGGACATCTAGCCTTGGTGGTCTGATTGGCGACAGCCATGTTGACACCAACCTGTGCGACCTACAGAATATAGGTCTACCCGAGAGCAGTTCTCTCACTCCATTCTCCCTCTCCCTTGACCTGTCTTCATGCCTCTTGCTTCCCCACTACTTCCAAGAGCTATATAAGGATAATTGGAGGAACGTGGAATGCGAGACGGTGACGAATCGGCCAAGGAAACGTCGGAGCGTGGTGCAATTGCCGTAGGAGCTCGCAGAGGGTTCGGTGTGAACCGGGAGAATTTAGGAGGTTTAAGTGCATCCTGAGGTAGGGAATGATCCCTTTAGTTCCTATAGGTTGTGATAATGCAATTGGAATGCATGAATCTGCATGATAATGGTGTTTTCGGGTAATGGTACCCATGCGGGGTACATAGGTGGTTTGAGCAATTTAACAATAGAAACATGTCATTTTGAGTTAACTAGAATGCATGTATGCTAGAGGAAGTGTTTCCTCAAGTTTTTCCGCTGGTTTTAGGGCCGAGGAAACTTGTGGAGTCGGCCTAGGGTTTCTGTGAGAACTGGTAGCCGAGGAGATTGGTGTCAACATCGTTTGACGCCAGGTTCTTCATCTGGGAGATTAACGGCTAGATACCTTGCCGTTTATATCCCATCGACGATAGTCGATGTTGCTGCCAACATGCTTTTACTTAAATATTGATATATTGAATATCTGTTGGTATCAAGCGGTGCAACGATAATCGTGGTGCACCGAGTGCTTGTGGTTTTTGAGACTAGCGTACTGGGTACGCGGAAGGTTGGTTCTTTATGTGCTTATGTTGGGTTCACGTGTAGTGGACTACTAGTGCACGTGGTTTACGTGAGTCTTCACGTGGTTTGTGTGTGACATGCACTTGGTTTTGTGCACGTGGCGAGTAGTATGACGCCTACCGTGGTTACCTCTCCAGTTGGGTGCCCTAGGTTCTTTGTGAGCCAGGCTGTTAGCTCGGGGCTTTGTCCCAGTACTTGTGTTGTATCGTCGAGGTCTGTGTCGTCTGACCTGGACACCCTCACTCATGTGTTTGAGTTGTACATCCGGCTGAGGGAAAGACGACAGTGGGACAGTGACACTTGTGTTTGTCTTTAGTCACTTGTAGTGCGCTCGTAGTTGGGGGTACGGACACCAGTAGTCGACACTGGTCCCCAACTAGTCCTTTTCTAGTGCCTCACTCTAGCGAGCCCAAGCCAGGGTCTCTGGAGGTGCAAGGCATGGGCCTGCGACCGTGTGGTCCGCAGGTGGTGGTGTTTAGTTGGTCTCCACAGTTACTTGACCTTTTCACATGGAGTGGCAGCTGGACATTTCGTCCGTGGTTGCGAGACTGAGAGGTACACCTGTGCTAGCTTGTCCGAGTCAGTCTCTGGTGTCGCGAACCAGTTCACGTGACTCATGTTTGGCTGTCTCTACTTTAGCTTGTACACTTGTACTGATTTTCCGTTTAATTATTACAGTTGTTTTTCGTAGTCGGCAGACGGTGAGTACTTTTACAACTTTTATATTCTGCTTAGCTGTTCTATAAATTGTTGGTACTATTTACTGCTCTTGTACCTGTGGTTTTGGTTTGCTCGGTTTTGGGGGAGTTCCCTAATGAGCCAGTGACTAGCGAGGCTCACCCCTACCCCCACAGGTGAGAGCAAGGAGGATGTTTCTCGACCGTCGTCCAGTTCAGAGCTGCGTCGTAGCGGTGCAGGGTCAATACCTCCAGCTGTGTAGTAGCAGCTCTAGCAGTGTAGTGTAGTCAGTTGTTTACTTGTTTCAGTTGTACCTCGGGATATGCCTCAGGCTCTTGTACTTTCTTCCAGTTTTTGTAGAAATATGGTTATGTAAACTTGTGAAATATATATATAAAATGGTGTGTTCCTTTGTGTTTACACGGACTGTGGTTTGGTATCCCTTGTGAGGCTTCAGCCCGTTCGCTGGAGGCGGACTCGGATCAAGTACGTTATTGGTTTAACGGGCTTGACCAAGGCGTTCCGCCACAGTTCACCTAAACGGCTACGTAGGAGCAACCTTACAAGTTCATCTCTCAGAAAGTGGTGTCTTATCTCAATGTGTTTAGTTCTAGATTGTTGAATGGGGTTCTTTGAAAGATTAATAGCACTAGTGTTGTCATATAGGTAGGTGTGCATCCAATGTCAATGTTGTAATCACACAGTTGACTCTTGATCCACAACACTTAAGCTGCACAACTCCCTGCAGCAACATATTCTGCCTCTGCAGTGGAGAGTGCAACTGAGTGTTGCTTCTTGGATGCTCACAAAACCATGCAACCCCCTAGGAATTGACAATACCCACTAGTGCTTTTCCTATCAATTTTGCAACCAGCATAGTCAGCATCAGAATATTAAATTAAATCAAAATTACAACCGGCTGGATACCACAAATCCAAATCATATGTTCCTGAGAGATATCTAAGGATCCTTTTGACTGCAATCAAATGGCTTTCCCTTGGACTAGATTGATATCTAGCACAAAGGCAAACACTAAACTAAATATCCGGCCTACTTTCCGTAAGATAAAGGAGAGAGCCAATCATAACTCTATATTGTTTTACATATATCATTTTACCTTTTTCATCACTTTCCAGTTTTACACTTGTGCTCATTGGGGTAGATGCTAGTTTTGCTTGTTCGAACTGAAATCTTTTCAGTAGCTCTTTGACATATTTCTCTTGATTAATGAAGAAGTCATCTTCATATTGCTTGACCTGCAAGCCAAGAAAGAATTGTAGCTCCCCCATTAAACTCATCTCAAATTCACTATATGTTTTGAAAACTCTTCACACAGTTAGGGGTTAGTGGAACCAAAAATAATGTCATCCACATAAACTTGAACAATAATTATGTGATTGTGAATACATTTAGTAGAGAGAGTTTGGTCCACTTTACCTCTGGAGTAGTTTTTACTCACCAAAAAGTTGCTCAGACGGTCATACCAAGCTCTTGGTGCCTGTTTCAAACCATAGAGAGCTTTGTGAAATTTATAAACATGGTTAGGCTTGTCATGAACTTCAAATCTAGGTGGCTGAGATACATAAACCTCTTCCTTGATGTAACCATTTAAGAAAGCAGTTTTGACATCCATTTGAAATAGTTTGAATTTGTTAGAACATGCATATGCTAACAAGATTCTAACTATCTCAAGCCTAGCTACTGGTGCTAAAGATTCTTCAAAGCCTACTCCAAATTCCTGATTAAACCCTTTTGCAACCAATGTAGCTTTATTCCTTACCACTTTTCCCTCTTCGTTAGTTTTTTCCTAAACACCCATCTTGTTCCAATTAATGAGATTCCAGGGGTTCTAGGAACTATGCTCCATACATTATTCCTTTCAAATTGACCAAGTACTTCATGCATGGCATCCATCCAAGAATTTTCTTTTAGAGCTTCTTCAATGTTTTTAGGTTCCACTTGAGAAATGAATGCTAAATGATCATGTTAAACAATGTTTCTAAAGTCAGACCTAGTATGAACTCTATCATTCACATTTCCAATGACATTCTCAAGTGGGTGATCTTTTGAGTACCTGACATTTCTTATTGTGTACTAACCCTGTTGATTTTGTTCTTGAGGATGTTGTTCTTGTGGATGTTGTTCTTGAGGAGGTTGTTCTTGAGGAGGTTGTGCTTGAGGAATTTGATCATTTTGATGGTCTTCTTCAGGTTTGTCGACAGCCTCTTCTTGGTCTGTCGATAGATGCTTCTCAGCTTGTTCTTCAAGTATGATTCTTTCCTCGTCATCATACCTGCAAGCATTTAAGTTGTTAGTTTTTGCATGAGACTCATTGAAGACAACATGTGGAATCTCTTCCACAGTCTTGTTTTTATTATTAAACACTCTATAGGCTCTAGAGCGTTCAGAGTATCCTACAAAAATACCTTGATCACTTTTGGTTTCAAATTTATCAAGATCAACTTTGTCATTATTGTGAATAAAGACTTTAGAGCCAAAGATTCTGAAATACCTAATACTGGGTTTCTTACCTTTCAAGAGATCATATGGGGTTTTCTTCATCATAGGTCTTACCATGGCTCTATTCAAGATGTAGTAAGATGTGTTCACAGTGTCTGCCCAAAAACTCCTTGAGAGTTGACTTTCAACCAGAAGTGTGCAAGCCATTTCCACCAATGTTCTGTTCTTTCTCTCCACTACTCCATTTTATTCTAGAGTCCTTGGAGAGAAAAATTTGTGATCAATACCTTGGTTCCTGCAGGAATTAGAAAATGAATTATTGTCAAACTCTCCCCTATGATCTATACGAATTGAGCATATTTTGTTTATGTTTCCATGCTCAGTTTTGTTAAAGAACTCTTCAAAGTTTTTCAAAACTTCATTTTTGTGAGCCAAAAACTTAACCCAAGTGAACCTAGAGAAATCATCTACAATGACAAACCCAAAATGTTTACCATTGAGACTTAGTGTTCTTGTAGGTCCAGAAAGGTCAATGTGCAACAATTCAAGAGGTTTTGAAGTGATTATGGGTGCATTAGATTTGAAAGACTTTCTGGTTTGTTTTCCCTATGCACAAGCATCACAAAAGCTCACATTTTTATTGAAATGAATTTTCGGAAGTCCATTTACTAGTTTCATTCTCATGATCTTGTTCAAAATATTATAGCTTGCATGGCCTAGCCTACGATGCCATAAAGACAGTTCATCTTGTCTATTTGCAACAAGACACAAATTTTTATTTTCTGGTTCATCTAGATAAACTAGATAGATGTTATTGACTCTTTTTTTCAGAAACTTTGACACTTCCTGAAATTTTATCAACAATTTGGCCTGCATCTGAATCAAAAGTAACTTTATGGCCTTTATCACACAATTGACTAATGCTCAGAAGAATGTGATTAAGACCATCAACCAAAACCACATTTTCTATATAGTTAGAGGCATTCTTACCTACCTTACCTGTGCCAATTATTTGGCCCTTACTGTTACCTCCAAAAACGACTTGACCTCCATCTTTTTCAACCAGCAAACATAATTTTTCTTTATCGCCCGTCATGTGCCTTGTGCAGCCACTGTTCATGCATAGATAGATCAGAAAAGAGGTTTTGGTAACAAAATTACTTTGGGTCCCATTCTTTCAATCATACCAGAAAGTAAGTGCTTTGGAATCCACAGTTGTTTGCATTTCAACATCTTCAATTTTTTCCAGCATTGTTGTTCAGTATGGCCAAGTTTCTTACAACAGTTGCATGATGGAGTTTGAGTTTTTGTAGTCCTTTTACTATTGTATTAAACTTGTGACAGTTTTTGTTCTTTTTGGTGCTTGGTTGGCTTTGACTTTTCAACAGATTTCCATACCTGTCGACAATTCAATTTGAGGCTCTCGACAGGTGCCATTGTTTGTTGACCAGTTGAATTCTTTTGTTTAGTTTTCAACTCTTTGCTTTTAGCATGAACTTGGTTACTTGTACTTCGACTATTCTGAACAAAGGATGTGATTAATTTATGTCCAAATTTCTTTTTATTTTCTGTTTGAAATCCAAGCCCATGCCTTGTTATGTTTGACTTGACTCCCAAAACAGCATCAAGATTTTCTTTTCTATTTACAAATCATGACAAATCTTCATTCTTTCCTTTTGGTTCCTTTTGAGCCTCTTCCATTATTTTTTGAATTTCTTGATTCTCATTTTGAAGGGTTTCAACAGATTTATTTAGAATTTATTTTTCTTTTTTATTCTCTTGAAGTTTTTCTTTCATGCAATCCATTTCGACATTGTGGCTTTCCTTTTCAATTTTAAGTAACTTTATCTCTTTAGTTAGGATTGCAAGTTGCTAATCATTGTTTGTGCTATGAATAAGAGTGGTGATTTTCCTTTTCAGTGCTTTGTTTTCAGATTTGTATTCACAAAATTTTTTAAGTAGCAAGGTATATGCTTCTTCCCATTCTTCAACAGTGTAATTTTCAAAGGAAGAGTTTACCTCATTGGAGTCTTCACTCCTTGCCATCAAGCACTGAATTTCCTCATCATCAGAACTGTCTTCAACATTTTCATCTTCATCTTCATCACTCCAGGTTGCCATCATGGCCCTGGGTTTCTTGTATGTAGACTTGTCCTTTTTCAGCTTCTTTTTTAGCTCTGGGCATTCACCTCTCATGTGCCCCTGTCTCTTGCACTCATAGCAAACAATCATATCAATTTTCTTGTTTGTATCGAATTTATTTGAAAAATCTCTTTCTGGAGGAGTTTTGAAATTACCTGACCCCTTCTTTTTGAACTTGAGGAATTTCTGGAATTGTCTAGTAAGCATAGCCATCTCTTCATTATCACTTTCACTAGATGTTTCAATTTCATCATTTTCTTGTTGAATCTCTTTCTTGGAACTTGAAGATGCTTTGTTAGAGGCTTTCAATGCAATGGATTTTCTGGGATTGACCTCAGATTCTTTTCTTTTTAGATTTATTTCATACGTCATTGTAGACACCCATTTCTGACCCATAAGTCATGCAAAATCCCTTGTCGTATCATTGATGCCCTCGCGTTGGCTCATTAGCGTCAAACTGGCTTTCTCCGATCATGACATCATTTCCATTAATTCATCGCCCTGGAGGACCCTTCCTGGTCAAATCAATCTCTTTCACTATAGCTCTCTGAGTATAAAATCCGATATTTCATCCCGAAGGTTGTGCATGGTTGATTGGACACATTACATGCCAAAATGCAGAAAAGACCAGAAGGCGACAGGCCCTAGGTCGCCTTCCTGAAAATGACATGCCCTATGTCGCGATAATAATTCCATATTTTAAAATCCTCAGAAAATCAAAATTACTTAAGTCACCTTCCATATGAGGAAGGTGACGTATCGAGCCGTCGCATTCAGGAAGGCGACACTTCGGCCGTCGCATTCTGGACCTTAAGCAGGAAACTCAATCCGAAGCCAACTTGGGCACATGCTATTGATGCTAATTGCTTCGTTTGGACGTCCAAATCACGTCCAAATCCTCTCAAATTCGGAGGAGACCTTCCTAACATGTCCCTTTCCAAGTTCCAATAGCCCTTGCACAGCCATACTTACCCAAAATCGGACTCTTGCCCATTATTCCTCTCAGACCTGAGTTGGGAATAATCACCCATAAGTACCTCGTCTCTGCATCTTTTTGGGCAAGGCCGGATTCATTAGTTCGCTGAGCAAGAGAGCTTCATCTTCCACGAAGAGAGTTCTCCCTCGAAACGATCAACAAGAGCCCTCCAGGGCGTTTTCCCATCGGCAACACAATCTCCTCTTCCCTCTTCTCTTTATTTCATTGATTTCATGCATGCATAGCTTCGCTTTCTTTCTAGCTTAGCATTAGATCACGACACACACACCTATCCTTAACACCCACAGGGGTTAAAAGCCCCAATCTTGTGAGTTCCCCCCATTATAGTTCATGTTTTCATGCTTTTCATTGAATAGATCATCTACACACGAATTCTAATGGGTTTCTTGTTTGTTTAAATCACTTTGGCAGGTGTTTAAAGGTCAGAGCAAGGCGAGGCTCTTGCCCCTCGGCCGGCTGAGGAGCAGGAAGTCGAAGAACCCAAGTCTCCATCCACTGAAGAGGAAGGCGACGACTGTTGTGTCGCGATCAAGAAGGTGCCATTGCCTACGTCGCGTTCACATGAAAGCATCGCGACGCCCGTCCTGTCGCATTATCAGGTACGCCCTCCCCTTCACTTTTCCTTTCCAACGTAGTCAGCCCTCCATCTGAACATCAAGAGGCGACTGCATTGGTGGCGATCACGGTCAGTTCCTAATCCCTACATCTTCACATCAATTCAAAAGGGGATACAAATCCCGTGATTACACCTTTTGGCGATCACGGTGGGACCACTTGTGCCCATCACGCTTGTTCTTCCTTTTCCCTGCCGTCCCTATCGTCTAACAGGTGTGTTGTGTTATCAGTTTTCCATTTTTGGTTCTCTTTCTTTGAGTTTCTTGGTGCTCTGCAACTCTGGGTGCGAAGGCGACAATAGAAACGTCGCGATCAGCATAGCGACACCTGCAACGTCGCGGTCAGAAGCAGCGTCGCCACCAGGGACGCACTCTACCCGTACACTTTCTTGCGTTATTTAAAGATCTGTTGAGTCTGCAAAGAATGTGACACGGTGGTCGTCGCATTAGGGGAGGCGACGGAGGTATTGTCGCGGTCAGGTCAGTGCCCTGGTCTTTTGAGTTTCCTTGCAAATTTGGGTTCATTTGTTACATACTCCATCCATAGTCCATCATACCATGCCTTTTCCATGCTCTTGAGAGATTGCTAGTCTTGTATGTTATAGGGTTGTTTGATTTTTCGTGCGTAATTAGGATCTAATTGCTCTCTGTCCACTGTGAGAAGGAAAGCGGCAGTTTGGTTGTCGCGATCTGGGTCGCGGCATCTACCTTGTCATCTTCTGCCTCTGAGATCAATTAGTCCTAATTCTTGTTGTGTTAGTACTAGGTTAGAATTTTGCATGCACTCCGGTGCACATAGGGTTTGCATACATTTTTCCATATTCATAGTATAGGTTTCCTCCTCAGCGACGCTCGCTCTCTCGGCCACATACTCCTTGTGTCCGACTAGAGCACTCGCTTGAGGGCCTCCGTAAGTCCCCACTGACTGTGGATTCCCACACGGTCGCCGGGCTGGTTGTACCCGTCGCCACCTAGGATCGAGTCTAAAGTTCATTTGGTAAGGTTGAGAGAACCCTAGTCATACCCGAAGTTGGAAGCATTTTCCCATTCCTTCCTTACTCGGAGCGAACTTGCTAAAAGTCAAACCACTAAAAGGCAAACTTGAATCAACTAAGAAAATACCATCATCATTGCCAACTGCTTGCTTTGGGTGAGACGTTTTCTCTTTCCTCTTGTCTGCATAGGATTGCTTGTTTAGGAAACAAAGAGTCTGTCTAGATTAGGGCATCCCTCTTAAGTCTGGAAAAGCTTTCCCCACCTTTTTGTGCTCGCATGTCAAATATGGAGTCATACCTGAACCCGGTCTATGATGAGAAGCAGGACCCTGCCCTCTACACCTCCCAAGACTACGAGGACTCCCTTCCTCACGATCTCTTCGGGGAGACGACCTCGCCCTGGGTCGCTGCTGTCCATACCTCTGAAGGTCGCCGTCACAACGAGGGCAGCCCGTCTCAGAACATTCATCCTCCCCAGTCGGATGATCAGGCCACTCAACTCCTGCGCTTAATTCCCCAGCTTGATCAGTCCCAGATCCAAACCCTCGTGACGGCCCTCAAAGGAAAGGCCGCTTCCTCAACCTCACCCAAAGCGGGCACATCACGCCCCGCAGCAGCTGCCTCCGACCCCCATGCCGCCATGGGACAAGCCGACAACACCCCCATCCGGCCGCAGACCATCCGGTTCACGACCTTTGAGTCGGAGTACAACATGCCCCATGAGTCGAGGCCCCAGTCTCCGCCGTATCAGCCATCTTACTCCCCTCATCGTCCTGAGCCACGCGCCAGGCCTACCTCTCATGCCTCGTCCTCCGCCGCACTGGACATGATGTCCGAGTGGGCATCCATCAAGATGGAGCTCCAAGAGCTCCGGAAGCAAGTCGACCCTAGGCAGCATCATGATGTGCACATGCCAAGCTTCAATGGTCTATGGGTCCCCTCTCCATCCGAGTTGCCGAAGTACCGCAAATACAACGGCTCAGGCAATCCTTATACTCATATCAAAGACTTCATCTATGAGTCCGCTCCCTATCAGCATGATCGCCGTCTCATGGCATACCTCTTCCGCCGGCCGCTGGACGGGCACGCTCTAGATTGGTTCTACTCCCTTCTACCAGAGGACGCTGAGGACTTCGCTGTCGTGAAGGCCAAGTTCCTCGAACAATCCCAAGACAGGGTCGGGCCCGAATATTCTCTTACAGATCTCATGGCTGAGAAGATGAAGTCAGACGAGGACTTTGCCTCGCACGCCGATAGGTGGAGGCAAATGGCCACCAGGGTTCCGGGGTACCTTCCAGAAGGGGAGAAGGTGAAAATCATCATCGCCAACGCAACACCTGCTTATAGAAACATTCTGGCGATGAATGACATCACCACTATGCATCAGCTCTACAGCCGGGCCCGGTTCATCCAAACCCAGCACAAAGATTCCCCCATCCACTCCATGTTCGAACCCCAGAAGTCCAGGTTCCAAAGAAAGCCCCAGGGTCCAGTCACTGAGGGCGTCCAAGTGAACGAGCAAGTGAGCGCATTCAATCCTGCCGGCCAGAGCCAGAATCGTCAACCTTACAATGCCCAGGGTCAGAACCCTACCCAGCCGCCACAAGGGCAGCCGCCACGCCAATACAACTAAGTGCCACCTCCTGATGGCTCTCAGCGAAGGTGCCCCATGGGTCCTAGAAGAACTCACTACCCGCCATTGCCGGAGACACTCTCCGACATATTCTTAGCCTTGCTCTCCACTGAAGCCATTAGGCTCCCTCCTGAGAGACCCTTGAACCCTAGTGTGGATCAAACTCAGTACTGTGTATTCCACCGGCAGCCTGGTCATACCATCGACCAGTGCTTTACATTCAAAGATCTGGTGTATGACTTGCATGAGCAGCACAGGATAGATTGGACAGCCCTCCGGCAAGTGATCGGAGATATCAAGGAAAGGCAGAGGCAACAGCAGCAGCAGAGGCAGTAGCGCCAACCACCCCCTCAACAACAGCAGCAGCAGCAACACCAGCAGCAATTGCAGGATCTTGGGATCGTCCATAACCCCCTACCAAACCATCCACCAGCTCCAAACCCACCACCACAGCAGCCTGCCCAGGTAAACCCCATCGTCCACCACCCTCCTCTGTAAGCAAACTCGACGTACGATGATGAATTAGACGTTCAGCAATGATGACCATTAACCAATATCCTGTCCAATCCCAAACAATACAACCAGCCTACACGGCTCCCCAGTCAGTCCCTCCTGTAGTTTCCATGGCCAACGCCGTCATACTGCCCGTCGGTTCAGCATCCGCGCCAGTTGTTAGCTCACCCATCATCTTACCTTTCGCTCCACCTGTCTCCATCCCTCTACCCCCTATCATACCTACTCCCTCACCCATCATCCTACCACCACCTGGGCCGGACCAACCCTCCGCCGCCACATTATCCTCCGCTAGACAGCCACTTACCAATCCAACCACCCTACGGAGCGGGCGAGTCTTTCACCGCCCGTACCCACCTATCTCCACCACCACCACTTCCACAAACCCCCAGCAGGTCCTGCAACCGCCACAGCAACAACAAGCTCAGCAGCAGACGCAAGATGAGGGGTTGATTGAGCCACTACCCGGAACCCACTATGATATCCTCAAGCACCTAGATCATGTGCCAGCCAAGATCTCCATTCTGGAGTTGATAAAGAAGTCTAAAGAGCACCAGGAAGCCCTAAGGAATTTCCTGTAGAAGGTAGTCATAAATGAAGACATGCTGGCTGATAAGCTACCTAGTGCCCTGGCCATGGTGACTCGCGGGCCGGCAATCACTTTTGCAGAAAGCGAACTAGCACCCCCAGAAGCTAGGAGGCTCCCATTCTGCGTCACCCTAGTCATTAATCATGTAGCAGTGGGAGCGGCACTGGTCGATACGGGGGCATCCATAAATGTCTGCCCGCTGAGCACTCTGAGGGCCTGCGACCTGTCAGAAGGCATGCTAAGACCAACACCCACCACCATTGCCGCATATGACAACTCCAGAAGATCCTGTCACGGCATGGTAACTGTGCAAGCTGAACTGGGACCCCTCGCTGTCACAGTAGACTTCTACGTCCTAGATATTGATCCCATGTTCAAGGCCATCCTAGGGCGTCCATGGCTGGAAGCACTCGGGGCTGTGCCATCTACCGCACACCAGTGTCTGAAGTTCCCCTTCCAAGGGCGAATTATCAAAGTCAAGAGCATAGCCACCACCCACTCCGTAGATGCCCTCCACGATACCCACCTCCCAGCCGTGTGGCCAGCCAACAAACCCATTGTCTTAATGCTAGACATCAACTACCCCTGGAGCTACACGTTCCAGTCCAAGCGAGAGGTCAACCTAGCCCGAGTTAATGCGGTCAAGAGAAAAGAGCCACTAAGCACAAAGGGGTGGCAATTATGATGAAGCTAGGGTGTGAAGAAGGCAAGGGCCTAGGGGCAGAGCTACAGGGAATAGTCAAACCCATCCCTGACGTTGTCATGAAGAGCCGATGGGGCATAGGGTATAGGGAAAAATTCAAACCATGGTCATCCAGCACATCCACTCTCAAGGCCGACCGAGAGCCACTCACCTGGACACTCTGGTGTCACTTTATCAGGGGGCCTACCCAACCGGGATATAATACCGTGGTAGTCGAGGTGGAACTCTCACAGCATGAGGTGCATGGCTGGAACTTCTCTCGGCACATGGCCCCATTGCTGACCTATAGAGCCCTAGAAGCCCTCCGTCCAACCAGGAGGAGAAAGACAGGGGACCCGGAGGCTGAGTGGTATAGATGGTTCGACATAGAAGACATCACTATCGCCTTCAGCCGACTGTTCTGGGAAGAGGAGAGAACCTGGCCACCAGCTGCAGAAGAGTTGCTAGATCCACCCATTGCCATCACATCCAAAAGGTAGCTCATGAGCGATGCCTCAGACGTAGGAGAGCCAGACATCCCCTACGAAGAGGGGAAGACCATTGACGAGCTCTGGAAAGGCACCTGCCTAGCCATCCACCCGTCCCTCCTGGATTCCCTCCTTCCTAGTCTAGTTCCATCCTCTCCTCCTTTGCTGATCCAGCTGACTCCCCAGCTCCTCATGGCGGCGCACCACCTCCTTACACCCGAGCTCCCACCAGTTGTCCTCTCCGCTCTTCAAGCTGATCCAGGTGACCACGAGGTCACCCTCTCCTGTTGCATGCTCTCCTCTGATCTCCAAAAAAAAACGTCCACTTTCAAATGCATGTTGAGGTCGAGGAGCCGGCATACGTCTTGCACTCTTCTGATCAGGGGCACCCCTCGGCTAGGGCTTCCCCTCCTGCGCCTTCATTCGGAGCCATTCTCTTCGAGGACACCATGTCCTCCCCCAGTCCTGTAGAGTCGTCTAGTCTAGGAGAGTCTAGGGTAGGTGAGTCTAGCGTTAAGATAGATAGGCCTAGGATAGAGAGTCAGGTCAGCCCGCCATCCACCAATTTCAAGCAGCATCCTAGGAAGCAGCGGGGAAAAGCTATTCCCCGGAGATATCTTCAAGAGCTAGCTCGGCAGTGTCAAGCACTGCTATTGATAGAGGAGTTCATGAGAGAAGCGCTGGTGTTCGAAGAAGTGTTTGAGCAGGATGGGGTGTTCATAGACGACATATTTGGTGTCTACGAAATAATGAATGATGAGGACCCAGTCGATGAAGAGGATAGCGAAGTAGATGACGCTGCCGAAAAATATGCCAGTGGAGTAAGAAGGTTCGATGAGCCCACAACGGCAGTGGATGAATCTACTAAGGAAGTCAACCTTGGAACAGAAGAAGATCCCAGGATTGTGATTATCTCAGCAAACCTCCCTCCCGACGAAGAAGAGGAACTGGTGCAAATCCTGAGGGAGTACAAGGACACATTTGTCTGGTCTTACGAGGACATGCCCGGTCTAGACCCCTCACTAGTGGAGCACCGACTGGTACTGAAAGAAGGGGCAAAGGCAATCAAGCAGAAACTCAGAAGATTCCACCCACTCATGGTCCTGAAGATGAAGGACGAAGTAGATAAACTCCATAAAGCTAGATTCATCAGGGTAGTGCTCTATCCGAACTGGGTGGCCAATATAGTCCCTGTCATGAAGAAAGATGGCAAAGTCAGAATCTACATCGACTTCAGGGATTTGAATAAGGCATGTCCGAAGGATGACTTCCCGCTTCCTCCTCTTGATGTGCTTATCGATAACACTGCTGGGTATGAAACCCTCTCATTCATGGATGGGTATTCAGGATATAACCAAATCTGTCTATCTTCTGAAGATCAAGAGAAAACATCCTTCACCACGCCCTGGGGAACGTACTACTATGTAGTCATGCCGTTTGGGTTAAAGAATGTCGGCGCTACTTATTAGAGGGCGATGATGGCCATCTTCCATGATATGATGCACGTTTATGTAGAGGTATACATGGATGACATCTTGGTAAAGTCAAGAACCAGGAGAGAACACCCCGAAATCCTAGCCAAGGTGTTGCAGAGGTCGAGAGAATATCAACTGAGAATGAATCTGAAAAAGTGCGTGTTCGGGGTCTCATCAGGAAAGCTGTTAGGTTTCATAGTCAGCAAGCGGGGCATTGAGATCGATCCTAACAAGGCCAAGGCAATAGCAGAAATGCCTCCTCCAAAAAACATCTCGCAATTAAGAGGGTTAATCGGGCGTTTGCAGTTCATCAGAAGATTTATCTCGCAGCACTCACAGAGATGTCGCCCATTTTATGATCTCTTGAAGGGAGGGGCAAAATTCGAATGGAATAACAAATGTCAAGCAGCCTTCGATGTGCTGAAAAGTTATCTCATGAATCCCCCAGTCTTACAGCCTCCTGTACCCGGAAAGCCGCTAATCTTGTATCTCTCAGTCATTGAGGACTCCCTAGGAGCTGTCCTTGCACAACATGACGAGTCTGGGAAAGAAAGGGCAGCGTACTATCTCTCTAGGCTCTTCAACACCGCTGAATCCAAGTACACCACCGCGGACAAAACCTGTGCCGCACTCGTGTGGGTAGTCCAAAAGCTTAAACATTACTTCCTAGCCCATGAGGTCAAGCTGATCTCAAAGATGGATCCACTCCGCTATCTGCTTGAAAAACCCGTCCTTTCCGATCGGCTGGCACGCTGGCAGAGTTTCCTCTCTTAGTTTGACATATCCTTTGTGGTCTAAAAGGCCATCAAGGGGTATGCCATTGCCGAGCATCTGGCCCATCTTGCACTCCCTCACCGTGACTCCCTCCGAGAGGAATTCCCCGATGAGGAACTCTCAGTTATAATGAAAGATCCCTTCTGGTCCCTTCACTTCGATGGTGTGCTCAACTCTCAGGGACGGCGCATTGGAGCTGTGCTGCTTACCCCGGAAGGCATTACCATCCCCTTTGCATATCAACTCACCTTCCCCGCTACCAACAACATGTCAGAGTATGAGGCTCTCCTTGCTGGTCTCAAGCATGCTTATCTGCTGGGGGCATCGCACCTCAGAATTATAGGAGACTCTCAGCTCGTCCTGCGGCAGGTACTCTCAACATTCCGCACTCGTGACCCGAAGCTCAAGCCATATCAAGACCTGGTCATGTTATTGGCAAGGAAGTTTCGTAAGCTCATCTATATCCATAATCCTCGTTCCCAAAACATCTTGGCCGACGCTTTGGCGTCGCTCGCCTCATCCCTATTCTTCCCTCTGAGTCGCCGGACCGAGACAATCATTGTCCAGCGTCTCGATGTTCCATCTACCCAGGACCCCTGGTTTAGCGACCTTAGGGCAACCATAGAAGAGAGGGCTAGGAAAAGAGGAGCACAGTAGGTCATGTTAACTAAGCTCGAGGAGATCTTGAATGAAGAGGAACTGCCATGGTACTTTGAGATAGAGCAGTACTGCAGGGATGGGACATATCCTGAAGGGGCAAGTGCAGAAGACCACAGGGCCATCAGAAGAGCCGCCTTAAGGTACACAGTTGTCGGAGAAGTTCTATACAGGCGAGCCCTTAATGGAGTCCTTTTAAGGTGCCTTACCGATGACGAGGCTTGGAAAGTGGTAGAAGGGGCCCACGCTAGTGAATGCGGAGGGCACGTCAACAGTCAGATGCTAGCAAAGAAGATCATTAGGCAGGGCTATTACTGGCCAAACCTAGAGAAAGATTGTACCATCTACATTCGTAGGTGTGTCAAGTGTCAACTCCATGATGATAAGATCCATGCCCCTTCCTCCTCACTACATCCGCTCCCCACACCATGGCCATTCTCCATGTGGGCTTTCGACATTGTCGGACCTCTTGGTGACTCTAATGCTCAAACCAAACAGAAGTCATTTATCCTAACTACGACTGAGTATTACACCAAGTGGGCAGAAGCTGAAGCCTTCACAGAAATCAAAGCATCCACGGTGTGCCGCTTCATCATGAGAAATATCATCTCGCGGTTCGGAGTGCCAAGCAGCATCGTCACGGACAATGGGCCGCAATTCATCGCACAAGAGCTCCAGGACCTCTGTAAGAAATACAACATCACGCTGCATCATTCATCGCCGTATTACCCACAAGGCAATGGCCAAGCTGAAGCAACTAACAAAACCCTTCTTAAAATCTTAAAGAAAACCTGTAAGTCGCATAAGTTCGCCGACTGGCCAGAAAAGCTAATAGAGGCTCTATGGGCCTACCGTACCTCCGTCCGCACTCCCACGGGGCAAACCTCGTACGCTCTCACTTATGGAATGGAGGCGGTAGTTCCATATGAGATCCTAATTCCTTCACTAAGAGTCCAACTAGACAAGGAACTTAATCTTGATGAATGTCGAGAGGCGTTACTAGTCCAGTTGGAACTCTTAGATGAAAGGTGGCTTATGGCAGCCGACCATGTGCTTTCCTACCAAAGGCGAATCTCAAGGTCTTTTCAAAAGAAGGTAATTGAACGAAAATTCCAAGAGGGTGATATCGTCTTGAAATGCATTTTCATCAAACCCGGAGGTCCTAGGTCCAAACTACAGCCTAATTGGGAGGGTCCGTACGTTGTGAGGGAGGTCTACCCTGGAAATGCATATCGCTTAATCAATGCTGAGGGCGTCGAATTATCACATCCATGGAACGGGTTGTACCTCAAACGTTTCTATCCTTAGGCCTATAGGTGTGAGGTCACAACACCTAGATCAGGGAGTAGCCCCATGTCGAGAGTCGAAGATACCTCTCTAATCGCCAAGGGTCGCTCCAAGTTAGGATTAACACACACGCACACGGCAAGCTCGGATAACTACACTTGGTAGATGCTGCAACTATGCGGGCTCTACTCTAGCAATGCATCGGTCATTCTCTCCTAATCGGTCGAAGTATAGGGGCAAAGGGTTTGTAAAGGTGAGGTCACTAACCTACAGCATACCCCGACGAGAGGAAGCCTCAAACAGGGACGGTCAAAATAACAAAGGGGCAAAGAAGCAAATAAATAAAAAAGAAATGAAAATCCATAATACAACAGGGGCATGGCAAAGAGTGGCAAAGTCCCCGCGGGACACTAATGAGCCCGGTCGTACGCATGCCCCAAAGCATGGCAAGTCCATAGAAAAAGACCATAAAGTCCCTCCACAACAGACCCAATCTCCGAAGGGTATGTTGTAGGAAGTAGCCGAACCCAACATCCCTATACCTACACAAGACTTTCCTAAGATAATCTTCCATTTCCCCCGTATAAGACCGAATCACCTCTTGGGTAGGGCTTAATTAGTCGCGACCTTCGACTAAGGGTAGTTTTCCGAGGCATTGTCACCCCTTACGCACATCCTAACTTAGAAAGCTCTGTGGCGAGAACCGGAGGTGATCAAGATTCCTAACCAGCGGCTCGAATCAGTTTAAGTGTTGTGGCCCGAAGATGCGAGTACCTTCCGTTTCGCGTGTCTTATTTTAGGAAAGGCTAACACCAGTTTTAGGCGCTAACAAAAACTCCAAAAAATCAGATATTCACAAAAACTCCAAAAAAATTAGATATTCACAAAAACTCCAAAAAAACCAGATATTCACAAAAACTCCAAAAAATCAGATATTCACAAAACTCCAAAAAAATCAGATATTTCCAAAACCCCAAAAAAGTCAAATATGTCCAAAACTTTCAAAAAAATCATATATTTCCAAAACTCTAAAAAAATCAAATATCCCCAAAACACCAAAAAAAATCAAATATTTCCAAAACCCTAAAAATCAAATATTCCAAAAAAAACCTCAAAACATTAACTGATGTTTTCAAAATTCCTAGTCGTTTGCATACATACATTTCATTTGATTATTTGCATCCTTCGCCTATTTAATAAGGCTTAGCCCCTTGACTAATTATCAAGGTCGGTCACTCGTCGCATTTATGGCAAGGGGCTAAGCCTAAGAACAGATCTAACTTGTCTTGTGGTTGTCTAAGTGTGCAGGACAGAAAAGAAAACGACACTCATATCTCGCTCGTCACTCTCACTCAGTCGCAAACCACAAAAGGTTCCATTCCATTCATATCATGTACACCATCATGACAAAAAGAAAGGAGCAAAAGGTACAAACCCTCAACCACTCTCCCCCGTACCCTCAGGTGGGCGGGGAGATGGAGGGGCCATCACCCTCGGCCCGGTCTCACTCCCCTCTGGCGCTCTCTCGTGCCGTCGTCGCTCCTCCTCCTCGTTCCTCCGCCATCCGGAGGAACCCGTCAGGTAGTGTACAGTGGACCCGCTCGAGATACCGCTCCTTCTAGTCACCGATCGGCTACGCCCGACCAAGGCCAGGGCACTCTCCAGACCCCTCATCTCGGATCGCAGCATGTCGCCACGATGCCTCTCCGTACCCTCAGGCGGGGAGATGGAGGGGCCATCACCCTCGGCCCTGTCCAACTCTGCCCGCTGTAAAAGAAACAACAGGGGTCAGTCAACCGCAATTAGAAATAGAAGGGTAGGGTGCAAAATACTTACCATCTGGTCCACCACCGCCTAAAGATCATCTCGCTGCTGGATGGTGGAATGGAGGATACCCTCGAGCGAGGAGATCCGCCCCTCAGGGTCAAGCTGCAAACACAAGCCAAGTCAGTCACATAATTAACTAAGAACTAAAAAAGGACTGAAAGCAGTAGAAACTCACCGGTCGCCGGGTCCCCTTGTACACTTGGGCCCCGTACCTCCGGGCATAAGCCCGAAAGTAGTCCTCATCGCTGGTAGCCTCAGAGACCACCTCCTTCCCTCGCCGCTCCCAGTCGTCCAGCTGCTCTTGGACCCGGACTGTCCAGTCTGTGACCTGCTGGATTCCCCGAAAGCTGCGACTGGGCCTCTCCCATGACCTCTGTCGGGTCAGGAACTCCACCACCACCTGGTGGAGTCCCAGTGTCCGCGCCACTAGCCGGTGGTGGAGCGGGACCACTGTGTTAAAACAGTGAAGCCAAATGTCCCTACCGAAGTAAGGACGGCCCCGCTCCACCCACGGCTGGGTGGCGTCATCCTCCCCGACATAGGGAGTCCACTGAATCTGCACACCACGAGCAAAAAAAAAAATATGTCAGTCAACTGTCAAAATAAGCAAGGGAAAGGAAAGAATGCTAAGTGCTTACATGTCCGAAGGGGACAGTGTCCAGTGCGTCGTGGATGAGCGTCACCTGCCGCCACCGGGATCGCTCGTCTCTGCAGAACTGCCAATGCTGCAGTAGCGGTACGGTGCCCGCTCGCCTCGACACCCCCCGACCCAGGTAAGGGAGATGGCAGTACGCCCACACCTGCAAAACAAAACGGTCAGTGCCACAATCAATTAAGCAGGAAAAGCAGTAAAGGGTAAGGGTGAGAAGCATACCTGTAACAGTGGGAAGAACCCGGACACCTCTGTCTCCCTACTAGAGGTGCCCAGGCTGTCGAAAAGGTGGGCCAGAAGGGCCGCACCCCACGCGTAGCTCCCCACCTGGGTCAGGTCCTCTAGTAGAGGCAGACACCGGCAGCTCACCGAGTCTCCTCGGGTACCCAAGATCAACTTCCCGATCACGAGGATCAGGAAGCGCCTCAAATCGCGGTTCGCTGCCGCTCCCTCCTCCTCCACCAGTGCTGCTCTGGCATCCACTGTCAACTGGGCCATGTACTCCGCCTGGCCCTCTCCAGTCTGGTGGCGCGCGTCTGCCACCCCGAGGTTCGCCTGCAACCTTGTCCTCGGCACCAGGGAGGATCTCTCCTGCGTCACCTCTAGCCCCAGAAGCCTCTCCACCATCTCCTGATAACTAGTATAAGTCACCCCGGTCACCGCCTGGCCATCTACCCTCAGGCCGGTGATCCGTACCACGTTCTCCAGTGTGGGGATCATGTGACCCCACGGGAGGAGGAACGCGTGGCACTCCGGGTCCCATCGCTCCTTCAATGCCTGGATGAGAGCGACGTTCGGCGTCAACTCATCCAACCTCAGAAAGGGGCCGAACCCCATCTCCTCCAGCCGGGTCCTCTGGAAATCCGGAAACCCCTGATAGATCACCCGGACAACGGCCCACCCCAGCCAGGACCATAGCTCGCTCTGCAAAACAACCATAGAAAACACGAGGATCAGCAAGGAATCAATAGAACAACACTTTGTTAAGGTAGCGACAAGTATATTGTCGCCTTATGAAGACGACACAAGAGGAGTCGCCTTCCATTTTGTGAAGGCGACGAATAGACTCTCGCCTTCTGAAGGCGACACTTACAGTGTCGCAACCGGTCTGGTAATGCGACAACTACCCTGTCGCGTTCACAGACTGGCCGGGAACGGCAAGTATCCATTTTCCGGCCGTTTCACCTTGGGCCAAAAGGCCCTACCGAGGTGCTCAGCACCCCCACTCATCCACACACATAGGGGGGGGGGGGGGGGCTAGGGTTCGAAGCACCTACCTTCTTGGGGCCGGCCTCCTCCTCGTCCGCGTTCGCCACGGGTTCTACCTCCATGGGAGACACCGGGGCCGC
Organism: Colocasia esculenta; assembly: GCA_014218235.1. NCBI lineage: Eukaryota > Viridiplantae > Streptophyta > Magnoliopsida > Alismatales > Araceae > Colocasia > Colocasia esculenta. Next base: position 114,372,405 of record CM024753.1, on the reverse strand, counting down.
CTCCTCCGCCGAGGCTACCTCCTCCGCCGTCGTGGACGGCTCCTCGTCCGTGCGACGCCGGTGGATGGTCCTCTTGGACCCCCGCTTTCGCCGGTCCGCACCGTCGCCGCCTTGGGCGCCATCCCCTTCCATCGCTCTGGCCACCGGAAGGGTATCCAGAAAAGGGGGGAGGGGAGAAATAGGAGGAGTAACGAGGAGAAGAGAAGAGATGGAGAGGGAAGGGCGCCGGAGGTCTCGGTCACCAGAGAGAAGGGAGAAGGGAAGAGAAAGAAGAGGGAAAGAGGAAGAGCGGCGCTGGGCCCCAAATTCAAACCGTTTCGGATTCTGTGATCGCGACATTGTAGACATCGCCTTCTATTTTAGGTAGCGACGACAATACTGTCGCCTTCTGAGTCTTGTAGCGACCATGCGCCTGTCGCGTTCTAGGTAGCGGCGTTTGAGCCGTCGCCTTCTCAGTTTCTTCACAAAACTCTTCAAAATCCACACTTTCATTCAAAATCTCAAATGAATACATCAAATAAAAGCTGAAAATCAACATAAAGTGTCTGATACATCAAGCACACTCTCACCACATCAAGTCCCACCAAAGCCCAAAAGTACAATCAAGTCTCTCCCTCTGGCTCACGGTCCGCAAGCGGCCGAAGCTTCTTATGCTCCCGGAGGTACGCCTGGTACGTCTCTCGGTCCTCGTCAAGTCTCGGCGGAAGTACGTGCGTGGCGCACGCCCTCCACAAGGCCAATGCACTCCACACGACCTGCTCATCCTCCGGGGTACCCAGGCGCCGTCTCTTCACAGGAGGCAAATTTGACGGCGGAAGTACTCTCATCCTCGGTTTCCCGATCTGCAAGTAGCACCGCTGCGGGTTGTAGAGCACGGTCGCCATGTTCCCTTTTAGCTGCAAGTCTAAGCCGCGTCCGAGTGGTAGCCGGATCTCCGCTCCGTGAAGCGCCGCTACGCCCAAAGCGAAGTGCTCTACCGGAAAGGTACTGAAGTAAAGGCGCCACGCACTCCTTGACTTCTTGTCTGCCGTCCTGCATAAAACCTTTTCGGAGAATTTGGCCGCCCCGCCGATAAAGTTCAGTGGATGGCACCCGAAGATCCGACTGTCAGTGGTAGGATTGTCTACCAGTTTAAATTTTATCCTCACACCTAACCAACACTCTAAGAGGATCATGGAGCCATAAAGGAAACCCCCCGTGGAAGCCGAGGTAAGACCCGAGTAAAGATACGCCAAGACGGCGTGAGAGAGTGAAAGTCCCCGCCATACCCCACTTATGGCACTCAAGCTAGCATAGTCTATGAGGTGATCCCCGGACGGGAAAAGCACCACTCCACACAAGCATATGGCCACGGCCTTTGCGATCTCCCGGTGGTCTACGCTCTTGTCCTTACACTTGGATATGACCCATTTAGACAAAGGCACTAGGTGGATGAATTGTGGGCTGACGATGGTGTGGACATCCCCCGGATCGGTCATGAACTCCCCTAGAATAAACTTCGGGTTAATGGGTTCGACGGTATAGCTTATGCTTTGCTCGTCCCCCGGCTTGGTTTTAGGGAGAGCTAGGAAGGCCTCGACCTCCTCTAGAAGGACGGTCGCCTCGAATTTTGGAAAAATGAATGTATGGGTTTGTGGGTGCCACAATTCTATCAAGGCCGTGATACTATGCCAATCAAATGAGATCTTGTGGTAGTTATGGGCCGCTATCAACACCCCACCTAAACCCCACTCTCTCAAGAATCTAATGACAAACATGGGTAGAGATTTGATCATCGGGGCAATCCAATTGAGCTTTGAGTAGCGGCGGGATCCCGGGAAGAGCTAGAAGAAAAGAGGAAAAAAGAGAGGGGAGGAAAGAGAAGAACAAAAATTAAAGAACAAATTCGTAGCTTAAAATGCATGAAAATTGAGAACACCAAAACTCACCTCCGTCACTTCCTCACTTCGGCTCAAGTGGTTGGGGACGTCCATCACCCTCATAAGCGCTTCGGACCTTCATAAGCCATCTCCCCATCCATGGAAGCAAGAGGGGCTCTCCTCATGGCCATGAGAGCTTGCAAAGCTTGAAGAAAAGAAGAGAGAAGAGAGAGCTACGAATTTGGCCTCCCATCCCCTTTATTTATAGAGCCTTAGCACTCCTATTCATGTTTGGAAGGGGAAGGGAAGACCCATTAGAAGTAGGACTTGGAGTGGGAAGCAATAGGAATCCTAATGGGAGTCAAAACCAAGTTGCATGCTGAAAGGTTTTGAGCTCAGGTTGAGAAACCTGTGAAAGCGACGTATCGACCCGTCGCCTTCAGGGTGGCGACTTGGTACCCGTCACCTTCTTCAGTCAAGGGTCGCGACATGCCCTATGTCGCTTTATGATCAGTTTTATCTGTCATGCTCATTCCTCTGTGATTGTTCAGAATATTTGCACATATGCTTTGATATTCATTGTTTGGTGCATGTGCTTGGTATCATGTCTATCTTTATTGCTTTGATTATTGGAAAACCCATAAAAATTAGAAAATGCAGGAAAATCTATAAAAATTCAGAAAATTCAGAAAATCAAAAAGGACATCCGTCAGGTATGTCAGGTAAGTATCTCCAACTTTAATCCCTCTGCATTACTATATGGTATGTACGCTACTATATTAGTTCAAGGACTGGCTGGTTCCCAGTGTGTTCCAGGTTCTGAGTTCCCCTTCATCAAAAACAAGGATGATCTAGGTGCACACTGCTAATCGCTGGATAGGCCGTTGGGTGATATGACTTGGGGACGATGGATTCTAGCTCACGTCGGGGATGCGAAGTGTCTTGACCCTTGCTTATATTGTCTAGCAATATTATCCTTGAATACTTGTTATTTTCTCTCTTTCTTTGCATTTGCTTTTATGATTTCCTTTTTCTTTAGCCCAGTATGCATCATGTAGGAATTTTGAGCTTCATGAATCATGATTTGTCAAAGTCAGCTTCTCAATGATATCCCAACACGGACCCTCATTTCCAGACCAGAATTCCACTCCGAATTTGAATGTTTTCCTCGAGCTTGTGCTCGGTCCAGTCTGCCAGTATGGTTCCTATGCAGGATTCCTCTCATCCCCATTAATTATAACAGTCATTCCTTTATCCCCGATCCGCTCATTAGTCGTGACCCGCTTGAAGGCCAGAGTCGAATCGACCCGCCGGGCAGCACCTATCCCCTAATGACCGAAACCTGCACGCTAAAGATAGCCAGGGTACCTCTTGAATCAGGAGGTTGATCACTCTTTTTTTTTGGTTTTCATTCATCCCAAATAGGAACCATCCGCGCACTCTGTTCCTGGCCATGTTCGAGGTTAGCCAGAAAATTCTTGCTGCTTATTCGTCCAGAATGGGTGTCTCTTTACCTTGATGCCCGCTTTTCAGCTCATTCCGTTTCATTTCACTACATCGCCATTTTCATGCCACTTTCGCTCCATCACCGCTCCACTCCCTTGCAAAGCAGGCATCAAGGAGGGGCAATATGTAGACACCCATTTTTGACCCATAAGTCGAGCAAAATCCCTTGTCGTATCATTGATGCCCCGCGTTGGCTCATCAGTGTCAAACTGGCTTTCTCCGATCATGACATCATTTCCATTAATTCATCGCCCTGGAGGACCCTTCCTGGTCAAATCAATCTCTTTCACTATAGCTCTCTGAGTATAAAATCCGATATTTCATCCCGAAGGCTGTGCATGGTTGATTGGACACATTACATGTCAAAATGTAGAAAAGACCAGAAGGCGACAGGCCCTAGGTCGCCTTCCTGAAAACGACATGCCCTATGTCGCGATAATAATTCCATATTTTAAAATCCTCAGAAAATCAAAATGACTTAAGTCACCTTCCATTTGAGGAAGGCGACGTATCGAGCCGTCGCATTCAGGAAGGCGACACTTCGGCCGTCGCATTCTGGACCTTAAGCAGGAAACTCAATCCGAAGCCAGCTTGGGCACATGCTATTGATGGTAATTGCTTCGTTTGGACGTCCAAATCCTATCAAATTCGGAGGAGACCTTCCTAACATGTCCCTTTCCAAGTTCCAATAGCCCTTGCATAGCCATACTTACCTAAAATCGGACTCTTGCCCATTATTCCTCTCAGACCTGAGTTGGGAATAATCACCCATAAGTACCTCGTCTCTGCATCTTTTTGGGCAAGGCCGGATTCATTAGTTCGCTGAGCAAGAGAGCTTCATCTTCCACGAAGAGAGTTCTCCCTCCAGACGATCAACAAGAGCCCTCCAGGGCATTTTCCCATCGGCTACACAATCTCCTCTTCCCTCTTCTCTTTATTTCATTGATTTCATGCATGCATAGCTTCGTTTTCTTTCTAGCTTAGCATTAGATCACGACACACACACCTATCCTTAACACCCACAGGGGTTAAAAGCCCCAATCTTGTGAGTTCCCCCCATTATAGTTCATGTTTTCATGCTTTTCATTGAATAGATCATCTACACATGAATTCTAATGGGTTTCTTGTTTGTTTAAATCACTTTGGTAGGTGTTTAAAGGTCAGAGCAAGGTGAGGCTCTTGCCCCTCGGCCGGCTAAGGAGCAGGAAGACGAAGAACCCAAGTCTCCATCCACTGAAGAGGAAGGCGACGACTGCTGTGTCGCGATCAAGAAGGCGCCATTGCCTACGTCGCGTTCACATGAAAGCATCGCGACGCCCGTCCTGTCGCATTATCAGGTACGCCCTCCCCTTCACTTTTCCTTTCCAATGTAGTCAGCCCTCCATCTGAACATCAAGAGGCGACTGCATTGGTGGCGATCACGGTCAGTTCCTAATCCCTACATCTTCACATCAATTCAAAAGGGGATACAAATCCCGTGATTACAGTCATCAGGGATCCTATCAATTCATCCAATTTCATTATGGATAGGTCTTTAGAGTCCTCAATGACAGTGGCCTTAGTATGCCAAGAGGATGGAAGAGACCAAAGTATCTTCCTTACTAAGTCACTCTCACTGTACTCTTTCTTAAGACCTTTCAAACCATTGATTATAATCATGAATCTAGCAATCATGTCTGAAATTGTTTCTTCATTTTTCATCTTAAACATTTCATATTCAAACACAGGCATGCTAGCCTTAGTTTCCCTTACCTCGGATGTACCTTTATATATCAGCTCCAATTTGTCCCACATTTCCTTTGCAAACTTGCATGTGGAGACTCTTGAGTATTCCTTCGGATGTGCAGTGCATTGCATCATGTTCAACGCGCTCCAGCTCAAGGTTCCCCTGCGTATCTGTTCCCATATCCAGGTGTCTTCATCAGTGGGCGGCTCATAGGGTCCCTTGCTTACTATTTTCCACAGCTCATAGTCTTGAGCTCTCAGAAACACCTACATGCGGTTTTTCCAGTAAGTATAGTCAGTCCCATCAAAGAAGGGAGGCCTAGACACTGAGTGTCCTTCAGCCATTAAGCCTTTGTTAGTTTCCATTGAACAGAATCTCTCCTGATCGTTAGATTAAGTAATAAAAGCTGTAAAATTGGAGAAACCTCGCTCTGATACCAATTGAAAGGTGTGCGGAATTACCTAAAGCAGTAATCTAGAGGGGGGGTTGAATAGATTACTAGCAAATAAAATAAATTAACCTTCTTTTCAAGATTATGACTAACTTAAAGAAGATTTAAATTGATATGGATCAAATTGAAACTTCAATGTGTGTGTAGGGTGTGCCTAGGAAATTAGAAGTGTGACAAGTGTGTGAACAAGTGATCGTGCCTAGCATACATCTAACGTAAGATCATGCAAACCATAGGACACGAGGATTTAAGGTGGTTCGGACTACACAACTCGTGTATCCTACGTCCACCGTCCACACACACACACACACACACACACAGAAAACTGCTTATCAAGCATGTTCGACCCAACAACAACACACACACGATGTCTGAGACAAACACGCTCTTAGATCCACCACACACACGTGGGGTTGAGCACAAGGAACGATCAAACCAACAACACACACACAAGTGATGGAAAATAGAATGAAAGAAGAGTTCAGAGTTGAAGAACAAATCCAAAGGTTGAACTCTTTAGGGTGTTCGTTTAGAAGAACTCCAAACTCCACGTCGATGAAGATCAGATGATGACAAAGCTTGAGGTTCGAGGACGAATCAGCTTCAACTTTTCTACAAAATGGATCTCTCTTGAACAGACTGGAGACTTGAAGCAGAGGAGCAAAAAACCTTCTTGATCTTGTTCTTTGCTTAGGGTTTTTGTGTGGAGGCTTCTTGCCACGAAAATATGTCCATATGATCTATATATAGTAGTGTTCAAATCTTGAGATTCGTGAGAGAAGAGAACACCCTAATGCAGATCACATCTTGGTCACATGTTGTAACTTAACATCCAGCTATCGACAGATGCCTTATGGTTGTCGACAGGTACTGCTGCAGACCTGGCTTCCAAAACCATGTTTCTGGCTGGAATGTTGGGCTGTCGACAGGAGACCTCTTGCTATCGACTGGCAAACTTGGTCTGTCGATAGCTGAACTTTGTCTGTCGATAGCTACTGGTTTTTCTTGTCTTCCAAAAGCTTGTTTGCTCACTGTCTTCACTGGCTGTCGACAGATGGCTTCATGCCTGTCGACAACTAAGTACTTCTTGTGTTTTTCAGTTCTTTTTGCACTTGAGTTTTGTTACTTGTATTGTGCTTTCATTCTCACCTACACAAAAGACATTCCAAGTAAGATATCATGAAAGCATATATAGTCATAGAGTCATATCATTTGATCATGTCTTCTTAACATCAATTCTGTCATTATCAAAAACATTTAGGCATTTAACCACCAAGCCAATCATCATACAAAGCATAACCCAACACTGTTAACATGGGAGAGGCTTGTGCGGGTCTCACGGCGACTTGGACGCTGAAGGAGGACGGTGGGTGTTCTGGGCTGCTGCTTTCCCCGGGGCAGATCGTGAGGATCTCATGCGCGAACAAATAGAGATATGGGCGTGAGAGGAGAGAGGGCGCGATGATGAGATGAGAGGGTGAGCGGTGAGTAGTAAGACGCCTCGTGTGTGGATAAGTTCATGCGTAGAGGGAGTTGCTGGGGTTTAATTTGTTTAGATTTAAATGGGGTTGGGTTGGTCTATTTTATAGGGTATGGTGTTCGGTTTAAGTGGATTTAAATATGTTTGGTTTGCATGGGTATCGGTTATGTGTTGATTTTTTTATGGTGGTGTTGCGGTTTTGTGTTAACGTGGGTATGTGAATTGGATTTTATGGGTCTGTTGGTATTTTTTATGGGTAGATTATATGTATAGGTTTGGTTTTATTTTATGTGGGTTTACGGGTTATGTAATGGGTACGATTATAAGTATTATTATTATTCTTTAATGGGGTGGATTTTACATGGGATTTAGTTGTGGTTTTAATTATTTTGAATTTTTTTAGATGGGTGACAGAGGTTTAGGTTGTGGGTATGGCTTTTATTTATTTATTTATTAGTGATGGTGTTGGATATTGTTTTATGTGGATTTTATGGAACTCAGCTATGGGTATGGGTTTTGTGATTTTTTTATTATTTAGTTCATTTTATTTAGATTTGAAGTGGGGTTTTAGTTGATGGGTACGGTTAGTTTATTTATTGAGTTTTATGTGTGAGATATATTTTAATTGTTGTTTTTTTATAGATTTAGATGGTTGTGCTTTTTAATTAATTAATATTTTATGGGCTTGGTTAATGTTGGTTTAAGTGGTGGTGATGGATTTTATTTTATGTGGGTTTTACAGAATATGTGATTTTTATTTATTTGGATTTTAAGTTGGGTTTAAGTGGATTTTAGTATGGCACCAAGCACACACACAGGAGACAGCTAGAAAGTGGCGGAAATGGCAAGCACACAAGCATCGCACACTATGCAAGAGATAACGACAGCAAATGCTAGCACCATAAAAAGTGTAGGTGACATACGACTATGTCGCCAAAAGATCTTGATGATAGTGAATTTTGCAGCTCAAAATGATAGGTGACCAACCTCTTGTCATCATAAATTTAGCATCGACAACTGGGCCCGCCGACAAGGGCACGAGCTACCCTGGAGATCTTAATGGAGATAACACTACGCCTAGCGAATAATGGATCTAATGGGCTAAGAAATGAGCTATGCGAGGATGGTCACAAAATTCGCGTCTACAAGCGCTAACAAGAACACAAACTGGTGTCGACCTGATCTTCATCTATAGTCGACCTTTTGAGATTCTTTCTTTTTAGCGCTAATAAGAAAACTAACTTGTGTCGACCTGATCTCTGGGAAGTGTCGACTCAAGTGGTTCACTAAGCTCCAATAAGTCACACACTGAGCCATGTGTGTCAACCTTTAAAGCATCATGAGTCAACACACAAAAGAACTTTTGACTTTGTGAATTTTCCTGTCATTAGAAAAATATGTGTTAAAGAGTTCTCAAATAATTATGACAATTTTGGTTGGTTTATGTCATCATCAAAACCAGGGACACAAAAATCTCCCCCTTTTTAATGATGGCAACTATGATTCATAGAAATGAAGTTTTGACTTTGGTTTACATGGTCATCACACAAGTACACAAGTCATCACACAAGCACAAGCATTCCACACAAAAACAATGCACACATGATATGATGCAACATAGATGATTCCATTTCATGTAAGATTTTTACAAAATGCTACATGAATGAAGCATCTGGAAGCATCTGAACATTACAGATAGAAACATCAAAGACAAAAGTCTCTCTATGAAGAGTCTCCCCCTTTGACATTATCAGAGCATAAGAATCACTACTGAGGGGAAGCAGGAGGTGGAGGTAGATGAACAATGAGCTTCTGCTCAATCCTTGCCAATCTTGCTTCCAGATCATCATAGTTGTCTCTAAGATAGATCGAAACGGCATTCAATCTAGTGTTTAGAAAGTGGGTCATTTCCTCCAATTTATCAGATACAAGAATAGAGATCTGATCTACACCATGAGGCATGGGTGGTGCAATAGTAGAAGAAGTAGCATGGGTGCTTTCAACTGTCTTTGTGTCTCCATGAAGTTTCCAGACTTGGTCAAAATCATGTCTCATGGATCTAAGATGACCAGACATGGCTATATGATACTCTCTGAGTGAGTTCAGACTACTAGCCATTTGAGTGTAAAAACTTTTTACAGCTGGAATATCATCTAGCTTTTCTGATCCCTTAAATAATGTCTCTTCAACTGACTACAACTTCTCAAAGATCTGAGCTTGAGTATATGCTGCATAATTAAACACTTCTCCAATCTTTTCAATCAGCTTATTGGATCTTAAAGCTGCAAACCCTGCTGCCTGTACTTGTCTGTCTATGTTTTCAATGAGCTGTTTTTCAATTTCTTCCAATCTACTCTCAAATCTCATTGACTGTTCTTCAACCTTAACATTTAGCTGGCCAACAGATTCATGAATAGATGCAAATTGTTCCTTAAAGAACTGTAATTGTTGTGGAGGAATTACAAATTCAGTTTTTGATGTTGAAGGTTGAGCATGCTGAGTAGTAAAAGTGTTTGGTTGAGTGTGGGTAGCAGGGGAAAATTGAGGTGGATCTACACCCAGGTCATCAAATCTTGGAAGTGGAGTGAAGGATCTAGGAGCAAAAGATGGTGTGGGTGAAGGATTATCCTCTGCCATCTAATATCTTTGATTATCAAAATCATATCCCTGTTGTTCAGAATAGGACAGACCTTCATGCTATTCTTGAGATGGTTGTTCCACAACAAATTCTTCAGGCAGATTAACTTGGGAGGGAGTTGGTCCTCTCACCAACTGGACTTCCAGTTTAAGTCACATGAACTTCACTATATATGCCAGACAATAGATATTGTATTTTGGAATTGTTTTTGATTTTTTGTTCTCAAGAAGGATCTTGGCTTTCAAAAAAATGCTAGACAAATGGGCTGCATATGGCAGACTTCTTCTGAGCTCAGGTCTGGTGGATTCATGAAGTAGCTGTCAAAAGATAGTTGTCAAGTTTTCCTTCTCCCTAGTGATTAGACAGTAGAGAAGAAATCTCTGAAGGTCTGTGACTTTGTGTCTCCCTCCTCCTTGAGCTGTCAAAATAGTAGTGCAAATGTGGTGAAGCACTCTATTCAGAGGTGAGAATTTGTTTGCATTGATGTTGGACACCCTTGTCTGAATAATTTTTTCTTTATCATGTTCTAACCCTGTCCTAAGGGAGTATGCTTCATGTAGATAGAAATTGTAGTCATGTGGATTATGACCTTCATTTGGAACATCCAAGGCTTCACTCACAAAATCTGTGGTGAGAATTATGGGAATCCCTCGAACATTGAACTCGAAGGTGTGTTTCTTGCTAACCAAATTTTTATAGAATTCTTGAACCAAGATTTGATAAAAAATTCCATGTTCACTAACAAAGCATGTCCAACCATGAAACTCAATCATATCTAATAGTTCTGGAAAAATACTACGCATACCTTCATCACGAATATCCATAGTTCTCGGATACAAAATCTATTTCTCTTCAGTTGTTTGTAGGACTGCCTCCTGAGCCTAACTACTCTCAATGTCAGTATTTGTTGCCCTTATTTTTATTCTAAGGGTTGTCCTATGCTTTATGATTTAGACTCACTACTTACTGCTGTCCCAGGCATGTCCCCAATATCAGTTTTAGCCCCTTGAGAATTTTCATTTTCAGACGAATCTGTACCAACTGGAGTGTTGTCACTGGACTCCTTAGAAGGTGAAACTTCTTGATCATTTGAGCCTTGATCATCAGAAGATTGGTTTGAACCCTGAACATTAGGGTTTTTTTCTCCAAAGTCTTCAGAACGCACGACATGAGATGTTTGCACATTTTCACCCTCGTCGGAACTGCTCAGATCAACAAACTCACTCTTCTTTTTGCCCTTGGAGAAAGTCTTCTCCTTAGCCGATCTTGGATGCGAGAATCGTCGACTGGAAAAAGAGGGAACTGCAGGCTTCTTCTCCTATGGTGCTGAACTCTTTCCACTATCCTTCCTTGCTTTGGTACGACGTTCGAAAGAATCTAGTTCAGCATCCTTCTACTTGTCACCATGTCATGCAGACAACTTGGGCGCCATGATGAAATTTGAGAGATGGAGGAGAATCTTTGCAGACACAGAATGAGCCTTTGTGGACAGAAGAAGAGGAAAAACACTTTGATTGAAAAGAGTTCGAACGGGCACATGAGTTGAGACTATTTGGAAAAGAGGAGCGTCGAGCGTCGACCTGCCCTAGGCGATACGTGATCATGCGGAATAGTGAAAAGTAACATGTTCCAATGAAGGTAATGATCAAGATGTGTCGACACTAACAAAACATGTGTCGACTCAAGCAAGAAGGATTCAGTGAATTGTTCAGATAAAAGAGGATAGGAGCAATTTACCATGATTAAAATGAATATTTGGGAAACTTCGAGGAAGTTAAATGAGTTATGCTCTTTCCTCACTTTATACTCCTCTTAGTGAAATTGATGGTTTGAAAGTTATAAGCTTTACTTTATCCAATTAAGAGACACTGAAAGATTAAGAGGCATAAGTAATAGAATAAAAAAATTCTTGCAAGTGAAATTGCGGTCTTATTAACTCTTACTCAGCACATGTAAAAAGGTGACCCTGGATAGATATTAAAAAAAATTCAAGAGGTATTGAAATAAAACTATCTTGAGATTTTTCAGTGATTTGATATATATATATATATATTTATTTATAAAATGATGAACGTTCAGATTTACCCTTTCTTTTTCATGCAAGAGCTCATGCTTTTCACACACCGGAGCTCCTGATTACTCCAGTGACGTAATCATCCTATCACAAGAGTTGTTTGTGACCTTTCATGTGAGGATACATGTTGGTTAGACACAAGAATCCCCAATTACTCAGTAAGCACAAAAAAAATTTATGAACCCTGAACAGAATTAACCATCTCGTCATGACAAATAATGAAATCAACTGATTTGATCAGGATTGACAGTTTCTCAGAGCCTACTCATTGTTCTGCAACAACAAAATTTTTATAATAAAATTATTGAACACCTTTTACAACTCAAGAGAAGTTTGAAACCAATACAACTCAGACAATTTTTAGTATTTAATCGGAGAGACAAGAATACACAAGAATTTCAGAAGTGAGTAGGAAGCAATTTTCACTTAGTACAATGTTTTAAGAAACTATTATTTAACCTCTTTTAAGTGTTTTTAGTGAATTTAAAGGTTAAACTCAGTAGATTATAAATAGCAAATAATTTATTTTACTCTTAGAGATAATGGAGATTAGAGTATAAGGATTTTAACTCCCCCTGAAGAGCTGCCCAAAAATAAAGATATTCACAGTTAAATTACTCCCACTCAAAAATGAATCTATGTGAGAAGAAGAAGAGTGATCAGAAGTTGGAAAATTGAAGAGAATTCAGAATCAATGGAATTAGTGTTGACTCAGTTACCATTAGTGACAACCTTATTCAAGCCAAACCACAATCTTTCTGAAGGAATCTTTCTTCTCAGATAGCAGTTAATGTGGATCCAATCTTCCAAGCTTTTCTGACAACTCTGAATCCTTAAAACTTCTCTTTATAGACAATGAATTCTTGAAACAACCATATCCTCACCAAATACACCAAACATTGATTTGAAGTGATCAATCAGCAAGCATTATCAACTCATATGACAAGAAATCAATCAAGTAAAACATTTACATACAATTCATCAAACAATCAGTCATGAATCAAATAAGCATAGTCCAAGTTCACTTCTTAGAGATGAAAATCTTTCATTACACAAGGGTTTTGTAAAAATATCAGCAATTTGCTTAGTTTTCAATGAAATGCAGCTCAAAAGAGTTCTTGCTGACCCCAACTCTAAGAAAAGGATGCCTGATTTCTATTTGCTTAGTCCTATAGTGCTGAATTGGATTTTTAGCCAAATCTATTGCACTACTGATATCTCACAATATTGGGACATATCCAAGATGCTACGCCCCGCAATTTAGTAGCAGAATAAATATCGGGATGCGTGAACGATACGAATATAAGTATCACAGTTGAGTAATGCATAGTCATAATTAAATGTAACATCATACTTGAGACAGAAATAATGTCAACTATAATACTCCTAATTCCATTTTCATTCAACTAATTAAAAACCTTACATCATCCGAGCCAACCATAGTGCCCATTATTCAAATATAAACTCCTTGAAAACGTTTCACTATTACATAAGCTACTCAAGCATCTATTCCTAATCTTTCAACTCCTCATATCATGGGTGCTCTTCACTCATGCCCTGCCCCATCAGTGTCCACGAACTCTTCATCACTACCTGAAATGTTTAGGAAGATATGGGTGAGCGAACTAGCTCACTAGGATTTACATCTCCATGTGCGGGCACTAATATACATGATTAACATTTTCAATAGGCAAGATCTGAATATGAACATGATCACAATGCATGCATTTCTAACAAGTCGAATGGCATAATAGAATAGATATCATAATGGAACAAATACTTAATTTCATACACATTGGACAGGTAATTCAAGAATAGAATTCGTATCACAAGGATTTCAAGAATGAGTCAGTATCACACAAACAAGAATTTGGCAATATTCACACATTCACGTGATCAGACGTATCATATCAAACTTATCACATCATATCAAATGAAGGCAAATTCACACAAATCCTACACACATGTCAGTGCCATGCCATGCACCACAAGTCCATACTCCCGCAGTTATAAGTACGTTGGGGTGCTCCTCCCCAAGACCAGACATGGCTCTTATTGCACAGGCATTAGTTAAATGGACCGAAGTCCCACGTTGTCCCGATTAAACATATACATATTATGGCCACGGAATTTCAATAACAAGCTTATTGTAATAATGACATGATCATTCATAGAGTCAAGGTAAGACAATAGCTCAAGAGATCAATTGGACAGCATAACGACGTATCTTATGTTTCATAATTCATTTAGGTCTTAACAAGAGGATGACTAATGACAGATCGTACACGGTACAAGTGCTCTCTATCTCCACGGTACATCATGGTACAACCAACTCGGTCTCTATGAGGGAATCCATAGAGTACGGAGACTTAGAAAGGTCTTAGGGAAAAGATCGTTAGTTTGCCAATACGGAATGACCGGCAGAGAGCTCCCAAATCCCCAAGAAGGGTGTGCCTAATCATGTAAATGTGTAAGAGACATGTCACGGATCTTTCCTAAACATGTATGCAATTGATGAACAAATAATGGAACATCGGAAATCACATAAATAAAGAAAAACCCACATGCAAATCACGATAGAAAACTTAACTAAACAAGTCCATTCTAATCATGTATTCATCACATATTCATAACACATACTTATTATGACAACTTCATATCAAGGTAGATCACAAGAAGATAATAAAATGAATATAAGATCAATCACATAGTACACCTTAGAATCATATTCATGTCATTACCATTTTCAAATGGGTTGATTACTTTTAGGCCAATGCACACTAAGTGACATGCTTACAGACTAATAGATTAATTATGCTGACTGACTAGCCAAAAAGTAAAGTCTCGGGTCGGTCTTTGAATCGCGTCCTACACAGTAGACGCTTTTCATAACACGGTGTACAGTCAAACAGGGCCAACTGTGAAGAATCTAAATCGCGGCGGCGTAAGTGGTCACCTTTTTCCTTGAATCGCGACGGGATACCCCGTCGCATTCATGAAAAGCATTAAAATACTAATATAAAAATTGGCGAAAAAATTTGAGCGGGAAAACATGTAGAATCATGTCGGGGATTCCTGCCGCGAATCAGACTAGTGCAGAAATCCACGCGGCGCGTAGCCCCACGCGGACAGTTGATTGGTCAGACCTAGAATCGCATCAGATCTCACGGTCATGTTTTAGGTAATCGTGACGGCAGGAATCGCATCGCCTGGACCGGCCGCGATTCAAACCTCAAAACCAAAAATGCGGGAACAGGCAGCGATCCTCTTACAATGCTTATATCTCTCTATCTACTGACATTTAGAGAAAACTTTCAACATAAAACATGACGAGGACGACTAGTGGGAGGACTTTTATGTTGTGGGTTGGATCTAATTCGGTCTTAAATCGCATGCAACACACTAAGAATGCAAAAATAACTAATCATGCGCGACTTCGGGAAAACACTTAGAACTCGACGTATACACCATGAAAATTGGGCAAATCAAGTGTGTATGAAACTAGACATGCAGCACTACAAGATGGTATAGGTTTTGTTTAGTCTTGGCCTGAGATCACCTACCTTTGAATGCTAAGAATTACTTGAAGGTTCTGGGTTGATGCAGTGGCTTGTGGAAGATGCTCTTCACGAATCCAAGCCCTAGGGTCATCCTCCTTTCTCCTGGGCGTTCTTCCCACATTCAGCAACGAAGGGAGCATGCTAAAGTCAGCCATAGAGGGTCGTATGATGGTTTTATAATGCTAGGATTGCTTAATTTTGAGTTTAGGGTTTCTAAATCTTGTGGTAGGAATCATACCATGACTAGAAATACCATATGAAGCTATTCCCATCTTAATCCAACACCAAATAGCAAGTAGTAGGGAGCAAATTTGTGCTCACATGTTGGGCTTAGATTTGAGCCATGATTAATGACCCAATTAATTCATGTTTAAGCTTAAACGACCCATTTTACTATTAGGTATTGGGTTAATACGAATTTTAAATATTATTTCCTTTTTATTTGACCACCTATTGGCCCAATAAACATGATTTGACCTCAAACATAGATTTTACTTTAGTTCGTTATATTAAATAACCAGTTTCCGACATTATCGGGTTTTATCATCTTAAGTTGGAGATTATGGTTTTACTACCTTAATCATGCTTGTCTGACCCTAATTCCTTTACTATTAGTTGTATAACTTTATTTATTTTGTCTTCATAACTTTTTGTGTGATTCCGAAATGATTTATATCTATGATAATCACTTTTATCTTTATCGGGTTTATTCATCTTAAGACCTTGTTCAACATTGGCCACCCTGGTTATTTATGTCCAAACCCGTTTTCTTTACCGCTCCTTGAAATTTACAATTTAGTGTTCGCTTATCCTTTGTGACAATACTAGTGCTATCAACCTTTCCAAAAACCCAATTCAACATTCAAGAACAAAACACAGAAAAATTAGACATCACTTTTTGAGAGATGAGGTAGCCAACAAGTCCTTGGAGCTTAGCTTCATACCCACTCAAAAACAATTGGCAGATATCTTCATCAAACCTTTGTCTGAAGATATGTTCACATCATTGAGAAGAGAATTGGGCTTATGCAAAATGCAATGAAACTAATGCCCATTTTTAAAGTAAATGATCTTTGTGTGTAATGACTATGTGGTATATCAAATGGTGACATGTGGAAGAACAAGTCAGGCTTGTTCGGAAACTATCATTATGCGTGAGGAAACATCCTCCGCCAAGTATCCATAGTCAATTTCCACGTAAAGGTCATTAACTTCAAATGGGGCATTTAGTTTCTTTCAGTTTTGGCTCATTTACTTTTGAAATAGAATGAAATTCTGTGCTCGTATGCTTATGCATGTCTCTTCTTTGTGCAAGTGCTTGCCATGGATGTGAATATCATTGTTTGAATTGCTTGAAATGGTTGAATGTTGCTTCACACACATGCACACACTATGGGGAAGTAAGTTAAGGCTTGGTGAGTGAAATTCTTGAGGGCTACCCGTCATATTTAATGTGTCATTATCCCTCAATCATGTGGTTCAAATCTCTCTCAATTCAAACCCTTAAAACTGATTTATCAAGTACCTGTCGATAGCCAACATCCCAGCTGTCGACAGCCAAGCCTTCCCAGAACCCAGTTTCTGAAGAAATTTAGTATCTATCGGCAACCCCATTCGATCTGTTGACAGATAGCCTCTCCCAGAACCTTCATACTACTGGCTCTCAGTACCTGTTGACAGGTACATGCTTACTATCGACAGATACACATTTTCTGTGAATTCTTCATCTTTCATCATTCATTATTCATGAGTATGTTCATTCTCTTTGTGCAAGGAGAGAATTAGGACTTAATATTCATTACAACCTTTCATACTCACATAGCATTAAAGACATTGACTTAATCACAATGATTTTGAAATAATATTTTGTGCATGAGTCTAGGTTGTATCATCAAGAACACATTGAACAAATCTAATGATTTTAACCTAACTCACTTGAATAACTACCTTGTGGATGATCATGTTTCTAAAATGGATTGACAAGTAAGAAGTTTATTGAACGTAATGTTTTTACATTGGCCTTCGACCTTAAATAACCTTTGACCTTGATTTTCAAATTTTTTTAAAAAAGGGGAGAAAAGCTACCTATTTTTAAACTCAAAAGTTCAAACAAAAATTATATGAAATAGGACGAAGGCAGAGCAATGATGAGCAGCACTAAGGAACCGGGGACATGGGCATCACAAATGTCTGTCTTCGAGTCAAAAAGTCTATTAATTATCTCTACACAATGGTATGATGGTCACTCGCACTGAGTAACTGGGGGTACGGGCATCCCAAATATCTACCTTCACGTCAAAAGGTGAAAGTGATCCTATTTTCCACTTTTCCCTCATTAACTTGACAAAAAAAAAAATTCAATGCTAGAAATAGAGTGAAGCCTCCATGTTTTTAAATCAAGGGCAATATGTTGTTTATTGTTAATTGCTCATGTAGACATTACTTTCATGCACAAACTGAACATCACCCACAAAGGAACATGTTTTTCTACAACAGTTTTATTCAAAGGGGTTATCTTATTTTCATATGTTTTTTAATGATGTCTTCTAAATGCTACAACTTGAGATTCCAAGAGTATTATCTCTTAACCATTGTAGAATTTTTATGTGTCTTAATACTAGTGTTTATGACACTTTGTAGTGGGTATCAACCTATTCTCAACCTTGAAATCCCATTTGAACACTCATTACCTTTTTTCTTTTTGTGAAAATCCCTTCCAGAATAGGTTTGGCCCCTAGCTGTCGATAGGCGCCTGGGCATCTGCCGACAACCGATTTTCTGGGTTGTTAAGAAGCCTAACCGGCGCTACGTTTAGCTGGATTTTGTGGGTCCCCCTTCTTCCAAACTTTCTTTAAATACATCCAAAGGGGGAAACGCAACTCTTCACCCTCTCACCTTCCTCCAAAAGGTGCTCTCATCCCTCTCTCAACCCTAAACCCCTCTCTTTAGGGCGCCAATACCCAGAATCCTCTCCTTCTTGTCTCTTCTTCCTCATGTCTTCCTCCTCTTTCAGGATCCTCTCTTCCTCGTGCATCTCCTTCTCCATGGCTCCCAAGGGCAAACGTCTTGCCTCTCGTCGGCGTCCAATCTCGTCTGAAGTTGAGGAAGGCTCAGGGGAACCTGCAGAGCGTAGAAGTAAGCACCGGGATGACCGTCTACTCGAACTGCTCATTCCCCAAGATTTGCAACTCTCTCGGGTACGGGGATCCTTCACCAAATTCGTTCAGCCACGGTATGTGGACTTCAAGTCCCTGGAGGACATGTTTCCAGGACTGCAGCCCCTTTTTGACACCCAGGGCTGGACGGTGTTTCTATATTCTCACCTGTGCTATTCCCTGACCGCTGTCACCGAGTTTTTCAACAATATGGGGATGACCTCTAATATGGAGCTGTACACCACAGTGAAATGCACCTCCTTCCAGGTAACACCCAACCTCTTAAGCCGTGCTCTTCAAATTCCCAACTCCGGGGTTGGTGTTCATGTCTTCCATCCTTCTGCCTAGGAGTACTATACTCTCATCACCCAACAGCTCTATGATACTATCAAGGATCATGTCAAGATCAATGCAAACTCCTTCCCTCCTCTTAACCGTCTGATCCATCACATCCTCACCACTCTTGTTGCTCCCAAAGATGGAAGCAGGGAACTTGTCACTGAAGTCCACAAGTCCCTCTTCTTCTTCTTCCACAAGACAAAGTAAATCAACCTCCCTCAACTTATGGTAGACCTCATCAAACAATGCTTCACTAATCCCAAGAGGTCTATGCCATATGCCTGCCACATTACCTCACTCTTATCCTTCATTGACATTCCCATTTCTGATGATGAGTGCATAACTCTCATGTCCCATAGTGCATTCGATCTCGCTGCGGTCCATAGGATGGGTTACAAACTAGTTGATGGGAGAGTCACCAGGACTCTAAAGGGTAAGGATCAAGATGTTGAAGAAGAATTCATTGAAGATGTAGAAGGTGATAAACACTCACAACCAGAGCCCATGGATGCTCAGGGAGGTGACGCAGATGCTCCGGAAGAACAAGATCCACCGGCTAAAGCACCATCTGTTCGGAATTTCCTCACCGGTCAGATTGCTCATGTAACGACCCTCTTCATACCGGTACGATTATACCAATCCCCATCGGTATAAAGGGCGTCGTCACAGTGGGACATTTACCCAACACTGGTCGATAGGTTGATATGTACCTGGATAGCGATAGAGTACAGCGGAATAAAGTAAACAACTCAACTCTTAATCCGTTACCAACACACATTCCATAATCTAAATAGTAAGATAGAAAGACAATGTCCACATTAATACAAAATAAAGAGAGTTACAATGTCCAAAATATTGTCCATACAATAATCCTTGTTGTGCAAAAGAAAAGTACAACTGGTAACAGCTCCACAAAATAGTCTTCTAATGATGATCCTCGCCACGCTACCTTCTAGTACACGATACCTGTCAACCTGTACGCCGAAGCAAGAGTGAGTCCAAAGACTCAGCAAGCGACACTACTCATGATATACACATACAAGTCTTAGTGGTTTCTACATGCACTTTTACAATTAACAACACATAGCATGCTAGTCAATTCAAGTTTTCTACCTATCATGAAAGTTCTACAATTTTATACATAACTCATGCTTTCAGATTTGTAAAATGAAATTCACCTATCACATGATCTCTATTCCATTTGCTCAAGAACTTTAGTCTTTTAAAGAGCTAAAACATGAAAGCTATCGACATGAACAATTTACACACATGAAAGGGGACACAACTAGTATGGATTTCACCTAGTTTTAAACACATACACGAACCTTTTCACATGCTTTAGATTGCTGATTTTATATGATTCAATGACTATAAATCTACACATGAGAGCTACAATAATACATAAAACACATCATGTGAATCAAGTAATCAAGCTATCTTGCACTCATTTTCACTAATTATCCCTAACATGGATTCTAGGCATTTGTGCACACATAAGCATGATAATGACAACATGAGTTTACTGATTTCACATGGTTTCCAATAACACATTCTCACATTCTCGGTTTCACATGATTTCATACTTACTCATTCACGTTGTTCACTTTTACACATTTGACACGTACACATGTTCACACTTATACAATTTACTCATTTCCACATCATTTTCTCTTTCACTTTCACTTATCACATATCATATCGATTGCACTTACCACGTGCGTCTTGGGCACTTACCACGTGCCATATTCACATATTTCACATTTTACTCATTTTTCATTACTTAAACAATTTGCCATGACACATAGTCCTAACCACCAGTAGAGGACACTAACAATATCTCATAGCTCGTGCTCATTCCTTAGCACAGCTCTCAACACAACTCATTACACAACACATGACACAACACTTACACAACTCATACACATACTCACCACCTAGGCAATACAGCGGTGAATCTTGGTAACTGCGCAGACCGGGAGAAGCCCTCTCCACCCTATCCAGTGGTACTTGTCCACCTCCGGGGTTTTCCCAATGCCTTTGGGACAAACTTGTATCACATGGAGCCTTTTATAGGGACTTTTCTATATACGGCTCCCGATGCCTCTAGGGTAGCAGTGTCACATAGGCACAACTTTTACACTTTTACACATTACCGTTTTACACATGGTTTTACACATAACTCTTCTCATTTCAATCACTTTCTCACTCACATGAACATTTCTGTTTTTCCTTAACATGGTACTACAGAATTTCAAGAGTTTAACATACAGTAACCACACTAATCATGTTGGTTTTAGACCATAACAAACCACATTACAATTATATGCACGAATTATCACATTTCATATGAAAACACATAACTTTTTATTTACTGTTCCAATTGACCTGAAATTTTAACCACATGCTGTTTTAGGGTTCAAAATCATACTCTCAATTTTCAGATTTTTATGAGCTAAATAGGATTTACAGAAAATCAAACACCTAATTAGCATATTATTCACAATTGAAGCTAACATGGGTCTAACTCATTTTACAATTCATCCACTTACTGTTTTGCACAAAGACTACTAATACATGCATGATTTTAGAATACAACATCACCCTAATTCACACATCTACAAATCAATTACCACCAACCACTTTTGCATGTTTTTAATTTTTACCGAGCCGAACTTATTCGAAATTTTCACAAGCATGCATAATTTCCAAAATTTCAGTGCATACATACATGCCCCACAATTCTTCATGAATAGACTGAAAACAAGACATTTAACTAATCCTAATCATGGAACATTAATTTGCCAAATTCTCTACAAGTTATGCTCACAAGACTAAAGACACCATTTTCCACATTCACCATCACACACCACACTCATCCACACACCACAAATGATAACATACGTAGCGTATAGGAATACCATATATCCTCATCTCGGAAATCATAACGAAATTAACGTATAAGAGGGACAGAACAGCTCACTGTTCTGTCCTGAAGAACTAGACGGCGGTCTCTGGCCACTGACTCAGAGTCGGCGGCATGGTCGATGGATGCCAAGGAGGAACTGGGCGTCCAGAGACCTTGCCGTCTACTCAGGTCTGTGCAGAAACACAGACCCGAGCTCTAAATCTTGGGTGAAATGGAGGGTCTAGGACTCGAGATAAATTCCATAAAAATGTTAAAAACCTCCTAGACTCATACGGGGACACCATAGATAGGTCACTTGCCTCTCTAAAATTCCTCCAAGGGATTTGTGGCTCGAAGAAGACCTCCTTGGGCAGTTCCAAGAAGTTGCAGAAGTGCCTCCAAGATTGCCTTCCTCCGGGTTCCTGGGTGATCTCCACGCCGAGGGGATGATGGGGAAGCCTTCTCCTTTGCTTCAGCCTCCTCCTTGTTGCAGTAGATCTCCAGATCCAGCTTCAAAGGGTCGGATTTGAGGGTTCTAGAATGGGGTTTTCTCACAGAATGCTCTAGGGTTTTTCTTTCTTCTCCTCTCCTCTTGCAAGGGTGAAAATGAGAAGTGGGGAGAGGCCAATTCGGGTTCAGGATGTAGAGAGCCCCTCACCCACTCACCATGCCGATTAGATAGCCTTAGATCCGTTGGGGAACATCCCCCAATGGGTGGCCATGCCTTGTTTCAGAAGACAGCAGCTCTGCTGCGCATGCAGGTCAGAGAGGTTGACGTCCACATCGCTGGACGCCTGGGTCAGGCTTGGCGTCCACGTCTGGACGTTGACTCCACCTTGGCGGCCAGAGGTTGACGCCAAGGTGGCCTTTGGCCAGAACCTTAATTTATGCAGAAACTATGCATACCAAGCTTATATACAAGCAATATGTATATGGTATTATACTCATACTATCACCAGGCAATACATACCTTATTTATATTTAATATAAACACATGCACATTAATTATACTAATTAATATGTACATAAATATCTATTACATACACAAGCATACATAAGCATACTAAGATAAAATGTACGTAGACACCTACCTGTACGTACGTGATATTTTACACATGTATGACTCAACACACGGCAATTTAAATGACGAGAATTATGAGGGCTTCGCAAATCATTAGGAGGTGATATGATTTATGCTAGCTAGGAATAATCCATTCGATAAAATAGTCCTCGCATACACACACTTGATTTGTATATATATAGTATACGCACACTGGTGTAGCATACTTATGTACATTATGCTTGGAATAGATGGGTACAATATGCGCACCGGTAATTAGATTAACTTACACAACTTTACCTAACATTGCTTAAGTATTACATGTATAGGATTTCTTAATATATATACTATATGCATAATTTATCCAATTGACTATTCTCACCTAATCATCATAAAGATACATGCATCTTATCCATGAGGAGTATAGAATCCCAATGTAAACTACTAAACACACCTACCATGCTTGAACTCTTTATGCATATGCAAGCTACATGCAAATAGTACAATGCATTACACATTATGCATGTAGAATAGGTATAACACGCATGTACACATATATACATTCTTCAATATTTAGATAGCACACACATTGTACTATTCAAGTATCCTAAGTCAGAGATTCTTGGTATTCATAATACACTTCTAATTAGCTAATTGTTCACTTCCACATTAATCATCATATACACCTATGTATACATATATAGATATTCGCATATGCTCATGTTCAAAAGAAGGATAAAACTTATAGTAGGCACAATGAAATACGCATGCTAAGCACACAACAACCGAACACCCAACACACCATTCATATACATACAGATATATAAAGAGAGTAAAAATCCGGGGTCTTACAGCTCAGATGCAACAACTCTTCACTACTGGCTTTGATGAACTCAACGCCCGCATGGACACTTTTGATGCTTCCCACGCCAACATTCAGCAGCAGCTTGAAACCCTCTCGAAGGAGTTTCATGACTTTTGTCATCCCACTGCTCCTGGGAATGACGATGTTTAGCATGTCTAGGGTCGAGTTTGGGGTCAAGTAGTTCTTTTCACTTGTCTTGAGTCTTGAATCTGTTAGCTATGTCATTTCTTTCCCTTTCTCTTTTGCTTTTGTTGTGTCATGTACTGGATACATTTTGAACTGTGTAATTCTCACTCCAATCAATGAATTCACAGTTATTTACTTATTTTTATCTATGTGTGCATGATTTATCTTTTTGAATGTTGTCAATAGGGAGAGAAACATCTGTTGCCCAGCTAGCAAGCACAGAGGGGGGTGAATAGGATTCTTAAAACTTGATTATCTAAAACCTGTCAACAAAAATGTTCAACACAAACCACTACGATTGTTTGTTAGTGATTGAAATAAAGAAGAGATGACAATCACAAACATGCAATCACACAACAGAAGGATTTTATCATGGTTCGGACCTCCTCTTCAAAGGAGTCCTACGTCCAGTCCCTGAGCAACAACTCAGGATTTCACTACCCAAGGGTACAATCCCCCTCAAGGACACTTACACATCCAGCTGCAGCTGGCCTTCTCTTCACAACCCGAAGAGGAAAAACAACACTGTAATGACCAGACCTCCTGGACCCCCGCCAGGAGCCCCGAAGGTCGCGCTACCACCCACGGATGCGAAGACTCGGAAAGGTTAGAATTTAGTCCAGTGAGATAAGAAATGAATTCAAATAACTATAACCAGAAAGTTCATACATTAATAAGGAAATTATGTACAACATGTCCCAAATAAAAGTACAGGTATAGAAAGAAAGGCACTGTCCTTAAGGGGCATACCCCGAGGACTTCCAAAAAGGCCACTCTCAACTAACGGTACAAAGAGCACTCACGCTCACAACTCACACTACTGGCAACGCACGGCGAACAAGATGCCACCACGATCGTCCGACAACGAACTCCTGCGACAGCGAGTCCCTACCTGAAGAGAGTAGGGGGTGAGCCTCGTGAACAAGGCTCAGTAGGGATTACCAGTCCCTCACCAGCCAGAGCAGTAGGAACTCCAACAAAGCAGAAGAAAAACTACTCTACAAAGCAGTAAAGCGAGAAACGCCTACCATAGAGTACTACAAAGCCGCGGAAATAGAGAAATGCCTCGACCACAACTCGGGTCAAGCCAAACACGACTCCCGCAGAACCAGCGGAGTCAACACATGCGGAAGCAACTAGAGCAATGCCATGACCCGCAAGCAGGGTCGGGCCAGAGCAACACAATGCGGAAGCAAACCCTCGGCACATCCGCTGAGACAAAGAACCTCACAGAACACCGAAGCGACCACGTGAGACCAAAGTCTCACGACACAAGCACCCAACATCCCAGACCTCCACGAGGTCGGGAAGGAACAACTAGGTGTCACCATGAGAGACACCGAACAACCATGTGAGAAGCAACGTCTCACCATAGGCACAGCCACCTCAGACCTCCACAACGTCGAGGGCTCACAAGCAGAACCACCCTAAACCCTAGACACGCCACAAGGTCAGGGAACTACACCTGCCGGTGCCACCAAGGACGGCACCAAAGAATGAGTTACTGAAACAACAGTCGGGTGCCCACTCAAGGCACCCCGAGAGAACCTGTAGAAAGTAGAAACCACTGAACACGGCCCACGAGGCCAATCAACAAAATCCAAGGAAGCGAGACATGGCTAGCCTACAACCACCATGTAATCCAGGGTGACGAGAAACCCAATCTCGGAACCAGCGCGAAACATCGTCACAGTAAGAGCAACCAAGCCACTGCCACAGGCAGCTAAGAGAGGGACATACAGTCCACCCCTCTTTCTTGCCAGCCGCTGACTCCTGCCTATGACCTCCCTAGGTAGAGTGAGGCTAGCGAGTCACAACAAGGATCGCAACCAGAAACACCACAGTCCGGCCGAACTACGGCCCCACGCCTGACCTCCCTACGCGGCTCCGGAACCAACGCAGAGTGAGGCAGTAAGATGGACTAGCTGGTCCACACCGGACGAGTGCCTGAACTACCTCGGAGACCCAGACCAGCTAAGAGAGCTGTACAAATGGCTCACGCCGCTGCCCCCATCGTTTTCCCCTCTGCTCCGAGTCCGCCACTCTAGACCGGACTCGAGCACGCCCATCGCCTAGAGAGCTCTCTCTGACACAGGAGCCCAGGAATAGGGGCCCTAGGTAATGGTAAAAACCTGTCTCATGGACAAGCCCTCAAGTGCCGAGCACACGGGCGAAAGAGAACTGGCGTGGCAACCACCAATAGAAACAGTACAACTGGCTTGTAACCAAGACAAGCCCAGCAGGCACAGGCATGCATGGCACGGCCCGAGAAATCAGAACACCACCAGGCAGAACAGAAACCAACGCTCTGCTAATAATCGATTGGTAGTCAGACCATTGATTATTAGACAGACGCGAGCCTCCTAGTGATGCTGCTAGGACACGACCATGAAGGTGTCACCCTCGGTCAGTGAACGCAGGGAGGCAACCTGCCACGTTCCTACCAGAAGGTCCAGAGGGCAACCCTACCATGGGGCACAAGCGACAGGCCAAATGGGCCACAAAAAGACCTACGGCAACACAGGTCTTGTCGCGCCCTCCTAGCCTATCGCGATCACATCGATATGGTCAGGGCCACCACGATAAGCGCCCTGTTGCAACGGGGAAGCGGGTCACGACAACAGAGCTATCGTGACAGGAAAACAGGTCGTGACACCTTTGTCGTGACAGTCGACCACGCCGTGACAGCAACCCTGTCGCAACAAGAAACAGGGCCGCGACATGACCCTTATCGTGATGGCCACCCGCGCCGCGATAAGGTCGCGTCGGACCGGGGGACACCTTATTTGATGTCGCGACGTGCCCGGCGAGCGCGACATCAGTTGGAAGGCCGACCACTGGGATACCACATCCCGAGTTCTCCCACACGCTACAAACACTAAAACCATGGGGAGGGGAGCATGGTGAAAGCAGTAAACATATGCATTCCACAACATGGACTCCCAATCCACACCAACAAGACAAGAAAGGGCACAAGAATCCCTACAGATTTAGACGAAACCGAACACCCAAGGGGCCTTCACAATGAGCTCGCCACCTCCTCCATGCTCCCACGATGCCGCTCCCGCTCCGCACGAGCCGCCGCCCCTCCGCCACAAGATCCAATCGCTGGAGAAGAGAGGGGAGAAGCCTCTCCACCTCGGAGAGGAGAGGAAAGGAGGAAAAGGGACAAGAAGGAAGAAGGGGCGTCGACCAAGGCTTTTAGCCTCCGGGCCCCAGAACGCGACGGCTGCCCAGACCACGACCAGAACGCGCCCACCCTAGGCGCCGTGACAACCTGACAGGTTAGTCTGCCACGCCTGCCACTCTGACAGGCGTTAGACGACCAAAAAAAAGAAAGCAGTCGCGACCCGTTGACCAGGAGCGACATGAACGCAACGTTGAAGGCAGTCGCAATAGGGATGATTGTCGCAACGGGCACCACCGTCGCGACAAGGCCAGTCATCCCACACACAATGAAAGGCCGGAAAGACCGAGATGTTACAATACATCCAACAAAAAAATAATTTCGTCCTCGAAATCAAGGGCGAAACCCGGTCAGAGAAAACAACAGGTGCAAAGGACCACTAAGTCACACTGCGACTTCCCGGTGGTCACCACCACGACCCTGCCACAAGGGAGTGCCTAACCAGACATCTGACAGCTCATAGAGTGTACAGCAACCGGCACAGAGCACACAAACAGATGTCGACAACTCCACAGGCGCGGCGCTCACCAAGCTGACCAGAAAACAATGAAACTGCCAGCCGGAAACCACGCGATTGAACCCTCAACGGACCACACCATTGAGACCAACCGGTCAGTAACTCACTCTGTCGCGAACGACAGGACAGAGGTCCCAGCTACTAAGGACAACTGATGAAAATGCCAAGAGGTCATCCTCAAGACTCCGCTAAATGGCTCTGTATAAGTAGCAACTGCTAGCAAATACGACAAGGCCAAACGAGAGCTTCTTACCCAAAACCAAGCGGAAAACACACGTGGAGAACCCACGATGCGCAAGGCAGTGTCCCCCGGCACCACTAGATCTCACCCAGATCATCCTTGTAGTCCGACAAGGACACACAACGACTGTGGAGCCATAGAAAGCTAAAACACTTGCTCACAGGCACACGCATAGAGGAAAAACCCAAGAAGACGTCTGATGTTGGCAAGGCCAAGCAACTCAAGACGTCGGCAACCGCATAGAAAATGAAACAACTGTAGAGGTCGAGGGCAGCACATCAACCTCAACGAAATCCAAACCAAAATAGGGTACCCCAACTGAACACACTCGCTCCCCAAGGCGAGAGGGGAAACCCAGACACTGGCCACGACCAAAGCCTGGTGTACCACCGATAGGGCTACGTAGACAAGGCAAAGCAGCCACCCCACAGTGGTAACAGTACAGCCACAAGGCGCAGCCAGCACAAAGTTTTCGATCAAGAAAAACAACACAACACACGGTGCTCACACAAGCACCAGGAGCCACGCAAAGTGTAACACAATGCACCAGGGCTCCAGACGGCAAGAAAACAAACCACTCGAGCACGAGCAGAGGGTGCCACCACAAGCACCAAAACCTGGAAAGATGCAACATAGTTGCACCAACGGCCGAAACAACATGGGATTAAAGGGTGGAACCTCCACAGGAGACCTGCCAAAAGCCACACACAAGGAGCCACAAGCCAAAAAGGGTAGAACAGGGCACACCTGCCCCGAACCCCTTTAAGGCATAAAGACACGGAACATCATGACAGAACAACGCTCAGGGTGCAGTACACAATTACACCAATGGCCTAAAATGACTCAAGGCCAACCGAAAGGGACTCTCCACCAGAGACCCACACAGGCAAAACACGTGGAGAACCAGTAGCTTCAAGAGTGCAACAATCACGTTGGCTCTTAGAAGCACACGACACAAGGCACGGCTCTCACCATGTAGGCGTAGAGGGCCACACACCAAATAGTGACAAGTGCCTCCAAGCACAGCTGAGGCACAAGCGAAAACACCCACCGGGATGGTGCTTGCACGCGCAAGCCAAACCACAGAAAACCGGTGCTACCTCACACTAAACACAGGGCACGCTGCCCTACATCGTCCAGTCAGACAACAAGAAACCAATACAGCAAGAGAAGGCACAATGGGTTACCACAACCCATCGTGCCACAAGGAAACAAAGCGCACGAGGGGAGCAACCTGCTCAACCTCAAAATAGCACAAGGGGAGGGGCCTTCACCACAATGGTCGCCACAGTGCAAAAACATGGCACCAACTGCCCTACCAGCACCACCACCCCGAGCAACCAACGGAAAACAGGGGAAGGAGACCCTCACAACGAGTCTCTTCCACACGCAAGGGAAAAAAAAACACTAAACGAGACTGGCACTTCCACAGAAGCACAACCAGCCAGACACCCATGGCACTCACCAGACCACCATCTGGCAGAGCCCACAGGGCGTGAGAAATGAAGCCAACCTCTCGATCCTAGGGACACATGAAGTCCCACCAGCACAACCGGGACACCCGAAAAATGATCAAGAAGACAAACTGGCCAGCACCACGGCCAGACACACGGTCGGAGGCACCACACCTTGACCAACAGCACCCAGGTAGACTGTAACATGGACAGTCCAACCGAAAACAGTGACAGCTCAGCTCCACAGAGAGAGAGAGCAATGACAAGCAAAAACAAAGGAGGACCTCCACCCAAAGAGCCAAGAGCCGTTCTGGAAGCCATCACCACAACACAGCTCAAACAAACGGCCAACAGAGAGAACACAACAGATAGCGGAAGCAACACAAACTGGTTCTGGGAGAACCTCCACCAGAACCACCAAGGCGTCGTTCTGGGAAAACCCACCAGAACGCAACGGCCAACACAACAACAGCATACCTCAACCCTGAGGTAGCACAACAACCGGCAGAAACAAGCCCGGAATAGTCCTGAGAGCGAACCTCATCAGAAAAACAACCAACAATTCTGGAAAACCGCACCAGAACATAGGGCAACCAAGCGATGCACCTCAACCTTGAGGGAAACGCAACGGCAACGAACCAGACCACAGAGACCTCAAACCAAGGAGGTAACACAACGGAAGACTTTAACGAGCACAGAAATAGTCCCAGAGGGAGAGGAACCCTCACTAGGACAACAAAAAACAGTTCTGAGAAACACCACCAGAACACAGCAGCCAAGTGATGCACCTTAACCAGACGGCAACGCCGTAACAACCAGAAACGAGCACAACAAAGTTCTGGGGAAAACCTCACCTCTACCAGAACCAATAGAGAAGAACTCCGGGAGCACCTCACCAGAGTTCACAACCAGTCAGCACCAGAGACAGAACTCCGGGAGCACCTCAACAGGTGTCACAATACAGTCAGCACCAACGACAGCGGTGTCACAATACTCAACCAACACGGCACACAAAGCATTTGCTTAGCTCGAGCAAAGATGTCGACAGAGTAGAGCACAGGGCCCAACGGTGCACAGACACGCAAGGCCAAACACACAGCTAACACCACACACCCCAACAACAAGGGGACATCTAACAAGGACTCACCCAACAAGAAGGGGACAGCCAACAAGGCAAGGACACCTTCTACCGATTCCGCAGACCACAACCCTGCACCGGTGAAGGCCGCAACACACGCAGGCTCTCTCAGCCTTCGCGACACACCTATACGGATGCGCAGGCCGAGGACAAGCCCAAACGCTGCATGAGCGAACCAGCTACCACGCTCGTAGCACGTGCACCCAGCAACAGCAGCAACGCTCTCTTGCAGCTCACACTCAGACCGTGCTTGAAAGCTAACCACCTGCAACAAAGACCAAAAGCTCACCGAACGGCAACTATACACGGATGGGCCAGAAGCGCACGAGTACCTTTCTTTGGGATAGTCATAGTTATTAACTCATTACAAATCTCGTTGGACCCTTGAGCTCTGATACCACTATAACGACCCGACCTCCTGGACCCCCGCCAGGGGCCCCCGAAGGTCGCTCCGCCACCCACAGATCTGAAGACCTAGAAGGGTTAGAATTTAGTCCAGTGAGATAAGAAATGAATTCAAATAACTATAATAAGAAAGTTCATACATTAATAAGGAAATTATGTACAACATGTCCCAAATAAAAGTACAGGTATAGAAAGAAAGGCGCAGTCCTTAAGGGGCATACCCCGAGGACTTGCAAAAAGGCCACTCTCAACTCACGGTACAAAGAGCACTCACGCTCACAACTCACATTGCTGGCAACGCACGACAAACAAGAAGCCACCACGACTGTCCGACAACGAACTCCTGTGACAGCAAGTCCCTACCTGATGAGAGTAGGGGGGTAAGCCTCGCGAACAAGGCTCAGTAGGGATTACTAGTCCCTTACTAGCCAAAGCAGCAGGAACTCCAACAAAGCTAAAGTGAAACTACTCTACAAAGCAGTAAAGTGAGAAACGCCTACCACAGAGTACTACAAAGCAGCGGAAGCAGAGAAACGCCTCGCCACAACCCGGGTCAGGCCAAACACGACTCCCGTAGAACCAACCGAGTCAACACATGCGGAAGCAACTAGAGCAATGCCACTACCCGCAAGCAGGGTGGGGCCAGAGCAACACAATGCGGAAGCAAACCCTTGGCACACACCCGCCGAGACAAAGAAGCTCACGGAACACCGGAGCGACCACGTGAGACCAGAGTCTCACGACACAAGCACCCAGCATCCCAGACCTCCACGAGGTCGGGAAGGAACAACCAGGTGTCACCACGAGAGGCACCGAACAACCATGTGAGAAGCAACGTCTTACCACAGGCACGGCCACCTTAGACCTCCACAAGGTCGAGGGCCCACAAGTAAAACCACCCCAGACCCTGGACACGCCACAAGGTCAGGGAACTACACCTGCCGGTGCCACCAAGGATGACACCAAAGAATGAGTTACTGAAACAGCAGTCGGGTGCCTAACTAAGGCACCCCGAGCGAACCATAGAAAGTAGAAACCACTGAACACGGCCCACGAGGCCAACCAATAAAATCAAAGGAAGCGAGACACGGCTAGGCTACAACCACTGTGTAAACCAGGGCGACGAGAAACTGAATTTCGGAACCAGTGCGAAACACCGTCACATCAAGAGCAACCAAGCCACCGCCACAGGCAGCTAAGAGAGGGACACACAGTCCACCCCTCTTGCTTGCCAGCCGCTGACTCCTGCCTACGACCTCCCTAGGTAGAATGAGGCTAGTGAGTCACAGCAAGGATCACAACCACAAACACCACAGTCCGGCAAAACTGCGGCCCCACGCCTGACCTCCTTATGCGGCTCCGGAACCAACGGAGAGCGAGGCAGTGAGACGAACAAGCTGGTCCACACTAGACGAGGGCCCGAACCACCTCGGAGACCTAGACCAGCTAAGAGAGCTCTACAAACGGCTTACGCCGCTGCCCCCACCATTTTCCCCTCCACTCCGAGTCCGCCACTCTAGATCGGACTTGAGCATGCCCGTTGCCCGAAGAGCTCCCTCTGACACAGGCGCCCAGGGTTAGGGATCCCAGGTAACGATAACAACCTGTGTCGCGGACAAGCCCTCAAGTGCCGAGCATCAGGCGAATGAGAACTGGCGTGGCAACCACCAACAGAAACAGCACAGCTGGCTTGTAACCAAGACAAGCCCAGCAGCACGCACGGTACAACCCGAGAAATTGGAACACCACCCAGCAGAACAGAAACCAACACTCTGCTAATAATTGATTAGCAGCCAAACCATAGATTATTAGATAGACGCGAACCTCCTAGCGACGCTGCTAGGACACGACCACAAAGGTGTCACCCTCGGTCAGTGAACGTAGGGAGGCAAACCTTCCGCGTTCCTACCAGAAGGTCCGGAGGGCAACCCTGCCCTGGGGCACAAGCCGGTAGGCCAAACGGGCCACCAAAACACCTACGGCAACACATGTCTTGTCGCGCCCTCCTAGCCCGTCGCGATCACATCGCGACGGTAATGGCCACCGCGACAAGTGCCCTGTTGTGACAGGGAAGCGGGTCGCGACAACAGAGCTGTCGTAACAGGAAAATAGGTCGCGACACCTTTGTCACGACAGCCGACCACATCGCGACAGCAACCCTGTCGCGACGGGAAACAGGGCCGCCACATGACCCTTATCGCGATGGCCACCCGCATCGTGATAAGGTCGCATCAGACCGGGGTGACGCCTTATCTGATGTCCCGATGCGCTCGGCGGTCGCGACATCAGCTGGAAGGCCGACCGCCGAGATACCACATCCTGGGGTCCCCCACACGCTACAAACACTAAAACCATGGGTAGGGGAGCATGGTGAAAGTAGTAAACATATGCATTCCACAAAATGGACTCCCAATCTACACCAACCAAAAAGTGCACAAGAATCCATACAGATTTAGACGAAACCGAACCCCCAATGGGCCTTCACGATGAGCTCGCCACCTCCTCCTCGCTCCCACGGCGCCGCTCCCACTCAGCACGAGCCGCCGCCCCTCCGCCACGAGATCCAACCGTTGGAGAAGAGAGGGGAGAAGCCTCTCCACCTCGGAGAGGAGAGGAAAGGAGGAAAAGGGAAAAGAAGGAAGAAGGGGCACCAGCCAAGGCTTTTAGCCTCCGCCCCCTAGAACGCGATGGGGCGGTGCGTCGTGATACCAACCTTATCGCGACGGCCGCCCAGACTACGACCAGAACGAGCCCACACTGGGCACCGCGACAACCCGACAAGTTAGTCTGCAATGCCTGCCACTCTGATAGGCGTCAGATGACCAAAAAGCAGAAAGCAGTCGCGACCCATTGACCAGGCGCGACAAGAACATGACGCCGAAGGCGGTCGCAATAGGGATGACTGTCGCGACGGGCACCTCTGTCGTGACAAGGCCAGTCTTCCCACACACAACAGAAAGCCAGAAAGCCCGAGATGTTACAAACACCCTGATTCACAGGTCTTCCTTCAACGCGAAGGGAACACACTCCACCTGTTTCCAACAAGTCTTCTCTTCACATACGAAGAGGAACATCTCAAGAAAGTGAGAAAACAAGCGAAATGCCCCTAGACCAAGCTTATAGCAAATGCTTGATCTGAGGCAGTGACTGAGAGAGAAAGATCTACAATAATGAAATCTCTCAGATCACAAGGGCTCTCCAAAAACTAACAACAATGAGGTACTGGAGAGCAAGAGCTACACTGATGGAGTGGAAAGCAAGAAGCACTTTTTACTAAGACTCTATCACTTCCAAATTTTTCGTTGAGATTTTGAATCCTTCAAAAGTTGTCTTTTTTCAGGAGTCTTTAGTCTTGTATATATATCTTCTCTTGTTGAAATAGCCGTTTAGATGACCGTTGTCTCTAGGCTTTAGTGAACTTTAGACTGCATGGTTCTCCTTATTCTTCAATAGGTATGTTGCAGTCAATAGTCCTTTACGTTCCATGCACGCAAGGAGAAGATCCTTCTTGATATCCTTCAGCTTCCACTTTGTCCAACGTTGTGCTATCAGAGACCTGCACACAATAAATACCACACTATAGACAGCTATGCTGTCTTTTGTTGTCAGTCAACGTTAGAATTCCTGTAGTAAGACTTTTCACTAAAATAGAAACATAATTATGCTTTTTCTAAAGGTGTTTCTTATATACGCATCAGAGCAGAAGATATTTAGATATGCATTGTAGTGAAATGCACAGTCGCGTTAAATGCATGGATACTATAGAAACATGCGGGAAGACTTTGACTTTCAAAATATTTGAGACATGTTTGAATGTCAAGTCGTTGTAGTCCGTGAAATCATTACGAGTACGACTTATGAAATTGTTGTGTGAGCAAGTCGTTGTTTATGTAAATCGTTATTCATCCATAAAAAAATCGATGTGAACACAAGTCGTTATACAATCATAACCAAATCGTTGTAGAGACAAATCGTTATGAGAGTATAAGCAAGTCGTTATAAGCAAGTCGTTATAACCAAATCGTTGTGAGCAAATCGTTATTTCACACATAAGTAAATCGTTGCAGGTATCGAATCGTTGTTTTACTTATCGAATCGATGCAGTGATCAAATCGTTATTTGCTTTATGGAATCGTTACAATGACCAAGTCGTTGTGTAACTTATCGAATCGTTATGGTGACCAAGTCGTTATGTAACTTATCGAATCGTTACGGTGACCAAGTCATTATGTAACTTATCAAATCGTTGTGGTGACCAAGTCGATGTGAAACTTATCAAATCGTTACGATCGCAAGTCGTTATGTTACTTACCAAATTGATGTGAAAGCAAATCGTTATTCTCACTTATCGAATCGTTGTGAGAGCAAATCGTTATGCTCACTTAACGAATCTTTGTGAGATCGAAATCGTTATGCTCACTTAGCAAAATTGTGAGATCGAAATCGATATGCTCACTTAGCGAATCGTTGTAAAACTGAAATCAGTATGATACTTTATCAAATCCTTGTGAAAATGAAATCGATAGAAGTGGAAATCATTATGACACATAGGAAGTCGACGTGTACTTAGAGAAATTTCATGCTCTATACTTTAAATGCTACAGTGTAAGAAATACTTTACATATCTTCTTGATTTCGCCTGATTATCCTCCTGTGCCTAAGCTTCATGAAAACTTGTTAGATGACACTTTATTAATGTTTTGTTAATCACCAAAATAGATATATAATTCATGAAATTATATGGGGATGAACTGATCATCAATCTCCCCCTTTTTGGTGATGACAAAAACATGATATAAGCATAAAAGGTTTTGAAATAAATCTTAAATAATTTTGCGGAATAAATTAGAGAAGTTGATAGATGTATTTCCGAATAGTTATTTTTTCTCCCCTTTTGTCATTAAGCAAAAAGATACAAGAGTCACAAAGAAGAGAAGAAAGATAAATGAGATAAAAGAAACCAGTTTATTCATTCTGAGGGGTACAGGAAGATAGAAGGCAGGAGACAGAAGAGAGGCATGGCGAGAAATGATTTGCCAAGCCTTAAGTTCCTGTTTTCAAAATGTTGCCCAAAGACCCCAACTAGCGATGGAGTAAGAAGGTCCCATGTCAGGAACCATCAGCTTGATATGAAGTGCCCGCTGCTCGTCTAAGAAATGATCATAGCGGTCTGGATCAAGAGAGAATTTGTAAAGACTGGTTTTTCCAAAACTGGCGTGCTGGAGGAACTGATCGATTTTGATGGGGTAGAGGAGTTGTTTTTCCTTCAGTTCTTTCTTCAAATCAGGAAGATCTTGTAGCATTCTGCACAAGTGACAAATGGCTCTTGAATAAGGTGAATGGAGTTGAGATCAAGAAATGCTTCAGCCGTCAACCGAGTCTTTCCAGAGCAGACCAGAGAGCTCTTCAGATGTTCTAATTGAAGAGCAGAGTGATTGTAATGATTTTCCCAATCAGTGGGAGAAGGCCTCTCATATTCAGATAAGAGAGGGGCAAGAACATCAGAATTGATATTGCCCCAATGGTACTCTCGAAAAAGGAACCTCGGAAAGGAAGGAGGATGACCTTGTTGAGCTGACATTTGACCCATAACCTTGGCAAATCACACAAAAATAATAGGGCCGACTGAAGAATCCATGACCAAGGAATGTAACTTGGGAAGGAACACAATTTCAGTGATCTGCAAGGTAGCAAAGTCTACTTTGAAGGAGCGATTCACTGGGCTTTCAACCTTGAGCAGATCAATGGCTCCCCTAAATTGGCCCAACTGGATTTCTGGCATGTTGTTGAGGTAGCGGTAGTTACTGAAAAGCTGGTAATACTGAATGAGTTTAATTTCATTTTAGATAAAGGGCGCCCAAGTATTCTTGTGATGAATTTCAAGCCAGTTGGAGAGAGTGAGTGGATGATCCCTAGGAGGGAACCGATTAGACTTGGCAAGCAAGAATTTTCTGTACAAGGACTTGTGACCCTTGGCCCACTGATCTTCATTTTTGGATTCGGCCGATTGGAAGATTTTGGACTGATCAGCTTTGGAGATGTGGCAGTAAGTAAGAACAATATTATGATGGTCGGTTAAATTTAGATAAGGAAGACCAACCATGATGGCAACAGTACATTTTTGAAGATATTCAGAATAGATGGATTTCCTTCGATGATCAGCCACGAGGGATAACCAAAGAGGAGGGAACTTAGGATCAGAAGAAGGAGCAAGAGTGTTGGATATTTTTCTCTTTTTGGTGGTAGGACTAGGAGATCTAGTCCTGTGGACATGAGTGCCAACTTCCAGAACTGAGTGAAGAATGGCTACTTCAGACTCAGTTTCAAATTTCTCAAGGAAAGGGCCTTCAAGTTGAGCATGCTGAGGAATATAGGTGATGAAGGAGGGAGGAGCAGTAGGATGAAGAAATGAGTGAGGAGTTAGAGGAGGTATAGTGGATGGTCCAACTAAAGAAGGACCAGAGGAGGAAGCTCCAGCTGAAGATGATGCTGGAGGACCCTCAGGAGGAGGAGGAGGAGGAGTAAATGAGGTGGAGACTGGAGAAAAAGAGAAGTGGTTGAAATGGAGTTGGTGATGAGATGTGTTTAGGAAGGGGTTGTTTGAAAGTGGCAAGTGTTGGAGGAGCAGTGGATAAAGATGGTGGAGAAGGAGAGGCTGGAGTTTGAGTAGGAAAAGATGGTGGCACTGGGGTCACAACCTTTGAAATAGAAACTTCTTCTCTTACAAGCTTGGCCTGACTTTCCACTGGCCCTGATGGCCCTGATTCATCCAAGATTGGCCCTGGTGGCCCTGACTGCTCATCCAATGACTGCTTTGGAGACTCAACAACCTCTGGCCCTGATGGCCCGGACTTCTCATCTATAGATGGCCCTGCTGGCTGAACTTCCTCAATATTTGGCCCTGATTCCTATGGAACTGATGAAATGGGAGCAGAGGTGGCAGGAGGGGATTGCACCCTCAACAGATCTGAGAGAGTAGCTATTGAATCCTTTATGCTACTTAGCTCACTTCTCACCCATCTGATGACATTTCTGACCATGCCCATTTCTTTAGCTGTAGTGTTCTAGCTTATGAATATGGAGGCAATATCAGATTGCACAGAGCAAAGAATTTTACCTTGTTCATCCAGTCTGTCAATGATGGGCTTCATATTGACCTTCAATTTCTTCTTCTTCTTCAGCCTCTGATGCATCTTCCTGGTGAGGAGAGGGATCTCAGGAGCTACCTTTTTTCCTTTTTCACTTGCCCTAGCAACGAGCTCCACATTTTCTTCATCAGAGGTGCTCTCACGACACCTTCTTGAAATTGAGCAACTGGGGGGTTTGCAGTGTGCTCCCCCTGAAACTCTGCTTCCTTCTCAGCAACATGCTCCCCTTGATTGGGAGCATCCACCATCAATATATCCTCATTGTGGCCTGATTCCACAACCTCTGCAGCTTGAACACCACCCATTTCGGGCTCCCCCTGAGTGCTGGTGATAGAGTCCAGCACACCTCGAAGGACTGATGCTACCATTGAGGTGGGGGTGACAACCTCTTCAACCTGCCCAACGGGCTGAATTTATTCTATAGGAATGTCCTCAAATCTACTTCCACTAGCTGCCTGACCTTCAAGACTGATCTCTGGTGCTGCTGCTGCTTGCTCCTCTTGGACTACTGGTATTTCTGCCCTGACTTCCTCTTACTAAATAGCTGGACCCACTACTGCTGCTTCAGCCTGAACTTTCTCTTCTTGGACTTCTTGGGCCACTGCAATAATGGCCTTGCCCTCTGCTACTGAAGTTTTGGTCCAAGCTCCAACAACCAAGGAGAACCCACTTTTCTTTAAATTCTTGCCTCTGATGAACTGCCCCATCTTTTCGGAAACTTCTGTAGGATCGAAAAAGGGATGGACTAGATCTAGAAGGGGGGGGGGGGGGTTGAATAGATCTAGGCCAAATACTGCGGAAGCTTAGCCAATTTTATAGATGCTTTGAATCAGAGACAATTTAGAAAAGCAATTCACAGATCTGATGAGTGATTGTGTGAATTAAGTGATTAAAGTGTGTGATCAAGTTGATTAGAAGTGAAATAAAAAATCCTATGCATACATCTAACGTAAAGTAAAGTTAAATCATAGATCAAACCACTGCACAGAGATTTTTAGGTGGTTCGGAAATCACACCATGTGATTCCTACATCCACCCCTCACACAGTGAGGCTCCACTATTCAACTTGAATACACCACACACTGGAGCTCGACAACTCCAACACACTGAGTTCACAAACTCACACATAACCTCTAGAGAAGACTACTCTAAAAACCTGAGCACAACTACTCAACCACAACCTGAGTGCGATGACTCAACACAATTGAGCACAAAGGCTCACAACCAACTTGCTAGATCAAAACAACAAGATCCAGATCCTCTAGCAATGATCTGATCCATAAAGAGTTCATTGAAGGAGACTAGTGCAACAAATCATGCACAATCTCAAGAATGACTCAGAAGAACTAAGGGGAATTGAGGAGTTGTATGTAAAATCCTTGTTCTTCAGATGAACTCCCTCGTAGAAGACTGAATTGAGAAGATGCTTGAACTCTTGAAGACCCTGGGCGATGCTCTACAATTTGTGCTTCTGGATCTTTCTTGAACTCTTCTCAATTGGCTGCTTCTACTCGATCTGCTCCCTTGGAAGTGATCTCACTTCATCTTCATGGATCAATCTTCACTTCTTGTGCTTGCAAGGATGGGAATTGGCTTGAAGCAGCACAAGGAAAGCAAGAACGGGGAGGAGACCTCTGTCTTGCCGCCAAAGAAACGTTTCTGGAAGGCTCTGAGGTGTTCTATAGGTTGGATGGCCAATGAGAGGGTATTTATAGCCCAATGTGTCCAAAAGTACCCTTGGGGTACGTGGGCACATGATCCAAGGCCGATCCACAAGATCCCTAGAGTGCCACGTGTCCATGTGGGACTTAAAGTGAAAATTTTTCCGGAGTGTGTCGACCTGACCATGGAGTGTGTCGACACACTGTCCCATTTCTGCAAAACTGGCCCTCTGGGAGAGGTCACTAGTGTCGAAACTGCCTGGGACTGTGTCGACACACTGTCCCAACCTGTCAACTAGGTTCTCTGGGAGCTGAGTCTAGTGTCGACACCACTTGAAACTGTGTCGACACACTTGACCATTTCTTCATGACTTTGCCTTAGGGTTTGATACCTTGTGTCGACACCAGTAGTGGGTGTGTCGACACTACCCTTGCAAGAAATGTATGTCCCTGAGAAATAAACACATAAATCATTAGTCCAATGTATTATCATGAATATATATGACAAAATGTGTTTGTAAACATGCTTTTTGAATATTGTTATAACATGTGTAATGTATCTAACATGTTCCATTCATTGTGCATTAAAATAACAACTTGTCATCATCAAAATTATGAGGGGAAATGTATTAAATTCACACTCAACCCAACAACTTCACCATTTAGATTTATGTTAAAGTGCTAGAAAATCTTTGTCAGGAGATGAGCATAAGGAAGGGACAACTTGAGCTTGTTCTTCTTGTCCAATATTACAGCCGATGCAAGTTTCATCCTCTCAATAATGACATCGGGCAAGTTGATTTCTTGGTTCTGAATCGCCCAGAACATCATCTCCGAGTCTGCTTTCGGACAAGAGGAGAAGGTAGCACTTCTGGGAACTAGAATCTGGAAAACAATGAAATGAAGAATTTGATTGAAAGAATTTAACTGGTTGATGTCGATTTTACCGTCCTTCAGCTTGTACTCAGGACCAATAATCCTCAAACCCTTGGTGCGAATGTCTACTGTGTTTACCCCACTGTGACCGGCGGTAGACACTCCAAACAAACTTGCCAGCAAATCATATGTAATGCGAATAGGGGTACCCTTGACTGAGGAGGTCCAGGATCCATCTTCTTCAGATTTCAAGCACACATAGAAGGCTTTCACAAAATCTGGATAACTTACTTCAGAAATAGTTACCATCTTTGACCATTTCATCCTCTGGATAGCTGACACTACACTGTGCATTCCATTCTTTTCCAAATCAGCCACGTCCACTGCCTTGTTGCCACAAAGCGTCATCTTCACAGTTGCAAATCTTTCTTGTTGCTCTGCTATGAGGAACGCAGTGCCATAACCCCCGACGGTGCCGGAAACTCCAGAAACGGCCATGGCATTGAACAGGGGAGGGTTCTGGAAAATCGGGAGGAGGATTGGAGCAAAAACCCTCAAGAAATTTTTTGCTGGAAGAGATGGATGCTTTGACATCACACAGAGTCGATGCCGAAGACGATAGGGTTGCCATTCCAGGCAAGTCGAACGAGATGAGAGCGGGAGGTGAATCGTTACGACACAGATTTTGAGATTTTAAAGATAGGCATAAAGTCACTTTTGAGAAGACGCAACAATAAATGCATAAAACGACAAAATAAAATGATTCCGAGATAGACAAAGTTTTTTTAAAATAAAGAATTGTCAAAGCTAGTTGCGGAATGAATAAATAAAGAGTTTTACTTAATTCCAGGGGAGAGAATAATTGTTGTTATGAAATAATAGTTATTTCAGCTATATACAAATAAATCTATCACAAATTACACATACCTAATTCCCTTCTAAGAGAAGTAAATCTCTCTTCAGGTAACGCCTTTGTGAAGATATCTGCTAACTAATTTTGAGTATCTATAAAAGAAATGTTTATATTTCTATTTGCTACATGATCTCGAATAAAATGATATCTAACCTCTATATGCTTTGTCCTTGAGTGCTGAACTGGATTTTTGGTGAGATTTATTGCGCTGGTGTTGTCGCACAGCAGGGGAATTGTCTTGATGTGCAGTCCACAATCCTCAAGTTGCTGCTTAATCCATAGGAGTTGTGTACAACAGCTTCTAGCAACCACGTACTCAGCTTCAGCTGTTGACAGCGCTACTGAATTTTGCTTCTTTGAGGACCATGAAATTAGGTATCTTGCAAGAAATTGACAACATCTACTGGTGCTTTTTCTATCTATTTTGCATCCAGCGCAGTCAGCATCAGAATATCCTACTAAATTTATCTTACATGATTTTGGATACCACAACCCTAGATCATGAGTTCTAGCTAAATATCTAAAAATCCTTTTGACACTAATTAAATGAGATTCCTTAGGATCTGCCTGACATCTAGCACACATGCATACACTAAATAATATATCGGGTCTACTAGCAGTCAAATAGAGTAAAGAACCTATCATACCTTTGTAGAGCTTTTGGTCTACTTTCTTACCATCCTTGTCACTGTCTAGCCTTGTAGATGTGCTCATTGGTGTTGACAGTGGCTTGGCGTTTTCAAAAGCAAATTTCTTTAGTAGTTCTTTGGTGTACTTAGCTTGACAAATGTGTGAGCCTTCTTTTCCTTGCTTGATTTACAATCCGAGGAAATAGTTGAGTTCCCCTATCATGCTCATTTCAAATTCTCCCTGCATGAGCTTTTCAAAATACTTGCAAAGAGATTCATCAATAGAACCAAATATTATATCATCTACATAAATTTGAACAAGTAATATATTTTTGACTTTTATCTTAATAAATAATGTGCTATCTACTTTTCCTCTGGTGAAACCATGGTTTAATAAGAATGCATTGAGCCTTTCATACCAAGCTCTAGGTGCTTGCTTTAAACTATACAAAGCTTTATGCAACTTAAAAACATGATTTGGAAAATCGATATCATCAAAACCAGGAGGTTGTTCTACATAGACTTCATTTTTTATAAAACCATTTAAGAAGGCGGATTTTACATCCATTTGAAAAAACTTTAAATCTAATGCTGATGTATAAGCAAGCAAAATTCTAATTGCCTCAAGTCTAGCTACTGGTGCATAGGTTTTATCGAAACCTATGCCTTCCTCTTGGGAATAGCCTTGAGCTACCAGTCTGGCCTTGTTTCTTGTGATCACACCAGCTTCATCCAATTTGTTCCTGAACACCCATTTGGTGCTAATCACAGGATGATCTGATGGTCTCGGAACAAGGGACCACACTTGGTTTCTCTTGAACTGATTAAGTTCATCTTCCATGGCTAATATCAAAGATTCATCAGTCAGTGCTTCATTGACTATCTTAGGCTCTATTTGAGATACAAAAGCTAAATAATCACTGGGAATTACATTACTTCTAGTTCTTACCCCAACCGATGGATCTCCAATGATGTTATCCAACGAGTGATCCTTTTTGTATCTCCATTACTTTGGAAGATCATCATGAAATAACTCTCTTTGTTGCAATTCCACCAATGGTGGATCTTCTTTATCATTGATAGATGTATCTTTTAATTTCTTGGATAAATTATCTGCATCATCATTATCACTATCTACTTCCTTTCTCAAAGAAGGATTAGTTTCATCAAAAATAATATGCACAATTTGCTCAATTAATAAAGTTTGTTTATTAAATACTCTGTAGCCTTTAGGTTTAGAAGCATACCCCATAAATATACCATCATCGGATTTAGAGTCTAGCTTACCAATATCCCTTTTGTCGTTATTGTGAATGAAGCAAGGACATCCGAAGGTTCTGAAGTGACTGATCTTTGGTTTCTTCTGCTTGAATAACTTGTATGTTGTCTTCTTCAAGATTGGTCTAATCATTACTCTGTTAATTATGTAGCAGGCTGTGTTGATGGCTTCGGCCCAGAAGTATCTTGGTAGGTTATATTCCGATAGCATAGTTCTGGCCATATCAAATAAAGTTATGTTCTTTCTCTTAGCAACTCCATTTTGCTGTGGTGTTCTTGTTGCTGAGAAATTGTGCTCTATTCGTTGATCATCACATAACTCAGCAAATCTTTCATTTTGAAACTCTCCTCCATGATCCGATCGAATGCTAACAATGCTGAACTTCTTATCCTTCTGGACTTTCTTACTGAACTTAACAAAGCTATCAAAGGTGTCCTCTTTGTGCTCCAGGATACCCATGTGAATCTGGAATAATCATCTACAATCACAAAACCAAAATTCTTTCCTCCAAGACTTGTGGTTCTCATCGGTCCAAATAGATCCATATATAATAATTCTAAGGGTTTTGAGGTTGTTACCACTGTCTTTGACTTGAATGATGATTTAGTGTGCTTTCCTTTTGCACACGGTTCACAAACGCCTTCCCTTCTTGTGCTTACTTTGGGTAGACCTTCTATTAGATTTCTCTTGATTAGCTTTCTGATTCCATCTAAACTACAATAGCCCAATCTTCTGTGCCAAAGCTCAACTGAATGATTTTTGCTTGCTACAAGGCACACATCCTGATCTTTCAACTCTTCCAAATGAAGTATGTAGAGATTCTTCTCTCTGTAGGCTTCAAATACTGTTACACCATTATTCATGATACTGCATCTTGACTCTTGAAACTTGATTTGATGGCCTTTGTCGCACAACTGGATGATGCTGATTAAATTACGCTTGAGTCCTTTCATGCATAGAACATCCTCTATGAGAGTTCTGCCTTGTCTGCCAACTGATCTGCAACCAACTACTGTCCCTTTTCCATTGTCGCCATACGTTACTGTACCTTCTTCAGTTTCAAGGTTGGAGAATAGTTTTCTATTCCCTATCATGTGCCTTGAGCACCCGCTGTCCAGGTACCATTTAGATGCTCGAATGCTTCCCTGCAATGAAAACACTAA
This sequence comes from Colocasia esculenta, assembly GCA_014218235.1. Classification (NCBI taxonomy): domain Eukaryota; kingdom Viridiplantae; phylum Streptophyta; class Magnoliopsida; order Alismatales; family Araceae; genus Colocasia; species Colocasia esculenta. The sequence goes on along the minus strand of CM024753.1, from coordinate 114,327,990 downwards.
ACTTTAGGTACCCAAGTTCTTTTGGGTCCTTTCTGGTTAGTTTCCTCATTTTTCTTTTTAATTATCTATTTTATGTGTTTAGTTGGAAAAGTTATTTTAATATGACCTAATTTGTTACAGTGGCTACAACAAGATATTTTACTTATTTTTTCAGTTTGACTATATTTAAAGTTAGACTTGTATGCAGTGTCTTGTTTAGCTACAAACTTAGGTGTTGGATATATTTTAGGATGCACTATTGTTTCCTCATTATCAGGAGAGGTGTATCCTAGGCCATATTTCTTTTTCCCTGACCTTCTAGCTCCTTTTAGTATTAATGTTGTTTTTCCATTTGTAAATTTTTCTAACGTACTAGATAACTGTTCATTTTCTTTAGTTAATATATTAATTTCTTGATTTAGTTTGCTTACAGTTTCTTGGTTCTCCAGATTAGCTATTTCATCATTTTTATCTTTTAAATCTTCACACAATAATTCATTTCTTCTTTTTAGTTCAGAAACTTGTTTTTCTAATTGCTCATTTTCGGATCTTAGTCTGAATTAGTGTTTTCTAAACAAGCATGATTTTTCTTAGCAGTTTTTAGTAGTTTGCAAACTCTATATGCTCCAGAATGATTTGAATAACTAAAAAAAAATCCCAACTCACTCTTGGGTTCAAATTTATCCAAATCAATTTGGTGGTTATTCAAAATAAATCATTTTGCTCCAAACACTTTAAAGTGAGCAATGGAAGGTTTCTTACCTTTTAGAAGTTCATAATGTGTCTTGTTGGTTAGAGGTCTTACCATTGCATGATTTATGATGTAACAAGAAGTGTTTATAGCTTCTACCTAGAATTTTCTAGGCAAACCACTCTCAATCAACATAGTTCTTGCCATTTCAACCGATGTTCGATTGCGCCTTTCTACCACTCCATTTTGTTCAGGAATTCTGAGTGATAAAAATAGTAAGATATTCCTTCTTCCCTACAAAGATTTTCAAAATCAGTGTTTTCAAATTCACCACCATGGTCAGACATAATTGAGATTATTTTGAATTTTCCTTCCTATAGGATATTCTTATAGAATTCATGAAATTCCATGAAAGCATCACCTTTGTGAGCAAGAAAGAATACCCAAGTAAATCTTGAAAAGTCATCAATAAGTATATATCCAAACCTTTTCCCATTGAGACTGTTTGTTCTTGTTGGTCCAAACAGATCCATGTAAATAAGTTCGAAACGTTTAGAGGATTGACTTTCAGATCTACTTTTGAAGGATTTTCTTGTTTGCTTACCTTGAGTACATGTTTCACAAATTTTGAAATTTTACTTGAAGGAAATTTCTAGTAAATCTTTTACCATGTTGAATTAACCAGTTTATGTAGCATATTGTAGCTTGCATGTCCTAGTCTACGATGCCACAAACATGTAAGATCATTTTTATTAGCAACAAGACAGATATTGTTATTTTCAGGTTCATCCAAGTCAACCATGTAAACATTATTGATTCTCTTACCAGTGAATTTTATACAGTCTGAATTTGGCTCAAAAATTGTACATCCAAGAGAATCAAAAATTACCTTGTGACCCCTGTCACAGAGTTGACTTATGCTCAATAGGTTGTATTCCAACCCTTCCACCTAAAGTACATCATCAATTGAGTTTGAAGGATTTTTACCCACTTAACCTGAACCAACAATTTTACCTTTGTTGATTCCTCCAAATGTCACATGTCCAGCTTTCTTTTCATATAGTAAGCAAAATTTGTCTTTGTCCTCTGTCATATGTCTTGAACAGCCAATGTCAAGATACCACTTGTTGTTTTGGATATAAGACAAACCTGCAACACATTCAAAGAAAAATCATTGGAACCCAAGTACATTTGGGTCCATTCAAATCACCCAGTTCAAGAACATATGATAAAAGACTTTTTGGAATCCATGCTTGCCTTTTTATTGTGGGTTGAATGGTATTTTTGGTTTCATTTTGTCTTTGATTCTTTTTGTTGTATCTAAGGATTTTTGGATCACTGCTCCTTTTCATGTTCTTGAGGTTACCTTTAGATTTACCTTCAATGTTCTTTTAAGGGAACCATGAATAATCATGTAAACTAGACCTCTTGGGATAACATGGATGACTAGATCTAGCAAAACTGTTAGAGTGTGTCGACACTCTATAGGAGTAGTGTCGACTTGTTCGAGTCCATCTAGGCATTTTCTGAGGTCTGGTGAATAGAAGTATCGACCTACCAAATGTAATGTGTCGACCTTCCCAATCATATGGTTGCCAATATTTATTCCATTGAGGCATCTTTGTTGATCTGAATCCAACACTTACCTAGCCATCTTTGTTGATGCTAAATAACTTGTCCAACTGATCCGCAACCAACTACTGTCCCTTTTCCATTGTCGCCATACGTTACTGTACCTTCTTCAGTTTCAAGGTGGGAGAACAGATTTCTATTCCCTGTCATGTGCCTTGAGCACCCACTGTCCAGGTACTATTTAGATGCTCGAATGCTTCCCTACAATGAAAACACTAAACTTTAGGTACCCAAGTTCTTTTGGGTCCTTGCTGGTTAGTTTCCTCATTTTTCTTTTTAATTATCTATTTTATGTGTTTAGTTGGACAAGTTATTTTAATATGACCTAATTTGTTACAGTGGCTACAACAAGATATTTTACTTATTTTTTCAATTTGACTATATTTAAAGTTAGACTTGTATACAGTGTCTTGTTCGTCTACAAACTTAGGTGTTGGATATATTTTAGGATGCACTATTGTTTCCTCATTATCAGGAGAGGTGTATCCTAGGCCATATTTCTTTTTTCCTGACCTTCTAGCTCCTTTTAGTATTAATGTTGTTTTTCCATTTGTAAATTTTTCCAAAGTACTAGATAACTGTTCATTTTCTTTAGTTAATATATTAATTTCTTGATTTAGTTTGCTTACAATTTCTTGGTTCTCCAGATTAGCTATTTCATCATTTTTATCTTTTAAATCTTCACACAATAATTCATTTCTTCTTTTTAGTTCAGAAACATGTTTTTCTAATTGCTCATTTTCGGATCTTAGATCTGAATTAGTGTTTTCTAAACAAGCATGATTTTTCTTAGTAGTTTTTAGTAGTTTGCAAACTCTATATGCTCCAGAATGATTTGAATAACTAAAAAAAAATCTCAACTCACTCTTGGGTTCAAATTTATCCAAATCAATTTGGTGGTTATTTAAAATAAATCATTTTGCTCCAAACACTTTAAAGTGAGCAATGGAAGGTTTCTTACCTTTTAGAAGTTCATAATGTGTCTTGTTGGTTAGAGGTCTTACCATTGCACGATTTATGATGTAACAAGAAGTTTTTATAGCTTCTACCTAGAATTTTCTAGGCAAGCCACTCTCAATCAACATAGTTCTTGCCATTTCAACCGATGTTCGATTGCGCCTTTCTACCACTCCATTTTGTTCAGGAATTCTGAGTGATGAAAATTTGTGAGATATTCCTTCTTCCCTGCGAAGATTTTCAAAATCAGTGTTTTCAAATTCACCACCATGGTCCGACATAATTGAGATTATTTTAGATTTTCCTTCCTATAGGATATTCTTATAGAATTCATGAAATTCCATGAAAGCATCACCTTTGTGAGCAAGAAAGAATACCCAAGTAAATCTTGAAAAGTCATCAATAAGTATATATCCAAACCTTTTCCCATTGAGACTGTTTGTTCTTGTGGGTCCAAACAGATCCATGTAAATAAGTTCGAAACGTTTAGGGGATTGACTTTCAGATCTACTTTTGAAGGATTTTCTTGTTTGCTTACCTTGAGTACATGTTTCACAAATTTTGAAATTTTACTTGAAGGAAATTTCTAGTAAATCTTTTACCATGTTGAATTAACCAGTTTATGTAGCATATTGTAGCTTGCATGTCCTAGTCTACGATGCCACAAACATGTAAGATCATTTTTATTAGCAGCAAGACAGATATTGTTATTTTCAGCTTCGTCCAAGTCAACCATGTAAACATTATTGATTCTCTTACCGGTGAATTTTATACAGTCTGAATTTGGCTCAAAAATTGTACATCCAAGAGAATCAAAAATTACCTTGTGACCCTTGTCACAGAGTTGACTTATGCTCAATAGGTTGTATTCCAACCCTTCCACCAAAAGTACATCATCAATTGAGTTTGAAGGACTTTTACCCACTTAACCTGAACCAACAATTTTACCTTTGTTGTTTCCTCCAAATGTCACATGTCCAGCTTTCTTTTCATATAGTAAGCAAAATTTGTCTTTGTCCTCTGTCATATGTCTTGAACAGCCAATGTTAAGATACCACTTGTTGTTTTGGATATAAGACATACCTGCAACACATTCAAAGAAAAATCATTGGAACCCAAGTACATTTGGGTCCATTCAAATCACCCAATTCAAGCACATATGATAAAAGACTTTTTGGAATCCATGCTTGCCTTTTTATTGTGGGTTGAATAGTATTTTTGGTTTCATTTTGTCTTTGATTCTTTTTGTTGTTTCTAAGGAATTTTGGATCACTGTTCCTTTTCATGTTCTTGAGGTTACCTTCAGATTTACCTCCAATGTTCTTTTAAGGGAACCATGAATAATCATGTAAACTAGACCTCTTGGGATAACTTGGATGACCAGATCTAGCAAAACTATTAGAGTGTGTCAACACTCTATAGGAGTAGTGTCGACCTGTTCGAGTCCATCTAGGCATTTTCTGAGGTCTGGTGAATAGAAGTATCGACCTACCAAATGTAATGTGTCGACCTTCCCAATCATATGGTTGCCAATATTTATTCCATTGAGGCATCTTTGTTGATCTGAATCCAACACTTACCTTGCCATTTTCCTTGAATTTTCCAATTTCAGAATTTTTAACGTCTTTTCTTCTCTCATTTCTCTTAATTTTTCTCCATTTGTTTTAATTTCTGAATTAGGAGGCTTCTGAGTTTGTTGACGAAATAAATGTTATTGTCCTTAATCCTATTTCTTTTTTCTTTGAGGGATTGAAGCCCAACCCTTCTTTTTTGATGTTCACCTTTATTCCCAACAAGGCTTGCAAGGCCCCCGAATTTTGTCCACTTATATTTTATGTATGTGTTGTTTGCTTGTTCTTGCATATATGGTGTGCACAGAATTTGTGCATGTTATAATTGTTAATTTCTAATGTGCATGTGTATGTATATACATCTATAATACTCCCGTGAATATAAATGCTTAACTCATTTTGTACATATAGTATTTATTTAAATCCTGTGTATATTGAATTTAAACCATGTTACACGTATGATATGTAAGTATTGCTACATATAATCATAGGAATATATGTACATATGTCAATTTAAGTGTGTGTATATGAATTTGTTATTGTCGTATAGATTATTCTTACTTAACTTATTTCATATTGCATCTTAATGATATTATGCATGATGTATGAAATCATGTAATGTGTAAATATATATGCATGTATGTATGTTATTTATACATATTATCTTTAATTAAGATTAGTGTAAGTTATACTTAAATAAAAATTATGAAATACATGTATTTTATGTGGTGAAGGTTTGTGTAATTATTCTTACATATATTAAATTATTTGGGTGTATTTATGCATTTATTTTAAGGTTTATCGGTGTTTTGGCCTAGTGGCACTGCTGGGTGATTAGCGTCCACATCATTGGATGCCAATGCCCTGTTGGCGGCCACCCCCTGGACGCCAACACACAGTTGGCGGCCACCCCCTGGACGCCAACTACCAGGTTGACTACAACCGATGTTGACGTCAATATCCTCCTGCGTAACGGTTCCAGATTTGTTAACGCCCGCGTTTTGGTTGGTTCCAGTTTAGGAAACCCATGCTAATGCATAGGAGACCTACCCTAGTGCGTACCCCAACCCCCAAGTCTATATAATACCCATCCTAGGGTGAGGGGAAGGTTTTTTAGCATTGTGGAAACCCTAGAACCTGAAATGGTGAAAATCTGATCTTTGACGACTTCGATCCGGCGACTGGAGGAGCTTTCTGAGGAGCTACAACATCTGGAAGATAGCCAACACATCCAAGAAGAGATCCTAACTCCGAGGAGCAAGCTTCATCAACAGAAGAAACCGGATCTGGGAGGTTTTGGAGGCTCTTTGGCACTGGCCGAGGAGAGCTTCTCCGACCATTAAAACCATCTTTAGATTTTTACAAAGGCAAGTAGTAACCTATAGATATCAATCTTATACATGTCCCCTAGGTCCCAGCATTTTTTTGGATTTTTCCTCGAGTCTTGGAACCCCAAATTCCCCATTGTATTGAGTGTTGTCTGTGTGTGCTGCTAGGATGAAATTGGCGGCAACATCTGTTGCAGTCAAGTTCTTCAGTTGGCGGCAAGGGATGCTGCAGTTGAAAGCAAACGGCCACATCCCTTGACGTCTACTTCTTCAGTGTCCTGAAAAATGTACTGTTTGATCTTCTTCTGCTATTTAAATGATTTCTGGATATGTGTACATACTGTAAATTTTATGTGAGGTCATATATAGTCATTAGGTCATATCATGAAATTTTAGTGAATTTTCATGATTTGTGTAAATTATTAAAATTAAGATAATTAGACTGTGAGCATATTCTGACCTTGTTTAAATTGTGTAAATAGGTCAATTGCGAGTTAGGGTTTCGTGAATTTTCTATAAACCTATGATGGCTGTATTTACGCATTAGTATTGTCATATTCAACTGTTTTACTAAAATTTTTACTTAAGAGAAATTAGTGATGAATGCACCTATAATTAGTTTTAATTGTTATAAATGTATTTCCTGATCAGAAAAATCTGTAAAATTATGAATGTGATATGTTTTCTGTCTTAATTTTGTGATAAAAATCTCATGTTATTTTGATGACAGTAGGTATTGTTATGGATTTTAAATGAGAAAATGACCATATGAGCATGTTTAATGTGATTTGATGTGATTCAGTAAATTTTAGTATGATAAGATTCATATTATGATTACTTGTCAGTTGGAACAGTGAGGTTAAAATCAGTAAATGAGAGCTTATGTGTGTATGAATTATGTATGAGTGTGTGTATGGGAAGTGAGAGAACAAGTGATATATGTGTGTAAAATGGTTAATGTGACAAGATAAACAAATGTGCCCATAAGACACTGCCACCGTAGATGCTTGGAGTTGTACTGTAGTAGTGCCCCTACGGGAAAGCTCAATATGATATGTGATACCCTGGGTAAGGGTCTTGATAAATTGTTATACCCTGGCAAAGGGTCTGATGAAATCCCGGAGGTGGACAGGTTCCACTGGTAATGGTGGGAAGGGCTTTCCCCGATTTATGCAGGAACTAAGACTTGATCACTGTGCTGGTGATTAAGTATATGAATGTGAATGTGTGTGTTATATGATCGTCTAGTGGTGGTTTGGGCTGTGTCTTGGCATTATGTAAAAATGAACATAAGTATGATGTGAAAAGTGGTATGTGTTTATGGCACAAGGTATGTGCAAGATATATGTAAATGTGGCACATGTTATGTGCAAAGTGAAATGATAAGAAATATGTGAATATGAAAGTGAAAACAATGAGAAACGTGTGTAAGTGATTGTGTGATAGAGTAAAAGTGAGTGCATGTGAAAGCCAAGGTTAAGTATATGTGTGCATGTCATGAGAAAATAGTACAAGTTAAATGGTAATATTGTTTAATTGATATACTGTCTATTGCTATGTATAAATGTGTGCTATTGTACCCATGAATTAGATCATTCCTTGGTGTGCATGTGTTAATATAGTATTTGTCAAATGATAAAAGTGATGTTACTTTTAGTACCAAGTGTAAGTATATGTTTTCATAACCATGAATTAGAACTACTTGATGTACATGTGTTTAGTATTATGTTATGTAGTTTAATGTGATCCATATGCAAGTGCTATGTGAATGTGATAAAATTTATATAAAAATAGAAAGCTAGATGTATAGTAAAGTGTTATGTTTGCATGTAAAGTGAGTTAGAAATCATGCTAGGAGTGCTACCTATCTTGTATATGTTTCCATGACTTAGTTGTGCAATTTTACAATGATTTGAGTAAAGTATGAAAACATGTGAATGTGTATTTGTACTCATGTTAATGATACCATGTTATTAGTAATCTTGTTTAGATTATAGTTTTACAAGTGTAAGAATAGTTGTTTAATACAATTCCATGTGAATTTATTATGTTATAGCATAAGCATGTATGACTTTAATTGCTAAAATTCTATTGTGTTAAATTGTTAGAAAGCATGTATGTTTTGAATCTTAAGTTACTTGCTGAGTCTATTGTGTAGACTCACTCTTGCTAAACATTTCAGGAAATTTAGCAGTAGAAGAGCTAGCAAGATTTGAAGTGGAGTTGGAAGAGTGGATTGAAGAATTGTAATTTATTTCTCATAGCATGTAATGTTACAATTGAAATTTGAATTTTGATCATATGTACTTAGAGTTGGCTATGTATTTGGAAAATATTGTGTTTATGTTATCTCTTGTTGGACTATATAGACTGTGGTATGTGGATTAAAAGTTGATGGAATAAGATTTATTTAAATTCTGTTGCGTTATTCATTTCTATTTGTGTATATCTTAGCTCACTTGTTACTTGTTGGGGTATTCTCCCCTGTAGCGGCTTGCTCTCATCCGATGTGGGTTGGTATTGTTGGGTTTATATGAGAATGCTAAGTTGACATATGGTATGTTTGTTTTTGATGATGAGCATTTCATGAACAATACAAATTGATGTGATGTGAATATGTGAAACATAATGAGAATGTCAAGTCAAGCAAATGTTAATCAAGAAAAGCAAATGCTAATCAAGAAAAACATGTCTAACTTGTTCATTTATATGTTCATTATATCTCACTAATAATTTTCTTAAATGTAGGTGAGATTCCATGCAAGACAATGTACCAAAGACAAGAGCAAAAGCTCAAGAAATTGGAAACCTGTCGGTACCTGTCAACAGATGAATAGTGACCTGTCAATAGATACATTATAGCCTGTCGACAGATACACTATAGCCTGTCGACAGATACACTGTAGCCTGTCGACAGATACACACAGAAAATGGTTTCCCAGAAGGCCAGTCTTCTCGATTTTGCAAACTTGTCAGCACCTGTCGACAGCAGCAAGTCGGCTGTCGACAGACGGAGCTTTGGGAAGATCTGATGGTTATGATATGATCTATATTTGGGTGTTTCCTTTTAGCACGACTCTCTATGTTTGGACACCACTATATATAGACCATATAGAGGTATTTTCGCAGTAAGGAGCCTCTACACAAAAAACCCTAAGCCAAGAACAAGAAGAAGAAGGTTCCCTTATTTTCTACTTCAACTCTCCATCCAGCGCGAGGAAGATCCATCTCACGAGCGGAGTTGAAGTTGGTTTGTACACGAATCAAGCTTCTCCTACATCGTCTGATCATCATCAACATGAAGTTTGAAGTTCTTTTGGACGACCACCATGAAGAGTTCTTTATTTGGATGTGATCTTCAACTCAGAACTCTTCTTTTATTCTACCTTTCATATCTTTGTGTGTGTGGTAATGGTTCAAGCGTTCCTTGTGCTTGATCCACGTACGAATTGTTGATCTGGTTGCGTGTTTCCGTCAGATAACGTGTATGTGGTGTCTTGATCAGATTAGGGCTAGAGGATCTGATCTTTTGTGGACTTGATCTAGCGTGTGTGTGTGTGGTTGAGCCGTTGTGCTCGTGTGTGTGTGTTGTACTCTGTTCTTGAGTAGTGTGTCCTCACTGTGTGAGGGGTGGACATAGGAGTCACGTGGTGTGATCTCCGAACCACCTAAAAAATCCCTTGTGCACTGTGGTTGACCTGTGGTTTGCATTATGTTGCGCTAGATGCATTCCTAGGGATTTCGTCTACACACTACTTGTTAATTTGTTCACACACATTACATCAGATCAAGGGATTTTAATGGAGTAGATCTTTTAATCCAAAGTAATTCTTAAATAGCTTATGTTTCCGCTGTAAATCTATCCAACCCCCCCCCCCCCTTCTAGCTTTGCCATAACCGAATATCCGATCCTAACAGGTATAACTGTACCGGGTGGAAGTGGGTCGTTACAAGGCTTCTAGATTATTTTTTCTACTCACATACCTTTCCAAAGCTTCTTGTCTCTTGGTTACTTCTTTCTGAAGATTTTCAATTTCTTTTTTCATTTTAGTATTTGCACTTTTGATGGCATCATATTTTTTATTAACCAATTCCATTTCTTTTACATACTCAGTCTTCTTAACTTTCAATTCACTAACATTTTCTTTTAATACAGAAATTTATTGGATAAGCTCTTTTTCTTTCTCATCCATTGAAGTATCATGAACAATATAATTCATTTTTCTTTGAGCACTTTGTTTTCTTTTTTTATTTCATCATATTGATCAAGTAATTCAAAGTAAACATGATCCCAATCATTGAATGAAAAATCTTTAAATGGAGAAGCTACATCTTCTTCAACTTTTTCTTCTCCTCTAGCCATCAGACAAATTTTGGTGTTTGTTTCATCAGCTTCTAAGCTTTCTTCTTCATCATCATTTTCTTCTTCGCTCCAAGTTCCAACCATAGCCTTTTGCTTCCTCTTCGTCCATCTAGGTTGAGCCTTCTTCAGGAGCTCAAAACATTCTGATTTAACATGCCCTGATTTTTTACAGTTGTAACACACAACCTTGTTAGATCTTTTATTCAAATATTCTTTCCAGTTGTTAACACACAACCTTGTTAACTCTAAATTATCATGAAACCATCTCAGAGATGTATGACAGGCTGACCTTGTTGACAAATGATTTAAATAATCTAGGAACAACCTATACTGAACAAGAACTTGTTAGAAAGATTCTTAGATCCTTGACCCTTGTATGGCATACAAAGGCCACTATAGTGGAAGAGTCAAGAAATTTGTCAAGTACAACTATTGATGAACTAATTTGTTCTTTGATGACCTATGATTTGGGCTTAAGGAGAACAGAGAAAGATGTCAAGAAAAAAAAGCCACTCACTCTCAAGGCAAATCCAAGCATCAAGAAAGTGTGTTACAACTGCAAAAAATCAGGGCATGTTAAATCAGAATGTCCTGAGCTCCTGAAAAAGGCTCAAACCACAAGTCAAACCATAGTGCACAAGGGATTTTTTAGGTGGTTTGGAGATCACACCACGTGACTCCTACGTCCACCCCTCACACAGTGAGGACACACTACTCAAGAACAGAGTACAACACACACACACGAGCACAACAGCTCAACCACACACACACATGCTAGATCAAGTCAACAAAAGATCAGATCCTCTAGCCATAATCTGATCAAGACACCACATACACGTTGTCTGATGCAAACACGCAACCAGATCAACAATCCGTACGTGGATCAAGCACAAGGAACGCTTGAACCATTACCACACATACAAAGATATGAAAGTTAGAATAAAAGAAGAGTTCTGAGTTGAAGATCAAATCCAAATGAAGAACTCTTCGTGGTAGTCGTCCAGATCAACTTCAAACTTCATGTTGATGATGATCAGACGATGTAAGAGAAGCTTGATTCGTGGACAAACCAACTTCAAGTCCGCTTGTGAGATGGATCTTCCTCGTGCTGGATGGAGAGTTGAAGCAGAAAATAGGGGAACCTTCTTCTTCTTGTTCTTGGCTTAGTGTTTTTTGTGTAGAGGCTCCTTACTGCGAAAATACCTCTATATGGTCTATATATAGTGGTGTCCAAGCATAGAGAGTTGTGCTAAAAGGAAACACCCAAATATATATCATATCATAACCATCGGATCTTCGCAAAGCTCCGTCTGTCGACAGCTGACTTGCTGCTGTCGACAGGTGCTGACAGGTTTGCAAATTTCAGAAGAGAATTAGGATTGTGCAAAATGCAATGAAGCCCATACCAAACTTTGAAGTATATGTTCTTTGTGTGCATCGACTATGAGGTATATCAAATGGTGATCTGTGGAAGAACAAGTTATGCTTATTTGGAAACTATCATTATGCGTGAGGAAATATTCTCTGCCACGTATCCATAGTCAAGTTGCAAATAAGGGTCATCTACTTTGAATTAAGTATGTGGATTCTTTTCAAATTTCCCATTCACTTTTTCAAATAAATGATTTTCTTTTGATGGTCTGTCCTTATTCATGAACTTGTCTGCAATTGCTTGCTAAACTTGTGCAAATGTGTCTTGAATTGCTTGCTTGTTGAGTCTTCACATGCACACACTCTGGGGGAGCTAGGATAAGGTAGATGAGTGATTTTTGAGGGAAACTATCCATTTTTCATTGCTTCACTTCCTTGGCATGGAACTCAAATGATATCTCTCATATCTGCTTTCAAAATACTTCTCATAGTTTCTGTCGACAGCCCCACTACTTGTTGTCGATAGCCCCTAACAGAGTTACTCATCCCGAACTCATAAGTCTTCAGTCTGTTCACATCTGTCGACAGACAACTCTGTACCTGTCGACAGACTACACCTACCTGAACTCAGTTAATTCAAACTGTCTGAATCTATCGACAGGCACTCAAAGGCTATCGACATATGCACCTCTTGTTGAGTTTTTCCGGTTCTGTCTCAACATACTTCATGAGCATGCTTCACTAATGTATCTAAGGTGTAAATTGGTGACTTACTGATGTTATAATCTTTCATATCCACATAATATCAACGACTTTATCTAAATCACAATGATTTTGACATACCATTCTTTGGTGAGTCTAGGTTGCATCATTTTGAGTACATTTAACAAATTACATAAGTCTAATCTAACTCACTTCAATAACTCCCTTGTGGAATATCATGTTTTTTACTATATGTGCTAAGTCCAAAGGTTGTTGAATGCTATGCCTTACATTGGCTTTTATGCCTTATCTAACTCTTGACCTTGATTTTCAAAACAAACAATCAAATAGGAGAAAAGCTACCTATTTCCCAAAATAAAAAATATATCAAATTCAATATGGGAATAAAGACAAAGCAATGTTGAGTATTGCTGAGTAACCGGGGATATGGTCATCACAAATGTTTGTCTTCGCGTCAAAAGGCTTACTTCTTATCTTTGTAAAATGGTCTGATGGTCACCATCACTGAGTAACTGGGGATACCAGCATTACCCATTTCTATCTTCACGTCAAAAGGACATAGTTATCCTAATTACCACTTTCTCTCTTACTGTTTGTTCAGAAACAACTCTCAATAGAAGAAATAGAGTGTAGCCTCCTCAATTTTTTTTTAAGGCCAAGCTGTTGTTAATGAAAAGTGGCCCATATAGACATCTCTTTCATACACGTTTTGCCTGTCACATAGTAAGAAATATGTTCTTTTGCAATGGTTTTATTCAAGCGGTCTATTTTATTCTCCTATGTCTTTTTGTTCAGTGTACTCCTTATGCTGCAATTTGAGAGTCCGGGGAATATTATTTCACAACCATTGTCGATCATTGACATGTCCTAATTATTAGTGGGTATGACATTTTATAATGTGTATTTACCTATTTTCATCTTATATACACATTGGACGCTCATTGCCTTGAAACATCTTGTCAAAATACATCACTGACACACTTTCTGTAAGTGCCTGTTGACAGGGCACTGTTCACCTATCGACAGCCAGCGACAGGATCTGTTTTCGAAGCCCAACAGCGGGCCATCTAGGGCAGATTTTATGGGTCCCAGTCTTTTCAAATCCCTTCCCACCTTCTTTAAAAGGACCCCACGACCCTTTCCTCCCTTTTCCACTTCCAAAAACTCCCTCCTCCTTCCATCTTCACCCAAACCCTCTCTCTCCAGGGCGCAGAGCAGAGTCTGCCTGTTCGGGTGTCTCCTCCTGCTCGTGCTTCCTTCCACCTTTCACATCCCTCTCTACTCTGAGATCCCTCTTTCTGATGGCTCCCCAGAGCAAGAAACTTGTCTCCCATCTTCGTCCTCGTTCTCCCCAAGTCGGCGAGGATTCCAGGGCTCACACCGAGCGCCGGACGAAGCATCGGGATGATCGGCTGTCGGAACTTGTTATTCCTTCAGATCTACAGCTTCTCAATGTTCATAGAACCTTCACCAAGTTCGTGCAGCCCCGATATGTTGATTTCAGGTCTCTGGAAGACATGTTTCCTGGGTTGCTGCCCCTTTTTGACACCCAGAGCTGGTCTCCCTTCTGCTACTCTCACAAGCGGTACTCTCCAACCGCTGTGATGGAGTTCTACAACAACCTCAAGGAAACCACTCACGGTGATCTTTATACCAAGGTGAAAGGCACCCCGTTTCTGCTCACTCCTAATCTTTTCTCTATTGCACTTCATATTTCGAATACTGGCATTGATATCATGCAACATCATTCTTTGACATCTGAGTACTACACACTCATCACTCAGCAGCCATACGATTCATCTAAACATTGTGTGCAACTGAATGCCAACTCCTTCTCTCCTCTTCATCGTCTCATCCACCACATCTTCACCACAATCATAGTCCCCAAGGATGGTCGTCGGGAACTTGTGACTGCCATTCACAAAACCCTTTTTCACACCTTTCTTAACTGTGAACAAGTCAACCTCCCACTCCTTTTACTTTCTCACATCCTGGTATGCCTTCGCAATTCCAATAGGTCTATGCCTTATGCATGTCTAATCACTTCTCTTCTTTGTTCATCGGCATACAAATCTCCAAAGAAGAGATGACAACCCTCAAGTCTCGTAGCTCCTTTGATCTCACTACTGCTCATAGGATGGGCTACAAATTGGTTGATGGGGTTATGTCACGAGAACTCAAGGGTAAGGGACCTGCCATTGCTGAGGGTGATGAAGAAGATAACGTTGCTGATGATGGTGAGGTTGCCAATGAAGACTCCCAGGACGAGCCAATAGATGCTCCGGGAGATGAAGATGAAGATGCTGTTGATGACCAAGCGCCTGCTGAGCTTTCTCTTCGAGATTTCAACACTGCTCAAATGGCACAGATGCAACTTCAAATGACCACAGGCTTTGAGCACCTAAATGCACGATTGGACACTGTTGATACGAGCATTGAAGCACTAGCTGATACTCAAGTCTAGCTTCAGCTCAGACTTACTAGACTCTCCACAGAGATTCAGGAGATTCGTCAAGCCTCTGCACTGCCTGGCAATGATGCTGCTTAGAGAGTTTAGGTGTCTATTGTGTTTGGGTCATAGTCATGGTCATGGTCTTATTCTTGATGTACTTGTTTGCTTTCTTGGTCATGTTATTCTCTTCCTTGCAATTCCTTTTGTCACGTTGTCACTACATTTTGTAACTGTGTGTAATGCTTGACACTTCAATGAAAATCACAGTTATTTGCTCTATTCATGTGTGTATGACGCGTCTTTTTGGATGTTGTCAAAAGGGGGAGAAGCATATTTACATTAATTGTGCATTAATTGAAATTTTGTCATCATCAAAAAGGGGGAGAATGTTGGGTTTACATGGATTTATATTTCAGATGTTTATTTTTTATGATGAGCAATCAATGAACATTTCATGAACAATACAATTTAATGTGATATGTATGTGTGAAACATGATAAGAATGACAAGTCAAGCAAATGTTATTCAAGAAACACATGTTTAAATTGATCATCTAAATGTTCACATTATCTCACTAACAATGCTCTTAAATGTAGGTGAGATTGCATGCAAGACAATGTACCAAAACAAGAGCAAAAAGGTCAAGAAAAGCACTAAAGACAAGTACCTGTCGACAGCTCCAAAGATGCCTGTCGATAGCCCTGTACAGACTGATCTTATAGGGTACTGGCAAGATGTTCCTGTCGACAGACCCTCTGATGCCTGTCAACATATCTGCACAGACAGAACAAACAGGCACCTGGCAAGGTGTGCCTGTCGACAGACTCAAGTCGCCTGTCGACAGATCCACACAGGGAATTGTCTCCCGAAGAGCCCAGTCTTCTGCCTTTTGCAAGTCTGTCTACATCTGTCGACAGATGCAATTCTTGCTGTCGACAGACGAAGAGAAAATCTCAATACGAGATCTCCATATGTTTCCAACTTGGGTGTTTCCTTTTACCACAACTCTCCATACTTGAACACCCATATAAAAGGAACTCTTTGGAGTTACTTTCGTACAGAAGCAGCCACAACACAAAACCTAGGCAAAGTCTCAGAGAAGATCTTTCTGCTGCTCTGCTTCAACCGTTCGTCCAGGCAACCAAAGAGAAATCCTCCGAATGGGATTGAAGACAGATTGTCCGTCTCTCAAGCTTCTACATCAACTGATACCTGTCAAGATGAAGCTTAAAGCACATCGGGATGATCATTTGAAGAGTTTCACATCAGGATTTGAAATCTCAACTCTGAACTCTTCTTTATCTCTGTTTTTCATATCTCTTGTGTGTGTGTTGTTGAGTCAAACGTCCTTGTGCTTGATTCAAGTTTGTCATGTTGTTCTGATCGTGGTTTACATCAGACGACGTGAGTGTGTGTGTGTTGTAGCGAGTGAACTTGCTGATAAGCAGTCTTTCTGCGTGTGTGTGTGGACGGTGGACGTAGGATACACAAGTTGTGTACTCCGAACCACCTTAAATCATCGTGTCTGTGGTTTGAATGTTTCACACTAGATGTTTGGTAGGCATGTTGATCTCTCATGCACTAGATAAATTGATATTCTATCTATTTACAACTAACACACATCTTAGTTTATTTTAAACTCTGTTTGAAATATCAAAAGTTTGTGTTTCCACCGAAAAGAAGGTCATCATATTTTTAATTGATAGTAATCTATTCAACCCCCCTTCTAGATTACCATATTGGTTAATTCCACACATCTTTCAATTGGTATCAGAGCAGGTTCTCTGTTCATCGGTTGTGTTTTGGGAGATCTGTCTTTGTGTGCTTTACTGCTCTGATTCCTAACAATTGATTCTAAATCTGACTTGATTTGCTTGAACTGATTGATTGTCTTTTGATCTCACTCAATATTTTGTTGATTGGTCTAATCATTTGAAACATATTTAGAAATATGGCTAAGTTCTCAAGCATCATAAATAGACCTATGATAATTGAGTTTGATGACAAGGTTGATGAAATGTAGGTCTCCTCTATGAAAACATGCAAGTCTAGAAAGGGAACGGAAGAAAAATGCTACATGGCTCATGGCAGCTCAATAGGCTCTACCCGTTCAGACCAATCTGAAGGATCACATCTGTCAGAGAAGTCAAGAAACTCTCAAAGGTCAGGTAAATCCAATTCAGATCTATTTGATGCATCAATATCTAATTCTGATTCAAAGGAAGATATATCCTATGATGAATTGATAGAATGCTATGAGCACTTGTCCAATCAATTTAAGAAGGTAAAAGCTCAAAACAAGAAGCTAAAAGAAAAATTAGAGAAGAATGAAATGATAATTGATAATGCTCAAGCATTCTATGAAGAAAATGAAAAATTGAAATTGGAGAATGAAAAATTGGAAAATGAAGTCAAAAACTATGGAATCATGTTTTCTAAATTGAAAGAAGATCATGATCAGGTTGAATCTGAAATTTTTTATTTGAAAAATGAAAATAAAAAATTGATTGATCATAATGAGAATCTCAAATTTGATAATTATCAATTGAACAAACAAATCTCCAACATGGCTCATGATCACCAAATAAAAGAAAATTGTAATCAACTGGTTGAGGAAAATAATCATCTGAAAAAGAAGATTGAAAGCTTGTATCATGACAGACCATTAAGTGATGAATGGAACGATTTTAAGAAGAAAATTACTGACTTGGAAAATCAAGTTGTTCAAAGTGAAATTGATAAGAACAAAATTCAAAATGGTCTGGATGTCATGAAAAACCAACTTCTAACTTCTGAAAAAGAAATTGTTGCATTGAAAGCTGAAAAGAAAAAATTGACGAATGAACTTGAAGTGGTTATTAAACAAAATGAAAATTTGAACAAAAGTGCTGCAAAAAGGAAGAATCATGTTTCAACTGAAAACCAGAAAAAGAAAATGGAAAAGAAAACAAGAGTCTACAAGGTCTCCACACCTCCTCTAGTAGCCCAGAATGTTTCAAGGAAATCTCCAACTCCACATCATGCCAAGAGATACCAAAGGGTACCATCTCCTTCTTCTCAACCCAAGGATAATCAAAGGTACTCTAAAGGACTTTAGAGATTCCAGTAAATGCAATCACACTATGGTAAGCTCCAGGTAAGTACTCAACTTGTTTGCTTCAAATGCAATAGACTTGGTCATCTTGCTAAATTATGTTGGAAGAAAAATCAACACTCTCACAAATATACTAAAACAGTTCAATGCTATGCATGTCATCAACATGGTCATGTCTCTAGGGACTGTTGGCATAGAAATGGTTATCTTGTGCATGCTCCCAAGCCCCATGCTCATAATTCCATTAATGAAAGAAATACATCTATTCAAAAATTAAAGTCACTTTGGATTCAGAAATCATTTTTGAATTCTAACATTGACGTCATTGCAGGACCCAAGCAAGTGTGGGTTCCAAAACTAGCTTAATGAACAAGCTGAGATGTCTTGCAGCCATACAGTTTAAATGGATTCATGACATTGGCTGTGCAAGGCAAGAAATGATTGGAGAACAAAGGTAAAATTTTTTAGATTGAAATTGACAACTGTTCAGGTAAAATCTCTTTATCACTATAGATTTGAACTACTAGAATTGAAATGGATTTTTAATTCTATCTGAGCAATGAAAAATGTGTTTTGATGCTATCCCCAGATGACAATGCTTCTTAGCCATTGGTGTCATGCTAAAATTTAAAAAAAGAAGAAGTGGATCTTTGGTATATTAAATGGTGAAATGTGGAAGGACAAGTCCGAATTGTCTGGAAACTATCATTATGCGTGAGAAATATTCTCCACTATGTATCAATAGTCTTCTACTACATAAAGATTATAAAAAAAAATCATAATCTCAAGAACCTCAATTGATCACGTTTATACTCTCCTTGTGCAAATTGCTTGACATGAACATGTGTGAATTACTTGAATGTTCATTCAATACCATGCATACATTATGGGGGAGTAAGTCAAAAAGAGTTTTTGAGTGAGTTGTTTGAGGGACATTCTTTCACATCAATCTTGCCACATGTCTCTCTTTAAAAGAATGAATGTTGGTGTTTTTATGCTTATGGATGTTCTTTTATATGCAAATGCATGGTATGTTTGCGTATCTCATTGATTGATTTGCTTGAATGATGAGTCATCATATGCACACTCTATGGGGGAGTAAGTTAAGGCTAGGTGAGTGAAATTCATATGGGATACCCTTCATATTTAATGTGTATTTATCCCTCAAACTTATGGCTCAAATCACTCTCAATTCAAAGCCTTAAAGCTGAAGTTTCAAAGCCCCTGTCGACAGCCCCAAACAGCCTGTCGACAGATATGCCTTCAGAGAACCCAGAAATTGCACCCTGTGTGCATTTGTCGACAGCCACTTCTTCTACTGTCGACAGCCAGGCACAGTTCTGAACTTCATATTTTCTGTCTGTTTGTATCAGTCGACAGCCAGCACCCCAGCTGTCGACAGCCCATACCTTGCCTGAACCCAGAACTTCACAACTGTCTGCATCTGTCGACAGGCTCATGTTTGCTGTCGACAGATACTCACTTCATCCATAAATCTTCATCTTTTCTAATACTTTCTTTATGAGTATGTTCATATTATTGATGCAAGGGGAGAATAGGGACTTACCATTCATTGCAATCTTTCATACTCACATAGTATCAAAGACATTGACTTAATCACAATGATTTTGATATAATATTTTATGTTTGAGTCTAGGTTGTGTCATCTAGAAAACATTGATCAAATCTAATGATTCTAACCAAACTCACTTGAATAACTCCCTTGCAAATAATCCTTTTTCTCAAGTGGATTGATAAGTACGAAGGTTATTGAACTTTATGTTTTACATTGGCTTTTGACCTTAAATAACCTTTTGATCATGATTTAAGAATTAAAAAAAAAAGGAGAAAAGTTACCTATTTCGAAACTCAACATTCAAACAAAAAGTATTTGAAATGGGATAAAGGTAGAGCAATGATGAGTATTACCGAGTAACCGGGGACATAGGCATCACAAATGTCTGTCTTCGTGTCAAAAAGTACTTTCATTATCTCTATACAATGGTATGATGGTCACTTACACTGAGTAACTGGGGGTACGGGCATCCCAAATGTCTACCTTCACATCAAAAGGTGAAAGTGATCTTAATTACTACTTTTCCCACATTAACTTGACAAAGAAAAAATTCAATCCAAGAAATAGAGTGTAGCCTCCATGTTTTTACATCAAGGGCAATGTGTTGTTTATTGTTAATCGCTCATGTAGACATTACTTTCAAGTACCAACTGAAAATCACCCACAAAGGAACATGTTTTTCTACAATGGTTTTATTCAAAGGGGTTATCTTATTTTCATTGTTTTTAAACGATGTCTTCTAAATGCTACAACTTAAGATTCCTGAAGTAATATTTCTTAACCATTGTAGAATTTTATGTGTCCAACTACTAGTGTCTATGACATCTTGCAATGGGTATAAACCAGTTCTCAACCTTAAAATTCTAATTAAACACTCATTCCCCACTCATATCTTTCACAATTCAATTCTATGGTCACACAGTTCTTTGATTCATTTCCTTTCACTTCTTTGAGTCATCAGTCTGTTAACTCCGTCATCTCTTTCTCCTTTACTTTTGCTTTTGTTGTTTCATGCAATGGATTACCTTTTTTTGTAACTATGTGTACTTACTGATCAATGACTGGAAACACAGTTCTTTGCTTCATTCTTATCCATTTGTGCATGACTTATCTTTTTGGATGTTGCCAAAAGGGGGAGAAACATCAATTGTGTATAAATTGAAAATTTTGTCATCATCAAAAAGGGGGAGAATGTTGGGTTTACATGAGAATGTTAAGTTGACATATGATATGTTTGTTTTTGATGATGAGCATTTCATGAACAATACAAATTGATGTGATGTGAATATGTGAAACATAATGAGAATGTCAAGTCAAGCAAATGTTAATCAAGAAAAGCAAATGCTGAAGGATCGAAGTGAAGGTGTGGATAAGATCTAGAAGGGGGGGATGAATAGATCTATGCCACTTTCTGCAGAAGCTTAAGCAATTTAAAAACACTTTTGAATCAGAGGTAATTTTATCAGTGAAAAACCACAGATCTGATGAGATTTGAGTGAGTTGGTAAAATATATGTGAAAAAAGTTGATTAAGTGAAAATTAACCAATCCTATGCAAGCATCTAACGAATGAAATGATCAAACCACAATTAGACAAATGCACAAGGATTTTTAGGTGGTTCGGAAATCACCCAAGTGATTCCTACATCCACCCCTCACACCCCGTGAAGATTCACTAAAACAACTGGGTAACACACCCACTGGAGCCTGACAACTCCAACACTTGAGAGCTTACAACTCACGCAACTTCTAGAGTAAGACTACTCTAGAACAACTGAGCAAGACTGCTCAACACAACCTTGAGTTAGACTACTCAAACTGAGCACAACGGCTCACAACAACCTGAGCACAATGCTCACACAACTTGAGCACAATGCTCACATAAGACTTGCTAGACACCAACTCAAGACATAGACCTTCTAGCAACAGATCTAGTCGAAAATGAGAGCACTAATGAGAGCTATGCAGAAGCACTTGCATAATCTCAAAAGATATCTCAGAAGAACAGAAGTACAATGAATTGTATTAAATAACTTCATTCTTCAAGTGTACTCCCTTGTAGAAGCTTGGATTGGGAAGAGGCTTGCAATCTTGAAGTCCAAAACCGATGCTCTGCACTTTGGAATTGTTGGATCTTCCTTGAATTCTTCTCCAACGAAGGCTTCTACTGGATCTGCTTCCTTGGGATGCTTCAGAGGTTTCTGTAGGGATCACACTCCAATTCTCACACTTGGATTGGTGAGAATTGGTCTTCTGGAAGCACTTGGAGAGCAGAGGAGGGAGACGACCTCTTGTAGCCGCCAGGAAACTTTCTGGAGGCTCTAAGAGTTAGTTGGGTCTCTCTTGTGTGATGGGGGTTGATTAGGGATCTTTTATACCAAAAAGATTCCAAAGATACCCTTTGGGTACAAGGGCATACGATTCTAGGTTGATACCCCATCGCCCTAGGCTGACACGTGGCAAACATCCATCTTAGGATGGAATCTTTCCATAGTGTGTCGACCTACCCTGGTGGTGGTGTCGACACACTGCTCAAATCTTGAAATAGGCTGTTCTCGGAGCAGGATCCAGTGTCGACCTGCCCTGAGAGTGCGTCGACCTGCTATCCCCAATCTGAAAACTGTTGTTCTGGGAGCAGGATCCAGTGTCGACCTGCCCTGAGAGTGCGTCGACCTGAGTAGTGTAAATCCTGGAATCTGCAACTCGTGTCGACCTGCTTCTGGACTGGTGTCGACACAGTCTAGGCAATTCTTCAGCTTTTTGCCTTTGAAATTGAGGTGTTGTGTCGACACCATTGAGGGGTGTGTCGACACTTCTTTTACAAAAAGTGTTTGTACCTGAAAATTTAAACACATATATCATTAGTTAAATGATTTATCATGAACATAAATGATAAATGTGATTTGAAACATACTTTTTGAACATTAACTTCAGGTATGATGTTTTTGACATGTTTCATTTAAATTGCTTTTAAAAACACCTCTTGTCATCATCAAAATAGGAGGGAAATGATATGAATATACACTCAACCCAACAATCTCCCCCTTTTTGATGATGGCAACAATAAATCCATATTACAATGTGGTTTTGATGAAGTGTGATTTTAAACAATTTTTTGTTATTCACATTTTTATTTTCTTTTGTTTAAACTTGTCAAAGACCTTTTGATATTTTTCAGTAACAGTTGATGATGTATTTGTGGAACACAATGTTACTTGAAATGAGAATTTTTGTACACAGAAGTCAAGCAACTTGACAAGTATTCAAACAATCACATTCACATAAATATTTTCATTCACATTGAAGTCACAATTGAAGATATCATTCAAGCTAAGCAGAAAAGTATTTCATTTCATTCATCAAGAGAATTCATAATCATTCCAAAAGATTACAAAAGAACATTAACATTTCTCTTTCTTTCTTTCTTCTCCCCCTTTGACATCATCAAAAGAAAAATTACATTAAGTAGAAGATGGAGGAGGAGGAGGAAGGGGAAGTAAGATGGTCTCAATGTCAGACATTCTTTTCTCCATAAAAGTCAAACTGGACGATTTGATCTTGAATGGTGGTGAGTTTGGTGTGCAAGAAGTGTTCCACTCCATCTGAATTCTCTATTAAGGTAGCTTGAATTCTTGCTAGATCAGCTGCAATGGGCTGTGAGGATGAAGATGATCCAGCTGACCAACTAGGTCTTTGCATTATCTTGAATTCCTTTGTCAAATCAGATATCTGTGTGTCAATATGCTCATTGAAGTTCCTCATGCTTTCCAAATCATCCACAAAATAAGCAAAGGACAGTCTTGTGCTGGTGATCTCATGTAATGTCTGTTTGGTGTTGAAGACATCAGCTTGGAAATTTGCCAAAATTCTCTTAAGAACTGTCTCCAATTTTTGCTGGTGCTCCTTCAGCTGTAATGAGGCATCTGCCATGGTACCAATCAGTCTGTTGAATCTTTGAGCTGCATAGTCGGAGGCAGCTTTTTGTTCTATGAATTTGGCAGATACAGTGTTCTCCAACCGTTGAATCCTCAACTCAAAAGTTTCTGACATGGATTGGATGGAGGAGTTCAAGGTTTCAAACTTATCATTCAGGAAGGAGATCAATTCTGGTGGAACAGGAGGCCCACCAGAAGATGTGGATGCTTGAAAATTGGGTTGAGGAGAGAAATGGGGAAACTGAGGTGAGAGTGGGGCATGAAAAGGAATGTCACCTTCAGTTGAAATTTGAGGTTGTTCCTCATTCAAAGGAGGCTGATCCTCTTGACTTTGGGGCTGGTCCCCTTCAGCTGGAGGCTGTTCCTCTTGAACTTGGGGCTGGTCCCCTTGATCTTGAGGTTGTTATTCCTGAGCTTGGGGCTGTTCCCCTTGATCATGAGGCTGTTCCTCCTGAGCTTGGGGGGCCTCAACCACAACTGGCCCTCTCCTAACTTGATTTCCCTCCAGTCTAAATCTCATAAATTTTTGAATATTCTTAAAGGTGTAGATGTTGGGCTTAGGAATAGATTGGGATTTTTCATTCTCCAAGGGCACACCAAAATGCTGGAAGACTGAGGTCAAATGTGCAGCATATGGTAGAGATCTTTTGAGGTCCTTCCTTGTTGCTTCAGATATGATTTGATACATAATGACATGAAGATTGATTTTGATATCTTTGACCATGCAATACAGAACAAACCTCTGAATATCTGTCAACCTGTCCCTTCCACCACCTTGAGGAGTGATAATGGTGGTCAATATGTGGTGGAGGACTCTCAACACAGGGGGAAAAGTATTTGTGTTGAATCTGGTAACATGGGTTTGTTTGGGATCAGATGCATCAGAAGGTAGGCCTGTCAAGATAGAATAGGCTTCATGAAGATCAAATTCAAATTGATGAAAATCTGCCCCTTCATCTGGTACTTTGAAAATAGAGGCAGCTATATCAGTTGGCATATCAATTTCTATTCCCTTAACCTTTGATTCATACCCTTCATCTGTGCATGTCAGGTTCTTGTAGAATTCCCTAACAAGTCTTGGATAAGAAATTTGAAACTCAGAAATGAATGGCAACCAAGACTGAAAAGAGAAATAGGTCTGAATTTCTGGAATTGAGTCTGCTAGCTGAATGTCTGATAAGTCCACTATCCTGGGCTTTAGAATGAGCTTGGCTTCACTAGAGGTGTCTTGAGGCTTGGAGGACTCAGACGAAGATGTAGATGATGACTCTGAAGAGTCTCCAGAAGGATTCTCTGTTCTAGAAACCCTACCTCTGCCTGAAGAAGATGGTCTACCTCTTTTGGCTTCCCTTTGAGGTGCTGAAGAGGATCCTGGTTGCTCGGCAGGATCATTCCTTCTTTTAGATCTTCTTTCGGATTGGGCAACGGCAATGTCTGCCGGAATCGGCCTTGAAGAGGCCCTGGACCTTGCGCCACGGCGGGGACCCAACTTCCTGACCATGGTGCAAGGAAGGAGTGGAATTTGTAGAGGATGGAAGAGTGGAGAGGTGATGGAAAGAAGGATGTGATTTAGAGAGAAATGGTGAAGATTTCTTGCCCAAAATGATGAGAATGGGGCCGTCGGGTCGACCTGATGCCTAAAAGGGGTGCAGTGGTGCACTGCCCCGCAGGAACAAAAAGGGCTTATCATGAACCTGGACGGTTTAAAAGGTTCTGGCAAGAGGGCAGTGTCGATACATGAAGAAGGTAGTGTCGACCTGACCTAGGAAGTGTGTCGACACGAGATAGGATGGTGTCGACCTGGCCTTTGAAGAAAATTTGAATTTTTGTGAGAGGAAAAATTTGAGAAATGTTGGGACATCTTTAGAATGATAAACAATGAGGGGAATTATCATTTCAAGGATTTTTAAGAGGCTTAAAAAATTCATTTGTTATATTTTGCAAAAGATTCATCACAATTCAAGTTTTTCAAACAATTTCCAACAGGATATTAGCATTCCAAGACTTGAATCAACAAAATGCGAAATTGAGGGATATAATATATCTAACAATCAACTATAAACTACCATATTTCTTAACTTAAAAGAAGTAAAGATGTCATCTAGACTAAATACAATTATGTTGAAAATAAAACACAATCTCAAAGAACAACTGGATGAGGAATGAAGATGATTCTTTCTAGACACATCTCCAATAATGTTCACATTTTGTTCTTTTAACAAACTATCAAATGATATAAATCTCTTTCACTCAAGTACTAGTGCTTTTTACACACCATAGTCCCTAGATACTTAAGATTTAGTCATTGTCAAGTCTCAAAGGGGTAAATGATGGCCTTTTGACATGAAAATATACGTTTTGTAGACGTCAATATTTCCAGTTACTCAGTCATCATAAAAAAACATAGCACATTTTGCTTTTGTTTTGAATTTATTTTTATTTTGATCCCCCTTTGAACAGAGTTAGCAATAGTGCCTCATGACATACATGGCACTTCATTCATTGTAAAGGTGTGCAGTTTCTCAGCACAAGTGTCATTGCTCTGTTGGATTTTAAAAATTTTGGAGAGTTTGTGAGATAGAAATCAAATACATCCAATCATCAGTTGCAAACAAGGAAATGTTTTAAATTCAAGGCACAAGTTGATGTTTAGTCTAGGAAGATATCTGAATTTCTGTGGGTTGAGGGATATAGTTGAAAATTGATTAGTAAAAAATATAATAGATCACTCAAGGGTTCATTTTGAGACTCTAGACTTCTAAATGATGACATCATGCAAGGAATTGATGAGATTCAAGAAAAATTTTGAATTTTGCAAAGTCATGACTTGTGAATTTTCTAGCTCCCCCTGAGATGATGATTTCAATCACTTTTCATCAAAATAAAGATATGTAAACTTTGGAAATCAGAAAAGTTTTCTTTTGGACAACAAAGACTCCCCCTCAACAATTGCATATCCATTTCTTGGTACTTGGCGGAGTCATATACTCACGCATAATGAAAGGTTTCCAGACAAGCCTAACTTGTCCTTCTCCAAACACTATTTGATATACCAAGAATTTTCAATATAATAAGAGTTGAAGAAATCATTATCAAAAAGAAATGGAAGTGAAAATAAGGAAGATTTTGAAATCAGAAAAAGTATCCTCTTTGAACAATAGAAGCTCCCCCTCAACAATTGCATATCAATTTCTTAGTACTTGGCGGAGACATATACTCTCGCATAGTGAAAGTGTCCAGACAGGCATAACTTGTCCTTCTCCAAATCACCATTTGATATACCAAGAAATTTCAACACAATAAAAGTTGGAGAATTTATTGTAAAAAGGGAATAGAATTGAAAGTGAGAGAGATATGAACAATGTAACTCAAGGAAGCAAAGAATTATGAGATGCAAAGAACTCCCCCTTAGACAATGCATAACACTCAACCCAAACATAAATTTGGACTACAATTATTTGATTTTTAACTGTTTTGTGAACAATGTTTCATCAACATTACCTCTAGAATATCCTTTTTCAAGTAAAAAGGAACTCAACCGGTCATACCAAGCTCTTGGAGCTTGCTTAAGACCATAGAGAGCCTTATTAAGCTTGAAAACATGGTTAGGATATTTTTCATTTTCATATCCAGGAGGTTGTTCAACAAAAACATTTTCCTTTATATATCCATTTAAGAATGCACTTTTGACATCCATTTGATAGACTTTGAATTTCATGGAGGATGCAAAAGCAAGGAAAATTCTGACAGCTTCTAGTCTAGCTACAGGGGCATATGATTCTTCAAAGTCAATTCCAAATTCTTGGTTATACCCCTTTGCAACTAGCCTAGCTTTGTTTCTTATTACTTGACCAGTTTCATTTAACTTATTTCTGAAAACCCATCTAGTACCAATCACTGCTTGGTCACTAGGTCTAGGTACTAATTCCCATACTTGATTTCTTTCGAATTGATGAAGCTCATCATGCATGGCATTAATCCAATCAGAACTGGATAAGGCTTCATCAATTGACTTGGGTTCAATTTGGGAAATTAGAGCTAGTGGGTCTTCTTCAATATTTTGCAAGAAGGATGATCTGGTCCTTACTCTATCATTCAAATTGCCAACTACACTGTCTAATGGGTGATCTCTCAGATATCGAGGTTCAGAAATTACTTGTTAAGAAGTACCCACTTCTGGATCAATGTTACCTGTCCCACTTGAAGATGGTGAGTTGTTGTTCAGGTTCTCTTCATTATTGACAAGCTCCTCAATAGTTGGTGAAGAATCCACAATGAGGTCATCCTCTTCATTGTCTTGTCTTTCCCTGTAAGATTTAGAATCATCAGTGGAAAAGGAATTTTCATCAAAAATAACATGTGGAGATTCTTCAACAGTTTTGGTTTTTAGAATGTACACTTTGAAAGCCCTTGACACTTCAGAATAGCCAAGGAAGGCAGCTTCCTGACTCTTAGCATCAAACTTGTCAAGGTTTTCTTTGTTATTATTGTGTACAAAGCATTTGCACCCAAAAGTTTTGAAATAAGAGACAGTTGGCTTTTTGTTTTTCAACAATTCATAGGGGGTTTTTCTGATCTTTAGTCTGATCAAAGCTCTATTTAGGATATGATTGGCTGTGTTAACAGCTTCAGCCAGAAGGATTTGGGCAGATTACTTCCTAAGAGCATGGATCTAGCCATTTCCACAAGAGTTCTATTCTTTCTTTCCACAACTCCATTTTGTTCTGGAGTTCTAGGTGAAGAAAACTTGTGAAATATTTGAAATTCAGCACATAGATCAGAAAAGGATGTGTTATCAAATTCACCCCCATGATCAGTTAAAATGTTTTTGATTTTATATGGATAAGTTGTTAAGATAGTGGTACAGAAATTCCTGAATTCAAGGCAAGTATCACTTTTTTGGGATAGAAAGATAACCCAGGTAAATCTAGTAAAGTCATCAATGATTACAAACCCATATCTCTTGCCACTTAAGCTTAGAACTCTTGTTGGCCCAAAAAGGTTCATGTGAAGAAGTTCTAGTGGCCTAGATGTAAGTACCTCATTGAAGGTTTTAAAAGATTTCCTAGTTTGTTTTCCTTTAGCACATATCCCACAAACTTGATCTTCAACATTAGAAAAAGATTCAGGAAGACCCTTAACCAAGTTCAGTTTTAACAACTTATTCAATGTTCTGAAACTTGCATGGCCAAGTCTTTTGTGCCAAGTCCATGCAATTTCATCTTTATTTGCAACAAAGCAAAGATTTTCAGAGAAGTTTTATTAAGGTTGATCATGTAGACATTGTTTTCTCTTTTTCCAAAGAATTTGATTTTTTCAGTTGATGAATCAATTATCTTACAAAAATCAGACTCAAACACAACTTTGTGACCTTTGTCACATAGTTGGCTGATACTGAGCAAATTATAATCAAGACCATCAACTAATAAAACATTATCTACTGAGTTTGAAGAAGTTTGACCAACCTTTCCAGATCCAATGATCTTTCCTTTATTTTTACCTCCAAATGTAACTGACCCTCCCTCCTTTTCAAGCAGGAATGACAATTTAGCTCTGTCTCCCGTCATGTGTCATGAACACCCACTGTCAAGAAACCATACATTGGTGTTGGGTGCACGACCTTCCTGCAAAAAGATCAGTGGAGAGAAGATTTTGGTACCCAAACAAAGTTGGGACCATCAGAATGTTTCCCTCCTTTTCAAGCAGGAATGACAATTTGGCTCTGTCTCCCGTCATGTGTCGTGAACACCCACTGTCAAGAAACCATACATTGGTGTTGGGTGCACGACCTTCCTGCAAAAAGATCAGTGGAGAGAAGATTTTGGTACCCAAACAGAGTTGGGACCATCAGAATGTTTGAATATTGTCAGTAAATCTTTTCTCACCCAAATTTGACCTGTTTTTTATTTTTATTTTGATACATTGGTGTTTTCATCCTTTTTCTGTTTGTTCTTTCTTTTAGGAATGAAAGCACCAAGATTTTTGTTTTTGGTAGGAGGGGAGTTTTTCATTTGAAAGTTGGAGTTCAGATGAGGAGGTGGAATCTAGGGATTTTGTTGGTACATCAAGAAATTTGGATAAAGGAATTGAGGATGATACCAACATGGATTTTCATACCATTGGCTCCAAGGATTGGTCCAATCATCTTGAAATGTTGTCTTGGAGGTCCAAGGTTTTTCATGAATTATTTCTTTTGACTTTTTCTTATTTTTCAAATTTTTATTTGAATTTTTGGTTGAGTTGTTTGCAGCTTTTGATGTTGAGCAGGTCGACCTCTCCTGTACTGGTGTCGACATAGTAGCCACAGAAGCCTTGTTCTTGTGGACTGATGTCGACCTGTCAGGGGACTGTGTCGACCTGATGGTCTTCTTTTGTTTTTGAGTTTTTGCTTTGTTTTGTGTTTTGTTTAAGGTTTTGTTTGCTGTTTGTTGAATTTCTGTGTTCTCAAGATTAGGACCCTTGACAAATTTAATTAGTGGTGCTTTGCCCTTTTTCTCACCAGATTTGTCTTTCATGGGTTTCTTTTTGTTGAATCCTAATCCATGAGAGGTGGTTGTCATGGTGGTTCCTAGCAGCGCCTCTAAGTTATCTTTACCTTTTGTGAAGGTTTGGATAACTTCATCCCTTTCTTTTAGCTGGTTTTTAAGAGTTTCAATTTCTTCAATCTTCTGTTGTTTTTCTTGTTTTTCAATTTCCAGCTTTTCAGTTAAGTTTTTGAATTCTTGGGAGGCCTTTTGAGAGGCAAGCTTCAGATCATCAATTAGATTCATGAGATTTTCTTTTTCTTCAATTAATTCTGTTATCTCATTTTCTAGTTCACAAGTTCTGTTGTTTGACGATTGGTTATTATAAAGATTTTCAACTTTCTTTTTGATGTGTTTGTTTTCTTTTCTCAATTCAGAATATTTTTCAACTAATTCTGCATACACATCCTGCCAATCTTCAACAGTAAAGTCTTCAAAAGAAGTATTTACCTTTTCTTCAGAATTGTTGGCCATGAAGCAAACCTCCTCACTTTCAGAGCTTGAGGATTTCTTCTCTTCTTCTTCCTCACTTGAGTCTTCATCAGACCAAGTGGCTACCATGGCCTTTGGCTTCTTAAATTTCTGAAACTTCTTGTGCTTTTCCTTCTTGTTCTCAGGACACTCTCCCTTCATGTGTCCTGGTTTGTTGCACCTGTAACAGACAATATTTTCGTCAGATTTATTATTCTTGTTGAAATTAGAAGAGGAAGTGTTTTTCTTACCTGAGAAAAACTTCTTTTTCCCAGACATTTTTCCTTTTCTGTATTTCAAGAATTTTCTGAATTGCCTGGTCATGAGGGCAATTTCATCCTCATTTGACTCAGACTCCTCAGAACTTGTCTTTTCCTGACTTTTATCTTTATTGCTTGAAGAGGCCTTAAGTGCCATAGGCTTGGTCTTAATTATGTGTTCTTCATTTCTTTTTAAGTTGATTTCATATGTCATTAATGATCCAATCAATTCATCCAAAGAGATTTTGGACAAATCTTTTGAATCTTCAATGACAGTGGCCTTTGTATGCCAAATTGAAGAAAGTGAACGTAAGATTTTTCTTACCAAGTCTGCATCTGTATATTCCTTACCCAAGGCCTTTAATCCATTCACAATCACCATGAACCTGGCAAACATTTCAGAAATATTTTCGTTAGGCTTCATCATGAAAAGTTCATATTCTGAAACTAGAATATTTGCCTTAGTCTCCTTTACTTGTGATGTTCCCTCATAGAGTAATTCGAGTTTATCCCACATCTCTTTGGCAGATTTGCACATTGAGATTCTCGAATACTCCTTGGGATGGACAGCACATTGAATCATATTCATGGCACTATAATTCAATGTAGCTTTCCTTATTTGTTCCCTAGTCCAGGTGTCTTCTTCTCTCTGGTTTTCATAGGGACCCACTTCCACTACTTTCCAGATCTCATAGTTCTGGGCCCTTAAAAATACTTGCATTCTGTTTTTCCAATAAGAATAGTCTGTCCCATTAAAGAATGGTGGCCTATTTATGGAATGACCCTCAGCTATGAAACCTTTGGAATCCATGACTCTAAAGCAGAAAGAAAATGCTTAGCAAACAAACAGGCAAACACTCAAACACACAACACTCAGAAACAAAAACTGCTCAGATCAAATCAGATCAAAGTAAACCCGCTCTGATACCAATTGAAGGATCAAAGTGAAGGTGTGGATAAGATCTAGAAGGGGGGGATGAATAGATCTATGCCACTTTCTGCAGAAGCTTAAGCAATTTAAAAACACTTTTGAATCATAGGCAATTTTATCAGTGAAAAACCACAGATCAGATGAGATTTGAGTGAGTTGGTAAAATATATGTGAAACAAGTTGATTAAGTGAAAATTAACCAATCCTATGCAAGCATCTAACGAATGAAATGATCAAACCACAATTAGACAAATGCATAAGGATTTTTAGGTGGTTCGGAAATCACCCAAGTGATTCCTACATCCACCCCTCACACCCCGTGAGGATTCACTAAAACAACTGGGTAACACACCCACTGGAGCCTGACAACTCCAACACTTGAGAGCTTACAACTCACACAACTTCTAGAGCAAGACTACTCTAGAACAACTGAGCAAGACTGCTCAACACAACCTTGAGTTAGACAACTCAAACTGAGCACAATGGCTCACAACAACCTGAGCACAATGCTCACACAACTTGAGCACAATGCTCACATAAGACTTGCTAGACACCAACTCAAGACATAGACCTTCTAGCAACAGATCTAGTCGAAAATGAGAGCACTAATGAGAGCTATGCAGAAGCACTTGCATAATCTCAAAAGATATCTCAGAAGAACAGAAGTACAATGAATTGTAATAAATAACTTCGTTCTTCAAGTGTACTCCCTTGTAGAAGCTTGGATTGGGAAGAGGCTTGCAATCTTGAAGTCCAAAACCGATGCTCTGCACTTTGGAATTGTTGGATCTTCCTTGAATTCTTCTCCAACGAAGGCTTCTACTGGATCTGCTTCCTTGGGATGCTTCAGAGGTTTCTGCAGGGATCACACTCCAATTCTCACACTTGGATTGGTGAGAATTGGTCTTCTGGAAGCACTTGGAGAGCAGAGGAGGGAGACGACCTCTTGTAGCCGCCAGGAAACTTTCTGGAGGCTCTAAGAGTTAGTTGGGTCTCTCTTGTGTGATGGGGGGCTGATTAGGGATCTTTTATACCCAAAAGATTCCAAAGATACCCTTTGGGTACAAGGGCACACGATTCTAGGTTGATACCCCATCGCCCTAGGCTGACACGTGGCAAACATCCATCTTAGGATGGAATCTTTCCGGTAGTGTGTCGACCTGCCCTGGTGGTGGTGTCGACACACTGCTCAAATCTTGAAACAGGCTGTTCTGGGAGCAGGATCCAGTGTCGACCTGCCCTGAGAGTGCGTCGACCTGCTATCCCCAATCTGAAAACTGCTGTTCTGGGAGCAGGATCCAGTGTCGACCTGCCCTGAGAGTGCGTCGACCTGAGTAGTGTAAATCCTGGAATCTGCAACTCGTGTCGACCTGCTTCTGGACTGGTGTCGACACAGTCTAGGCAATTTTTCAGCTTTTTGCCTTTGAAACTGAGGTGTTGTGTCGACACCATTGAGGGGTGTGTCGACACTTCTTTTGCAAAAAGTGTTTGTACCTGAAAATTTAAACACATATATCATTAGTTAAATGATTTATCATAAACATAAATGATAAATGTGATTTGAAACATGCTTTTTGAACATTTTTTTTTTTAATAAAAGATCACAGGGACTGCAAACCAGCTAAGTGCACTACTCCCCAGCAGGGAATAATGTTATCACTCCCCCGGTTTGATTCCCTGTGATAAATATATTATTCAATAAGGAAGATTTGATACACAACCTGCGGGGCATACCCCTGCCAAACAGCCCATACAATGAGAATGAAGCCCAAGACCAGACCCCACCAGAAATAAAGGAGAGAACCACCCAACTGACAAACATTATCGCCTAAAACTAGGTAAGCCAGCCTTGTCAACTAGTAAAGCCCCGCGAACAGAAAATGGTAAAGAGCTCATATCACTGAAAACCGAACTAGAAGAGGTGGAACAAGCGTAATTAGCCAAGCAATCCGCCGGCTGATTTCCCTCCCGAAAGATATGCTTCAACTGTGGCTGCATAAGATTGAACATTTCGAGAAGCCCACGCCACCATGGGAAGACCGCCCAATGGGGAAACCGACCAGAAGCAATAGACTGAATGGTGGAATGGGAATCCGAGTATAGCACGAAAATATGAAACCTCCTCCTCATAGCCAGCCGAAGACCATCATATAAAGCACGAACTTCAGCGACAGTGCTACTACCCACTCCATAATAAATAGCAAACCCACCTATGAAGCTGCCATGCACGTCCCGAATACAACCCCCACCACCACAAATTACAGGATTACCTTTAGACGCTCCATCTACATTCAAGCAATAGCTATGAAGAGGCGGAGACCACCTCACCTGAATGGGCATCCTAATGTGAACCAAGACTCTGAGATCAAACAGTTGGAGGATGGCCGCCTGGTTATAGGAGATAGAGCCTGAAAACTTAGCAGACTCCATAAGGGATCTGACTGCCACCATAGTCAAGCTTTTGAGAGCAGAAACTGAAGCCGGAACACCCTCCATGCGAGCACGACACCTGGATTTCCATAATTCCCAGAGCATAATAATGGAAGTAATCAACCCAGCACAGAGAATGGGCGAGCTCATATTAGAACTAGATAAGATACTCCATAGGCGGATAGAGACACGATCACTCCAATTAATTTTGACGCTGAGAAGGGGAGCCACCCAAGACCATAGGGCTTTAGCAATGGAGCTGGAGATAAATAGGTGATCAAGACATTCCTGCTCATGATCAACACAACAAACACACATGGATACAAGCGGAATTCCACACTCCATAATACGAGAATCAACCGAGACCGCCCGATGAAGTAACTTCCATGCAAACATCGCAGCACGAGGAGGAATAAGATGAGACCATAGTTTCAGCCATGCACTACGAGAGATACCAGAGGCAGAGGCAACCAAATAAGCTGATTTAACAGTGAACTCACCATGCTGATTAGGAGACCAAATAAACTTATCTGGCTGGTCAGAAAGAAGAATCCGAACATCCTGGGGGGAGACAGTAAGAGAGGACCAAACTGGATTACCATCATCCAACACCACTTCTCTAACCGAAGCAGAAGGAGATTGAATGGGAACAGTGCCACTCAGAGCATGTAAGAGAGATGAATCCCCAATCCAGGAATCCATAAAAAACTTAACCATAGTTCCTTCCCCACCAATCCACCGCATATTAGCCAAAATCAACTCTTTTGCTTTATTGAAAATGCGCTTGGAGATACCAAAAGGAAAGGGAGAAGAAACCTCACTAAGATGGGAAGTCAACAGGAACCTGCTCCGGGCATATGAGGACTAGAGGGAGGTACCATGCAAAATGCTCCAAATTTGCTTAGCCGCCATAGCCACCTGAAGGGTATTTAAGTTTCTGAAATTCAACCCACCCTCAATAAATGGCTTTTGTAAGGAAGACCAAGCTACCCAATGGCGTCTACGCTCACCATCACCCCCCTGCCAGAAAAAATTTGCACAAATTCGATCTAACTGATGAATGATCGTATTGGGAATAGAGACAGAACTAGCCAGATACACAGGAATACTCAAGAGGGTTGATCGAATAAGGACCGCCCGACCCGCCTGGGATAGTATTTTTGCACGCCAACCAGACAATTTCCGAGTAACAGCCTCCACCAGGAACTTGAAATCTTGGACTTTCAACCTGCCCGCCTTCAGAGGAATGCCCAGATACTTAATGGAGCCATACTGATGAGAGTAACCGGTGACAACAGAGAGACGAGACACCAAGGCAGCAGGCGATTTTTCAGATAGATAGAAGCAACTTTTATGAGCATTCACTTTTTGACCCGAGCTCCTTTCATACGACCCAAGGAAATGCAGAAGAGCTCTAACACCATGGATTTCAGCGTTCATAA
This sequence comes from Colocasia esculenta, assembly GCA_014218235.1. Classification (NCBI taxonomy): domain Eukaryota; kingdom Viridiplantae; phylum Streptophyta; class Magnoliopsida; order Alismatales; family Araceae; genus Colocasia; species Colocasia esculenta. The sequence goes on along the minus strand of CM024753.1, from coordinate 114,292,261 downwards.
AAATAAGCGTATCATCTGCATAAAGAAGATGAGAGATAGGCAAGACACCTCTGGGACCACTGAAGAATTTTATTAATCCACTATTGAACAGGTGAAACAACCCTCGACTAAGCACTTCAGAAGCAATGATGAAAAGAGTTGGGGCCAAAGGATCTCCTTGGCGAATACCTCTGGTAGATTTGAAAAAGCCAGAAATGGATCCATTAAACAAAACTGAAGACCAGCAGTTGTATAGAAGCATACCAACAAGCGAAGTGAGGCGGGTGGAGAAACCAAATTTTTGCATAACCTGCAGAATAAAGTTCCACTCCATGCGATCATAAGCTTTGGCCATATCGAGTTTGAACATGATATTGTGGCCTCTAACTTTACGATTAATATCTCTAATGATATGACGAGCCAAAGCCACATTGTCCAAGATAGACCTCCCCTTCACAAAGGCACTCTGATTATCGGAGATGATCAGCAGCAACAACGGAGCAAGGCGAGCAGAGAGAATCCTGGAGATAATTTTGAAAGCAAAATTGCACAAAGTGATAGGACGAAAATCTCCAAAACTACGTGGCACATCCACCTTAGGAATAAGGGTAATGAGAGAAGAAGATAAACCCCTTGGAAGAGAAAACCCAGCAAAAAAACCTTGCGTCGCTGCAATGACATCTGCACCAATAATATCCCAGCAATGGGTAAAAAAGGATCCAGATAAACCATCTGGACCAGGAGCACTATTGACATTCATCTCAAAGACGGTGTTCTTAACTTCCTCTGCCGTGGGGGGGAGGCACAATTTATCGTTTTGATCTGATGTGATAAGCGAAGGAATAACAGATAAAAGACCATGATCGACTTCATGAGACTCAGACTTCAGGTATGATAAAAAACCATGCTTTTTGAACATTAACTTCAGGTATGATATTTTTGACATGTTTCATTTAAATTGCTTTTAAAAACACCTCTTGTCATCATCAAAATAGGAGGGAAATGATATGAATATACATGTCTAACTTGTTAATTTATATGTTCATTATATCTCACTAATAATTTTCTTAAATGTAGGTGAGATTCCATGCAAGACAATGTACCAAAGACAAGAGCAAAAGCTCAAGAAATTGGAAACCTGTTGGTACCTGTCAACAGATGAATAGTGACCTGTCAACAGATACATTGTAGCCTGTCGACAGATACACTGTAGCTTGTCGACAGATACACTATAGCCTGTCAATAGATACACTGTAGCCTGTTGATAGATATACACAGAAAATGGTTTCCCAGAAGACCAATCTTCTAGATTTTGCAAACCAGTCAGCACCTGTCGACAGCAGCAAGTCTGTTGTCGACAGACGGAGATTTGGGACGATCTGATGGTTATGATATGATCTATATTTGGGTGTTTCCTTTTAGCATGACTCTCTATGCTTGGACACCATTATATATAGACCATATAGAGGTATTATCGCAGCAAGGAGCCTCCACACAAAAAACCCTAAGCCAAGAACAAGAAGAAGAAGGTTCCCCTGTTTTCTGCTTCAACTCTCCATCTAGCGCGAGGAAGATCCATCTCACGAGCGGAGTTGATGTTGGTTTGTCCACGAATCAAGCTTCTCCTACATCGTCTAATCATCATCAATGCGAAGTTTGAAGTTCTTCTGGAAGACCACCACAAAGAGTTCTTCATTTGGATTTGATCTTCAACTCAGAACTCTTCTTTTATTCTACCTTTCATATCTTTGTGTGTGTGGTAATGGTTCAAGAGTTCCTTATGCTTGATCCATGTACGGATTGTTGATCTGGTTGCATATTTGCATCAGACAACGTGTATGTGGTGTCTTGATCAGATTAGGGCTAGAGGATCTGATCTTTTATGGACTTGATCTAGCGTCTGTGTGTGTGGTTGAGCCGTTGTGCTCGTGTGTGTATGTTGTACTCTGTTCTTGAGTAGTGTGTCCTCACTGTGTGTGGGGTGGACACATGAGTCACGTGGTGTGATCTCCGAACCACCTAAAAAATCCCTTGTGCACTGTGGTTTGCCTTATGTTGCGGTAGATGCATGCCTAGGGATTTCATCTACACACTACTTGTTAATTTGTTCACACACATTACATCAGATCAAGGAGTTTTAATGGAGTAGATCTTTTAATACAAAGTAATTCTTAAATTGCTTAAGTTTTCGCTGCAAATCTATTCAACCCCCCCCCCCCCTCTAGCTTTGCCATAACCGAATATCTGATCCTAACAGGTATAACCGTACCAGGTGGAAGTGGGTCGTTACAAGGCTTCTAAATTATTTTTCTACTCACATACCTTTCCAAAGCTTCTTGTCTCTTGGTTACTTCTTTCTGAAGATTTTCAATTTCTATTTTCATTTTAGTATTTGCACTTTTGATGGCATCGTATTTTTTATTAACCAATTCCATTTCTTTTACATACTCAATCTTCTTAACTTTCAATTCACTAACATTTTCTTTTAATACAGAAATTTATTGGATAAGCTCTTTTTCTTTCTCATCCATTGAAGTATCATGAACAATATAATTCATTTTTCTTTGAGCACTTTGTTTTCTTTTTTATTTCATCATATTGATCAAGTAATTCAAAGTAAACATGTTCCCAATCATTGAATGAAAAATCTTTAAATGGAGATGCTACATCTTCTTCAACTTTTTCTTCTCCTCTAGCCATTAGACAAATTTTGGTGTTTGTTTCATCAGCTTCTAAGCTTTCTTCTTCATCATCATCTTCTTCTTCGCTCCAAGTTCCAACCATAGCCTTTTGCTTGCTCTTCGTCCATCTGGGTTGAGCCTTCTTCAGGAGCTCAGGACATTCTGATTTAACATGCCTTGATTTTTTATAGTTGTAACACACAACCTTGTTAGATCTTTTATTCAAATATTGTTTAGGCTTTGAAGAATTATTCACTTGTGGTTTCTTTATAAAAAATCCCTCACCTTCCTTTCTCAGAAATTTTCTGAACTTTCTTGTGATAATAGCAAACTCACCTGAGTCATTTTCTGAACTGGATGACTCACTTTCATCAGTTACTTCCTTGATGCTTGGATTTGCCTTGAGAGTGAGTGGCTTTTTTTTCTTGACATCTTTTTCTGTTCTCCTTAAGCCCAACTCATAGGTCATCAAAGAACCAATTAGTTCATCAACAGTTGTAGTTGACAAATTTCTTGACTCTTCCACTATAGTGGCCTTTCTATGCCATACAGGGGTCAAGGATCTAAGAATCTTTCTAACAATTTCTTGTCCAATATAGGTTTTTCCTAGATTCTTTAAACCATTTGTCAACAAGGTCAGTCTGTCATACATCTCTGAGATGGTTTCATTATGTTTTATTTTAAATGCTTCATACTCAGAGACTAACATGTTAGCTTTTGTTTCTTTCACTTCAGATGTATCTTCATAGATGACCATTAAGTGATTCCATATCTCCTTCGCACTAGCACATGAGGAAACTCGAAAATTCTGTAGGATGAAGAGAACATTGGATAATGTTCATAGCACTCCAATTTGCATTTGACTTCTTGATTTCTTTCGGAGTCCACTTTTCTTCACCGTCTGGTAGCTCATAGGGTCCATTATTGACTACCCTCCAGATTTGATGATCATGTGCTTGCAGGAACACCTGCATGCATGTTATCCTCTAGGTGCTTGCTTCAAACCATATAAAGCTTTATGCAACTTAAAAACATGATTTGGCAAATCCATGTCATCAAAACCAGGTGATTGTTGTACATATACCTCTTCCTTTATAAAACCATTCAGAAAAGCAGATTTTACATCCATTTGAAAGAGTTTTAAATTTAATGCAGAAGCATATACAAGTAAAATCTTAATTATCTCAAGTCTAGCCACTGGTGCATAGGTTTCATCGAAATCTATGCCTTCCACTTGGGAATAGCTTTGAGCTACCAATCTGGCCTTGTTTCTTATGATCACACCAGCTTTATCCAATTTGTTCCTGAACACCCATTTGGTGCCAATCATATGGTCTCGGAACAAGGGACCATACTTCGTTTCTCTTGAACTGATTTAGTTCATCTTGCATGGCTAATATCCAAGATTCCTTAGTCAGTTCTTCATTGACCGTCTTAGGCTCTATTTGAGATACAAAAGCTAAATAATCACATGGAATTACATTACCTCTTATTCTTACCCTAACAGATGGACCTCCAATTATGTTGTCCAGTGGGTGATCCTTCTTATACCTCCATTCCTTTGGAAGATTGTCGTGTGATGTATCCTTTTATTGCAGATCTTCCAAGGGTGGATCTTCCTTGCCCTCAATCGATGTGTTCTTTAGCTTCTTGGACAATTCATCTATATCATCAATGTCACTATCTACTTCTTTTCTCAAGGAAGGGTTAGTTTCATCAAAAATAATATGCACTGATTGCTCAATTTAATAAAGTTTGTTTGTTAAATATTCTATATCCTTTGGGTTTGGAAGCATACCCCATGAATATACCTTCATCTGATTTGGAGTCTAGCTTATCAATATCTCTTTTACTGTTGTTGTGGATAAAGCATGGACATCCGAATGTCCTGAAATGGCTGATTTTCGGCTTCTTCTGCTTGTATAGCTCATATGAAGTCTTTTTCCAGATTGGCCTGATCATTACTCTGTTGATTATATAACATGCTGTGTTGATGGCTTCGGCCCAAAAATATCTTGGCAAATCATATTCCGATAGCATTGTCCTTGCCATATCTAATAGGGTTCTATTCTTTCTTTCAGCAACTCCATTTTGTTGTGGTGTCCTTGGTGCTGAGAAGTTGTGTTCTATTCCTTGGTTATCACAGAATTTTGTAAAGCTCTCATTCTGAAATTCTCCTCCATTATCTGATCAGATACTAATGATGCTATACTTCTTATCCTTTTGTACTTTCTTGCGGAAACTAACAAAACTTTCAAAAGTATCATCCTTGTCTTCTAGGAAAGAAACCCATGTAAACCTGGAGTAGTCATCTACTATAACAAATCCAAAGTTCTTTCCCCCGAGACTTGTGGTCCTCATTGGCCCAAATAGATCCATATGTAGAATTTCTAAGGGTTTAGAGGTTGTTACCACGGTCTTTGACTTGAAGGATGACTTGGTGTGCTTCCCTTTTGCAAACGGCCTATAGACACCATTCATTTTTGCACTAACCTTGGGTAGACCTTCCACCAAGCTTCTCTTGATCAACTTTCTCATGCCATCCAAGCTGTAGTGGCCCAGTCTTGGGTGCTAGAGATCTATTGACTGCTCTTTATTTGCTGCCAAACATATGTCCTGATCCTTTAGTTCTTCTAAATAAAGTACATACAGTTCTTTTCCCTGCTAGCTTCAAACACGACTGCACCATCCTTCATAATATTGCACTTTGACTCTTGAAATCTGATCTGATGTCCTTTATCGCATAGCTGGCCGATACTAATAAGGTTGTGCTTTAGTCCTTTCTTTAATGATGACTTCTCATTTTCTACCAACCGGTCTGCAACCTATTAAAGTTCCTTTGCCATTATCACCATATGTAACTGTGCCTTCTTTAGCTTCAAGGTGAGAGAACAGCTTCTTGTTACCTAACATATGCCTTGAGCATCCGCTATCTAAGTATCATTTGGATGCTCGAAGGTTTCCATGCATTAAAAATATTAAGCTTTAGGTACCCAAGTTCTTTTGGGTCTTGATTGGTTAGTATCATCAATTTTTTCTTTTAATTATCCATATTTTATGTTTAGTTGGACATGATACTTTAATGTGTCCTAACTTATTGCAATGGCTACAGCAAGACATTTTAGTTATCTTTTCAGTTGGAATGTATTTAAGATTTGTTTTATATGTTGTGTCTTGTTCAGGTACAAATTTAGGAGTTGGATATGTTTTAGGATATACTATTGTTTCCTCATTATCGGGAGGAGTATAACCTAATCCATGTTTCTTTTTACCTAACCGTGAAGCACCTTTTAATATTAATCTTGTTTTAACATTAGTAAATTTTTCTAGTGTGCTTGACAATTTTTCATTTTCTGTTGTTAAAGTGTTAACTTCTTGTTTTAATTTATCTACAGTTTCTTGGTTTTCCAAATTTACTAATTGTTCATTTTTATTTTTCAAGTCTTCACATAACAATTCATTTCTCCTTTTTAGTTCAGTAATTTGTTTTCCATTTGCTCATTTTCAGATTTTAAGTCTGAATTAGTATTTTCTAAGCATGCGAGATTTTTCTTATTGGCTTTTAGTGATTTACACACTTCCTTATATTTACAATACAGTTCATTAAAAGCTTCTTCTAGGTTGTCAAAATCAGATTCATTGCACGATGAGAAAGATGAGTCTGATGTTACCTTATCTTCGAGGTTGGCCATGAATGTCAGGTTGGCTTCTTCTTCTTCTTCATTGCTTGAGCTTGACTCGCTGTCCGAGTCACTACTGTTGTCCCATGTTGTTGCCATGGCTTTCTTCTTAAATCTTCTGGGTCTTCTGGTGCTGTCTTTCTTTCTGAACTCAGTTTTCTTGAGCTTCGGACATTCTGCCTTGATATGTCCAGGCTTTTTGCATTCATAACATATGGGCTCAGATTTCTTTGAGTCCTTTACTTCAGGTTTCTTGAGATCTTTTCCTTTCTTAAAGTATCTTCTACCAGAATGATAGTTCTTTTTCTTAGCCAAGATGCGTTGTAACCTTCTAGATAGCATTGCTTCTTCATCTTCACTATTGTTTATGCTTTCTTGGCTATATGAGCCTTCTTCTGATGTGTCTTCTTCTACCTTGAGTGCGTTGGAATGCTTCTTTCTGCTAGATGATTCTCCCAACCTTTCCATGTTAATATCATGGGTTATAAGGGACCTAATGAGTTTCTCTAACGACATTATCATCATGTCGTTAGCCTCTTCTATTGCTGTTACTTTTGGAGTCCACGAGGCAGGTAAGGATCTGAGAATTTTCCTTACTATATCTCCCATTTGATACGTCTTACCAAGACCAGCTAATCCATTTGTTATGTCTGTAAATCTAATGTACATCTGGGTTATCGATTCTCATGACAGCATCTGGAACCTTTCATACTGTGTTACCAGAATATCTATTCTGGTTTCCTTTACTTTGTCAGTATCTTCGTATGTGATCCTCAACTTTTCCCACATCTCCATAGCTGACTTGTAGGCAGATATACGGTTGAACTCTTTCTTGCTAAGAGCACAACACAGGATGCTTTTGGCCTTGCAGTTTAAGGAAATCTTTTTCTTGTCATCTTCCGTCCATTTATCTTTTTCATTCATGACTAGAAGATCTCCTTCTTCAACAATCGACCAGATCTGATAGTCAAGTCCTTGTAGAAAGAACTCCATCCTTGTTTTCCAATATGTGTAGTCTTCACCATTGAACAACGGTGGCCTATTTACTGACTGACTTTCGAAGTGACCTTGGGCTGCCATTTGATCTTTTCTCTTCAGATCATTGGATCTTCTTCTTTGTCAAAGAGGCTAGCTATGATACCACTTGTTGCCTAGCTAGCAAGCCCAGAGGGGGGGTGAATGAGATTTTTAAATTTTGAATACCTAAACCTGTCCACAAAAATGTTCACACAACAAGCACTTCGTTGATTGTTAGCGTTAGTGAAAAGTAAACAACAAACACAAAGCAAGCAATCATACTACACAAGATTTTATCCTGGTTCGGACCTCCTCTCCACAGGAGTCCTACGTCCAATCCCTAAGCAACAACTTAGGATTCACTACCCAAGGGTACAGTCCCCCTCAAGGACACTTACACACCCAGCCGCAGCTAGTCTTCTCTTCACAACCCACAGAGGAATATAGAACCTTGGAACCCTCTAGGTCTTCCTTCAACACGAAGGGAAAAAATACCCTGGAACCCCTAGGTCTTCCTTCAACACTAAGGGAATAACACAAAGATGTGTTCAAGGGATGATGCACCCCTGGACCAAGCTAATAGCACAGTGCTTGATCTGAAGCGAAGACTGAGAGGAAAAGATCTACAAAGAAGAACACTCTCAGTTCACAAAAGCTCTCTCAAGGTTCTACACTAGACACAGAGAGCAAAGAGCTACAACAAGACGATGGAGGGAGACTTGAGCTCATCTATGGTGCTTGCAGATTTTTGAATTCTCAAGATTTGTTGTTCTTTATGTAGGCACCAGTCTTCTATTTGTATCTTCTTTTGAAAATGTAGTCGTTGAAGTATCCGTTGTCTCTGAGTTCAGAGAATGTTATACTACATGGCTTTCCATTGTAGTCAACGGTTCTTTACGTTCCATGCACGTAAGAAGAAAATACTTCTTGATATCCTCCAGCTTCTACTTTATCCAACGTTGTATAGAGTTGTGCTGTCAAAGACCTGCACACATTAAATGCTAAAACGTAGACAGCTAAGCTGTCTCTTGTTGTCAGTCAACGTTAGAGTGAGAATACATCAGAATAGAAATTCCATTCTGTCTTTCCAAAGAGATATTACATGCAGAAGCATAAGAATAGAAGATATCTAGACATGCATCGTGTAGAGAAATGTATGGTTATATTTAATGCATGCATAAAAGAGAAATATGCGGAATGACTTTGACTTGTCAAGATATTTAATATCAATTGTTATAGCTCATGAAGTCAATATGAACATGACTTATAGAATTGTTGTGAATGAGTCATTGTTCATGTGAATCGTTGCTCATTCGTAAACAAATCATTGTACGCACAAATCGTTATGCATTCATAACCAAATCATTTTGGATAACAAATCGTTATGACACTATAAGCAAATCATTATGAGCAAATCGTTATAACCAAATCGTTATGAGCAAATCGTTATAACCAAATCATTATAACACTATAAGCAAATCGTTATGAGTAAATCGTTATAACCAAATCGTTATGACCAAATCGTTATAACACTATAAGCAAATCGTTATAACCAAATCGTTATAACACTATAAGTAAATCGTTATGAGCAAATCGTTATAAGACTATTTGCAAATCATTATGAGCAAATCGTTATGCTCACTTACGAAATCGTTGTGACATTGAAATCGTTATACTCACTTGTCAAATCGTTATGAGAGCAAATCGTTATGCTCACTTACAACATCGTTGTGAGATTGAAATCGTTGTACTCACTTGTAGAATCGTTATGAGAGCAAATCGTTATGCTATAACTTAACGAATCGTTCTGAGATCAAAATCAATATAAACCAAAAATGATATGAAACTTATGAAAGAGTTATTCTTTGCGATGACTTATGAAATCGTTATGCTTCAAAGCGAGTCGATGTGTACTTAGAGAAATTTCATACTCTGAAAAAGTAAGAACAATAATTTAAGGATTTACTTACAACTCTTTGCTTGATTTGGCCTAGTTTATTTCCTGTGGCTAAGCTTCATAAAAACTTGTTAGATACTAATTGTTAGGATTTTGTTAATCACCAAAATAGATATCATAAATTATATGGGGATGATCTGATCATCAGTTCCATCAAAATAAGGGGGTCTATTTATAGAATGACCTTCTACAATATATCCTCTGGAATCCATTCCACACAGATCTCTCCTGGTTATTAAACCAAGAAATGGAGAGCCTAGCTCTGATACTACATGTTGGGTATGGAGTGAATATCTAGAGGGAGGGTGAATAGATATACGCCTTTTAAAAATTAAGAACACGAATTAGACCACATGTTATATGAGAACTAGTGGTTTTAACAACACAGAGCAATTGAACAACACACCACACAATGCAAGCAGGATCTTACGATCGTTCGGCTCCAGTATGAAGACCTACAGCCACCCCTCACTAAACTTAGTGAGGCTTCGCTCAACAAGCCAAGAGCATGAAACACTCATACATCCGCTGATTCGCAGCTTCATTACACTCTGCTGATATACAGCAACAACATAGCTGATTCACAGCTTCAAGATTATAACAATCTCACAATCCTAACACACAAAATGTTGGATCAGTACTACTGCTCCAACCGAAACAGGAAACCAAGTGACGTAACGTTCATAAGAAATTGAAAAGATTGCACAAGAGAAATCACTAAAGGTAGGCATAAATTTAGCAAACACTATTGCTGTTGTTTCATTGGAGTTGAGATCTGATCAATTTTCCACTGAAACTCCCAATTGTGTCTTCTCCAGACTTGGATTCATCGAGCTCTTCTTTCGGCCGCAGCTTAAGGATCAATTGCCTCTGATTGGAAGGAAATTCTGATGCTCTACTTCAATTAAACAGCGGCAGGGCTTCACACTGGATGAAGAAACGTTCTAGCATCTTTTCTTCTTATTGAGAAAATTGTTCCAAAGCCTGTTCTCCTGAGCTATCTCACCCTCTACACTTTTTCTCTTCTTAGCTATCTCTCCCTTTCTGTATTTTGTTTTCTTTTGAAGAAGACGTCGTGCACCTTTTTGATTAGCGTATCAGAATCTCTTTTGGTGGGCCCCAACAAAATCTCCAATTCGTTGGGAGATGCTTTGTCGCCAAAAAGTTATCTTCCAGAACCTTGTAAATTGTGCCTAGAATCCCCAATTATTGGGCCTTGGATCACATGCCCAAAATAAGCACACTAGCAATCTCTTTTCCTCACTGAAAAAAAAGAGATTGAAGTGACGACACCACTTGTGCATAGTGTCGACGTACACATAAATTGACTTAGATCAATGTAGATGCTTCAGTAGAGTCGACTCCATGCCTTCATGTGTCGACCTTATCCATTAGACTACTGTAGAGACTGGTTGTTAATAAGTTTAGTGTTGACCTTATAGCAGCCAAGTGTTGACCTCTTGGAATGGTAGAGTCGACCTGATCTTCATCTAGAGTCGACCTGATCTTCATCTAGAGTCGACCTCATGAGATTCTTTCCTTTCATCGATAATATGAAAACCAACTGGTGTCGACCTGATCTTCATCTAGAGTCGACTTTATGAAATTCTTTCCCCTCAGCACTATCAAGAAAACTAACTAGTGTCGACTTGATCTTCATTTAGAGTCGACCTTATGAGATTCTTTCCCTTCAGTGCTAACAAGAAAATAACTGGTGTCGACTTGATCTCTGGGAAGTGTCGACTCAAGTGGTTCACTGAGCTCCAGTAAGTCACACACTGAGCCATGTGTCTCGACCTTTAAAGCAACATGAGTCAACACACGAAAGAAATTTTGACTTTGTGAATTTTCTTGTCATTAGAAAAATATGTGTTAAAGAGTTCTCAAATATTTATGACAATTTTGCTTGGTTCATGACATCATCAAAACTAGGGACACAACACCTCCTTGCTACTACTGCTGCTGCTAGGGCTGCTAGGCCTCTCTCTCCAAGGCGGTGGCCTTAGCCACTGCCACTCCCAAAGTGGCACACATGTGAGCGGTCACACCCCACTGCAAATTTGGCCCCAGTCTTGCAATGAACCTCTCTGGACAAGCCTGCTCGCTGTTGGCCACAAGGAGAACATGCCTCAGCAACCGGACAAACCTCTGATGATACTACGCAAATGTCATGTCCCCCTGTGTCAGCTCATGAAACTGATCTCGTCTCTCACATCGAGCGTACTAGGGAAAGTACTCAGTGGTTAGAGACACAAAAACCTCTCCAAGATGGCTGTCCTATATCCTCAGTCACAGCCATCCTCACCACGTCGACTCAGGTACTCTCGATACCCAATGCCTGCTGCACAACTGGCTGCACTACTGGTAGATCTACCTACTGCTCTAGAACCACTAGGGGAGGTATTGGCGGCTATCCTCCCGCTCCTACCTGCCCAGGATACCATGCCCTCTGGAATATGGTCATGAAAAACTGCTCGGCCATGTGGAACAAAGCCTCATACTGTGGTGGTGGGGGCTGGTACCACTGCTCCTGCTACTCACCTTGTGCTACTGCTACTGCTGCTGCTGCCGGCACCTGAGGCTGTACTACAGACTCCTCTACTGACACATCCTCTTGAACCTAACCTAGCGCTCGCATATTTGACTCACCCTACTGCTCCATCAGCTCTCAGGTCTGCCTGCGTCTGCACAGAGCCATATCCTACATGGCACACGACAAACAAGGTTAAAGACACTAACTCGAGCGGCTAGCAGTATACTTGTACTTCTGTTGCAGTTTAAATCCACTACAAGTTCTGTTAGACTCTCGCTCTGATACCAACTGTAATGACCCCGAGAAACCCGACTCTCGGCCCAAGCTGAGGACCTGATTTTTGCGGTCACCGCCCACAGATCTGGAGACCCGGAAGCGCTATAAGGCAAGTCTAACAGAATATGTAAAGGAAACAAATGTCAACTACCGAACTAGGAGCACAAACGCACAAGTACAAAAGTGAAGAGCGAGACCACTATGTAACGCTCTAGGTGCAGTCCCAACATGCAACGAGTACAAGTAAGTAAAGGGGAAGAACAAGGCCCTTAGGGGCATACCCCGAGGGTGAAGTACAACTAATGAAAAGGGGAGTCCCACTGCTAGCTATGGGGATGACAATGACTGCCCCATCTAACCTGCCCGACGCACACCCTGCCACTGCTGGGAGGTCTCACCTGCAAAAAGGAGGGATAAGCTTTAAAACGGAAGCTCAGTAGGGACTACCAATCTCCTACTGGCACAAACAGACGGGAAAGAATATATATAATCAAAGTAAATGAGAGTAGCTATATATTCCAACCTACACAAGGAGGTGCGGAGGCGAAACTACTAACTAGCAACGGTACGGAAAGGACAATGCAGTCAGAAACTCCATACGACCTACACGTCATGACCACTACACGGCTGGTAACACAGAAAGAGGGAACCCTGCCTTGACAAGCGACACTAGCTATGAAGACCGCTACCACTGGTCAACCGTTCAAGTGCGTCCACTAACGTCTTACCCTCGACCCAAGTCCAAACCTCCACATCTCGTTAGAGTGGAGCCAGAACACAAAGTAACCACAACAGTAACCGCCGTAGTCTGGCCGGACTATGGTCTCACGCTTGGCCTCTCTTGGTGGTTCTGGGGCCACAAAGAGCGAGGCAGTGAGAAGAATGACTAGCTGGCCTATGCTAGGAAGAACTCTGAATGACCTCGGTGTCCTAGACCAACTATGAGAGCTCTGCAAGCGACTCGACATCGATGTCCTTGTAAGGCCCTCGAATTTTGCCTTTTTTCTTTTTGGAGTTTGGTCATGTATTGTTTGAATGTTTTGTATATATATATGTGCACATGTGTATATGTATATATGTATATATATATATATATATATATATATATATATATATATATATATATATGTATATATATATATATATGTGTGTTCAATTATGGTGTACATATTGCTTTTATTTAGTTGTGCATATGGTATTTAAATTGTACATTACTTTATATATATATGTAGAGTAAGCATGAATGTTTGCACAATTTTTGTGTTCTGGCCGAAAGACCAGTTGGCGTCAACATGCATAGACGTGCATGGGGATGTCAGTGTCCAGATCGATGGATGTTAACTCCTGGTAGGCGGCCAGGTATGTGGACGTCTATCTCCCAGATTTGTTGTGGTTTCAGATCTAGAAACGCTCACGATTTCTTCGCCCCAGTTTTTGGAAACCGTCTTCCAATGATTAGATACCCTTCTAAACACATCCCTAATCCCTTTAGCCTACAAAATACCTTCTCTAGGGCGCAGTTAGGTCCTTTTGGCTTTTTGTCAAAAACCCTAGAAACTGTGTGCGAAACCTGAACTTTGAGGCTTTGGATCGGGCGACTTGGTGCGTTTCCTAGCGATCTTCATCGACCAGGAGACTCTTTGAACATTGAGGAAGGCTTCCCTGACTCTGGCATGCTTCATCCATCAACACAGAAGCCGGATCAAGGGGAGATTGGAGGACTTCTTGGCTTGGCCGAGGAGAGCTTCTCCGGTAAATTAATCGCATATAGCAATTTTTAAGAGGCAAGTAACCTATGTATATCATCCCTGCCCATGTCTAGTAGGTCCAAGGAATTTTACAGATTTTTGCTCGTGTCCTAAAACCTACATTCACCATTGTTTCTGCGTTCTGTCTGTGTTTGCACAGACAAGAACTTAACGACAACATCTGATGTCGTTAAGATCCAGGGTTGGTGCCCACCTTTTGTGTCGTTAATTCATGTTGGCAGTAGTACATGTGCCGCCAAGTTCATCAGGTTTTTGACTGAATGCATGTTTGATCCCTGTGGCATATTCCCCAGTTTTTTGAACATGAGTGTATGCTGTAGAAATTTTATATGGTCAAGTATGTCTAGTAGAACATGCCCTGTGATTATCTTGAATTTTCATACAGTGTACTAATTATTAAAATTCCTGAAATAAAATGTTATGCATGATTTAACCTTATTAATTACTGTTTACATAGATCCATGTTAAGCTAAAGCTTTAGAAATTTTTTGTGGGTCATATACATATGTTAGGTCACATCATGAGAATTGAATGAATTTCTGCTTACTGTGCAAATTATTAGAATTTTTGGAAATAGAACATTAAGCGTGAATTATCTGTTTTAATTATAATTAAGATGTATGGTTGCATGTGAACATGTGAGAAATTTTATGTGAATATAGGACTGTTAAATACATATTTTGGAACTGCTAAATACATCTATAATACTATAAACTATGTTAATTAGGTTTCTTGGTAAATCTGCAGAATGCTCGTTCTAATTATTATAATTTGTGTAGGCTTCCAAAAAATCTGAAAATTTGTATGTGTGATGATTACCAGTGAGTACTCTGTGGTAAAAATTTTGTACTGATTGGATAATAGCAAGTGTTATTTCAGATTTAATATAGAAAAACGACCATGTTGAGTATGCTTAATGTGATTGTTTATAACTCAGTAAATTGCAGCATGATTAGGATTAAGTTTATGACCTGTTTAACACTGTGAATAGTAGCATATTATTAGATAAACTGAAAACTAGGTAATTGTGTACAAGTGAGTGCAATGGTGTAATTTAGTGCATGTGAATATTATGAACAATGAGAATAATATGAAAAGTGTGTAAACTGTGCCATGTGTGACACTGCTACCATAGTGGGTTGTAGAACTGTACCGTAGTAAAGTCCCTATGGGAAAGTTCAATGTGAGTAATATCCTAAGGGCAAATAGGATGAAATCCTGGAGGTGGATAAGTACCACTGGTTAGGGTGGAGAGTGCTTCTCCCGGTTCTGCGCAGTTAATCAAGATCCATTACTGCATTGCCTAGGTGATGGATAAGTGTATGTGTTTGTGTGTCCTTCTAGTGGTGGTTTGGACTATGTGTCATGGCATTTAAATGTGATGATGTGAATAAGTGTAAGTGAATTTTGAAATGTGCATGGTGTAAATGAGTATGTGAATGTGTTAGCATGTGAACAAATGTAAAACATTGTAATTATGTTTAATTTATGTTAAAACAGCAAATAAATGGTGCGTATAATTGTAGTAAATTCATGAGAGTTAAAATAGAATCCATGCTAGGTGTGATGCTTACATTATGTGTAATTCCATGTTTAGGTTGTGTACATTGTAATATGATTTGAATGGGTTTTGAATTGCTTAAGCATGTTAATTAAAATGTGTAGAAAGCATGTTATAGGTTCTATATTTAATTGTTCAAAGTAAAATAAAGCATGTGTAATGTGCCTCTAATGCTATAAGTTCCATGCTTAGTAGTTAAAATTGTGTGAATCATGCTACATGTGTAAATTACTTCCATTGAATGTTAGCATGTACATATGATGTGTGTAAGGATGATGTATATGGATTGCTTGCTGGGTCTATTTAGACTCATTCTTGCTTCGGCATACAGGTGCAGGTGTCTCCACTTCTTCCGAGGAGATAGCTAGGAGCGACTCCGAGCAAGAGTAGTAGTATTTATTGTGGAGATCTCTTCATTGTTTGTTCCTTTCATAAGTATGTAATGAATAAGTGATGTATCTCATCTGAACAATGTAATTTGATTTAGAATTGTAATTATGTGGACTTTAGCTTTTTCTTTAAATGCTATATGTACTGAGGATATTTAATGATGATGATGGAATGAGAATAAATCTCTTATTATTTCGCTATATTTGTATTATATTTGTATACATCTCAGCTTAGTGATTAGTGTTGGGTCAATGTCCCACTATGACGACGTTCGTTATACCGACGTAGATTGGTATAATTGTACCAGTATTAGGAGGGTCGTTACAATCCTAACCACCATTTTCCCTTCTGCTCTAGAGTCTGTGACTCAATTACGCTCGTCACCAGGAGCACTCCCTCAACGGGCGCATGGGGACAGGGGTCCCAGGTGAACGGTAACAATCTCTCACCGGACAAGCCATCAGGTGCCGAGGACCGGGCGAACGACTAGTGTAGGACTGTACTACGAACTAGCACTGGTGCCGCAAGTATAGAAAGAACCAAGAATGGCGATGACTCAACGAGAAATAGACTTTGCATAAACTTACCTGTGTTTATCACTATCACGACGCCTAGGGCTATCTCGACACTATCGCAACACCAAGACCCGTTGTGACACCAAAGATAGTCTCGATGCTGTCGCGACGCCCAAGGCTGTCGCGACACCATCGCAACCCTTAGACCAGTCGCGATCTCAGACAAAGGGGGGTCCTAGGACAGTCCTACTAAGGATCACCCCAAAAATGCCACAAATGACACCATCCGGGGGAGGGGAGCATGGGAGACTCAAGGAAAGCTTGTAAACAAGGTAAACCACCCTCAAACCCCATGGATCATGTATTAAATAAAAAGTTCTATATATGCTCAAGAAAACCTCTCCATGAATAACGAAGCATAGATCACTCACCCTAAATCCTAAACATGGCAATAAAACAAGGATCACAAGGGGGGGGGGAGCATGCTAGAGGAAGTCCCTACCTCAAGGAGTAGAGCCATCCCGTTGGGGCCTTCTCATAGGAATGGCTGCCACCTCCTTGCTCCAAGCACCACACGGACGTCGCATATACAAAGGAGACGTCACCACCTCGCCACGAATGCCACAAAACCGCTGGAGGAAACAAAAAGGCTCTGAGGAGGAAGAAGGAAGAAAAAGAGGGGGGAATGGGGCGCCTGCCTCGGTTTTGAACCGATGGCCCCAGAAATGGGACGGGTCGGGACGGCGCGACAAGGGCCTTGTCGTGACGGCTCCAGAGGTAGCGACACCATATCGCGACCCCAAAAGGTGGTCAAAGAAAAGACCAGTAAAACTAGAAAGTGAAAGCCTGCCAGGTTGCGTCAACATTGTACGCGCCTGACACCCGACAAGGTTGTTCTAACAGAAAGGAGAAGCGTTAGAACGGTTAGAACGAAAAGAAAGCTATTGTGCTTGAAGAGAGAGTTCAAGATTCTCCAATGCCATCTCAGCTTAAGCCAAACCAGAGCATCAGAAATCAAGTCTAAATTGAAGAGAAGTCACATCCAATTGCTTGGGGAGTTGATTAACTTGAAAAGCTCAAGTTATGAGATCTAGAGGGTGATTGCAAGCATCAAGAACTGATGCTTTAGAATTTTCCAAGAAGAATCCAACAGCGACAGAGCATATGTGTTTGATTGATTACCTCTCTCTCCTCTGATCATCTTGTGCAAATTATTTTATCTTTTGAACTCCTTGAAATTCATTTGTTGACTCTTAGTTGGTGTTAGGAGTGTTGATCCAACACTAGTTAAGTGTTTGGATTTTGAGATCTGTGTGATATGTAAGCTGTGTGTCAGTAGTTCTTGTAAGCAATAAATCAATAATTGTGTGAGAGTATCTTACAATTGGATAGTGCTTAGGAATCCTCACTTGGTTGAAGTGAGGGGTGGACGTATGTCTCCGTCTAGGATCCGAACCACCTAAAAAATCTTGGTCTTCTCTATGGTTTGTTGTTCTTACTTCTTTTATATCACTTGAGCCTTTGTTTGTGCATTCTTTAGTTTTTAAAGGGAAAATCCATTCACCCCCCCCCCCTCTCTAGATTTCCGATTCCACTACCAACATATTTACCCCCTCCAATATTTATCGTTTCCCCATTTGCTACATTAGGTTCCAACAATGATCTTTTAATTGGAAGTTAAAAAAAAAATTATGCAAAAGTTTATGCAGGCCGATGACATGGAGCCTCCTGGACATTAAGGATCTCTAGGAGAGTGGTTAATCATGGTTCAATGATCTTAGGAAATCAACACCTAAATATATAAAGGAGAGGTCATGTTGGATTGTATTGTGGAACTTTGGATGATTCCTGTGTTGTGATATTCTCATCACCTCCCCAAACTCAGGAAGTTAAATGTACTAGTCCCACATCACCCAAGGCCATAGGTATGAATCCTACCTCACCCACAAGGCTACAGTTCAAAGTAGGGGTGTTAATAGGTGGGTTTGAACTGACTCAATTTAAGTCCAATCCAACCCATGGCCAATATGACCCAATCCAAGCCCAAACCAAACCCAATAGACCAAAATAAGTAAAAGCGCCTGTTAGGGCCCATTCAATCCCAACAAGCCCTTCCCATGATCCCACACATTCTTTCTCATCAATAAGATATCATATCAATTTCTCTGTGAACGACTTGCTCGACCTGGGCAACAGCGTGGAAGAGTAAAGCTACGAGGATGAGGAGGAGTAGAGTAGTGTTGTCCAAGGCCCAGAGCAAGTCTTCTCACACCGGGGGGTGGGTGTGGTCTATTTGTGAATCCCCCTTCCTTGTCGACTCCTCCTCCGTTGTCACAGCCTTGTGCTCCGCCCCCTCTGGCTTGTCTTGCTCCATCACATCGTCCTCTTCTTCCATCTCTCCCGCACTCTTGTACGACAGCTTCCTCAGTGGGTGCCCCACCTCATTGTAGCAGCAGTAGATGCAGATGAAGAAGAAGAAGGGGTGGAAACCAAAGGCAACCTCGACGGAAGCCTCAGGATGACAGACGACAATTAAAGCAGTCGAAAAAAATGTGCACGACAAGTGCATGTAGAGGACCTCCCTGGGAAGAAAATTGGAAACAGTAGTAAGAACACGCCAAGGTCAGCTCCCACAACCACAGATACGAGTCTTAACACTCGAAGCCACCACTGTAGCAAAGAAAAACAAAAGAAGATGGATTAAAAAAAAAGGCAAAATCCAACCCAAAATAAATGCAACCCAAGCGGCAAGCCTTCTCCTTCCTTTGCCATCCATGGATTGAAGAGCAAGGCAAGAACAAATCCAAACCCACATCCCATAGATTTTGATTAAAAAGCACAAAATCGCTGAAATGAAACCTGAAAAAGGATTGTAATCACGAGGAAGACATGAAAGACATGAGGAGAAGAGCCGTACCAAGTGCGGGATCTACCGCGGCATGATTGGATCAGACTGCACTCTTCTTGTCTAGCTCATGTTTTATTGAGCTCCTCTGGCAGAGCACAAGGGGAAAGAAGAGGATACAAGGGGCATAGAGGCGATGGGAGAAGAAATGATGGTAGTGGGGAAGAAAGATTTGGGTTAAAAGTTGTCGTTTTACGAGATGGAAAATTGGACACAACAAAGGATCATGGGTGCCAAGACACTGTGCAATGCTTGCAGCATCCGCTACAAGTTAGGCCGGCTCCTACCGAGGTACCGCCCGTCAGCAGCCCCACCTTCTCGACGAATGCCTGGAGTACTTGTGGTGGTCGATGCCAATGCATTCCTGGCGAATGGTGGCGATGAAGCCCTTGAGTTAGCATTCGATGATGGCGGGTTGAGACTCACCAAGAGGGACTTGAGGCGATTCACAAACTCAGACTAAATGGGGAGCTTGTTGGCCTACTAGACATAGAAGAGAAGGCCCTTCCAGATCTTGAGGATGTCCTCCTACGAGGTGGTGGACCCCGCACACTGAGGAGCAGAATAGCGTGGTCCTACGTCGTCTTGTTGTAGGAAGCCCGGTGCCTTGCCACTGTCGAGCTGGTCTCCATAGCGTCCATGGCGGGTGAATGCTTGGATCTAGAAGGGAAGGAGCCACTGGAGACGGGGAAGTAGAAGGAGAGAACACCGGAGGTCAAGTCGTGAGGGGTAGAGATGATGGCAGACCCTAGGTTCAACGGGCCTATCCAAACCCAACCCATTAATTAAGCCCGAAACGAGCTGTCCATTGGACCTATGGACAGCCCGGCCCATTGACACCTTTAGCTCCAAAGACCCCCGCATCATCCATTGTCACTGGTACGAATCCTACCTCACCCACAAGGCTACAGTTACAAAGACCCCCGCAGCCCATGGAGGCAAAGAGGGCTCCTCTCTTCATCACCCCATGTAAATATGGAAGTGGGCGGGCCTGTTGCCCTCGGGTGGCCCATTTCCTGTTTGAAGGCTCTCTCTTCTATTATAGTCTTTCGGCTCTGGCCCGTTCCGACCACCAGACAATAGGAACAAAAAGATAAGAAGACTGTTAATGTCGTGGTGCTGACGTGCAGATCAGTGGCAGTGGGGAGGACAAGGTGGAGGAAGGACGAAGGGACCCAAAAGATAGAATACTGCAAGTCTATGTATGCGGAGCCTTCGACAACAACAGTACAGGAAGTAGCTAGTAGCAAGACAAGAAAACGATCATGTGTACCTCACTTGAGGAGTACTGGATAAGATAAAGTGAGGTCTGGACCTTCTGGCTCCGGATCACCACTTGCCATTGCTCTAATCTATTTTGTATAATTGGCACTGTTGAAGCTATATATAGGAAGGAGACCATGAACAGGGACGCGCGCGCGCGCGCGCGTGTGTGAGAGAGAGAGGGAGAGGCTCACGAACCGGTACTAATGAAGGCATAGAAGAACTTTGAGCGTGTCAGGTAAACGGAAAAGCACCCCATTCCACAGCAGCATCTTTCTAAGTTCCACGAGTTTACACCAGAGCCTCATTGAGTGATAGTGATGGAAAGTTAGACCTGTACTGGCCATTGTCGCAATCGGCCATCGATCATTAGTTTGTCTCCACAAGTTATATCCACAGCAACAATAACACACGATGCACCACCGGTTTGCCTTCACAAGTTTAGCGCTCTACATCATCAAATAACCGAGTTTGTCTTCGTATTCTAATGATGGCAGACCTCAGCATTTTTTGAACCAGCAGAGCACCTTCGCATCGCCGGCAGTTTTAATTAGTCGACGCGCGCAACCTCATCACGTCGTGAATCTGGTTTGAGATAACCCTGTGCGTGGTTGGGAGCTACGTAATTAAGTTAGGTCTGTTTGTTTAATCGAAAAATTCCACCCAGAAAAAGTATTTCAGAAAAATTTTATGTTTTAGATCATTTGGTATCATTGAAAAATAAAATATGAAAAACTACATACTGAAACTTCCGAATTTTGGCATCGGGAGAAAAAACGCGGACACCATTTTCCATTCAAGCTGCTGCCCCATTTCACGTTCTGCAGTGTCTACCGTGGTAATTTTAGGCACTATTCATTCAAGTTATAATTTTATTTTCTTTCCACTCATTTAAGTAGTCTTTGTCAAATTTAATTATTTTTTATTAAAATATATGTAGATTACTATTCATTCGAATTGTATTTTTATTTTATTTCTCCTACTTTAAAGTATCTTTGTCAAAGTTACTTGTTTTTTATTAGTTATCAAAATTTAAAAAAAAAATATTAAAAATAAAATAATAAATTTGATGAATAGTATTAATATATAAGGAGTACATGACTCTCTCTCATTTGAGTGGATCCATGTAATTTTATAGTAAAATCTTACATATAATGCTATTGACATTTCAACTTTTTTTTCTCTATTTACATAAATAACCAATGAAAATATTTACCTGACAACCAAATGGACAATTACGTTTTTATTTTCATGTAAAAATTATTCCATAAAAAACTGTTTTCTTATTAAACTATTTTACATACAACCAAATAAATCTTTAGCGTCGACATGGTTTGAAAACCTCTGCCGCCACGCGAATCTCTTGTAGATAGATATATTTCCTTTCACTTATGTCCCCCTCCCCTCCGTCTCTCAATAGAATGGTGGTATTTGCAGCAGTACTGTAGTTGGTCAACAAGCCTTATCTCTATGGGTCTTGGATCTGCCGACGTGGACGTTCTCATTTCCTCTTCCATATATATCCTTTAAAAGTAAAACTGGGTGCCATAAGTTTTATGACAGTATTTTGACGTCCTCCTTTCACTAACACTGGTAATATAGAGGCCTACATATGACGAACATATCATTTCACCACTTATCTGACTGGAATATAAACTACATGTACTGTCCTAGCTAGCTAGCGAGCTATTTGGTTGGAATAAATATTAATTTGTCAGTTTTAATATGATATTGTCATGTCAATATGATACTGAAAATTTTAAGAGTTAGAAGTAGAACAAGTAGATTTGAAACAGTCTTGATGAACTTGAAACTTGCATGGCGATGCTTTTAATATATAGTCAATTTGATATAGCAAGAGGCCTCCTAAGTAGAAAATACATATACCAGGCAACAATGGCAAGCACTAACGTGAGTGGCCAACCACAACTTCATTTCTGACCTCAACACAAAAGGTCAAAATAAATTAACCAAAACCTTCTGACTTTTGCCGAAGGTTGCCTTTCCCATAGCTAAGGGGTAATTAAGATTCATTGACCTTAAATAATTCTTTCCCGTTCACTATGGACATATATTATCTTTTTCCCAACCTTCTGACTTCTGCAGTGATCAAATTAAACTCATCTGCTTTTGTTATTCGTAGCATATATAATCTGCAGATTCAGACAGTACTGTATGTATATATACTTATATACACACACGTACTCATGGGATTTCTTAATTTCCATTGCTTTCGTTCCATGCACGACTGCAACTGGGGAAAGATGGATTACGTATATATATATTAAAGTCAAATCGTATGCAACCAATGAGTAGATCACATCGAGTCTGAATCGGATCCTTGACGGTCTACTGCGCCGCCAACCGTCGGTTTGTTGTTAAATATAAATATTTAATATGTAATTATATATGTTAAAATATATAAAAATATGTTAGTAATATTTTATTTACATAATTTATTTAAAAATAATATAAACAATTAAAATAGAAATCGGTGTTTGGCAAGATAATTTTTGGTAATATAAAAATCGGTGTGAGGAAAATTTTATGACAGCTAGTTGAGGCTTCCCTGTTTCTAAATTTATGTGTAATATTTAGCAAGGTTTAGTATGTCGATTTAATAAGATTTTTTCATAGTTTTAGGTAGGAGGCTTACCTTCTTAATAACTATGTTAAAGGAAGAGATGTATTTGTGAATTTTCAAAAAATATTAAATATTCTGATGCTGCCACGTGGCAGCACCAAGATTGAAAGAAAGAGTTTAGGCGGGAAATAAGTCATTTTGGTGCTGCCACGTGTACATCTAAAATTGAGTATTACCAAGATTGAAAGAAAGAGTTTAGGCGGGAAATAAGTCATTTTGGTGCTGCCACGTGTACATCTAAAACTGAGTATTATTAATAGTATATAGATTCGAAGGTGCTTTCCTAATTACAGGTGGAGGAATTCAATTTTCCTAATAAAACTGAGGAATCTCTATTATTTCGTCCTGCCAGTTTAATTATGTTTGGTATCGACATATAATTAAGAAATAGAGATATTTTTTATTTATCGCCTAAGTTTGATTTGCATGTTCCAAAAAAGATGGGATCAATTCATCTCACTAGCAGAACTTCGAGTTATCTCTATTTCGATATGAACTTAAATTTGAGGATAAACTACCGCCTCATTTGTCCGGAACTTTGTTTTTTTTTTATTAATGAGGGGAAATACGTTATTTCACATATTAGATTGTATAAGTTATTGTACCACTTTCTGTCAATACCTAAATCAACATGATATCAAATCATGCTAAACTAATAATAAATGATTAAAATAATTTATCATCTTTTTTTCGGTATGTGAAAATAATTTATCATCTTTACTAATTAAATTACATTTTTGTTGAAGAAATTAAATTACTCGGGAATCCCTCACAACCTTTACGATGGAAACTAATTTTTTGTACTTTTTTGTTACCAAATTTAAGACAACAATAGACCAATTTGTGTATGCTGTCTTTGCGCAAGGGTCATGCTAATTTTCTCTATATTGTTTCAATTTTTATCAGACGTCTACAAAGAGACACAACAATAGACATCTCCTGCAACCTTTTACAAAGTGTCAAGTGTGTGGCTGCTGTCAATAAAAGTGAGGTGGCATGATTTTTTTATTTGAAGAAATCAAATATAATATGAAGAAGATAAATGTTTGCTACACACCATCCTTTTATGAGTGTGCATACACATTCATGGGGTATTAGGTGGCTCATCACATCAATATGATGGCCACCCAATCAGGAAGAATGTGTAGCAAGAACATTTCTCTTTGAAAAAATTGAGTCAATAATTTAGTTTCGATTGTTCGACAAGATGGAACACTAAGGAAAAACGTCAATAGCGACCAACACAATCGATCATTGATTGGTCTTAATTTGGTCACAACAGGGCTTAGCGATCGAATTACAACTGATCAGCGACCGACTTTATCGGTCTCTATTACACGATCGATTTTTATCAATCGTAGTCGACGGCAAATAGTGGTCGATAATCAACGATCGCCGATCGGTCTCAAATGTTGTGACCGACTCTATTAGTTGCTACTTCTGTGATCGATTAGTGACCAATATAAATGTGGCCGCTATTTTTTAACGACCGATAAAAGCAACTGTATTGCGACTAACTTATTCAATAGCTATTTGGTCGTTATTATCAGAATATTTTTAAAAAATATTTAAGCATAAATGACAATAAATCACCTAATAAATGACAATAAAATAAAACCACAATACATCCACCGCACAAATCACAATATCTCATCACATATACCACAACAAACATGTACACAAACCCATCACACATTCATCATAAAAATCACAACATCCACACAACTGAGAAGAAATCGCAAACCACAATATACACCCATCACAAAATCACAAATCCTTTGTGTATGTGTCATCTTTGTCCTCCTCTTCTGCAACACCTCACGATGGATGATCCTGTATATCGTTTATAAAGAATTAAAATAAAATACTTAATAAATAAACTACTTTTTTCATTAAAATTGAAAGCAAGATGTTTTTCGATTAACTTAATTTGACGAATGATAGTTTGAGAGTTTTGGTCAATCCGGGAGCCAAATTTGAACTCCGCCAATTTCTACAAGTCACTCTCGCCTTCCTAGTCGTGTTGGAATCATTGACAAATTAATCGGACCTATATTTTTAATTTTTACCTTTCTAAACTCGTATTTATTGACTTTAAACTTAATTCTTTTACAAAATGTAAATTTGAGCATCGAGCTCAAATCTGGATATAAAGAGCGTCATTACAGTGGGATAAAACCCAACACTAGCCGATAGGTTGAAAAGTACGTAGATAGCAATTGATTTCAGCGGAATAAATACAACAATTTAACTTAGTCATTACCATCCCATATTCCACAATCTATATAGTGCAAAAATAGAACGACAATGTCCACATTATTACATGATGAAAGAGCTACATTGTCCAATTAACATTTTTATTCAACTATGAAAGGAAAATACAACTACTACTTGCTCCTCAAAAGCCTCTCCTCCAAGATAGCGTCTCTCCCCCTAGCACGGGATACCTGTCAACCTGCACTACAAGAAAAAGCGCTATTTCCGACGGACTCAATCCGTCGAAAATCCGTCAGAAAAGGAGCCTTCCGACCGCTTTCCTTCCAAAGCTCGTCGGAAACCTTCCGTCGGAAATACTTGGTCAGAACTTTCCGACGGATGAAAATTCCGTCGGAATTCGGTCGAAACCTCCGACAGATTTAATCCGTCGGTAAAGCCGTCAGTATTTTCCGACCGAATTGCCGACGGTCTTTAACAGTCGGTAATTTATCTTTTCCGATGGATACTTATCCGTCGGCCAATCCGTCAGTATTTTTCGACGGAATTACCAACGGTATTTAGCCATCGGTAATTTATCAGTTCCGATGGATACACATCCGTCGGCCAATCCGTCAGGACTTTCTGAAGGTATTACCGACGGTCTTTTTCTGTCGGTAATTTCTAAGTTCCGACGGATACTTATCCGTCGAAAAATACACATATTTTTTTTTAAATAGACAAATAAAAATGATGTGTCAACATTGCTACAATGTCAAACCTGCTACAATATTCATAAATTTAACAAATACTAACAATCAACATAAAATCATAAAATACAATAAATATAAAATCATATAGCATAATGAATACAAAAATCAACATAGATCTGCTGGATCGTCTGCTGTCCCTGCCTCGTCATCGTCTAGAGCTGGATCCTATATTAAAACAAATTAAAATGAGAAACATTAATAATAAATGAAAGACATACAGTATTTTCAAAAATAAAATTTAAAACATGTGATTATTTCTCAAGCTTAATACAATACTATTTTTAGATCCATCATTTTCTTGGGTGTTTTTAGATCCGTCCTTTAAATGCCCAACCCAATCTGAATATCCAATTTGGATTCCGTCAGTTCCCACACATCACTTTAACCCACCCGGTCGTGTCGGAGAAAACGACACGTCGATCGGATCCCTATTTGGGATTTTGGACCCCCGGGTTGCGTCTTTTAACCATTTATATAAGCTTGGCCGTGTTTTTAGATCC
The DNA here is from genome assembly GCA_014218235.1 of Colocasia esculenta. NCBI lineage: Eukaryota > Viridiplantae > Streptophyta > Magnoliopsida > Alismatales > Araceae > Colocasia > Colocasia esculenta. The sequence continues at coordinate 114,265,625 of CM024753.1, read as the reverse complement.
GTCCTTTGAATGCCCAACCCAATCCGGGGATCCAAATTGGATTCCATCAGTTTCTACACGTCACTTTAACCCACCCGGTCGTGTTGGAGAAAACGGCACGTCGATCCGATCACTATTTGGGATTTTGGACCCCCGGGTTGTGTGTTTTAACCTTTTATATATACTTGGGTGTTTTTAGATCCGTCCTTTGAATGCCCAACCCAATCCGGAGATCCAAATTGGATTCCGTCAGTTCCCACACGTCACTTTAACCCACCCGGTCGTGTCGGAGAAAATGGCACGCCGATCCGATCCCTATTTGGGATTTTGGACCCCCGGGTTGCGTGTTTTGACCATTTATATATGCTTGGTCGTATTGTTAGATCCGTCCTTTGAATGCCCAACCCAATCCGGGGATCCAAATTGGATTCCGTCAGTTTCTACACGTCACATTAACCCACCCGGTCGTGTCGGAGAAAACGGCACGTCGATCCGATCCCTATTTGGGATTTTGGACCCCCGGGTTGTGTGTTTTAACCTTTTATATATACTTAGGTGTTTTTAGATCCGTCCTTTGAATGCCCAACCCAATCCGGAGATACAAATTGGATTCCGTCAGTTCCCACACGTCACTTTAACCCACCCGGTCGTATCGGAGAAAACGGCACGTCGATTGGATCCCTATTTGGGATTTTGGACCCCCGGGTTGCGTGTTTTGACCATTTATATATGCTTGGCCGTGTTTTTAGATCCGTCCTTTGAATGCCCAACCCAATCCGGGGATCCAAATTGGATTCCGTCAGTTTCTACACGTCACTTTAACCCACCCGGTCGTGACGGAGAAAACGGCACGTCGATCGGATCCCTATTTGGGATTTTGGACCCCCGGGTTGTGTGTTTTAACCTTTTATATATACTTGCATGTTTTTAGATCCGTCAATCGAATGCCCAACCCAATCCGGGGATCCAAATTGGATTCCGTCAGTTTCTACACGTCACTTTAACCCACCCGGTCCTGTCGAAGAAAACGGCACGTCGATCCGATCCCTATTTGGGATTTTGAACCCCCGGGTTGTGTGTTTTAACCTTTTATATATACTTGGGTGTTTTTAGTTCCGTCCTTTGAATGCCCAACCCAATCCGGAGATCCAAATTGGATTCCGTCAGTTCCCACATGTCACTTTAACCCACCCGGTCGTGTCGGAGAAAACGGCACGTCGATCCGATCCCTATTTGGGATTTTGGACCCCCGGGTTGTGTGTTTTGACGCTTTATATATACTTGGGTGTTTCTTAGATCCGTCAATTGAATGCCCAACCCAATCCGGAGATCCAAATTGGATTCCGTCAGTTTCTACACGTCACTTTAACCCACCCGGTCGTGTCGGAGAAAACGGCACGCCGATCCGATCCCTATTTGGGATTTTGGACCCCCGGGTTGCGTGTTTTGACCATTTATATATGCTTGGGTGTTTTTAGATCCGTCCTTTGAATGCCCAACCCAATCCGGAGATCCAAATTGGATTCCGTCAGTTCCCACACGTCACTTTAACCTACCCGGTCGTGTCGGAGAAAACGGCACGTCGATTGGATCCCTATTTGGGATTTTGGACCCCCGGGTTGTGTGTTTTAACCTTTTATATATACTTGGGTGTTTTTAGATCCGTCCTTTGATTGCCCAACCCAATCCGGAGATCCAAATTGGATTCCGTCAGTTCCCACACGTCACTTTAACCCACCCGGTCGTGTCGGAGAAAACGGCACGTCGATTGGATCCCTATTTGGTATTTTGCACCCCCGGGTTGCGTGTTTTGACCATTTATATATGCTTGGCCGTGTTTTTAGATCTGTCCTTTGAATGCCCAACCCAATCCGGGGATCCAAATTGGATTCTGTCAGTTTCTACACGTCACTTTAACCCACCCGGTCGTGTCGGAGAAAACGGCACGTCGATCGGATCCCTATTTGGGATTTTGGACCCCCGGGTTGTGTGTTTTAACCTTTTATATATACTTGCCTGTTTTTAGATCGGTCAAGAATGCCCAACCCAATCCGGAGATCCAAATTGGATTCCGTCAGTTTCCACACGTCACTTTAACCCACCCAGTCGTGTCGGAGAAAACGACACGTCGATCCGATCCCTATTTGGGATTTTGGACCCCCGGGTTGTGTGTTTTAACCTTTTATATATACTTGGGTGTTTTTAGATCCGTCCTTTGAATGCCCAACCCAATCCGGAGATCTAAATTGGATTCCGTCAGTTCCCACACGTCACTTTAACCCACCCGGTCGTGTCGGAGAAAATGGCACGTCGATCCGATCCCTATTTGGGATTTTGGACCCCCGGGTTGTGTGTTTTGACGCTTTATATATACTTGGGTGTTTTTTAAATCCGTCAATTGAATGCCCAACCCAATCCGGAGATCCAAATTGGATTCCGTCAGTTTCTACACGTCACTTTAACCCACCCGGTCGTGTCGGAGAAAACGACACGCCGATCCGATCCCTATTTGGGATTTTGGACCCCCGGGTTGTTTGTTTTAACCTTTTATATATACTTGGGTGTTTTTAGATCCGTCCTTTGAATGCCCAACCCAATCCGGAGATCCAAATTGGATTCCGTCAGTTCCCACACGTCACTTTAACCCACCCGGTCGTGTCAGAGAAAACGGCACGCCGATCCGATCCCTATTTGGGATTTTGGACCCCCGGGTTGCGTGTTTTGACCATTTATATATACTTGGCCTTGTTTTTAGATCCGTCCTTTGAATGCCCAACCCAATCCGGAGATCCAAATTGGATTCCGTCAGTTCCCACACGTCACTTTAACCCACCCGGTCGTGTCGGAGAAAACGACACGCCGATCCGATCCCTATTTGGGATTTTGGACCCCCGGGTTGCGTGTTTTGACCATTTATATATGCTTGGGTGTTTTTAGATCCGTCCTTTGAATGCCCAACCCAATCCGGAGATCCAAATTAGATTCCGTCAGTTCCCACACGTCACTTTAAGTATATGAACGTCCGACCCAATTCTAAGTATATGAAATTAATACTAATACTGACCTGAGCTGCTGGCTGTGTGGGGCGTACTCCCTGCATTATTGAGAGGAACTGCTGAAGCATATCGCTGAACTGCGTCTGTAGCTCTGTACGTAGCTCCTCCCGAATGATGCCTCTAATGTCCTCTACACCATTGACGGGCGGCGCAGAAGATGAACTCGCATGTGCCGGAGTAGCGATCGAACTGGCATATGAGGACAACACTCGATGAGTATTCAGGCTGTCCCCAAAGCCGTACACTCGACCCTTCCTCGGCACTCCCACTGCCTCGACCCAAGCGTCCGCATCCAAATCTGGTTGGGGAGTGCCCTCTGTGTAGCGCTCCGCCATCGTCATGTCGTACGTCTCCTGTAAAATAATTTAAAATTCAATTATTGAAAACAAATTACTTGAATATCATAATTGAATTCATAATTTAAAGCTTGACTTACAACAATCGTGCGGGCACTGTCGGTAACATACTCATCCGTCCCCTTCCGCTTATGAGTCCGGTCAAATAACTCGCGGAAAGTAGGGGCACGCTCCAGGTCGTGATGCTTAAAATTCAACAAAATTAGTTAGTTTCACAATAATAATCCATATGTATATATGAATCGAACAATAAAATACTTACCAATTTTTGACTGTGGGTCGCATAAGATACGGATCCACTAGTATGCACATTCTTCTCCGATTGAGTTGTTCTGTTGCGTATTGCCGCCTGTGACCACTGCTGCCATGGTCCAGCAGCCCAACGCGCGCAAAGGGACTCCCAATAGTCCCTCCGCAGCCAAACACGGCCGTAATCCACCCAAGCCATAGGATCCCGGTTGCCTGTGGTCTTCATTGCCTTGTCCCGGGCCTCCCACATCGACTTTCTTAAATTAGTCTAGGCCGTAATCTCCCAGACGGCTCGAGCCCGAGGGAGATCCTCGGGTCTCGTGAACGCGAACCTCCGCTGTAAAGAAATAAAATTAATCAACGTTCTGCAATAAACCTAAATTAATAATAATTGAATAAATGACTTCAACTCTTCTAAAAATAAAAATACCGTAAACATGTCAAATAATAAATCCCGGACTGGCACCGGGAAGTCTCTCCATGCATCCACTGGTCCAGGAATATGTGCGTGGACCAGCGTCGTAATATAGCGGGAAGCAGGACTGGGATCTATCTTCCCCCTGCAATTCCACATTAATTTTCTACATGAAATGTATATCCTAAATAACAAATACAGTAACACTGAGATGATGAACTTTACCCTGAGATCCAGCATGGTTGTCGTCCTGGTAGCTGAGGCCCCTCCTCAGCTGCTAGATGATGGCTCTCCACCTCTGTTGAAAACAATTTAGTACACTTTTATTGTATAAATTGCAAGAGACCAAACATACTAATCTATTGAAACATATGTTTACCTTGTGGTGAGGAAGAAGACGAAGGTGGCGTGGACAGGGAGGTAGTCCCTGCAAAATTTCATACACATTAGAAATTATGAATTTCAAATAAACAAGAATATAGAAATTTACCTATCGCTGGGACGACGGACGTGGACGGAGAGGCAGTCCCTGCAAAATTTCATACACATTAGAAATTATGAATTTCAAGTAAACAACAATGTAGAAAATTACCTGTCGCTGGGACGACGGGCGTGGACGGGGAGGCAGTCCCTGCAAAATTTTATACACATTAGAAATTATGAATTTCAAATAAACAACAATATAGAAATTTACCTGTCGCTGGGAAGATGGGCGTGGACGGGGAGGCAGTCCCTGTAAAATTGTATGTACGTTAGTTCTCGTGAAATCAATATAAACAATAATACCCATATGGTTTTTTGTGTACATATGCATATACCTGTCGCAGACCTAGAGGCAGACGTGGACGGGGAGGCAGTCCCTCTGCCAACGGACGTGGCAACCGTCCGACTGCGTCCTCCACGTACCATATCTCTATTGATACAAATAAAGATATAGCAAGTCATCAGCACTCAATTTGAAGTAGCAATTTATTATGAACATGTAATGAACAACAACACCAATTTCTTACAAAATATGCAGTATATTATCTATATTCATCATCAGATGCTGAAGACATGTTTAATTCAGCATCATCTTCATCATCATCCTGGAATTCATCCTCATCATCTTGGGAGTCTTCCTCCACATCAGACTCCACCTCCCGCTCAGCGACATTTGGGTCAACTTCTTCTTGTTCGTTATCCTTATGTAAGGAAATTGTTTCATTTATATCATAAACATTGTACTGCGTAGAAGCTGCCAACTCTCGTGCGTCACTCCGATCTGATTGGAAAAAGTTGTCATTAACACCTTCGAGCTCATCATCAGTCAGGAGAAGCTCATACTCAGGGAATAGTCTTGATTTCACTCTACATGCAGCCCACCAATCTCTTAATTTGAGGGATGTATAATTTGAATAATAAACTTGTTGGGCTTGTGCCGCCAGGATGAATGGCTCATATGTACTCAATTTGGACTTATGCTTCACATCGATTAAGCCATATGTTGTGTCATGACGAATAGATGTCGGGTCAAACCAATGACACTTGAACAGAAATACATTGTTGTCTTGACCCAAAAATTGCAGTTCAATGACTTCTTCGAGAATGCTATAATAGTCAATTTCATTTTCATTGTAGGCACTTCCCTTCACACATACGCCGTTGTTCATCGTAGACTTATTCCGTCCATAATCTCTCGTGTGAAATCTGTATCCATTCACAATGTAGCCTGGATAGACACGTACAATCTTCGAGGGGCCAAACTAATCTGTTGTACTCTTGAATCGGGAATGAAGCCTTATTCAACCTATTATGAGATAAATAGACAAACATTGAATAAATGACTTCAACTCAATCTGCATAAAAACATAACATTTATGTTTCAAAATAATTATACACATACTCGAGATCTTAACCAAGTAGGAAAAGACTTCTCCCGTTCCTTTTCAACCTGCACGTCAGTTAGACGTGGATTCCGTCGCAATATGACCGAGTCAAACTCTATGCAATGTAAATGTCACACAACTGTTAGGTTGTGCAGCAATACACGCAAATGATGACGAATAAGCGTGGAGAGCTTACTGAATGTAAGGGTGTAGTTCTTCGCATTTCATGAACACGTAGATCTCCGCAGCTACCAACTCTCTGTCTTGGAGTGCGCGAGTAGATGAAGATCCGAACGCCCGTCCGGCACACTTGAATACAGAGAGTCGGTCTGACACCTCGGAATCTCCACCATCATCATTACGTGGAGGTTGAGTGCGTCGGGTTCGTATTTCCGTGTCAAAGTACATCAAACAGAAGTTCGATATCTCCTCAATGAGGTATGCCTGAGTAATGGAGCCCTCAACTTGTGCTTTGTTACGGACTTTCATCTTAAGATCGTGCATGCACCTATGACAATAATTCAAATGCATACATAAGTAATATAAAAGATCGTCGTAATGGCAATAAATTGAGATGTAGAAATATACCTCTCAAACGGATACATCCACCGAAATTGTACTGGTCCTCCGACCCTTGCCTCATATGGTAAATGGATGATCAGGTGCTCCATTGAATCAAAGAATGCCGGAGGAAATATCTTTTCTAATTTGCAGACTATCTGAATTATATTTTGCTCTATATTTTGCAAGTCATGAATTTTGAGTTCTGATGCAGATAAAATCCTGAAGAATTGACTCAGCTCAGTCATTGCTCCCCATATTTGTTTCGGCAACAACTCACGAAAAGCAAGAGGCATCAGTCTTTGCATGAAAACATGGCAGTCATGACTCTTCATTCCGTATATTTTTCCCTCGTTGACATTTACACAACGCGCAATATTCGAGACATATCCATCCGGAAATCTCAATTGCTTTAACCATTGCAACACTTCCTTAATCTGTCTGGCCCCAAGCACATATGCAGCTTTAGGTTGCACCACTTTTCCTTGAACATGCTGTAGCTCTAGTTCTGGACGTTTGCAAAGTACTTTCAAATCGACCCGTGCCTTGACGTTATCCTTCATTTTACCTTTGACGTCCATAACTGTGTTGAACACATTATCAAAAACATTCTTCTCTATATGCATGACGTCTAGGTTATGACGTATCAAAAGTGTTGACCAATAAGGCAATTCCCAAAAAATGCTTTGCTTCACCCAATTGTTATCCTTTCCAAAGCCAGGGATTTGTCGGGTACTACCAGCCAGTTGTGTTACAGTCGGTAAGTTCTGGACCCGCCTCGCCATGTTTCCACCAGACACCCGTTCCATATCTACCTCCTCCATCACAGTTGTATTTTTAATAAAAGAATCCTTTTGCTTTCGGAAAGGATGGTCACTGGGTAGAAACCGCCGATGACAATCGAACCAACAAGATTTCCCCCCAGATTTCAACACAAATGATTTAGAATCCTCCATGCAATAAGGACATGCCAACCTCCCATGTGTGCTCTAGCCAGATAACATGCCGTAGGCTGGAAAGTCACTTATTGTCCACATTAACACAGCCTTCAGATTGAAATTCTATTTTCTGGATGCATCATAAGACTGCACACCATCTAACCATAACAATTTCATCTCATCAATCAACGGTCTGAGATATATGTCTATATTCTTTCCTGGACTTTTTGGACCCGGAATCAGCAATGAAAGGAATAGATTCTCACGCTTCATGCACATGCCTGGCGGAAGGTTATACGGTGTTAAGAATACTGGCCAACATGAGTAAGATGCCACCGAGCCTCCGAAAGGATTGAAACCATCTGTGCATAAACCAAGCCGTACGTTGCGTGGATCCCTTGAGAAGTAAGGATGAGTACGGCTAAAATGAGCCCAAGCTTCACCATCGGCAGGATGACTCATTTCACCTTCGTCGCGACGGACTCTTTCCGCATGCCATGTCATATGTCCAGCTGTCCTCGAGGACATGAACAATCGCTGCAATCTGGGTGTGATAGGAAAGTACCGCAATGACTTATACGGAACATCCTTCTGCTTTGACTTGTCCCCTCTCTTGGGCTTGAACCTATCATGCTTACAAATACAGCATGATGTCTTATCTGCATCCTCTTTGTAGTACATCATACAGTGATTCGGACATGCATCAATTTTCATAAAACCAAGCCCCAAATCATTCACCATCTTCTTCGCACGGTAAAAGTCAGCAGGTAACCTCTCTGATTGAGGAAGCATGCTCTTGACCAGTAAGAGAAGCTGGTCAAAACAACTCTCGCTCATATGAAATTCAGATTTCAAATTCAATAGCTGCGACACTGCAGACAACCGTGTATGCTTCTCACAACCATCCCATAATGGCTCATCGGCATCTCGAAGTAACTGATAAAATCTCTGAGCTGTATCATTCGGCACTTCTTCATTTGTTTGATCTTCATGAATATTGAACTCCGGACCAGCAGCATCGACAACCATGTCTACGTACGTACTTAGGGAGGCAAAGTAATTAGCTGGTGCAGACGACTGAATATTCAACTCACCATGACACGACCATAACTCATAATGGCCAACAAATCCTCTCGTATACAGATGATGTTGCACATCCCATGTCGATATCCACTTTCTGTTCTTACAAGCCGAACACAGACATCGGATGTTACCCATCGGATCAACTGCTACTGATGTATTACTCAATGCAAACTCAATAAAACTGTCAACTCCGTCTTTAAACTCCTCGGTCACAACTCCATTCACTATTCCACGGTACATCCATGACCGATTCTCCGACATTTTTCTTACATATTAAATGTCATGTCCCGAGTTAAAATCCAACACACCCTCACATCATTCAAGTACCATACATACGTTATATGGAGAGTCCCAGAGCTAATGGGTGAAATAAAGCGTTGACGTAAAGATAAATGAAGAGTAATCATACATGAATATCAAATAAATTTGAGCACTATATAAATACTTAATGGTATTGAACATTAAAAACAACACAAACCGTGATGTCTTCATATTAGGCCACCACCACTTGATCGGCTCTTTATTCACCAGCTTCTCAGTAGATTTCCTAGGGAGTGAACTAACCACTGATATCCCTAAATATAGTTTGCCAAATACATCTCTTCGTACATAATGGGAAGACATAACTTTGAGAATGTCAAGTTCTTTGACACAATTATTTTTCACAAATTTACACCAGTCTTTTCCAATAAACATGTACATACTACCACACCAACTTCGTCGTAAGATTACAGAATATCGCACTCCTTTTTCATCTTGAACAATAACAGATAATCCACTTTTATTTTCTAAACTTTGTCTTTCTTCTTTCCGAATAATCTTTATGATTTTCGTCATCTTCTCTTTCAGCAAAAGTAAACCATCATGCAATCTTCGAATATCGAGCGGAAATATTTTACGTTCAAACAAACAAGTACTTTGATACGTTGGACATTTGTTCTTCTTTGAGTCTAATTTCCAATCGCGAACTCTCATCACTAATTACAAAAAAAAATTATAACATTTTATTCATGAGTAATTTAAAATATGAAATTAAATCATAATATGGTAAATATGAAAAAATCTCTCAAACGGCTACAAATAAACATACGAATGTTGAATGATTAACTTGCAGTGTGAAATTTGTGAAAGTAAACAATATGTTTAACAAAGAAAGTCATTGCATTGTTTATTTTCATGTCAAGCGTAAAAAAATAACAGCGAGCAAGATAAATAAAAATAACTTAATTTACCAAAAGCTTTGAATATAAGCAATTAGGAGAAGGAACTTGTAGGGGAAGGGGGGCGCCAGGATGGGAAGGGGGAGCTGGGACGGGGAGGGGGAGGGGGGGCATTTGTACTCGACGAATTGTACTCGACGAATTTTCATATTTTAAAACACTTCAATAATAGATTTATTGCTTACATTCTCAAACAAATATTTCTCAAGTAGTCAAATCAAGTTCATCAACAGAAGTAGATTCTTGATGACTTGGGAGTGGAGTTCTACAACTACTAGAACTTCCTACAAAGCACTTCTCACTTCATCTTGCAAATTTGGATGATAATCTGATATCTTTTCCTTAATCCTGGATCTGATTCTAAAGAAGTCAAGTCCAAATGTTCCTCTAATTGTGCTACATTTTGTTGTTGCACTTCATTAGTGGAAGAAGATCCTTGCAATGGAATTCTAGAACTACTAGAACTTGATGCATTACCTTGTCTCTACATATATCGATACAAATAAAATTTAGTGTATTTGAGTTTTACATTTTATATTTACATTTTTTACTTTTTATTGGATAGATGTATTGTACTTTTTTCTCATTAGCCAATAAAAAAGTAAAAATATAAGTGTAAAGTATAAAATTCAAGTACACTAAACTTTTCTTTAACAATACATATCGAAAATCAATTTGGTCTGATACTCTAATTTGTGTGTAAATTTTAATAATAAATTTTTTAAAATGAGTTAAAATAGTTTATCAGGCCCATCGTGTCTAAGATCGCATTATCTCAATTCCAATATATTAAAGCCTCCCTATCTATGAAACCTTTCAAAAGTCGAAGATTCGACTTCCACACTATTGCCATTAGTTTTGATTGGATCATATTGCCCAAAAATAATGTTTTGAGCGGATCATCAACATGCCAATATAAGACTATTAACAAGTATTTTTCTTCAACTTGACTCCCCACAGATGCCTATAAGGGTAGTCCATCTCTCCTTTGATGGCAATATCCATATTTCTTACATATGACATCGTGATCTTACATAGCATAGTCTAATTATCATGCTTATTGTCTTTAAAATAAACATTCATATCTTCACATAAAGATTAAAATGATGAAACAGAAATTAGATTAACAAGTGAAAATATGTCCTACAAAAATTCTTGCAAGATAAACATAACACAATCAAATCATAAACAAAACAGTAAACAAACCATGCATACTTATGGGAAAATTCCTCCTATAGGTTTTGCAAATTATCCTACCTTATTCTCACCAAAAGGCCTCCTGGACAAGAGGAGGGGGAGGGGGAGGGGTGCTGGCAGGAGGGGGAGGGGGTGGCGGTGGGGCTCAGAAGGGATGGGAGGGGAGGGTGTACCCGGCAGGAGGGGGAGGGGACAGCAGGGGTTGGGGCTCCCGGGTAGGGGATGAGAGGGGGAGGGTGTGGGGGTGGGGGGCCTTGCACAAGAAGGGGGGAGGGGGCGGCAGGGGGTGGGGGGCCTTGCATAGGAAGGGGGAGGGGGAGCAGAAAGGATGGGGGGGTCACCGGAATAAGGGGGAGGGGGAGGGGGTCTCCGGAATAAGGGGGAGGGGGTGGCGGTGGGTGCAGAAGGAATAGGAGGGGGAGGGGGTCGCCGACAAGAGGGGGAGGGAACTGCAGGAGGGGGAGGGGGCGACGGGTGAGACGCCGGGGATGGGAGGGTGTGGGGGTGGAGGTAGCTGGGAGGGGGAGGGGGTTGCCGACTGGGGCGCCGGGGATGGGAGGGGGAGGGGCCAGGGAGGGGTTTGCCCACTGAGGCGCCGGGGAGGGACGGGGAGGGGCCGGGAGGGGTTACCTGTTGCCCGTGGGGGCGCGCGGTTCCCAGGAGCAGCGACGGTGCAAGTTAGGCTAGTCGCAGATGGCGGCTCCCAGGAGCGGCGACGATGGCTCCCAAGGCCGCTGGCAGAGTCGTCGGAGGAGAGAGAGAGAGAGAGCGGCGTCATCGAAGGGGAGAGAGAGAAAGAGAGAGAGAGAGAGAGAGGAGAGAGAGAGAGAGAGAGAGAGAGAGAGAGAGAGAGAGAGAGAGAGAGAGAGAGTTACCGGCCGGGTCGCACCGATGAGGGGCAGGGAGGCTCCGCTAGCGAAGGGCAGCGGCGGCGGGTCGGGGTCGCGACGGCAGCTGGGGCAGCGGCGGCAGCCCGAGGTTGCGATGGCGGCGCGGGAAGCTAAGGCAGCGACGGCGTCGGGCCGGGGTCGCGACGGGCGGCGGCGGGCCACGGTGGCGAAGCCGGTGCGAGAGAGAGAGAGGAGAGAGAGAGAGAGAGAGAGAGAGAGAGAGAGAGAGAGAGAGAGAGAGAGAGAGAGAGAGAGAGAGAGAGAGAGAGAGAGAGAGAGAGAGAGAGAGAGAGAGAGAGAGAGAGAGAGAGAGTGGGTTTCGGGGGAGGGAGGAAATAGTAAAATTTCCGACGGACAATTCCGACAGAACTATTAAGTCGGAAAACCGTCGGTAATATATAAGTACCGACGGAAATTTCCGGCAGATATTATCCGTCGGTATTACCGACGGATATTTCCGACAGAACTATTTAGTCGGTAGTTCCGACGGATTTTCCGACGGAAAGATTTCCGTCGGAAATATCTGTCGGTAAAACCGCTTTCTCTTGTAGTGCTGTACGCCGAAGCAAGGGTGAGTCCAAAGACTCAGCAAGTAAAACAAAGACTTAATCTTAAACATATCACATTCACATTAAGCTATTAAACACTCATGAATACATACTATCATTTAAACTCCCAAACACATGGAACATACTCTTAGCTATCAACACATTTTTTAATCACCTAGACATGCTTCATTCTATCATATGTTTATTCTAAATCATGGATACTATTACTATACACTTGTACATATTCTCTACACTTAACACATAACATGATCCCTTCATTTCCACATTAATTCATTTCATGACATATTTCTACAACTAGAACATAGAATTTGACATAAAGGAATGAACAAACTAATATGATGACTATTCACTTTTCACATGCACTTTTCATATTTAATTTCACATTTTACTTCCTGTTTTAAATGTACATACATCTCATACACATGGTTTCATATTTTATAACATGAATTGAGAAGTTAGAACATGGTCAATTTGGTTGGCAACAATAAGTACTAAAGCATGAAACTTTGTACTAAGCAAACATCACATCTAGCATGGAATTTAATTAATATTACATACATTTATCACCTTCATAACTACACTTTACTTGCTGTTTTGACATGAATTACATTCAATTACATGGATTTACATTTGTTCATATGTTATCTTATCCAATTCACAATTCTACATTTTCATCTTTCATGTTGCATAAATGACATGGTTACTCATGTTTATTCACATACACTATTACATGAAGAACAATAAACTACATGACATGATGATAAGCATGATATTGCAAATGAGGTAATTAATGCATGAAAACATGAACATTATGCATTACTACATCGGTTTTCACATGCAAGCACACTCTTAATAACATTAACTGTCTCTTACATATCTTTTCACATATTCTTCACATCATTTACTCTTTGGTTTTCATTTATCACATATCATATCATTTGCACTCATCATGTGCCACATTCGCATATAATCTTACACTTTATACATATTCCAATTACTTAAAATGCCATGACACATGGTCCTAACTACCTTTAGAGGACACAAACAAATATCTCATACTCATAACTCATCACATCTCATAACACATAACTCATAACACAACTCATATCACATACCCACCACCTAGGCAATGAAGTGGTGAATCTTGGTAACTGCGCAGACCGGGAGAAGCTCTCTCCACCCTATCCAGTGGTACTTGTCCACCTCTGGGTTTTTCCCAATGCCTTTAGGACAAACTTTTACAATGTAGAGCCTTCCATAGGGACTTTTCTATGTACAGCTCTCGAAGCCTCTAGGGTAGCAATGTCATTCCTTGGCCCAATTATTACACATTCACTCACTCACATTTTCACACACTAGTCACGTATTGTTCATATACTATTTAATCCCTTTTCACACCTTATTTACCATTTGCCTATATCTCATTTGACCTGATCATGATACTATGGTTTTTCAGAAGTAAACAACTCCTATTACAATTCTAAACATGCAGCAAATTACTAAATTACATAAGATTAGTTTTTATCATATCAAATATGAATAATCCGCATAGTTTAACTAATAATCACAATTACTGTCATCAGATTAGTTCCAAATTTTTATCCCAAGTTACTAACAGTAAACATATCACATCTTCAATTTTCTGGATTTTTCGAACAGTAAATATAATTTTTACAATTTAAAACAGATTTCAGTCATATTTATCGAAACACCATTAAACATGGCACATATGATCATGTTTATGTTCTAACCGTTTAGAAGTCAGACATTAGTACTCATACTGTCATGTAAATTTTATGCAATCCTAACTTACAGTAATTCCATTTATGCCCTATTTAAACATGCTTATGTGATGCACATAATACAGTTATTGAATTTTCATAATTTACATGGTTCACAGAAAATTTAGGCAACATTATGACATGACCTACTAACATTATACAATCACCTATAAAAATTTCAGAGTATACCCATATCCAGAAATTATTTAAACAGCAAAAGAAGATCAAAAAGCACACTTTCAGGTCCTGAAGAAGTAGACGTCAAGGGATGTTGCCGTCAACTTCTTCTGAAGAACTTGACTGCAACCTATGTTGCCTTCTACTTGCTCCCAGCAGCACATACATACGAATTTTCATACAACGGTGAATTTGGGGTTCCAAGACGCGAGAAAAAATCCGTAAAAATACCTAGGACTTAGGGGACATGTATAGGATCAAGATCTAGGTTTACTTGCCTCTTAAAAAAATCTACAAAGATGAGAATCGTCGGTGAAGCCCTTTTCAGCCCTGCGAAAAAGGTGCTCGGAAATGCCTTAGATCTTCTTCTCCTGTTGATGTAGATGGCTCCTCGGAGTTGGAATCTCTTCCTCTATTTATAGGCTACCTCCCAGTTGATGTAGCTCCTCGGGGAACACCTCCAAGTGACGGATCCGGCCTTCCGAAGTTCAGCTTTTCACCATCTCGGAGCTAGGGTTTTCACCAATGTTGAAAGCCTTTCCCTCATCCCAGAGTGGGTATTTTATAGGTTCAAGGGTTGGGTACGCATTAGGGTAGTTACCCAAGGTTTAGGAAGGGTTTCCTAATCTGAAACTAGCCAAAACACGGACATTAACAATTCTGGAACCGTTACGCAGCTGGATATTAACGTCAACATCGGTTGTAGTCAACCTGGCAGTTGACGTCAAGGTCTAGCCGCCAGAATGAGGTAGGCGTCCAGGGGGTGGCTGCCCACTGGGGGTTGGCGTCCAGGTCTGCCCGCAAACAGTGTCTTGGCGTCCAGGTCCTGGCCGCCAACAGCCCTGAGCACCCGAAACACCGACAGACCTAGAATTTAATGCATAAATGCACTAAAATAATTTAGTACATGCAAAAATAATTTCATATATCATTATCACATAAAATACTTGCATTATGTAATATTTAATTAATTACAACTTACATTAATTATAATTAAGAACAATATGCATCAATACATACATATATGCACACATACGTACACATTGCATAATTACATACATTACGCATGAACCTATGATTAAAATGTGTCCATTATTAGTTAAATATTGTATGCATATTATCATCCAAGTACTTTACATAGCCTAATTAATTTAACACGCTTAAAGTAGATAAATATTATTTAAACAAGGATAACACATGTATGTATACATACGCACACCCATAACACTAACTACGTGCATTAAAATAATTAAATACAATGAGCACCTCAATAATTTAATAAATCACACACGTTTAAATATATAATTTGCATGCTCAGAAATAAACTCATGATTACTTACAAAGTGTATGATAATAATTTCTTACTATGTGTACAACACGCACTATACGCATGAGATTTACATACATTGATAACTGGATAATGCATGCACAATTATGTATGTTTTATACTTGTATGAAAATAGCATACATATACTTACATGGTCCATAGCAAATTATCTATTACATGGACAATATTATCTATGTATTATTCACATGCTATAGATGAATTAATGTACATAGGATTAAATAGATAGATATCATATGTATAAGGTAGCATACATATATGTATATTTTTACACACAACCTCCATGGAATAGGCAGGATGGTATGCACTTCAAGATTTAGATAGAGTATGCATAATATTATTAAGATACAATTTGGAATAAGTTATCTATGAATAATCTATACAACAGAAGAAATCCTTGCATGCACATACTTGAATTATCATATGCATAAATATATAGGCATTTACAACATAATTATATACATTATGCATGAAATAGATAAACATAACATGCACATCGGTAATTAGATTAGCATGCATAGTATTACTTAAGTATTACAAGCCTAGTATTTTAGTATACACAATACACATCAATTTAGCTAATTGCCTATTCTCACGAAAAATATCATATATATACATGCATGAGTTCATAAGGAATATAGAAATTATAATACACATAATTGAATACACACACTATACACACAACAAATAATTATACATGCACAATATAAAATGAATAAAAATTTCGGGGTATCACATCACCTCTAAGATTTATTTTCAGATTTCTGCATATGAGGATATACTGTAACTTTTATATGTTATGTAATATATGTAGTGGATTATGTGGTGTAATTTCAGTGAATTTTCGTTAATTGTACTATTTATTAAAATTCCTGAAATGCATGTTACACAGGTTTTATATATTTTAAATATTTTGTTTACATGATCCATGTGGAAATTGAGTACCATAGAATTTCTGTAAGATGTTTATTGATGTCAGTCCAGGTCACAAAAATTTGGGATTTTTCTGATAGCTGTATACTTAATTATGATTTCTGAATTGTGAAATAGTGAATATGCATAATTAGTTTTAATTCTTCAATAAACTGTACGATGCAACCTAAATTCTGAAAAATTTCATGTGATTTTATAACTATAAATACAGGTTTAGAACTGTTATAAATGATTACAATACTGTGATTTCATGAACAATCGAGTTATGAGTAAACATGTAGAATCACTGTTTTAAATTCTATAGGTCATGTATAGCCGAGAAAAATGTGAAATTCTGTAAGCATGATGTCTGACGTGTAAACAATCTATGATAAAAATTTCATGTGGAATGGACAACAGTAAGTAATGATTTGTTCATTTCATGAAGAAATGACTAATTAAAGCATATTCATTGAAATTTTAGATTTTCTAAATAGTTTCAGCATGATTAATGTTAATCTATGGTTGATTAAATATTGTTAACAGTAGTATCATGATAGGGAACCGAAACCATGTGTAAAATGGTGAATATGGAATTATGTGTTAAATAGTGTGAAATCGTGAGTGTTTAAAAATGGAAATTATTATAAATGTGCCAATGGGTGACACTGCTACCTTAGAGGGCTGTGGAACAGTACCGTAGTAAAGTCCCTAAGGGAAAGTTCATATGTGTGTGATGTCCCATGGGCATTGGGATAAAATCCTGGAGGTGGACAAGTACCGCTGGTTAGGGTGGAGAGTGCTTCTCCCGGTTCTGCGCAGTAACTAAGATCTATCACTTGATTGCCTAAGTGATAAGATATATGTGTGTAATGTGACAAGTGTGTGTCCTTCTAGAGGTGGTTTGGACTATGTGTCATGGCATAAAATGAGATAATGTGATTTCGTTTATATGTGAAATGGATATGTGTAAAAATGTGCAAAAGATTTTGTGGAACTATGAATTAATATGATGATATGTGAAATTGTGAATCGGACTATTAAATGTGTTATAACCATGTAAAAACAGCAAGCTATTTACATTTATTAATGCGTTATGAATGTGAAGTTGTACCTAGAATCCATGGTAGGATCATCTCTTTCACTATGAGTAAATTCCATACTTATATGGTTATCATATTATGACATAAACATGATGAAAAGTTCTTGCAATTAGAATGATAAAGTATGTATAGAAAGCATCTGTTAGGTAATTTAATTCTAAATGTAAGTATAAAGCATTAGGCCTATATCAAAGGTAGTAGAATAGCATGTTTAGTTCTTTTTCTAAAAAGATTGTTAAATGCATGTTACTTGAATCGTGACCTGACTTGAAAGTAAAAATGTCTATATGATGTGTGTATGTATTATGTGCGTGGATTTGCTTGCTGAGTCTTTGGACTCACTCTTGCTTCGGCGTACAGGTGCAGATATCTCTACTTCTTTGGTGGAGATAGTTAGGAGTGACTCCGAGCGCGAGGAATAGCACCTTTGTGGAGATTTCAGCATTTTGTACTTTTCTTTCATAGTATATAATAAAGAACTTGATGTAATTGTGGACAATGTAATTTACCTTAAATTTTCAGTTGTGAAATGTTTAGTTCCTTCTTGTACTATATAGACTGTGGATAAAATGTGGATGATGGAATAAGATCTTTTATTTAGTTCTTTATTTCCGTTGTATGTATTTATATTTGTGTACATCTCAACTTATTGTATGTGTTGGGTAAATGTCCCACTGTAGCGATGCTTTCTATATCGACGTGGGTTGGTATAACCGTACCGATATATAGAGGGTCGTTACAGTTATATCCATCAGTCCTTCAGCTTTTGGAGTCCCAATGTCTTCGGGCTATGTAGGTAGCTTCATGGCTTTATTAAATAGGTTATAAAAAAGGACTGCAAGCTCCAACAGGTAGCTAACTGTCTGCAAGGTAAGGGAGCACAAGTACCTTTGTCCCTACGGTGGTATGTGAGATAGAAATATATATAAAGTATAAATAACCTCGGATGAACAGATATTCAGTGCATTAAAGAACCGATAGACAGTTGTATCTTAAAAACAAGGAATGTTCTAACAAAAGGAGATATGGTAGGTGGGTTCTGACAGATAGCCCATGCTGCTTATACCTACCAACGCATATCATCTGTCAAATAGAAAAGAACTAAAATTCTAATAGAAAGCAAGAGACCAATTTGAATAATTATTTTAGATCCTTAACAAGGATTTCTTTTATATGAAAGTTCAGAATACTTATGCTTAACAAAATATTTAAATTTGATAGCAAGAAAAATATTATTCTATAACATACATAAATGTTATTCATTCAGTAAAGGATCCCATTGGGATAACAATCATATTGAAAAAAACAAGATTAAGATTTCATGGATTCTATGGAATGACAAGTTTATACAAAAGTTATTTAAGTGTCAAGTACACAGAAGTTGATATAGGATACGTCGACTTTTCTGGAGTCGGAGTCAAGGACAAGAGGTGCAAATAGATCTTCGACTCTATAGAAGTCACAGTGACACATTGATCACAGACTTCGACATTTGAAGAGTCAGAGTGATAGATGTTGTACTTTGACTTCTAGGGAGTCGGACTGCAAGCAATAATAGACTTCGACTATTTAGAAGTCAGAGTAAGGTTCAAGTACATCGAAATTCGACTTTGATACAGTCGGAGTTAGAAGACTTTGACTTTTAAAGAGTTGGAGTGAAAGTTCATTTGATAAGCAATAGATGTTATACCTCGACTTTTTAGAAGTCGGAGTCTTGATAGACTTCAACTTTTAAGGAGTCAGAGTCCAGCTAGACTTCAATTGTTCAGGAGTCGGAGTCCTATCAGCCTTTGACCTTTCAAATGTCGGAGTACAACTAGACTTCGACTTTTCAGAAGTCGGAGTTCTACATGGTTCATCAAATGGTACAACACTTCGACTTTTTTAGAGTCTAAGTTAGTATGGTACATAGTATACGCTGTGGACTTAGAGAAATTTGTGTCTGTGTTGATACTTAGATTTGTGTGCACATGCTTTGACTGAAGTATTATACAGTGTTATAGATGTATGTCTTAGCATGTCATATTTCTTTTTATGCAAAATAGCTTGTGGTATATTCTAATAGATTTGTTTGTAGAAAGTCTTAAAAGATTTTTTCATAGTAAAAACACAATGCTTAAAAATGATTAACAATATTTTACGGGATAGTTACTCAACAATCCTCCCCCTTTTTGTTAACGACAAAAACTTTTAAATAGACAGTGAGAAAACGAATTTGATTTTACAAAGCAAATATTTTTGTGTCTAATATATTTGTTTCTTACTTTCTTTCTCCCCCTTTGTGACATTAACAGAAAGGATAAGAGACAAAGAGAGAGAGATCATACACAGAGATGACTAGAAACATATGTATATTGCTAATATTGAACATTGTACAGTAGAGGAAGAGCTAGGAAGATAGAGAGAAGGAGGAATTTGAGCAAAGAAGGACTGCAGTAAGTCCCCTAGCTTTTGCTCATTCTCAGGAAAGATGTGAAAGAATTTCCCACTATGTATGTTGTAGGAGGGTCCTATGGAGGGAATTTTCCTATCGAACTTGACATGGCAGAGATGATACCAGTTTATTGTCCTATGATAGTTATCACTAGACAAGGTTCTCATAAGGGGAACAAACTTCTTATTGGCTGCTTTGTGCAAAAAGTCATGAATAGTAAGGTTTCAGTGAAGACCCTTGGAGTGTGCTGCTTCCTTGGCTTGGTAGTACACAAGGTACCTTTGTGACCACTTAGGAGAGACATACTTCATAAGAGTCTCAAAGCTCTTAAGGAGATAGCTTCAGCCTTCTGCATTCTGTACTGTCTTTTGGGTAAGCAAGTGCTCACTGAACTTCATTGAATCTCTCAGATTCAACAAAACTGTGCTGGAAGTCTATCAAGTATTGAGAATTCTTTGTGGCTTGCATGAAAGCAAAATGGTGGAAGGATAGCTTGATATTGTATTTGATCTTGAATCTGACTGCTATCCTGATATGCCTATTGAAGACAACTTAGGCTAAAGTCTTCCTAGAGGCAATGGCACCTATCAGACTAGGGTGCAATCCAGAGGGCAATCCAATAAACATTGAAGGAGTAATTTCTCTTTGCCCCTTGATGATCATGCCCCACTACCCTTTATTCACATCTGGCAAACCTAACTTGAATCTTTCTTCATTGAAGTGCTTCATTCTACCATAGTTGGTTTGGAGTTCTTTAAGGAGGCCGCCAAAAAGGTCAAAAAATCTAAGATTCAAGTGAAGGAAAAGATTCAGAAATTTGTTTCTAGTTCTGGCAAACATATATCTTTCGGCTTCCTCAGGATAAAGATTAAGGAATTCCACAAGAGAGAGACTGTGGCTTTTCTGTGTAATCAAATTTACATCAGCCAAAAAGACTTGGGAAGTCTTAATCAAATGAGGGAGCCAGTCTTCAAACTTGTAGCCTGGCATTCCATGGACTTCAAGAAAAGCTTTTATGGAAAGGAATTCTCTAAATAGAGTCATATGGTGCTCTGAGTGATAAATGAAAGAATACCAGAAGGGTGGAAGGAGAGAACTAGGAGTGTCTTTCATTTTAGGTCCTACTCTAGATGACAGTATAGCACTGGGTACTATCTGAGCAAGAGGGTGAGTGGATTTTGGTCGCAGATGTAGGGAAGGAGGAGAAAAAAATGAGGAGCTAGAGTGTGAAGAGTATGTGTTTTAACAATGTGAGGCTTGAAAGTATACTTCATAGGAAATGAAGAAATTGAAGCATTGATGGAAGTTGGAGGTTGTTCCTCTAGTTAAGAGGTGGAAGGAGGAGGATTAGAGGAAACAAAAGGAATAGGTTGAGAGGGAGGTGGAGGTGGTAGTTCAACAACTGGAGGAGGTGTAGGGTCAGGAGCAGGAGGAGGAGCTGAAGCAGTAGGAGAAGTAGAAATGGTTAAGGGTTGAGAGGGAAAGACTGGGTTACCAGATTTCATGAGTTTCCTTCTAACCCTTCTCTTAAAGGTTTTGACCTTGAGATCGGCTTCTACCTCCATGGACTGATCTTGAGGCTCCAAAGGCTGCTCAGATACTGACTCCTATTGGGGTGATTGATGTTGCTGCTCTTGCTGTTCTTGTAACTGTTGAGTCTGATCTAGCCCTGCTCCTTGATCCTCAACTGGTTGTTCTCTAGACTTCTCTGGCTGTGGAACAAGAACCTCAGACTGTTGTTGCTGCTGCTATTCAGGTTGAGCAGGAGGAGGAACTTGAGAACTACTTGTGCCGTGTTGGCACACCAACTATAATAGCAGATCCTTCATCTTCTAGACAACCTTTGACATGAAATCAAACTTAACATCTCTTTGTTGTATCTGCATTTGAAGTACAGGTAACATTTCTTAATGTTTCATAATTAAGTCCATCACATTATCTACTGGTCTGCTGGTCTCCCCCTGAGACCTTGGCCAGGTCTCAACGTGAGGTGGAGAGACATGGTGGTATTCCTCATCAAAGGAAGGCTCTACTAGAGTGAAGGTTGGAGTATCTTCTTCTTGAGCCACTGCCTTTCCCCTTAAATCCCTTAGAACTTGATTGATTGTATCATCTGGGATTTCTTGCTCTTGAGAGGGGACAGCAGTATGAACATCTCTTTGTTCTCCCACTGGTGCTTCTTCTCTAACTACCTCTCTTCTAATCTCAGAAGGCTGAATAGGAGGAAAGGAAGAGGAACTCTGTGCCTCATCAGGAAATGTTTCATGAGACCACTTAGGGACATGGTCCTTAATCCAAACATTCTGTGACTTATTTTCCAAAATATAGTGGCTTCTCCTCAAAGTGGATAGACCAATCTTCTCCTTCACAGCAATAGAGATCTCATTAGTAAAATCAACTAAAGATCTCTTAAAAATAAGGGTCAACAGGGGTCCATAAGGGAGAGACTCCTGCAAGTTCTTCGATCCTGCCATTCATTCGAAGATAATAGAAGGCAGGTTGACCCTATGTCTCTGAACTGCCCAAAACAACAAAGTGTCGTCTCTGGCAGTGATGGAAGAGTGGGTGACTGCCCTAGAGGTAATGATAGTGGTGATGATAGAGTGCAGAATCCTCTTCTCTGCTGACAACTCATTGACCAGGAGTCCTTTCTTAGAGATAGACCTCTGGCTGCCAACTACCCCTAATTTTTGCTTCTCCATGGACACTGTCTCACTAATTTTGTGTCCAGTGTTAGGGAAATCCAAAATCTCCACTGACAGATCCTCAGAAACTGTAACAATAGTACCCTTAACAAATCCTGTGACTGAACCATCTACACAAACTTGGAGGGAGAGGTAAATGGCTTTCAGAGCGCCCTTAAACGATGGTTCACTGATTTGGGAAATCTTCGACCAACCCATAGCCTCTAGGGTTTTTGCTACCCAACTAAGCCTACCGGTCAACTGACTGAAATCTACAACCTTTCCTGGGCAAATGGAAGCCTTGGCTAAAGACAACCACAAGAACTGTTCAGGGGTGAAGAAGGTTCCCTCTGGATCCCTAGATGAGTCCATCTAGACAAAAATGAACAAAGAGACTAAGAAGGATGATAGAGGAGATGTCGAAAAGGTCCACAGGGGTCAAAGATCCTACCTTTCTTCGGAGAAATGAAGAAAATCTATAGATGCTTCGAAGGCGGTTCCATCAGGGTGAAGAACATGCGTAGGAACCTGGAGGAAGATGACAGAAGAGTCGGAGACGTTTCAAAAGGGTGATTTGGAATGAAAGAGGGAAAGGTCCTAATATAAAAAAAGAATATGTAATGGACCATAGATGAGGAGATGAACGGCTGGGATTAAATGAATGAATCATTATAATTAATTCCTCATTAAATGAATATTTAAAGCCCCCTTTTTTATTTAAAATTAACATTGACTCTGACTCTACAAGAGTCGCAGTACACAACCCCGACATCATGAGAGTCGCACTACACAACTCTGACTTCATGAGAGTCCTAGTGCCGAAACTTCGACTTCATAAGAGTCACAGAACATAACTCCAACTTCAGAAAAGTTAAAGTTCCAGGACTTAGGAAGTTTTTGTAATAACATACAATGCAGTAAAGAGATAATTTTTAATCAGGGTTGCATATACCTATTTCTCTTCTTATTGAAGTAAATTAACTTCAAGAAGAGGTTTAGTGAATATATCAGCTAATTAATCATCTCAATGTGCTTGGTTCTTGAATGTTGAATTGGATTCTTGGTCAAGATGATTGTGCTTGTGTTCTCACACAGCATTGAAATTTCATGAAGTGTATGACCATAGTCTTCCAGTTGATGTTTGATCCACATCATTTGAGTTCAGTAACTTCCAGCTGCAATATACTCTACTTCTATTGTGGACAAGGCTACTGAATTCTGCTTTATGGAAGACCAAGAAATTAAGCATCCTGCAAGAATTTGACAAGTACCACTGGTGTTTTTCTATCTATTTTGCATCCAACATAGTCAGCATCACTATATTCAATCAATTTGAATTTACAACATCTGGGATGCCATAAACCCAATTAACTTGTATTTATAAGATATCTAAAAAAAAATTTAACAGCATTAACATGGGATTCTTTAGGATCAGCTTGAAATCTAACACACAAACTTACACTGAACATTATATCTGGTCTACTAGAAGTAAGGTAGAGTAATGACCCAATCATACCTCTATAGATCTTCTGATCTACTTTCTTGCCAAGTGGATCACTATCTAACTTAATTCCTGAGCTCATGGGTGCTCCTAAAGACTGACACTTGTCAAAATCATATTTAGAGAGCAAATCTGAAATGTACTTGGTTTGATAGATGTGAGTACCTTCCTTGGTCTGCTTGATTTGCAACCCAAGAAAATAGTTAAGCTCACCCATGATGCTCATCTCAAACTCACTTTGCATAAGGTTTTCAAAGTATTTGCAGAGCGATTCATTAGTAGAACCAAAATAATATCATCAACATATATTTGTACAATTAAGATTCCTTCTAAAAACTTCTTAATAAATAGGGTGATATCTACTTTACCTCTTATAAAATCATATGATGTAAGATAATCACTTAGTCTTTCATACCAAGCTCTTGAAGCTTGTTTCAAACCATATAAGGCTTTCTTTAAACAGAAAACATGATTTGGATACTTAGTATCTTCAAAACCAGGTGGTTGTTCAACATAAACTTCTTCTTTTATGAAACCATTCACAAAAGCACTTTTGACATCCATTTGAAATAAATTGATATTAAGAGAACATGCATAAGCTAATAAAATTCTAATAGCCTCTAATCTAGCAATTGGAGCATATGTTTCATCAATCAAAATCAATGTCTTCCTCTTGGGAGTACCCTTTGCTACCAATCTTGCCTTGTTCCTAGTGATTACTTCTGATTCATCCATTTTATTTTTGAAGACCCATCTTGTCCCAATACTGGATGGTCAGAAGGTGTAGGGACAAAAGTCCAAACCTGGCTACGTGGAACTGGTTAAGTTCCTCATGCATAGCTAGGATCCAAGATTCATCTGCTAGTGCATCATTGATTGTCCTAGGCTCAATTTGAGAAACAAATGTATAAAAATCATAGGGATTGTTCATACATGTTGTTCTTACCCTGTCTTGAGGATCACCTATATTATTTTCTCATGGATGATCTTTCTGATACCTCAATTCTCTAGGTAGTCCTTCATATGGTTCTTCTTCTTGTTGAAGCTCTTCTAATGGTGGATCTTCTCTCTTCTTCTTTTTCTTCAAGAGATGTCTGTTCCAGATCCCTGCACAAATCTTCAACAACATCTTCTTCTTATTCTATTTTCTTAATAGAAGGGTTAGTTTCATCAAATAAGATATGAACTAATTGTTCTATAGTTAATGTCCTCTGTTAAACACTTTGTATCCTCTAGGTTTGAGATGTATCCTATCAGAAAACCTTCATAACTTTTATCATCTAATTTTACTAAGATATCTTTACCATTATTCAAAATAAAACACTTACAGCCAACAGGTCGAAGGTGACTGATGTTTGGCTTTTCTCCTTGTATAGCTCATATAGTATCTTCTTCAAAATTGGTCTGATCATACACCTATTGATAATGTAGCAGGTTGTGTGACTGCTTTTGCCCAGAAATATCTTGGTAGATTGTATTTTGTAAGTATTGTTCTGGCCATGTCCAGCAGTGTTCTATTTCCCTTTCTGCTACTCCATTTTGTTGAGGTGTTCTTGGTGCAGAGAAATTGTGTTCTATGCCATTTTTTTCACAGGATCTGACAAATTTTCATTCTTGAATTCCCCACCATGATCAGATCTAATACTAATTTATCTGAAATTTCTGGTTCTTCTGTACTAATTTACTAAACTTCAGAAAGGATGAAAACATTTCTAATTTGGCTTCTAAAAATGATACCCAAGTATACCTTGAATAATCATACACAATTACATAGCCATAAACTTTTCCTCTAAGACTTACTGTTCTTATAGGTCCAAACAAGTCCATGTGAATGAGTTCTAAGGGCTTGGAAGTTGTTACCACTGTTTTGGACTGAAATGATGTCTTGGTTTGCTTTCCTTTTGCATAGGCTGTACAGATTCCAGATTTCTTCAGTTTGAGCTTCGGAAGACCTTCAACTAGATCATGCTTGATTAATTTCTTGATCACTTAGGTGCTTGCATGTCCTAGTCTTCTGTGCCATAAATCAGTCTCTTCACTCTTGATAGTTGCAAAACATAAGTTAACTTCTTTCAATTCTTCCGATTGTAGAGTATACAGATTTTGACTCTTTGTGCTTTAATGACTATTTTTCCATCCTTTTGAATAATGCACTTATCATTCTAAAATTTTACCCAGTGACCCTTATCACACAGTTGACTGATGCTAATAAGATTATGCTTTAATCCTTCTACATACATAACATCTTCTATCAAATCCTTTTATTTTGTTCCTACTGTTCCACATCCTAATACTTTGCCTTTTCCATTATCTCCATAAGTGACTTGACAAGAAAAAGTGGGATTACCGACGGACTGAATCCGTCGGTAATCCGTCGGTATTCCGTCGGAAAATGCACCTTCCGACCGCTTTCCGTCCAATACTCGTCGGAAACTTTCCGTCGGAAATGATTGGTCAGAACTTTCCGACGGATAAAAATTCCGTCGGCATTCGGTCGAAACCTCCGACAGAATTAAACCGTCGGTAAAGGCGTCAGTATTTGCCGACCGAAGTACCGACGGTCCTTAACTGTCGGTAATGTATATTTCCGACGGATACTATCCGTCGGCCAATCCGTCAGTGTTATGCCGACGGACCTGCCGACGGTATATTTCCGTCGGTAATTTATAAGTTCCGACGGACTTATATCCGTCGGCGAATCCGTCAGTATTGTCCGACTGCATTACCGACGGTATTTTTCCGTCGGTAATATATACTTTCCGACGGAAACGTAGCCGTCGGAAAATCCGTCGGAAAATACACATTTTTTTTTAAATACATAAAATAAAATACATTGCTACAATGTCAAACCTGCTACAATATTCATAAATTTAACAAATACTAACAATCAACATAAAATCATAAGATACAATAAATATAAATCATATAGCATAATGAATACAAAAATCAACATAGATCTGCTGGATCGTCTGCTGCCCCTGCCTCGTCATCGTCTGGAGCTAGATCCTATATTAAAACAAATTAAAATGAGAAACATTAATAATAAATAAAAGAAATACAGTATTTTCAAAATGAAATTTAAAACATGTGATTATTTCTCTAACTTAATACAATAATATTTTTAGATCCATCATTTTCTTGGGTGTTTTTAGATCCGTCCTTTGAATGCCCAACCCAATCTGGGGATCCAAATTGGATTCCGTCAGTTTCTACACGTCACTTTAACCCACCTGGTCGTGTCGGAGAAAACGGCACATCGATCCGATCTCTATTTGGGATTTTGGACCCCCGGGTTGTGTGTTTTAACTTTTTATATACTTGGGTGTTTTTAGATCCGTCCTTTGAATACCCAACCCAATCCGGAGATCCAAATTGGATTCCGTTAGTTTCTACATGTCACTTTAACCCACCCGGTCGTGTCGGATAAAACGGCACGTCGATCCGATCCCTATTTGGGATTTTGGACCCCCGGGTTGTGTTTTGACACTTTAAATATACTTGGGTGTTTTTTAGATCCGTCAATTGAACGTCCGACCCAATCCGGGGATCCAAATTGGATTCCGTCAGTTCCCACACGTCACTTTAACCCACCCGGTCGTGTCGGAGAAAACAGCACGTCGATCCGATCCCTATTTGGGATTTTGGACCCCCGGTTGCGTGTTTTAACTTTTATATATACTTGGTTGTTTTTAGATCCGTCCTTTGAATACCCAACCCAATCCGGAGATCCAAATTGGATTCCGTCAGTTTCTACACGTCACTTTAACCCACCCGGTCGTGTCGGAGAAAACGGCACGTCGATCCGATCTCTATTTGGGATTTTGGACCCCCGGGTTGTGTTTTGACGCTTTAAATATACTTGGGTGTTTTTTAGATCCGTCAATTGAACGTCCGACCCAATCCGGGGATCCAAATTGGATTCCGTCAGTTCCCACACGTCACTTTAACCCACCCGGTCGTGTCGGAGAAAACGGCACGTCGATCCGATCCCTATTTGGGATTTTGGACCCCCGGGTTGCGTGTTTTAACTTTTTATATATACTTGGGTGTTTTTAGATCCGTCCTTTGAATACCCAACCCAATCCGGAGATCCAAATTAGATTCCGTCAGTTTCTACACGTCACTTTAACCCACCCGGTCGTGTCGGAGAAAACGGCACGTCGATCCGATCCCTATTTGGGATTTTGGACCCCCGGGTTGTGTTTGACGCTTTAAATATACTTGGGGTTTTTTAGATCCGTCAATTGAACGTCTGACCCAATCCGGGGATCCAAATTGGATTCCGTCAGTTCCCACACGTCACTTTAACCCTCCCGGTCGTGTCGGAGAAAACGGCACGTCGATCCGATCCCTATTTGGGATTTTGGACACCCGGGTTGCGTGTATTGCCGCCTGTGACCGCTGCTGCCATGGTCCAGCAGCCCAACGCGCGCAAAGGGACTCCCAATAGTCCGTCCGCAGCCAAACAGGGCCGTAATCCACCCAAGCCATAGGATCCCGGTTCCCTGTGGTCTTGATTGCCTTGTACCGTGCCTCCCACATCGACTTTCTTAAATTAGTCTGGCCGTAATCTCCCAGACGGCTCGAGCCCGAGGGAGATCCTCGGGTCTCGTGAACGCGAACTCCGCTGTAAAGAAATAAAATTAATCAACGTTCTGCAATAAACCTAAATTAATTATAATTGAATAAATGACTTCAACTCTTCTAAAAATAAAAATACCGTAAACATGTCAAATAATAAATCCCGGACTGGCACCGGGAATTCTCTCCATGCATCCACTGGTCCTGGAATATGTGCGTGGATCAACGTCGTAATATAGCGGGAAGCAGGACTGGGATCTATCTTCCCCCTGCAATTCCACATTAATTTTCTACATGAAATGTATATCCTAAATAACAAATACAGTAACATTGAGATGATGAACTTTACCCTGAGATCCAGCATGGTTGTCGTCCTGGTAGCTGAGGCCCCTCCTCAGCTGCTGGATGCTGGCTCTCCACCTCTGTTGAAACAATTTAGTACACTTTTATTGTATAAATTGCAAGAGACCAAACATACTAATCTATTGAAACATATGTTTACCTTGTGGTGAGGAAGAAGACGAAGGTAGCGTGGACGGGGAGGCATTCCCTGCAAAATTTCATACACATTAGAAATTATGAATTTCAAATAAACAACAATGTAGAAAATTACCTGTCGCTGGGACGACGGGCGTGGACGGGGAGGCATTCCCTGCAAAATTTCATACACATTAGAAATTATGAATTTCAAATAAACAACAATATAGAAATTTACCTGTCGCTGGGACGACGGGCGTGGGACGGGGAGGCAGTCCCTGCAAAATTTCATACACATTAGAAATTATGAATTTCAAATAAACAACAATATAGAAATTTACCTGTCGCTGGGACGACGGGCGTGGACGGGGAGGCAGTCCCTGCAAAATTTCATACACATTAGAAATTATGAATTTCAAATAAACAACAATGTAGAAAATTACCTGTCGCTGGGACGACGGGCGTGGACGGGGAGGCAGTCCCTGTAAAATTGTATGTACGTTAGTTCTCGTGAAATCAATATAAACAATATAACCCATATGGTTTTTGTGTACATATGCATATACCTGTCGCGGACCTGGAGGCAGACGTGGACGCGGAGGCAGTCCCTCTGCCAACGGACGTGGCAACCCTCCGACTGCGTCCTCCACGTACCATATCTCTATTGATACAAATAAAGATATAGCAAGTCATCAGCACTCAATTTGAAGTAGCAATTATTATGAACATGTAATGAACAACAACACCAATTTCTTACAAAATATGCAGTATACTATCTATATTCATCATCAGATGCTGAAGACATGTTTAATTCAGCATCATCTTCATCATCATCCTGGAATTCATCCTCCTCATCTTGGGAGTCTTCCTCCACATCAGACTCCACCTCCCGCTCAGCGACATTTGGGTCAACTTCTCTTGTTCGTTATCCTTATGTAAGGAAATTGTTTCATTTATATCATGAACATTGTACTGCGTAGAAGCTGCCAACTCTCGTGCGTCACTCCGATCTGATTGGAAAAAGTTGTCATTAACACCTTCGAGCTCATCATCAGTCGGGAGAAGCTCATACTCAGGGAATAGTCTTGATTTCACTCTACATGCAGCCCACCAATCTCTTAATTTGAGGGATGTATAATTTGAATAATAAACTTGTTGGGCTTGTGCCGCCAGGATGAAGGCTCATATGTACTCAATTTGGACTTATGCTTCACATCGATTAATCCATATGTTGTGTCATGACGAATAGATGTCGGGTCAAACCAATGACACTTGAACAGAAATACATTGTTGTCTTGTCCCAAAAATTGCAGTTCAATGACTTCTTCGAGAATGCCATAATAGTCAATTTCATTTTCATTATAGGCACTTCCCTTCACACATACGCGCTGTTCATCGTAGACTTATTCCGTCCATAATCTCTCGTGTGAAATCTGTATCCATTCACAATGTAGCCTGGATAGACACGTACAATCTTCGAGGGGCCAAAACTAATCTGTTGTACTCTAGAATCGGGAATGAAGCCTTATTCAACCTATTATGAGATAAATAGACAAACATTGAATAAATGACTTCAACTCAGTCTGCATAAAAACATAACACTTATGTTTCAAATAATAGACACATACTCGAGATCTTAACCAAGTAGGAAAAGACTTCCCGTTCCTTTTCAACCTGCACGTCAGTTAGACGTGGATTCTGTCGCTGAATGACCGAGTCAAACTCTCTGCAATGTAAATGTCACACAACCGTTAGGTTCTGCAGTAATGCACGCAAATGATGACGAATAAGCGTGGAGAGCTTACTGAATGTAAGGGTCTAGTTCTTCGCAATTCATGAACACGTAGATCTCCGCAGCTACCAACTCTCTGTCTTGGAGTGCGCGAGTAGATGAAGATCCGAACGCCCGTCCGGCACACTTGAATACAGAGAGTTGGTCTGACACGGAATCTCCACCATCATCATTACGTGGAGGTTGAGTTCTTCGGGTTCGTATTTCCGTGTCAAAGTACATCGAACAGAAGTTCGATATCTCCTCTGATGAACAGTCCATCCCCATGTACTTTTAAATTAATTACTTGCCTATTTTGGTGATAAACAAAACACTGTCAAAAGTTTCTCTAACCTTGTTTATCTAGCCATAAGCACAGGAATTACCCAAAGAAAGTCAAGCATTTGTGGTAAGTCTTACATACATCTTTTTCAGAAGAGCCATAATAATTCCTTCATTAGTTATAACGACTCTGTAAGTTATCGTAACGACTTCTTCAGAAGTTATAACGACTTGCTCATTATAACGACTCTGTAAGTTATCGTAACGACTTCTTCAGAAGTTATAACGACTTGCTCATTATAACGACTCTGTAAGTTATCGTAACGACTTCTTCAGAAGTTATAACGACTTGCTCGTCATAACGACTCTGTAAGTTGTCGTAACGATTTCTTTAGAAAGTTATAACGACTTGCCATGTTTCATAACGATTTCTTTAGAAAGTTACAACGACTTGCCATGTTTCATAACGATTTCTTTAGAAAGCTACAACGACTTGCCATGTTTCATAACGATTTCTTTTATCATCTGTTATAGAACGACTTGGTTGTGGTAACGATTTCATAAGTTATCATAACGACTTCTTATCAGTCTACAGCAACTTGATCATAACGATTCTATCAGATTTTCACAACGACTGCATAAGTCATGTTTCCATTAATTAAACGTTTTTCCTTGATTTAATCTACGTTGAATAGTCAAAGTCGCATCTCGTCTGATTGACTGCCATGCATTTAATAAAGACTGAACGTATCTCTGCATGGACACAGAACATATCTTCCATTCTGGTGTATTCTCTGCATGCATCTTTTAGAACGATAAAGTATTACTACTATATTTGTGTCTATCTGCTTTGACGTTGATTGACATCTGGAGATAGTATAGCTGTCTACCATTAAAGCTCAACCTTGCAGAACCTTAAGGATGTACTATCCTACAACAACGGACACAGAAGGAACTACAAGCAAACTCAGAAGATCTTATCTCTTTGCGTGCTCCAAAGAACAAAAGACTGTTGACAGGAAGCTTCCACAAAACCTTCAGTCTAACGTACACCAAAGCTGTGAGACAACGGTCATCTCCTTGTCCTCATTCAAATCGGAGATACAAATACAAGATGAAGCTCGGAAGACAAACATCGAGAAAATTCAATTCATATTGAAGAGCGGCTAGAACTCTGCAGCTTTCAAGTCTTCGAATTTTTCTCTAGAGCCAGAAATTCAGTCTTTTCGATCTTGGCTCTTAGCTCCCTGTGCTGTGAGAAGAAAAATTAAGGAAGAGCTAGTTTAGTTCTGAGAGAGTGCACTTTGTGTAGATCTTCGTCTCTCAGTGCTTGTAGCTTCAGATTGAGTTTTGTAAAAGCTTGATCTAGGGGCTAGTCTTTTTCTCTCAAGAATTTTCCTGTGTTATTCCCTTCGTGTGTGAAGGAAGACCTGGTGGTTTCCAGGGTGGTGTTTTCCCTTCGTGCGTGAAGGAAGACCTGGTGTTACCAGGGTGTTGTGTTCCCTTCAGGGGTGAAGGAAGACCAGCTAAGCTGGGTGGTTGTTTTTGTCCATAGGGGGACTGTACCCCAGTTAGTGAAATCCTGAGGGTTGCTCAGGGACTGGACGTAGGACTCCTAAGGAGAGGAGATCCGAACCAGGATAAATCTGTGTGTTGTGTGATTGTCTTCTTTGTGTGATTGTTGTTTTTACTAACCATTACTAATCCCTTTCAAGAACTCTTTATGTTTGTTTGAGTTCAGGTTTTTATCAGATAAACTTTTAAAGACCCATTCACCCCCCCCTCTGGGTTAGCCAACCGGGCAACAAGTGGTATCAGAGCGAGTCTCTTCGACAAAGAACAAGATCCAACGATCTGAAGAGTAAAGATCCATGGCAGCCCAAGGTCACTTCGAAGGTCAGTCTGTCAACAGACCTCCTTTGTTCGACGGTGAAGATTATACGTATTGGAAGACCAGGATGGAATACTTTCTACAAGGCCACGATTATCAAATCTGGTCAATAGTGGAAGAAGGTGATCTGGTCGTCACAAATGAGAAAGCACAATGGACAGATGAAGATAGAAAGAAAATCTCCTTGAACTGTAAAGCTAAGAGCATTCTATGTTGTGCTCTAAGCAAGAAGGAGTTCAACAGAGTTTCAGCATGCAAATCCTCCATGGAAATGTGGGAAAAGTTAAGGATTACATATGAAGGTACAGACAAAGTAAAGGAGACAAGAATCGACATTCTTGTCACTCAGTATGAAAGATTTCAAATGCAAACAGGTGAGTCTATTACCCAAATGTTTAGTAGATTTACTGACATCACTAATGGCCTAGCAAGTCTAGGAAAGTCATATGAGAATGCAGATATGGTAAGGAAGATTCTCAGATCCTTGCCATCTTCATGGACGGCAAAGGTCACAGCTATCGAAGAAGCTAATGATCTTAAGAGAATGTCAGTAGAAAAACTCATCGGGTCTCTCATGGCCCATGAAATAAACATGGAAAGACTAGGAGAATCCTCCAGTAGAAAGAAGCAGTCAAATGCGCTTAAAGCTAATGGGGACTCATCAGAAGAATCCTTAGATAACAGTGAAGATAGCAAAGATAGTGATGATGAAGAAGCCATGCTCTCAAGAAGATTGCAGAGAATCTTGGCAAAGAAGAAGAAGTTCCAGTCTGGTAGGAGGTACTTCAAGAAAAACAAAGATCTCAAGAGACCAGATGGAAAAGATCAGAAGAGGAATGAGCCACTTTGCTATGAATGCAAGAAACCTGGACATATCAAGGCAGACTGTCCAATGCTAAAGAAAAATGATCACAAGAAGAAGGACAGCTCCAAGAAGTTCAGAAGATTCAAAAAGAAAGCCATGGCAGCTGCATGGGACAACAGCAGCGACTCAGACAGTGAGTCAAGCTCCAGCAGTGAAGAAGAAGAAGCCAACCTGGCTCTTATGGCAAATACCGAGGATAAGGTAACATCTGATTCCTCTTTCGATTCCTGTAATGACTCAGATTCGGATAATTTGGAAAGTGCATTTAATGAACTCTACGATAAGTATAAAGAAGTGTGTAAACTACTTAAGCTAAGCAAGAAAAATATCACATGTCTCGAAAATACCAACTCAGATTTAAAATCTGAAAATGAAGAACTAGAAAAACAAATAATTGAGCTTAAGAGAAGAAATGAACTATTATGTGAAAACTTAAAAGACAAGAACAGAAAAATCATTGACCTAGAAAAACAGGAAAGCTCAGATGATTTAAGAAAAACGGTAAATGAATTAAATGAAGAAAACAATACACTAGCAAGCACCTTAGAAAAGTTTACAAATGGAAAGAATTCCTTATTATTAAAAGGTGCTAGAAGATCTGGTAAGAATAAACGAGGTTTAGGTTACATACCGCCAGAAAATGAAGAAGAAATAATCTATCCAGAAAAATATCCAACTCCTAAGTTCACTCCAGAACAAGATGTGGCATATAAAGCGAATTTTAAATACATAGAAAGAGTGACAATAACATCATGTTGTAATCACTGTAATAAGCTAGGACATTTAAAATCCACCTGTCCAACAAGACATAAGAAGTGGATAATAAAAAGTAAAAATAATGATACTGACCCATCAGGACCCAAAGGAACTTGGGTACCTAAATCTTGATGTCTTTATTTCAGGCTAACCTTCGAGCATCCAAATGGTATTTGGATAGTGGGTGCTCAAGGCACATGACAGGAAACCTGAAGCTTTTCTCCCATCTTCAAGATGAAGAAGGAACAGTCACTTATGGAGATAATGGAAAAGGAACTGTAGTAGGCAGTGGATCAGTTAACAGCAAAGGAAAAACAGTCATAGAAGATGTACTGTTAGTCAAAGGTTTAAAGCACAACCTCATAAGTATTAGTCAGCTGTGTGATAGAGGACATCAAATCAAATTTCAAGAGTCAAAATGCAGCATACTAAAGGATGGAGCAGTCATCTTTGAAGCAAATAGAGAGAAGAATCTGTACGTGCTCTACCTTGAAGAACTCAAAGAGCAAAATGTGTGTCTGGCAGCCAGCAAAGACAAATCAACCGATCTGTGGCACAGAAGGTTAGGCCACTGCAGCTTGGATGGCATGAGCAAGCTCAGAAAGAGAAACCTTGTGGAAGGACTACCGAAAATCAATGGTAAATTAGAAAGTGTTTGCAGACCTTGTGCTAAGGGAAAGCACACTAAGAGTTCCTTCAAGTCAAAGACGGTGGTGACCACCTCAAAACCCTTAGAGCTCCTACATATGGATCTATTTGGGCCAATGAGAACTACCAGTCTTGGAGGAAAGAATTTCGGATTTGTTATAGTAGATGACTACTCAAGATTCACATGGGTATCTTTCTTAGAACATAAAAATGACACTTTTGATAATTTTGTTAGTTTCAGCAGAAAAATCCAGAAAGATCAGAAGTTCAGCATAGTATCCATTCGATCTGATCATGGTGGTGAGTTCCAAAATGAAAAGTTTGCTAGATTCTGTGATGATCAAGGAATTCAGCACAATTTCTCAGCACCAAGGACACCGCAGCAAAATGGTATAGCCGAACGGAAGAACCGAACTCTCTTGGATATGGCAAGAACTATGCTTTGTGAATATGAGTTACCAAGATATTTCTGGGCAGAAGCAGTCAACACAGCCAGCTACATTGTCAACAGAGTCATGATCAGGCCAATCCTGAAGAAGACTGCATATGAGCTGTTTAAAGGGAAGAAACCAAAGATCAGCCATTTCAGAACTTTTGGATGTCCTTGCTTTATTCACAACAACGGAAAAAGGGATATTGGTAAGTTGGATGCCAAATCAGATGAAGGCATCTTCATGGGGTACACCTCTAAACCCAAAGGCTATAGAGTATTTAATAAACGTACTTTATTGATTGAACAGTCTGTACACATTATTTTTGATGAAACTAATCCCTCCTTGAGAAAGGAAGTAGAGAGTGATATCGATGACGCAGATGAACTGTCCAATAAACTGAAAGACACATCACTTGAAGATAAGGATGATCCGCCTCTGGAAGAAATGCAACAAGAAGAAATTTCTCATGAAACTCTTCCAAAGGAATGGAGATACAAGAAAGATCACCCACCTGAAAACATTATTGGTGATCCATCGGTAGGGGTAAGAACAAGAGGTAACTTGATTCCTTGTGATTACCTCGCTTTTGTTTCTCAATTAGAGCCTAAGACAGTCAATGAAGCCCTAACTGACGAATCCTGGATAATAGCAATGCAAGATGAATTAAATCAATTCAAGAGAAACCAAGTATGGTCACTTGTTCCTAGACCATCAGACCATCCTGTGATCGGCACTAAATGGGTGTTCAGAAACAAATTGGATGAATCTGGTGTAATTCTAAGAAACAAGGCCAGACTGGTGGCTCAAGGCTATTGTCAAGAGGAAGGCATAGATTTTGATGAAACCTATGCACCAGTGGCTAGACTTGAGGCCATTAGAATGCTACTAGCTTATGCTTCTGCATTAGATTTAAAGTTATTTCAAATGGATGTTAAATCTGCATTTCTAAATGGTTTTATAAAAGAAGAAGTTTATGTGGAACAACCGCCGGGTTTTGATGATACAGACTTTCCGAATCATGTTTTTAAGTTGCATAAGGCTCTATATGGTTTAAAACAAGCACCTAGAGCCTGGTATGAAAGACTTAGTTCTTTTCTCACAAAACATGGTTTAATAGAGGTCAAGTAGATAGCACTCTTTTATAAAAACAAAAGCCAAAAATATACTGTTGGTTCAAATTTATGTGGATGACATCATCTTTGGATCTACTGATGAATCCTTGTGCAAGTATTTTGAAAAGCTAATGCAGGGGGAATTTGAGATGAGTATGATGGGAGAGCTCAACTACTTCCTTGGACTTCAAATCAAACAAGGAAAGGAAGGAATTCACATCTGTCAAGCAAAGTACACCAGAGAACTGCTAAAGAAATTTGGATTTGAAAACACCAAGCCACTGTCAACACCAATGAGTACATCAACTAGGTTGGACAATGACAAGGATGGTAAGAAAGTAGATCAAAAGATCTACAGAGGTATGATAGGTTCATTACTTTATCTAACCGCAAGTAGACCTGATATATTATTTAGTGTATGCATGTGTGCTAGATATCAAGCCGACCCTAGAGAATCACATTTAATTTCTGTCAAAA
This sequence comes from Colocasia esculenta, assembly GCA_014218235.1. Lineage (NCBI taxonomy): Eukaryota > Viridiplantae > Streptophyta > Magnoliopsida > Alismatales > Araceae > Colocasia > Colocasia esculenta. The sequence goes on along the minus strand of CM024753.1, from coordinate 114,228,013 downwards.
GGATTTTCAGATACTTAGCCAGGACTCATGATCTAGGACTATGGTATCCAAACTCCTGTGATGTAAAATTAGTAGGGTATTCTGATGCTGATTATGCTGGATGCAAGGTAGATAGAAAAAGCACCAGTGGTTGCTGTCAATTTCTTGCAGGGTGTTTAATCTCATGGTCCTCAAGGAAACAAAATTCAGTAGCACTATCTACAGCTGAAGCCGAGTACGTAGCTGCTGGAAGTTGCTGTACACAACTCTTATGGATAAAGCAACAACTTGAGGATTTTGGACTCAAAGTCAAGAAAATTCCTCTGCTATGTGACAACACCAGCGCTATCAACCTCACCAAAAATCCAATTCAGCACTCCAGGACCAAACATATTGAGGTCAGATATCATTTTATTCGTGATCATGTAGCAAATGGCAATATTGAAATATCGTTTATTGATACAAATAATCAGCTAGCAGATATTTTCACAAAGGCCTTACCTGAAGAGAGATTTACATCTCTTAGAAGGGAGTTAGGCATGTGTATTTTGTGAAAAGATCTTCATTTAAAGCTGGTATAAAAATTCTCAGAATTTAAGAAGGTTCTCTCTCTCTCTCTTTCTGTGTCAAAATCAATTCAAAAGTCTCAGTTTAAGCGTTCCGTCCGATAAGTCATAGTTCTTCAAGGCGGTCAACCTCGCTTGTCGTTTTCTGACGCCTCACCTTTTGGAGCATTTATATTCTTTAAATCGATGCGTTAACGATTCCTCTTCCTCATTCACTTTTTCCCTCTTTCGTCCCGACGCATGAGCCGATGCCCTAGCGACTCTTGCCTCTACCCTCTGCAAATTTGAAGCTTCCATCTCCTTCCCGCGAAATCGTTTGAGGGTTTCCTCTCATCACCCTTCTCGTCACCCCTCAAACCTTCTCCCACCTGAATCCATGGCCGCACCAGCTATTGCCGGAAGTGTGGGTGGCTACAGCGCCGAATACCTCTCCCCAGCGCAGGAGGAGCGTTTCACCTTTGTGAAGACAAAGCTCTGTGGTCACAAGGAAGTAGATGTTTCAGATCTGCAGAAAAATGGAATGAGCAGCCTCATTGAGAAGATCGACCAGATGAAGTGGAAAGGGCTTACCACTTGCTCAGAGGTAAGTTATCCGGACCTGGTAAAGGCGTTCTTTGTATGCTTAAGAACAGAAGAAGATGGGGCCCTCGTTTCTTCAGTCAAGGGCACCGTAATCAGAATCGACCAGGAATTGCTTAGGATGCTATTTGGAGTAAGCATATCGGGCTTCAGTGGAATTCATTCTGTAGATACCCAAGAAAAGGGTTTGGGGATTGTTGGGCCAGGGTTCAAGATGAGGGATGGCAAGCTAGATATCAATCAGTTAAGTGCCTTCAACCGCCTCCTTCACTTTATCGTTTGTCAGATTTTGGTTCCCCGAAGTGCAACCTTCTCCGCTTGCACTAAGGCTGACTCCGATCTGATGTACTGGGCCATTAAAAATGAGGAAATCAATATGGCCGCAGTGATGATGGAGAGAATGAAATTTGCCAGGGAGCAGATTTGGGACACTAAAAGCAAGTTGAATGTGTCCCTTCCCTATGCCCATTTACTCACCAGAATCTTCAGACACTTCGGTGTAGATGTCTCAGGGGCAGTTGTGGAGAAGATGGGCCAAGCTATCAGGTCCAGAAACTTAAAGAAGAGCGGTTTTTCAGTAGTCAATGGGGTCTGGTTCAAGGCTTCAGTTGCAGAAGGTGAAGGTCTCATTGGTGAGCCTTCAGTTACTCAAACCCAGTCAGAGGCAGATTCTGTGATGCCCGAATTGCCACTGGAATCAGGTTCTGTTCCAGTCTTTGTAGAAACAGAGCAGGAAGGGCCATCTATGGCCAGAAATCAGTCAGAGGCAGCAACAGCAGTGAGGGCAGAGGAAGACAGGCCAGCTACAGCAGATCCAGTTGTGCCTCCTGTTGAAAGGAGAATTGAGGACATTCTTCCTGAAGACATCCTGCCTGTTATGGAGCAGTCTGTGGCATCAGGCCACATCTTTGTAGACGGTCCAGTAGAAGAAGAGCAGCAAAATCCTAAGGATAATTCAATGGAAATGGATGCTCCCTGTCAGGGGGAGACTGGTGCAGTTGCAGAAGATGCTCCACTTGAGGGGGAGCAATCCCAAGAGACACCAGATGTTGCACCTCCAGCCACCAGCGATCAGGAGGAAGACCAGAGAGAGTCTGAAAATTTGGATGCCAGAGAAGGGGAGACAGCTAGTTCATCAAGCTCTGATGAGGACAATAATCCACCTCCTCCAGCTACAAAGGGCAAAGAGAAAGATATAGCTCCTGAAGTACCCCTTTTAGCTGATGCACCATTTGAAAGACAGGTCAAGCAAAAGATTATCATCAATTTAAAACCTGTGATTGAGAGGTTGGATGCTCAGGGTGAGCTGCTTTGCTCACTTCAGACTGATGTGAACTCCATCTTTCTAAGCCAAGCTTCAGCCCGCAAGGAATTGGTTCAGATTCGCTCTGCCATGACATGGTTTCATCAGGAAATGGGGACCATGAAGAATATGCTATCTGACATCCTTCAGGCAGTTGGAGCTCAAGCTCCTGCTCCTCCAGCAGCTCAGGAGCCTCACTCAAGTGTACCTGAGCCCTCCGGGCAGTCAGCAGCAGCAGCAGAAGCCCCAGCTGAAGAGTCAGGGCCATCAGGGCCAGCTGAAGATTCAAGGCCATCAGGGCCAGTTGTGATGGAATCAGGGCCACCAGGGCCGGCAGTGTTGGATCCTTTGCCTCCCTTGCCTGAAGAAGTGGTTTCAGATCCTCCACCCCTTGCTCCCACTTCTACCAACACTCCCATTCCTCCTTCTCCACCCTCTAACTCCACAGCTCCACCTGCTCCACCTCCCTTCAAAAAGCCCAGATCCAGGCCCATTTCCTCTCCCACACCTTTTCCTCCTCATCCCATCACATCCTCTCCTGTTTCTTCTACTTCTCATCTTTCCTCTGCTCAAGAATTTGAGGCCCCTCCAGCATCCTCAGCTGGAGCCTCATCCTCTTCTGGTACATCTTCACTTCCAGAAGTAGGATCTCTCAATTCTGATGCATTTCTGAACCCCCCTGCACCTCCCTCCTTTATCACTATTATTCCTACAGATGTCCAAGTCGACTCACCCTTTCTTGATAAAATCAAGGATGAGTTTGAAGAGGTCATTCTTAAATCTGTGCTAAAGGTAGGTGACCACCTTTCCAAGACAGACTCTTCCAGTACTGTCTCCAAGAAACGAAAGCTTTCTTCCTCCACATCTCCTCTTTACCCTCCCTTGTGGTTTTCTCTTACAGTCACCCACAAGCATACCTCTCTGTACAAAGAATACTTCAAAAGGTTGTCTTTGCCACTCTTCACAATCTTCCTTTTCTTAACCTCTCTGACCATTTAGATGTTATTCTTCCCTATACTCCTCTGTCTAAAGCCGACAAATCCAAAATCTTCTCCTCAGCCCACTCCAAAACTGAGGAGCAATGGGCTAAATCTCATAAAGATCTGTACAGTCATATGAATTCAATCCAGCTGGTCCTTGATCCCTACCACGTTTGGGCTGAAAGATACAAAGTGTTTTAGCTCTTCGCCAGGAACTCAAGGACAAACAGATTTTCTACCCTGTCACCATGGATCAGTTCTTGCCTGTGCAAGTTTTGGTTAAAACAATCATCACCTGCTCCTCCATGGATCCAGACGAGTATGACTGTTTCTTACCAAGCAGCGCAGCCTCTATCTATCCAAGATGGCTCCAATCATGGGACCATCCTTCTCCATTGAGAGCGGTGCCTTTAGGCAATTCTTCAAGCGTCAGGAAGAGCAAGCCTGGGAAGCTATTTCTCATTATGCCTCCCTTCTCTCTCCTGCTTATTATTTGCCTGTACCTCCTCAATCTTAAATGAATGGATTGTGCTCCTTCTCCTCATTGTCTCTTATTCTTTGTCTCTTTCCTTTTGCTTTTGCTTAATGACAAAAAGGGGGAGAATGATTACCTACTTGTGTCTGACACATTCCTGAATCATGACTCAAGTACTTTAATTCATGTTAATACTCAGTACTACTTAAATATTGATCATAGTTTTGTCATCACCAAAAAGGGGGAGATTGATGAACAGTCCATCCCCATGTACTTTTAAATTAATTACTTGCCTATTTTGGTGATAAACAAAACACTGTCAAAAGTTTCTCTAACCTTGTTTATCTAGCCATAAGCACAGGAATTACCCAAAGAAAGTCAAGCATTTGTGGTAAGTCTTACATACATCTTTTTTCAGAAGAGCCATAATAATTCCTTCATTAGTTATAACGACTCTGTAAGTTATCGTAACGACTTCTTCAGAAGTTATAACGACTTGCTCATTATACGACTTGCTCATTATAACGACTCTGTAAGTTATCGTAACGACTTCTTCAGAAGTTATAACGACTTGCTCATTATAACGACTCTGTAAGTTATCGTAACGACTTCTTCAGAAGTTATAACGACTTGCTCGTCATAACGACTCTGTAAGTTGTCGTAACGATTCTTAGAAAGTTACAACGACTTGCCATGTTCATAACGATTTCTTTAGAAAGTTACAACGACTTGCCATGTTTCATAACGATTCTTTAGAAAGCTACAACGACTTGCCATGTTTCATAACGATTTCTTTTATCATCTGTTATAGAACGACTTGGTTGTGGTAACGATTTCATAAGTTATCATAACGACTTCTTATCAGTCTACAGCAACTTGATCATAACGATTCTATCAGATTTTCACAACGACTGCATAAGTCATGTTTCCATTAATTAAACGTTTTTCCTTGATTTAATCTACGTTGAATAGTCAAAGTCGCATCTCGTCTGATTGACTGCCATGCATTTAATAAAGACTGAACGTATCTCTGCATGGACACAGAACATATCTTCCATTCTGGTGTATTCTCTGCATGCATCTTTTAGAACGATAAAGCATTACTACTATATTTGTGTCTATCTGCTTTGACGTTGATTGACATCTGGAGATAGTATAGCTGTCTACCATTAAAGCTCAACCTTGCAGAACCTTAAGGATGTACTATCCTACAACAACGGACACAGAAGGAACTACAAGCAAACTCAGAAGATCTTATCTCTTTGCGTGCTCCAAAGAACAAAAGACTGTTGACAGGAAGCTTCCACAAAACCTTCAGTCTAACGTACACCAAAGCTGTGAGACAACGGTCATCTCCTTGTCCTCATTCAAATCGGAGATACAAATACAAGATGAAGCTCGGAAGACAAACCATCGAGAAAATTCAATTCATATTGAAGAGCGGCTAGAACTCTGCAGCTTTCAAGTCTTCGAATTTTTCTCTAGAGCCAGAAATTCAGTCTTTTCGATCTTGGCTCTTAGCTCCCTGTGCTGTGAGAAGAAAAATTAAGGAAGAGCTAGTTTAGTTCTGAGAGAGTGCACTTTGTGTAGATCTTCGTCTCTCAGTGCTTGTAGCTTCAGATTGAGTTTTGTAAAAGCTTGATCTAGGGGCTAGTCTTTTTCTCTCAAGAATTTTCCTGTGTTATTCCCTTCGTGTGTGAAGGAAGACCTGGTGGTTTCCAGGGTGGTGTTATTCCCTTCGTGCGTGAAGGAAGACCTGGTGTTACCAGGGTGTTGTGTTCCCTTCAGGGGTGAAGGAAGACCAGCTAAGCTGGGTGGTTGTTTTTGTCCATAGGGGGACTGTACCCCAGTTAGTGAAATCCTGAGGGTTGCTCAGGGACTGGACGTAGGACTCCTAAGGAGAGGAGATCCGAACCAGGATAAATCTGTGTGTTGTGTGATTGTCTTCTTTGTGTGATTGTTGTTTCTACTAACCATTACTAATCCCTTTCAAGAACTCTTTATGTTGTTTGAGTTCAGGTTTTTATCAGATAAACTTTTAAAGACCCATTCACCCCCCCCCTCTGGGTTAGCCAACCGGGCAACATCCTCAATGAGGTACGCCTTGAGTAATGGAGACCTCAACTGTGCTTGTTAGGACTTCATCTTAAGACTTATTGTGCATGCACCCGACAATAATTCAAATGCATACCCATAAGTATATAAAAGATCGTGTAATGGCAATAAATTGAATGTAGAAATATACCTCTCAAACGGATACATCCATCGAAATTTGTTTATGGTCCTCCGACCTTGCCTATATGGTAATGGATTGATCAGGTGCCCATGGAATCAAAGAATGCTGAGGAAAAATCTTCTTAATTTGCAGACTGTCTGAATTTATTTTGCTCTATATTTTGCAAGTCATGAATTTTGAGTTTGATGCAGATAAAATCCTGAAGAATTGATCAGCTCAGTCATTGCTCCCCATATTGTTTCGGCAACAACTCACGAAAGGGCAAGAGGCATCAGTTTGCATGAAAACATGGCAGTCATGACTCTTCATTCCGTATATTTTTCCTCGGTGACATTTACACAACGCGCAATATTCGAGACATATCCATCCGGAAATCTCAATGCTTTAACCATTGCAAACACTTCCTTAATCTGTCGGCCCCCAAGCACATATGCAGCTTTAGGTTGCACCACTTTCCTTGAACATGCTGTAGCTCTAGTTCTGGACGTTTGCCAAAGTACTTTCAACTCAACCGGTGCCTTGACGTATCCTTCGTTTGTACCTTTGACGTCCATAACTGTGTGAACACATTATCAAAAACATTCTTCTCTATATGCATGACGTCTAGGTTAGACGTACAAAAGTGTTGACCAATAAGGCAATTCCCAAAAAATGCTTTGCTTCACCCAATTGCGATCCTTCCCAAGCCAGGGATTTGTCGGGTACTACCAGCCAGTTGTGTTACAGTCGGTAAGTTCTGGACCCGCCTCGCCATATTTCCACCAGACACCCGTTCCATATCTACGTCCTCCATCACAGTGTATTTTTATAAAAGAATCCTTTGCTTTCGGAAAGATGGTCACTGGGTAGAAAACCGCCGATGACAATCGAACCAAACAAGATTTTCCCCCAGATTTCAACACAAATGATTTAGAATCCTCCATGCAATAAGGACATGCCAACCTCCCATGTGTGCTCCAGCAGATAAACATGTCGTAGGCTGGAAAGTCACTTATTGTCCACATTAATGTAGCCTTCAGATTGAAATTCTGTTTCTGGATGCATCATAAGACTGCACACCATCTGACCATAACATTTCATCTCATCAATCAACGGTCTGAGATATATGTCTATATTCTTTCCTGGACTTTTTGGACCGGAATCAGCAATGAAAGGAACAGATCTCACGCTTCATGCACATGCCTGGCGGAAGGTTATACGGTGTTAAGAATACTGGCCAACATGAGTAAGATGCCACCAGCCTCCGAAAGGATTGAAACCATCTGTGCATAAAACCAAGCCGTACGTTGCGTGGATCCTTGAGAAGTAAGGATGAGTACGGCTAAAATGAGCCCAAGCTTCACCATCAGCAGGAGACTCATTTCACCTTCGTCGCGACGGACTCTTTCCGCATGCCATGTCATATGTCCAGCTGTCCTCGAGGACATGAACAATCGCTGCAATCTGGGTGTGATAGGAAAGTACCGCAATGACTTATACGGAACATCCTTCTGCTTTGACTTGTCCCCTCTCTTGGGCTTGAACCTATCATGCTTAAATACAGCATGATGTCTTATCTGCATCCTCTTTGTAGTACAGCATACAGTGATTCGGCATGCATCAATTTTCATAAAACCAAGCCCAAATCATTCCATCTTCTTCGCACGGTAAAAGTCAGCAGGTAACCTCTCTGATTGAGGAAGCATGCTCTTGACAGTAAGAGAAGCCGGTCAAAACAACTCTCGCTCATATGAAATTCAGATTTCAAATTCAATAGCTGCGACACTGAGACAACCGTGTATGCTTCTCACAACCATCCCATAATGGCTCATCAGCATCTCGAAGTAACTGATAAAATCTCTGAGCTGTATCATTCGGCACTTCTCATTTGTTTGATCTTCATGAATATTGACTCCGAACCAGCAGCATCGACAACCATGTCTACGTACGTACTTGTGGAGGCAAAGTAATTAGCTGGTGCAGACGACTGAATATTCACTCACCATGACACGACCATAACTCATAATGGCCAACAAATCCTCTCGTATACAGATGATGCTGCACATCCCATGTCGATATCCACTTTCTGTTCTTACAATCCGAACACGGACATCGGATGTTACCCATCGGATCAACTGCTACTGATGTATTACTCAATGCAAACTCAATAAAACTGTCAACTCCGTCTTTAAACTCCTCGGTCACAACTCCATTCACTATTCCACGGTACATCCATGACCGATTCTCCGACATTTTTCCTACATATTAAATGTCATGTCCCGAGAGTTAAAATCCAACACACCCTCACATCATTCAAGTACCGTACATACGTTATATGGAGAGTCCCAGAGCTAATGGGTGAAATAAAGCGTTGACGTAAAAATAAATGAAGAGTAAACATACATGAATATCAAATAAATTTGAGCACTATATAAATACTTAATGGTATTGAACATTAAAAACAACACAAACCGTGATGTCTTCATATTAGGCCACCACCACTTGATCGGCTCTTTATTCACCAGCTTCTCAGTAGATTTCCTAGGGAGTGAACTAACCACTGATATCCCTATATAGTTTGTCAAAATACATCTCTTCGTACATAATAGGAAGACATAACTTTGAGAATGTCAAATTCTTTGACACAATTATTTCACAAATTTACACCAGTCTTTCCAATAAACATGTACATACTAGCACACCAACTGCGTCGTAAGATTACAGAATATCGCATCCTTTTTCATCTTGAACAATAACAGATAATCCACTTTATTTTCTAAACTTGTCTTTCTTCTTTCGAATAATCTTTATGATTTTCGTCATCTTCTCTTTCACCAAAAGTAACATCATGCAATCTTCGAATATCGAGCGGAAATATTTACGTTCAAACAAACAAGTACTTTGATACGTTGGACATTTTTCTTCTTGAGTCTAATTTCCAATCGCGAACTCTCATCACTAATTACAAAAAAAATCACTTAACATTTTATTCATGAGTAATTTAAAATATGAAATTAATCATATAAAATGGTAAATATGAAAAAATCTCTCAAATGACTACAAAATAAACATACGAATGTTGAATGATTAACTTGCATGAGATTATTAAATACAATATGCATTACCAAATCTAACAAATCACTCCAAAAATGCAAAGAGATTATATGTCTATGGCTTTCATGTAGTCATTTCATACAAAAATATCACAAAGAACTAAGTCTCACAGGCGGCCTTAAATATAATTCAACATGTGTAATTATAAGCAAAGTAATAAAATTCTTCTTTCATTATTACAAGCAATTTGCATCTTTTTATATATGCAACAAAGTAATCTCCTTAAATTTAATTAGCATCATCACATATAATATGTAGTAATGTACAACAAGAGTCACAATCGGCCTATGACATACAAAACATGAGAATATGTTGCTTCATTTAAATCTTATCCTCTGTTTGAACAACAATAGATCCATGTAATTGTAAAAAATATTAATACATGCAAACCATTAAGGAATGAAATCATAATTGATTTAAATTAACATTGATTAATTACTTGTGACAACAATTCTCTTTTTACCAAAACCATGGTCTATGTGAGTTCCTGTACAATAAAAACAACAATAGGTCCACAAATAAATGGACGGAAGGGTTACATGACAGGGTGGGGAGGACAGCAGAGACCACCCCGGAGGAGGGACGCAGGCCCGGGTTTAATTCTGGGTGAAACGGAGGCGGGCTTCCGAGTCCGACCAACCATGCATGCCTACGTCCAACTTTATATGATCACGACCAGTCAACGGTTTAGAATTTTTTTCACACACGCAGAAAGGGAGGGCACGTATGCAAGAACGCACCATGCATGCAGGCATGTATATAAGGAGTGTCAATGGGGGGGACTTCAGTTAGCCCAATTAAAGAGAAACAGTTTTGTAACATCATTTAGTAACATCATCATTAAAATTAGTCACATCAATAACTGAAATAAAAAAGTTAAAAACACCTCATAGATAATGAAAATTGTGGTACACTAGATTGATGTGTTATTTAATATGTATCAAAGATGTTACTAAAATATTTTCCAATCTAAATTCAGATCAACCCAAAATTAGAATGACCCAACCAAGTCCAAACCCTCTATGATTTCTGAATGTTTAAGGGGTGAGTAATTTGATCCCCCAATTATATTTTCTCCAATGACTTCCAGTATTTCCATCTCACAATCAGAAGAGTTCTATTGAAACTTGAAGAATTGGAGTTAAGAGCATTAGATTAATCAGTACTTTGGCACACACTTGGAGGGGGCCAGGTGGGAAGGGGAGGGGGGGGGGCGGGTGGGAAGGGGAGGGGGGTGTGTGCAGGGGAGGGGGGCCATCCCGGAGGGGGCCAGGTGGGAAGGGGGAGGGGGGCCGGGTGGGGGGGGGGGCATCCCGGAGGGGGCCAGGTGGAAAGGGGAGGGGGGCGGGGGTGGGGGGGGGGGGGGCATCCGCAGGGGGGAGGGGCCAGGTGGGAAGGGGAGGGGGCCGGGGTGCAGGAGGGAGGGGGCGGGTGGGGAGGGGGCATCCGCAGGGGGGAGGGGGCCAGGTGGGGGGGGGGGGGGCATCCGCAGGGGGGAGGGGGCCAGGTGGGAAAGGGGAGGGGGCGGGTGCAGGAGGGAGGGGGGCCAGGTGGGGGGGGGGCCATCCCGGAGGGGGCTGGGTGGGGGGGGGGGGCCATCCCGCAGGGGGGAGGGGGCCAGGTGGGAAGGGGAGGGGGCCGGGTGCAGGAGGGAGGGGGGGCCGGGGGGGGGGGGGGGGGCCATCCCGCAGGGGGGAGGGGGCCAGGTGGGGGGGGGGCATCCCGCAGGGGGGAGGGGCCAGGTGGGAAGGGGAGGGGGCCGGGGTGCATGGGGGAGGGGGGCATCGTGCAGGGGGGAGGGGGGCCGGGTGAAACTCACCGGGAGAGGGGGCGCCGGCGGCGAGCGGCGCGCAGGAGCGGCGGCGAGCGGCGCAGGGGCGGCGGCGAAGGCGGAGCGGCGACCGGCGACCGGCGGCGAGAGAGAGAGAGAGGCGGGAGAGAGGGAGGAAAGAGAGAGAGAGAGAGAGAGAGGGGAGAGGGAAAGAGGGGGGGTTCGCGGGACAAAAATAGTAGATTTACCGACGGAGATTCCGACGGAAATATTCTGTCGGATATCCGTCGGTATGTTTTCATTACCGACGGACATTCCGACGGAAATTTCCGTCGGAACGGGCGAGTAGTCCGACTGATATATTTCCGTCGGAATATCCGACGGACTACCGACGGAAAATAATCCGTCGGAAATTTCCGTCGGTAATCCCGCTTTTTCTTGTAGTGTAAAACTGTAAATAGTTTCTGTCACCGTCATATGCTTGAGCACACTATCCAAATACCATTGGCTGCTCTCAGGCGACCCTACAAACAAATTTAAGTTGTAACTTTGGTACCAAATTTTCTTGGGTCCTGGATGGTTAGTCTTGGAATCCAACACATGTGTCTAGTTGTGCAGGTGCTAATTATGTGTCCTAGTTGATTACAGTGAAACAACATAAATCATATGCATTTCTTGATGTGTAGTGTATTAGATTTCAATTTATTGTAAACATGCTAATTAACCTTTCTAGGATTTTAATTTCTTTTTCTTCCCAAATTTTCAAGATACACATTTCTTCACATTTCAAGAGGTGTATATCCTACTCCATATTTCGTTTACCTGTTCTAGCACTTTCAGTTTTACAACTAAGGATGTTTTACAGTTGTGATCCTGTCTATGGTAGCTCTTAGATAGTATTTTCTTCTCTTATTTTCTTCATCTTTCAATTCTTTTAGATTGATTCAATTTCCATGATTTTACTATTTTTAAATTTTAAATCTTCACACAGTAGTTCATTTGATTTTTGTTTCAATAATTTGTCCTAATCTTCTACTTCATTGTTTAGAAAAGTGTGGCTTTTTATTGATTTAGAAAATTTAACTTAACTATTTTCATCTGTTTAACTATATTTTATACTTCTCATACAATTCATTAAATGTATCTTCTAGACTATCAGAATTATTTAGAACATGATGTAAATAAGGTTTCAGAATTTACCTGATTTAGTCTTACGTGAGGGCTAGATTAGCTTTTTTCTTCTTCTGATTATGAGCTGAAGAGTCTGATTTGTGGCTTCTTCATATCCATGCTACTGCCATTCTTTTTTTGTACTTTGTGAACTTTCTTTCTTTACCTTCTTTTTCTCATATTTTTAGCTGGATATTTCTTCTTGATCTTAGGACATTTTGATTTGTAATGTCCAGGCTGATTGCATTCATAGCAAGTTAGTTCTTCTTCTTTCTTTTTGAAGTATCTCTTCGACCCGAACTTCTTTTCTTGAGACCTTTGGAGTTTTCTTGACAGTATAGCTTCATCATCACTGTCATAGATTTCTCTTTGAATCCTCAAGGGAAGAAAATATGCAGCTTTCAAAGCATTTGCATTTTCTTTTTCGAAGTACCTTCAGAAAATCTTTCCATATTGATTTCATGAGCCATTAGAGAACCAATCAATTTATCAATAGAAAGTTCTATTAGATCATGTGCCTCTTCAATAGTAGTGACCTATGGGTCTAGACATGAGTTGATGATCTTAAAAATTTTCTTACTATTTCTTCATTAGTAAGATTTTACCTAGTGACCTCAAACCTACTATTATATTTGAGAATCTATTATACATTTGGGTTATATTTTTATTAGGAAGTATTTTAAATTAGTCATATGAGAGACAAGAATATCTATTGTAGTTTGTTTTACTCTATCATTCTTCATAGGCTACTTGTCGTTTATTCGACATTTCTTTAGCAGTTCTACAAGCAAATAATATGAACTCTCTTTTGGATAAAGCACGACATAGATAATTCTGACTTTATAGTTTAGGGACATGTTTCTTTTATCAGCTATAGACAATGCAGCAGGTCCTTCAGCAAGTATAGAAAAATCACCTTGTTCTATTACTTCCATAGATCAAAATCTGTGCCTCGAATGAAGCATTCCATTCTCATCTTACAATACTTGTAATCCTCACATCGGAGAATGGTGGCCTAGTAATAGGCTGTCCTTTATAGTTGTGGCCTTCAACTGCCATCTCTTCTCAAATCTTTCGATTCTTTTGAGAAGACCTCGCTCTGATACCAGTTGTTGGATCGAGATGGCACTACAAATGTCCTAGTGGGGGGATGAATTGGACTACTTTCACTTTTAAAATTTATCTGAAAATAGATGACACTAAATAAAGTTGATAGTATTTAGTGTGGTGTGTGTGAAACAAGTGAAAACTTGGCGGAAACAATCACACAATTGCATAAGAGATTTTATCCTAGTTCGAATCTTCCCACATGGAAGTCCTACTTCCAATCCCCAAGCAACCTCTTGGGATTTCACTAACTGCCAAGAGAACTTGGCCTTCTTCCAACCAGAGAGGTATTACAAACCCACTTGCTCCCAAGCAAGTCTTCCCTTTAATAAGGGGTACAAAGACTACCTACACCAGTAGGTCTTCCCTTCACAAGAGTGGCACTGTAGGGAGTAAACCCCCTGCGGGTTATCTAACACAGCAATGAATAACACTTGTGTGTCTGCTCAGAAGAATGAGCAAACACCGAGAATCAGAAAGAGATACAAGTAAGAATTACAATCTAACTCTTTCTAAATCTAAGGAGGTAGACTGAAAAGATTTAAAATAATAGATTTCCACCCAAGAAGAAAAAGACTTCTAAAAAGGAGAGCTTGGAAGTCAAGGGTTGAAGCAGCCACTACAAGAAATCTTAGTTCTACCTACGAAAGTTTCTTACGGTTCATATGGATAGACATATCTATACTTATGAACTGTACGTGTCGTAAGGATATCGGATGAATTTTGTTCTTAAATTTTTAAGATGTACCTATCCCTATGACATGATACTGTAAGTATATAACAAAATCATATACCTATGGAGCTTAATACAGTAAGTATATAATAAAATATTATAATAATTTTAGAGTGCATCGATATAAGTCCACCCACGAAGAGTGAAGGGAAAAAAATCCCTCCTTCCCCTTGCCTCCACTCTCCACTTCTGCAGGTAACCACGAAAGAGGTTAAGGCAAGCAACGGCCCGTAGGAGATTTTCAGCGGAAGTAGGCGGCGAACCTGCAGTGACGGAAGGGGAAGGACACTCCGGCCACCCCCTCCCCCTCCCCCTATCCCTCCTCGTGTCCTCCATGCCATCGGGCATCTCCTGCCGACCCCATCGCCTTCTTCCTCCTTCACTTCAGAGCGAGCGATTGGCCTCTCCCATGGCGCGGCCCCCCGCCACCCGTTCTCGTGGAGGCTATGCCATCGTGGTCTGCTTTTTACAAAGTTGAGGGCCGACTGATCGCCGAAGGTGAGTCTGTCGCACCGAAGGTGAGTCTTGTCTGTTTCTTTGCTTCTGTGCGTGGCACCAACCTTTCCCACTGCCCTGCTCTGTTGCAAAACCCTTATCCAATGCTTCCTTTGAATATCCTCTGTCGTTGAAGCGGGGACGCAGAAACAATTGACGAGGCTCTGGACTGAGGCTAATTGGTACATTTCTTGGACTAGTGCTCGTTCCTTGTTTGCCGTTCTTTTTCGTTTTGTTGGTGCTTGATTATGGCTTCTCCCTGTTGGTATGCTCTGTTTTCTTGTGTGAGGATGTTGGGGTTGGTTGGTTTGTTCGTTGTTTCTGAGAAGGGATTCTTCCAGTGGATCTTCTTCTTCGGCACTTCTTCCTTGATTGATAAGCCATCAATGGGGTAAGACATTTAAGGGAGAAAAGCTCATAAAAATATCTATCCCTTTTGTATTTATCATACAAATCCCTATTGTCACTCCCTATATATAATCCAACGAGATGGGTTTCATTACTTATCAGTCAAAGTTTCTCAGTCACCAGACACTTTTATCAATTATAGTAATATATTTGTCACTCTAAACCATATTTTTCAATCAAAGGCTGCTTGTCTTCTACTTTAACAAGAGCTTCTATTGTTGGTGGAATCCCTTATTACTGGCCACTTATGACCATGAAACCTATTTTTACAATTGAAGGCTTCTCCCGTACTTTTGAATGGTAATGCCTATGTTTCAGCCAGAACCCTATTTTTTAGTCGAAGGCTTCTCCCATTGTTTCCTTCTATTGTAGTTGAAACTGATTTATTTGGTTATTTATTAGTGTAGACAGTAGTTTCACCAGGTCATTCCAACCTAACATCTATACCCAGACATCAAAATAGCTAGCATTTCTCATTGTAATATGATGTCTCCAGTAGAGAGAGAGCTAAGACTCAAAGCATCCGCCATGTGTATCAGTACAAAAAATTAAATCCAGAAATTACCTCGAGCAAATGCGCAATGCTGGAATTTCCACTCAATTTCTTTACCACTCATTTAATTTGCACTTAGAAAGCGAGAAGATATCTAATCCAAAGTCGGTTTCATATTCTGGACTAGAGAGAATGAATTTCAGCTGCAATTAATTAATTATTCAAATCATGGATGTCGTTTTTTAAGGGAAAATTTGTTGATGGCCTATGTTGCAATGATTGTCAACTAGGCGGTGGTATAATCTGACATCGTTGGCTCATGGTGAATTAAATTTGTGCTGCCACTGAAATAACTTCCCACATATTTTTCTTCTTGTATGGGGGGAATGGGGTCGCCAGACTGGCATTGGGAGGGGGATGGAGGGGATGACCGGCGGGGAGGAGGTGCGGCGACAAGGGATGCTGTTGGGAGATGTGTTATGGTTAGTGTAAGATATATGTTGTTATTCTTTGTATTCTCCCTGATCTTTGGATTGATGGATAGGGAACTTGTCTAGGCAGAAACTGTAAACTTTTTCTTTGTATTCTCCCTGATCTTGGTATCATTTCTTCATATTTTGCCTAAAATTTTTAAAACCCTTTGGTCGCTAGTAGCATTTCATGCTGTTAACGTTTAGATGTCGAACAATTGCATGCAACATATATGCATATAAGTCAAACACTACCTAAATAATTGGCAGTGTTTCCATGTCAATCTTCAACTTAATTATTTTTATGACCAAGACAATTTTTTTTGTTCTGGTTGCTTACCTTATTTTTTTCCCCTTTTAATCCATGACTGGGGGAATGGGGTCGCCAGACTGAGCATTGGAAGGGGATGGAGGGGATGACCGTACACAGACTAGTCTTTTTTTTTTTTTTGGTTGCTTACCTTATTTTTCCCCTTTTAATCCTTGATGGGGCATGATGAAGCCCCACGTACTCTACCTTGTCCTGTCGTTAGACAATTCATTGGAAATTTTGCAACATTTATAGTATGCTGAATATAATGTAAATGAGTCTCTTTTTTTTGTAGTGAGACGTTATGGATTGGAGTTGGATGGATAAATTTAAGAATACAAGGGAATATATGGATGGAGTTGACGTATACATTCAAGTTGCTTCTGCTCACTTTGCTCCATCAACAAAGATTAAGTGTCCTTGTTTGGAGTGTGTATGCCTCTTTAGACAAGGAAATAGTAAGACAACATTTGTTTCAATATGGAGTCATTAAAGACAAACAATTTTGGAAGTTCCATGGGAGTAGTTCTTCTTCTAGGCACATGTTTACGGATCTTACACTCACAACATTCCGAAGGACGTTGGTCTGCATTTGATGTTGGAAGGTGTTATTGGTGAGAACATTTGAAACATGCAGAAGTGAAGTCAGTGGATGATAACATTCAACAAGCTTTCATTTATAGTCAAATTGTTCAACATAAAATGCAGAGGCAAAATTAGCAACAAATCTTTTGACATGCTTCTGAAGCTGTAGGCTTTCTAGAAGGGTGATGTGTTGCCAGCTACGTTCTATGAATTGAAAAAATTCATTGATAAAGTGGGATATGATTATCACAAGATTGATGCATGTCCTAATGATTGTATTTTGTACCGGAAAGGGTATGAGTCTTATGATCATTGTCCTAAAGTGGTGAATGTAGATGGACGAAAGGAACTAAAAGAAGTGATCATAACAAGAAGATTAAGGTTGCAAAGAAAGTCTTCGGCATTTTCCATGATTCCAAGACTACAAACATTATACACTTGTAGTAAATCATCTACACCATGTGTTGGCATAGTGATGAACGCCAAGAGACGACACTCTAGGCACCCAACTGATTCCCCTTGTTGGAGGCATTAGATATGATTGGTGGTTTTGGTTTAGAACCTCGTAATGTGCACCTAGGCTTGGCAAGTGATGGTTTCAACCCCTTTAGGGTAATGAGTACGAGTCATAGTACATGTCCTGTGTTGTTGACACCATACAACATACCTCCATGGTTGTGTATGAAGCCACAAAGTATTTTTTTGTCGTTGATCATTCCGGGTCCTAAAGGTCCAGGAAATGATATTGATGTCTATCTTCATCCACTTATTGAAGAATTACAAATTCTTTGGCATGGAGTTGAAACATTTGATGCTTATAAGGGTGAAATAGTTTCTATGCGTGCTGCACTACTTTGGACAACTAACGATTTTCCTGCATATGGTTATCTGTCTGTTGGAGCACTAAGGGCCGATTAGCTTGCCCTACATGTAATGAAGATACATCATCATTATGGTTAAAAGGCAGTAGAAAATTCTATTACACTAATAATCATCGATGTTAGGTGTGGGTCATAAGTTTCGTTCTATGAAATGAAGGTTTGATGGAAAATAAGAATGAGAGCCAGACCAAGTGTGTTATCTGGATTGATATACTTAAGCAGTGCATCCACTTAAATTTACTTTTGGGAAAGCTCCACAATTTAAGTGGGGTTGAAAAGAAAACAAAAGGAAGCTCCAACATCATCATCCACTCTTGAGTGTCATACCAATTGGAATAAGAAAAGCAATTTTTTTGACTTACCATATTGAGTCCTTACTATTGAGACATAATCTCGATGTCATGCATATCGAGAAGAATGTTTGTGATAGTATTATTGGAACATTGTTAGATGTTGATGCCAAAACAAAAGATGGTTTGAAAGCTCGACATGATCTCCAACATTTGGGTATAAGGGTCACTCCTCAAACTCTGGATTCTAATAGATTGCTATTGCCACCTACCATGTTCACTTTGAGCAAGATGGAGAAGGATACGATTTGCAAGGTTTTGAAAACTGTAAGAGTTCCAGATGGCTATGCATCAAACATATCAAGGCATGTAAATCCCAATGATCGTAAGAAATTTAGGGTTTAAAAAGTCATGATTGTCATGTCCTCATGCAATAATTGCTTCCAGTAAAAATGAGGGGAGTGACACAAAAGGAGCTGAGATCTGCAATACGATGTATGCATTTTTTTTCTCTAATATGTTCCAAGACTTCATCGTCAAGTGATTTCTATAAGCTTAGACAATAAATTGCAAACATATTGTGTCGATTAGAGATGATCTTCCTGCCAAGCTTTTTTGATATAATGGTACATCTTCTCATCCACTTACCTGACGAAGCAAGGCTTGCTGACCCAGTTAGTATAGATGGATGTGCCCTTTGAAAGGTTTGCATTAATCTTATACTTGTGCCTGAGTTGTACAATATTGCTATAATACTTTGATTTCATTTTGAATCTCCACTAGGTATTTGGTGAAACTTAAGTCCTTGTACATATAGGGCACGTCCAGAGGGTTCAATGGCAGAAGGGTATATAGCAGAGGAGACTCTTATCTTTTCCTCGAGATATCTAGACGATGATGTTGAGACATGGCTTAACCACCTTTAAGAAATGAAGATGAAGGGGCTGAAGAATTGACACAAAAAAGGATGGGATATTTTTTCAAGAAATGGTCGATGTTTTGGTGGTGGAACTGTTTGTCATCTTAGGAATGACGAGTTGAACCAAGCTCATCTCTATGTACTATTTAATTGCGAGGACATATCTCCTTACATAAGGTTAGTCAAATGACAATCCATTAATGTATTGTTTCTCAATACCATACCGTTAATGTATTGTCCACATTTTGTATGTAGTATGCATCTTGAGGAAATAAGGAAAACAAGACCACGAGCAAGTGAAATGGAAATTGAGAGATGTCATACATTATAGTTTCTAGATTGGTTTAAGTGTAAAGTAAGTAAATGTATGTAGCCTTTTTTTAGTCTACATTACTTGTGTTTTAATGATAACCAACATGTAACCTTTTTTTTTAAGGTTATCTCTTTACAAGGCAAGTACAGTAATGGGTTAGATGCAAACACAATTCTGGTGAAAGATCGACCATTGAATGTGGGGAAGAAGTTTAACATATGTTTAGTAAATGGGTTCTGTTTTCAAACTCAGCATATTGAACTTCATAGGAAGACACAGAATAGTGGGGTTGTTATGTCTGCAAAAACTTTAAGTTTTTCTAGTGTTAAAGACAAGGCTCCTATTCGAGATGAGGTGACATATTATGGCGTTCTTCAAGAAATATTAGAGTTGAACTATTACGATCAAAGAAAGGTATACTTTTCAAGTGTGACTGGGTTGTTATCAGCGAGGGGTAATTAAGAAGAAGTTTCACATTTCTCAACCTAAACTATAAATATGTACAAGTGAGCATATGTTTTGGCCTCTCAAGTGGAACAAGTATGGTATGTGGAGGATCCTAAAATGAAAGGATGGTCTGTTGTGAGGAAAACAAAGCCGAGAAATTACTTTGACATGCAAAATGAAGACATTACTGAAAATGACGCAAAGATGTAAACATGGAGGATGAGTGCTTTTTTTTTTGGCTACATAAACATCACATGGGAGAGAGACGACATTGAGGTGTAGAGATCCCAATTTGAAGACATATGTACCTATCTTGTAATATCTTTGGGTATCATCTATTCGCTGAATGATTTTGTATATTTTTGCTAGCAGAAGTTGTCAACAATGTCAAAATCTGCCTTCCCCTAACAAAGAAATGTCTACGAACACTGATTTCAGCAATGCCAACACTGCCAACACAAAAATGTAAAAATCTGCCTTCCCCCAACACAGAAATGTCTGCCTTTTTTGTCAATATTTATTGTGTTAAGGCTTACAGCTTATAATTCATTTGATAAGAAAATATTTGAGTAGATTCTATGCAATTTGCTTTCCTTGTCTTTTTCTGCACACACTCATCTCGGAACGTCGCCTGATAACAAAGAAATCAGCTTATTCATTTGAAATCACTAAATCAGCAACCATAACAGAAAAGTCTTGCATAAGCGATTATAGAAGTGTCCACTGCAAAGACCAATTTTATGTTCCCAAGAAGAATGAGTTAGCTCAATTTCCACTATGACATGCATACATAAAAGAGTGTCTAATTATATAAGATGTCCTAACCAGAAAAAGCTGATAAAGTTCTCCAGTTCCGCCCCATCTGCAAGCAGATTCTCCTATTCTGCCCCATCTACAATAGCTTGTTACCAGTTTTGTCACGCCCCACCAATTTAGCAGCGGAATAAATCGGGGAGACGTGAGCAAAGTACATAGTAGAGTAAAATGTACAACAGTTGAATGATTTAGAACATCTAAGGAACAATAATTGGAATAAACTCTTCATTTCATTATAAAATCACTAAGACTATTACAACCACTAATTTGGAGCCACTACTTGAGCCATTGACATCATTACATTGGAAATAAATCTAAAGCAATAACTACTAGACTCATTGTACTAGGGCACTTCATCAACTGACTCCAAGTCGCTCATCACTCTGGTCCTATCCCATGGTGTGTGTAACGTCATTGTCTCCTTACCTAGTCATAATAACAATAATGAAGGGTGAGCGATAACGGCCAGTAGACTTAAATCTCGTCATCAAGCAGCTTTAAATAATTAGTGATTAAAAGGCAGAGTAATTAATGATAGAGCGAGTCATGTAAAGTCGAGAAAGTATAGCACAAGTGACATGGTTCAGATAGCAGATGATCAAGTATAGAACGATAATTGAAGTCAAGTCACGATGGAAACGATACAATACGATGGCAAATGATGTCAACGTCAAGCAATAGAAAGCAACATGTATAGCAAGGAGAGAGAAAGTAGTTGGCCATATAGAGAGTATTGCACTTTGATTGATTTTCTTATCAATCGAAATAGTATAGCACTTTTGATTAACTTTCATCAATCGAAATAGTAATGGCACTTTGGTTATCCGTAGATAGTCGAGAGAGAGTATAGCACTTTGTTATCAATAGACAACGAGGGAATATAGCACTTTTGTTTGTCAAAGACATTGAGAGAATATAGCACTTTTGATTGTCTTAGATTAATCTTGGTAGTATGGCACTTGGATGTAATGTCGACATCCTGATCATTTAACTCCCGCGGACAAATGGCACTTTCGAGTGCTCTCTCCAGGACCAGATCGGGCCCTATTACGCTGGCATTGGTTATATTGTTTATCTTTAGACAATCAATTAATGGTCAATAGAGAGTACCAAGAAATAGATAAGAGCACTAGATGAATAGACGAGTTAGTAGAGAGAGTGTAAATAGACGAGCGAGTAGAGTATGGATGAGAGCTAGTGGACATTGCACATAACCGTCGAGTACATAGGTGATAGTAACAGTTGCACAACACGCGCACTTGGTGTTGGCAGTCAGGTGGAATTCCCTACCTTTCTGCTAGTCATGTTACACATAGGTCCAGGTCCGGCGTGATTCAAGGTAAGAGCTAACTTCTAATAGCCATTTGGATCATGTTGATCCCTAAAGGGTATCATAGGTGTTAGGGTACAACCAGCTCGTTGACTATGTGGGAATCCATTGACAGAGGAGACTTACGGAGGCCTTAAACAAGGATTCACTAGTCCGGCAGAAAGAATATCCGACGGAGAGTTCGTCCAAGTCAAGAGAGTTTGTATATAGAAACAAGTGCTCGACGTTCTAGAGGAACCTAGAACAGTAGACTGTCGGTATCATTGTTCCCAAAACAACGCGAGAAACGAAGACAAGTTCAAATAGGGCAATTAATATACATTGTTGAAATAAATTACCAGATACATTATGAAATATTTTCATGCCAAATTAAGCCATATTGGATGGTTCAAGAGAATTCACTACATTATGAAATAATCAAGTGAGAGACTTTTTAATTTAACTATTAACATGTCCATGATAAAGATAACAATTTATTTACTGAGTTTAAGACAGTTAACAGGGTAAAGGGTTATCGTAGAAAGTTAGATCTTGCAGAGATAGGGGGTTTCATGCAAAAAGCCCAGATCGCGACATAGCCATATGAGTGTCGCGACAGGGTCAAAGTGGAACGTGATAGGGTCTTTTGAGGATAGCGACAGGTCTATTCGGTCAGGCGGCCAGAACGCGACGGCAGCCCCGGTCGCATTCAGAACATGACGGGGAGTGTTGTCGCAATAGCCCTGAGAATGCGGCCTATCGGCCCATCACGTTCTCAGGTACTATACCTGAGTTCGAGCGGGAAAAGGACAGTGCATAGGATTGCGGTCCAACTTTCGTTGTTTTGACACATAGATGTTCAGAAAATCATAACTAATTGTACTGTCGATAAAAAATCATGAAACCACTTGAAAATTATCTAGACATGCGAGAGTACTTGTAGTAAATAGGAATTTGAAAACCAACATGGTTTCAGCATGGTTCAAATAAGTGTATTTATGAAGACATGAACTGTGTACAGTAGAGATCAACGATTTATTTCGAGCAATATGGTGGATGAGAATTAGGGCTTTCAGGGAAAAAGACCCCTAACATGTACAGATAAATCTCCATAAAAATTTGCGAACATGTATCGAGCATTCAAGGAGATGTGAATTAAACATGAAGGTTCGGGGTCGAGAGGTTGTGCAGGACTTCAATTCAATAAGAAAAGATGGGTGCACGAAAAATTATGAACGAAAGGGGTTTTGTTCCTGATGCATGGAACAAATCTCCATACGAATTTAATTTCATTTTGCTCTTGAGAATGCCTACTTTTGGTCGATTTCCTCTTCTACGGCTAGAACTTGATGAAATTGGGTTGAAGCTTTGATGAAGCCTCCTTCCCATGAATTCACCTCCTCCTTGGCCTCCTCTCCACATCCTGAAATCCTTGGCAATGAGCTAGGGCCAGCCATGGGGGATTAAGAGAGTATTTATGTCTCTTATGTTTCTAATTCCTAATAGGACTCTAACTCCTATTTAATTCCGAGATTTCCTATTTAATTCCACCTTCCAAGCTTGCCATGTCCAATTTGGATTAGGTTGTGTCACGCCCTAACGCAGAATATTGGAGCGCGAAGGCAGTTGCAAGAAAAGGTATAGAGCGAATACTAGACATCCAACCATTGCACATGAATAATACAAAGCAAATTCATTTCATTAATTTTTTCAATGCCTAGTTACACCACTAATACATAAGCCCTTCTATAGGCCCAATAACATTGCATCAAAAGGAAATAACTAACTGCAACTCTAGATGACATAATGACTCGAGGGTACTCCTGGCTTCACTCTTGGTCATCCCTTCCTCGTGAGTGTATGTGTCATCCTCGGTCTCACCTGAACACAACCTCAAATAATGTAGGTGAGCGATAACGCCCAGTAGGACTTAAATCTTAGGCTCAAGCAAGCTTTAAATAATTAACACATTTAATGGTAGAGTATCTAAAGATAGCAGGTACAAGAGAGTCCAAATATAGCAAGTGATAGCACTACAGGTAACATGATAGCACAATAGCACGAGATCGAGTATAGTTTCCAAAAATAGCACAGGTATCGAGTATAGCACGAATAGCAGGATGGCCACAGCACAACTAGCACAAGTATAACAATAGCACGACGAGTATAGCACTTGTTTGTCATTCTAGACATCGAGAGAGTATAGCACGTTTTGTGTTTTAATTGTCATATAGATAGTCAAGATAGATAGCACTTGGTGTAATGCCAAACATTCGGATCATTTAACTCCCATGGGCACTAGCACTTTCGGGCGCACATCCCAGGACCAGATCGGGCCCTTTATATATTGCCAGGCATTGGTTATTATTTTTATCTTTAGACAATCAGTCAATGGCCAATATAGAGTACCAAGAAGTAGATGAGAGCACTAATGAATAGACGATAGTAGGGTGGACATTGCACATAATGCGACGAGTAACAGTTATAGTAACAGTTGCACAACACGCGCACATCGTATTGGCAGTCAGGTGGAACTCACGACCCTACCACTAGCCATGTTAAGCACAGGTCCAGAGGTCCGGCGTGATTCAAGTAAGTGCGAACTTCTAATCTGTTTGGATCATATAGATCCCTAAAGATGTAATGGGTGTTAGGGTACAACCGGCTCGTCGACCATGTGGGATCCAGATCAGAGGAGACTTACGGAGGCCTTGTGCAAGGTTCACTAGTCCGGCGAAAGGAATATCCGACGGAGAGTTCACCACAAGCCAAGTAAAGTGTGTATATAAAACAGGTACTCGACGTTCTAGAGGAATTCTAGAACAGTGGAGCGTCGATATCGGTATATAAACAACGCAAGAAACGAATACAAGTCCTTTAAAATAGGACAATTTATTACTTTATTGCATAAATTTCCAGATACATTATGAGATATTTTGTGCCAGATTTCAGCCATATGTGGATGGTTCATGTGTGTGCATGTGTAAGAGAAATCATAGATAGAAATAAGTCGTGATCTGTATTTAAATCATTTAATGTAGCTCCATTTTAAAACAAGTTTTTACAGGGGTATAACTGTGAAGGCGACATAGGCCAGTAAGATGGCGACAGAGGTAGGGCAGGTAGAGACAGGAGCGTGTAAGGATCGCGACAGGTCTGCGAATCAGGTACTGGAAACGCGATGGCTTACCTGTCGCCTTCTTGGTCGCGAAGAAGGGTAGTTTGTAGCAATCGGACCCCAAAGGCGACATATCGGCAGTCGCGATCTGGTGATCTGCGCCTGACTCTGACAGGAGTCAGACTAACATTCGATTGCGAACCAGAACATTCAAATTTTGATACAGGGTCGTTTAGAAAATCATAACTAATTATATATATGATGAAAAATCACAAAATCAGTGGAAAATGGAACTAGAAATAGGAGAGTACTTCCAGTAAATAGGAATTAGAGAGAAAGCATGGTTTGAACATGGTTTGGGCGTGAACAATAACGAGTAACACAGAACATGATACAGAGAGCAAGATCGATTTAATTCGAGCAACATGCTCAACGAAGTTTAGGGCTTTTAGGGGCAAAAGATCCCTAACAACATGAAGTATCTACAGTAAAATTTCGTAGCATGGGATCAAGTATAAATAGAGATTTGAATTAAACATGATGTCTCGGGTTATCATGTTTGCAGATCTTCTAAAATCAAGAACAAAGATTGGCTTGATGGAACTTATGAAACAAGAGGGCTTTTGTTCCTGTGATTGGACTACCTACAGACGAGTTTAATTTAATTTGCTCGTGAGAATGCCTACCTTTGACTCGATTTGTCTTCTAGGGCTTAGAACTCCAAGAACGAGGAAGAAGCTTGATGAATCTTCCTCTCCTCGATTTCTCCTCCTCCTTGGCCTCTTCTCCACATCCAAGAACCCTTTGCACGAGCTAGGTCGGCCATGAGGATTTAAGAGGTGTATTTATTTAAACACAAGTTCCTATTCCTACTACTACTCAAATTCCTCTAAATTCCAAGATTTCCTAACTCCACCTTTCCTCTCTTGCTTTCCAATTTCTAATTGAGTTAGGATAGTATCTAAATTTGTGCTAGACTATATGGGGTAGGTTTAGGAAACCATTCCAACTCTAATTGCCATTTTTATTGCTTTAATAACCCCTTTCCAATTAATATAATTAACTCCGAATTTAGGGTATTTTCTTATTATTCTCCCTTTGTAAATTCATATTTGACCCAATAAATTCTAGATGGTCCATTAAGCAAAGCCCATTACTCTTTTCCATTTAATGGGTTTATTTAATGCTCTTTTCATTTAAATATGCATTCAGCTAGGTTTTAATTCTTTATTTAATTTTTTTATTATTTTTCTTAAAAATTCAGGTTGCTATAGGTTGGGATCCAAATTCATGGCCAACCTATTAGGGTAGGTTTACGAATCCAAATCCAACCCAAACTTCCTATTTAAAGCATTAAATACCTCTTTTCTATTTAAGTAATAATTAAGTTATGAATTTAGGATATTTTTCTATTATTCCCCTTTTAAAATCTCTATTTTGGCCCCCCATTTATAATGGGTCCATTTAACAAAACCCATAACTTAATGGAATTTATCTTATGGAAATTTCTCCTTTTATTAGGAAATTTTGGATTTTATTATATCTTTCTTACTTGAATTTATTCATGGGCTATGAGAAGTCCATTGGTCCAATTTTTATAATGGGTAATCATTATAAGATGTTGGAAGTCTCTCCGATAGGTTCGTTAATTATGGGTGCGTTATCTTTCCGTGTTAACGGTTTTCCGACTTAGTTTCCTAATTTAGATAATTAGTCATGTTGCGACGTATGCTTGGCCAATCGATTTTTCGTTGCAAGAATTTCTTTATGGAACACTTAGAGATAATATTTAGTGTTGAATTATAAATTTTATGGAATTTTTAGATGTGTTTCTTGCACATACGATAATAGTATGTATGTTTCTATTATTCTGTTTTTATAGAAATTTATTATTTCAAACTTTTAAATACTAATTTTTTTCCAGGTTGCTACAAGTTTTGTTTCCAATTTCCAATTTTCATTCTCCATAGGAACAATTATGAGCTTGTCCACATGAAAAATAACATTTGGTATCTCACAAAATTGAACACCCAAGTGAAAACATTTGGAACTGTTATAAGTCTGCATAACAGTGGTTCATGTTAGTCATTCCTGCCCCATGAAAGATGCAAAGCAGATTCTATCCTCGGCAATGTTAAGAGATGACAAGATAACCCTAACTACGGTAAACAGGAAAACAGTCATCCGCTCTTTATGCCAAAGATGGAAAGCAAATTATATTCCCAGAAGCAAGTACATGTAGTTGCCAGAACAAGTATGGTACATCAGAACAAGTACATGCAGTTGCCAGAACAAGTATGGTATGTTAGAACAAGTACATGCAGTTGCCAGAACAAGTATGGTATGACTATACCAAATTGTGACTGTTCTCTGCTATCAGTGCATGCAGTTGCCAGAACAAGTATGGTATGTTAGAGTTTTTTTTTTTTTTAATTAGAACAAGTATGGTATGTCAGAGTTGGTCATATTAATTGTCTTTTTAAATAAGAATATATTTGATTCTTGCTATTGTAAACCTCTTTTTACCCTCTCATTTCTCAATTTCTTCTTAATATTGCAGTTTACAAGTTAAAAAGGCTACAACATCAAACATGTAAGCATATATTTAATTTTTCTGACTGAATATGTTAATTGTTTTTTTTATGTTGTTAACATGTTCTTTACAATTTGAAGGGGCCAAAGGAAGATATTTACAGTGGTGGACTCCAACAAGAAAAAGAGGATTCGTCGAAGAAGAGAACGGGCCATCATGCAGTACCGATGAGAAAAAGGTAAAAAAAAACAATGAAAGAAGTGTATGAAGGGAAGGCCGAGATGTTGGACACATTAATATTTCAAGAACATGTTGAGTGAGTATTTGTGTGTTTTTAGTTTTCTTTAATATTTTTTCCAAGGCTAGCATGCTTCACCAATATAGTATATCTGCTATGTTTTAAATTCCTTTAAACTTGCAGGTATCTGTGGGGTGTCATTCCATCAACGCTTTTAAAGCGTTTCGAGATATTCGACAGTTTGTGGTTTAACTTTTGTAGATTTACATTTGATGGTGTCAATAGAATTAAATCAATTGTACAGAAAAACTCTTTGTTGGAGAAGTCATACTCTCTACTTCCAATCTATATATGGTATGCCTAAACTGTTTTATGTATTAAGTATCCAATACTGATCCAGTCATCATTGTTTATTTTTGTTTCATTTGTAGGAATTATTGGTAGCTTGTTGTCACATGTAACAAAGGGGATAATGACATGTCGTTCCTTATGCTCCTTGACTCCCTTCACATGGGGGAACCAACTAGGATCGAAAATGAGTTGAAAAAGTAATATCTTCTATTTTTTATGTTTTTTTTTAACATATATATGTATAAAAAGTATATTTGGTATGATGGTGCAGTTTCTTATAGATTGCATATGAAGGGAAGAAGATGAGAGCAGTGGCCGATGAACTGAAAGTAATTGATCTACACGTGTCGAAGGTAATCTTTTAAATTTGGAGTGTTTGAATTGTATATCTAAACGGAATAAAAGTATCATTAATATCTTTCACGTTGTAGGTGCCCCAACAAAAGGGGAACACAGAATGTGGATTCATGGTTCTTTATTACATATTCTGTTTCATACTCGTTGCTCCTACATCCTTTGGCACAAATGACTACCCATCTTTTGTAAGTTGAATAATGTTAATTATTCTTTTTTCACACTATATATGTACTTTTGTTCAATGGTTAAATATCTTCAATGTTTTTTTTTTTTTTGCGTCTCACAGTTGATTGGTTCTCAAGAGAAGAGTATGAGAAATTTAGGGAGGACCTGCATGGGAAAAGAATTCACATAGATGCTCAGTCTGCTTCCACTTCTAAGGTGGTTAAGAGAGGCCGAACAATGTTAAGATCTGTACATGGATTGCAAAGTAATGAATGCATACCAGTGCAAGTTAATCAATTGAGGCAGCCACTAGGAGAGGGGGGGCAGCTACTGAAACAATTCTTGGGCACTGTGGCAAGGATGGGGGATAAACTTCCGATCGATTGCATTTCTTGGTGGCTAATTCCATCGTCTAACAAGGATGATGTTTGGGATTTTATCCAGGTGATGTAATACATGTGCCTGTTTAATTTTCTATTCCACTTGAATGCATCTAACTTTTTATTTTAAAAATGCAGAGAAAATTTGATATTCCCATTAGCTTGCGTGATTTTGTAATGAAGGAACTAGATCAGAAATGGAGGTCTTAGAAGTATGACTTGAGGACAAAGTTCTTCACGCCATATCAAAAAGCGTAACAACACTTTGCATGTTTAGACACAAGAGTAGTTGAAGATCAATGGAAAAATCTTGTTCAGATATGGCATTTGAAAGAATTCAAGGTAATTGGAATTGGATTAAAATTAGTCTAAATATAGTGATACTCCATAATTATTCTAACAGTTGTCATTTTGATTTGTAGAAACGCAGTGAAACAAACAAGCAAAATAAGTCCAAACACATATTTTTTCACTGCACTGGTAGTAAAAGTTTTGCTGACATATACCACGAGGAGGTAACATATATACTCATCATAGCATCTCAGTTCATCTATTCAAAATAATTTTGTTTAGGTCTAAGTTAACTTTTGTACAATGTTGTAGTTTCTAAAAATTGGGGCCACTCTTGATTGTGTGGACTTATTCATAAGGACCCGTATGAAGAAAGCTGGTGGTCCAGTTAATGAAGAGAATGCTGCAATGATTGTATAATTAATTAACTTTGTTAATTGTCTAATATTCACATAATTCACATTATGTATTGATATTCTAATGTTGACATAATTCTCTTTATCATAGTGCTGCAATGATTGTTTTTTCATTCAAATTGTAGGATAAAATTCGAGACATTAAGCTGACGCAACAATCAAGTACATCAAGCTCAATTGCAAGCGTGGGGGACGCTTATTAGCAAGTTTTGGGAAGGGACAGAACTGGAAGAGTCCGTGGCATAGGCACGGGTCCTACCCCATAGAGCTTGTGGGGTTTAAGAAGTGAACAAAAGCTGCGTAAGGACAATGAAAGCCTAAAACAACAAATTGATGCTCTCGAAGAAAGAATGAGAAAAATTGAGTCTCGTGGCAATAATGAGGTAATGAGATTCTGTTGACATACTTCAATAGTAAAATTGCTTAATGTTGACAATCTACATATACTTGTGCAGAGTTCTGCAAGTGTTTGTCATGCTCAAAGGAAAAAGGTAAACGAAATCTAACTCATTTAATATGTTGGAATGCATGTATATCTGACATCTATATCCAAAACTTTTAACAGGATTCATTGGCGGGGAGGAGGGTGAGGATCCTAAATTTCTCTGGACAAGTAGTTGCCAGCGGCATTCTAATGTCTGATGATAATGATAATGTGGTCATGGGGAAGAAGTTAGTTGGTGAGTACTATGAGGTTTCTATACTCATAGCCCATGACTCGGCTGCATCTTTGTTTATCAAAGATGCAGATAGAAAAAATAAGAACAATGTTGTTGGGAGTCACATAATATGGTTCAGAAAATATGTAAGTT
The DNA here is from genome assembly GCA_014218235.1 of Colocasia esculenta. Taxonomy (NCBI): domain Eukaryota; kingdom Viridiplantae; phylum Streptophyta; class Magnoliopsida; order Alismatales; family Araceae; genus Colocasia; species Colocasia esculenta. Next base: position 114,197,624 of record CM024753.1, on the reverse strand, counting down.
TATTTATATTTATCTCATTCTTATTTATATGTTGCTAATTGTCAACTCTGATGTTATTTACATTTTTACATGTAACGGGTAGAGCTTGCGGATAATTGATCTTCACCTCCACCCTTTTTGGTAAGTATCCAAATTTTTAACATTATGTAGAGCAACCCAAATACACCTAAAACATTTGAACTGCACTATTTATGTCAAAAAAGAATGAAGCATGTTACAAATTATGGCATATGGCTGGCAAACTATAACTTGTTTGAGATAAGCTCAATAGGTCTTGTAGTGAAGTTACGGAGTAGGCTTTTGATGTATTTAGAGTTGTTTTTCGCACTATCCACTTTTTAGAAAGAAATAAATGTATGAATGCCTTGGAGAAGCCAATGATGCCGGAGTCTTTGACTAGGCACGTTCTCAACTGTCATGTGGGGTGTCCTACGGCACCTCAAGGGATCATCTCTAAACTCCAAGTGATGATTAATGTAATTCTTTGAATTAGAATCCATTCTGGGTCATATATAGAATGAGATGGTTTTTTGTCTGATGATGTAGAAAAACCCAGTTGATACCATATCTGTCAATGTATGAAGGTTTAGTTTGTAGTCATGCAGGTCTTGACGAAGACTAAAAGCAGATGAGCATGGATAAAATTTCTTCCTCGATTCATCTTGCATATCAGGTCCTTTAGCGAGACCGTGCTTATTCACAATAAAAGTGGGTCAGTTTTGAACTCAACTCTGCTGTTCTAGGATTCTTCCACATGAGCTACGATATTTGCACACCCCAGGACAAAAGAAGAAAGAAAAGAGGGAAACCTACGGATATTATGTTTGGTTGTTGGTTCCTATTGTAAGATGGACTTTATTGACTGGAATACATGCAAAAGAAATAATCTATGGGATTTTTTTTTCTTGTGTTACCTTGGTGGGTTGGGAGGATCCTAAGTTATATGTATCCAAGGCCCAACTAGCCATTCTTGTCTTATCTGTGCAATCTGGTTTCAAGGATTGTAATAGGATGCCCAGAATCAGATCAGACCACCAAAAACCAACATTGATCAAACAATCCATGCTATTTTTTCAGACAATTTTTTTCTTAGTCTTACTAGGATTCCTTCAATTTGCATGATTTATTTGATGACAATAATTTCAATATGAAAAGTTCATAAATTTTGTTTCATGACAATGCAAATGTATACTTTGAAACAGCATTTTAGCACTCTCATGTATGTGTAAAGCAGGCTTAACTGGTTGTTAGTTGATATATGGTATGATAGAAACAGAACACTCATAAAGCCTATTCAATCGTTAGACTAAGAAGTTTATTCAAGCCAGATTACTAGCCATTGTATCTGTGTGTGCGTGTGTGTTATATATATATATATATATATATATAATTAAAATGTTCAGGAAGGATAGCCAACAACCTTTGCATTGGAAGTTCCCAAATGAAAGTTTAAATCATTTTCTCTTGGGAGTTCTTTGAGGCTTTATGGTTTCTCTGCAATTGTTCAACTAGCTGAACATACCTTCTCCTTTCCCTACAGTTGTGCTCCATTGGGCTAGTGATTGGGATTCTTATCTGCTTAAGTGCAACAAAGATTACACATAAAGCCCAAGCAATCACAAGTCATGTTGTTAAATGGCACGTCTGTTGTACTGTTGACTCTTTTGACACTGAGACTGAGACACCTACTCTGACCTCATCAATTGAGGATCCTCCCAACCCACCACATGTGAACAATTTCATTTACTAACAATTAACTTCCTCTTCTGAACAGACTTTAGCACCAGTATGTGAATGTGAATAATGATGTTTGATGTAATGATTTAATTTCATTAACATTATTGTTTGTTAAACTTTAATGTGTTTTATATTATTAATGTGTTGTGCATTATGAATGAGTGGGTGTGAATGTTTGTGTGGATCTAAATGTGGATGTGTATGTGTTGATCTAAATGTGGATTATAGATCTAAATGTGGATGTGTATGTGTGGATCTAAATGTGGATGTGTATGTGTTGATCCAAATGTGAATGTGTGGATCCAAATGTGAATGTGTGGAACTAAATGTGGATCTATATGTGTTGATCCAATTGCTTGTGAATGTGGATCACTAAATGTAGGTGAATGTGGATCCATTTGAATATATTACTTTTTTTTTTTTGCTGAAACAAAACTTCTTATGGTGTATGTGGCCATAGGGAAACATGCTTATCGTTTACATAGCCGTAGGGATGTACGCAGCTGTAACTAAGTCTATCCTTACAAAAAAAAAATGACTATGGTTAACATCGCCGTAGCGGAAAGAGGATATGCTTATGATGTTACATACGACTACCAACACCGTCACTATAGTTCTATACTTCTGGAGTTTAAAACACCGTAGGCCTAGGCCTTTGCCATGAAACCCTATCGTAGGGTAACACCGTAAGCGAAGGCTATGCTTACGATTTTCGGTTCTCTACTTACGGTGTTTGGACGTAAGCAAAGCCCGATTTTCTTGTAGTGAGAAGCTCTCTTTCTCTTTTCAGTAGAAGCCTTATGGTGACTCTTGCAATTTCAAATTTGAGTTCAGAGTGACTAGTGTGTTGTTATTTTTCTGATTCAAACCTCAGCTTCTATATATGAGCTTCAGATGCTTGAATCTTGTCGTTTGAAACTAACCGTTAGAAAACTAGCTGTTTGAAGAATAGCCATTGATCCTTGGATATTGACATCTTGAGACTTCTGTTATATCCATTAGTCCTTCAACTTTTGGAGTCCCAATGTCTTCAGGCTATGTAGGTAGCTTCATGGGTTTATCAAATAGGTTATAAAAAAAGGACTGCAAGCTCCATAAGGTAGCTAACTGTCTGTAAGGTAAGGGAGCACAAGTACCTTTGTCCTTTCAGAGGTAGGTGAGATAGAAATATATATAAAGTATAAAGAACCTTGGATAGACATATGTTCAGTGCATTAAAGAGTAGATAGATAGTTGTATCCTAAAAATAAAGAATGTTCTGACAAAAGGATATGGCAGGTGGGTTCTGACAGATAGCCCATGTTGCTTATACCTACCAACGCATATCATCTATCAAATAGAAAGAACTAAAGTTCTGACAGAAAGTAAGAAACCAATTTGAATAATTGTTTTAGATCTTTAACAAGGATTTCTTTTATATAAACGTTCAAAATATACTTCTGCTTAACAGAAAATTTAAATTTGATAGCAAGAAAAATATTATTCTATAAGATACATAAATGTTATTCATTCAGTAAAGGATCCCATTGGGATAACAATTATATTGAAATAAACAAGATTAAGATTTCATGGATTATGTGAAATGACAAGTTTATACAAAAGTTATTGAAGTGTCAAGTACACAGAAGTTGATATAGGATACTTCGACTTTCCTAGAGTCGGAGTCAAGGACAAGAGATGCAAATAGATCTTCGACTCTACAGAAGTCGCAGTGAGACATTGATCACAGACTTCGACTTTTGAAGAGTTAGAGTGATAGATGTCATACTTCGACTTGTAGGGAGTCGGAGTGCAAGCAATAATAGACTTCGACTATTTAGAAGTCGGAGTAAGGTTCAAGTACATCAAAATTTGACTTTGATATAGTTGTAGCTATAAGACATTGACTTTTAAATAGTCGGAGTGAAAGTTCATTTGATAAGCAATAGATGACATACTTCGACTTTTCAAAAGTTGGAGTCCTGATAGACTTCGACTTTTAAAGAGTTGGAGTCCATCTAGACTTCAATTGTTCAGGAGTCGGAGTCCTATCAGACTTCAACTTTTCAAAAGTCGGAGTACTGCTAGACTTCAACTTTTCAGAAGTCAGAGTTCTACATGGTTCATCAAATGGTACAACACTTCGACTTTTCTAGAGTCGGAGTACAAAGTCAGAGTTAGTATGGTACATAGTATACGCTGTGGACTTAGAGAATTTTGCGTCAGTGTTGACACTTAGATTTTGTGTGCACATGCTTTGACTGAAGTATTATACACTGTTATAGATGTATATCTTAGCATGTCATATTTCCTTTTATATAAAATAGCTTGTGGTATATTCTAACAGATTTGTTTGTCGAAAGGTATATTCTAACAGATTTGTTTGTCGAAAGTCTTAAAAGATTTTGTCATATCAAAAACATAATGCTTAAAAATGATTAAAATATTTTAGAGGATAGTTGTTCAACAGTATTTATCGGAGGGAGGCTCGAATTACGAGGTGGACAATAATTGTGAATCGCAACAGACAGGATCGACGGGTTTATTAATTTCTAAATTTTGTTTATGGAAACTTGCCAAAAGTTAAATATGGAAATTAGAATCGCGACGGCCATAGCAGACACGTTTCAGAATAAGGCAATAACTATTTCCATAAATGAAATAAGGAAACTGTTGAGAAATATAGAAGTTCATAATCGTGACGTCTATATCCAACGTGTTTAAGATAATCAATACAAAATAATCGATTGTTGGTCAATAATTGATATGAATAGTGATGGCTTGGTCCGACGCGTTAATGAACAATCGATATAGAATCGTGACGGCACTACCTGACGTGTTTATGATCAATCGATAGAGACCAATCAATATGGAATTGCGACGGCTTGACTCGACGCATTTAAGAATAATCGATTATTCTCTATCAGTCGATGTATAATGGTGACCACTATACCCGTCTCGATTTAGAATTCTTGTCCAATCCTCAACCAACTGGAAAAATGTAAGGGAAGCACCAAGAAATGTTGGGGAGAAAAGTACTCTCGCGAGGCAAAAGGGAGCCATTTGTGGCATTATGGCGTAATTCAAAATTTGCTCGCGATGGTGTCATTTTTAGCGTGTTTACAGCTGTCATGCCTAGGCGCTCTACTTTGCAGGGGAGCGAAGCTGAGAGACACAAAGTGGAGTGAAATGAAGTATAATGGAATGATAAGAAATGAAGTGTAATATAGTGAAGCATAGTGGAGAGAACTGAAAAGTAGACACCAAGGTGAAAATAGACATGTGTAATGTGTGATGACACCACCTGATGAGAGTCTTTCACCAACACCCAATAAAACCACCTACGGAAGAAAAGACCAAGAAAACAACAAGTTTGGATAGGAAGAAAAAGGTTGTGCGTGAGAGTACGAAGGGAGATGTGTACGCGGTACATGAAGGAAAGGTGCCACGTGGGGCGCAAAGGAGAGATCAACTTATAGCGTAGGGGAAGTACCTAAGAACACAATTCATTAGGTTACACCATTTGGGGGAGTTTACTAGCTAGTGGACGTGCCGCTACCAAGGTGGATCTATGGGAGATAAAGACGAATGTAGAGGGTTAAATCCAAAGAAGGGAGATCAGGGAAATCAACCTAGACGCGACAACAAAGGGAGTTGGGTACTTAACTCAGAATATAATATTTCAAATTTACATGGAATTGAAGTGAGAATGGCTCTCAAGTTGCACTGGGAGAGTGATTTTCCACTATGATTTCAAATATGCATGTATGCTGGGTTAAAGGAAAAAATAAGGTTAAAAAGATAGAAAATAATCAAGAATACTGTTGCTACGAATGATGGGTTGAGTTAGGACACCAGGTTTTCCAGGCGTGGATCCGTCGTCCTCATGTGCAAAGCGTAACGGCCTGTCCATGCGGCTAAGGATCCTCTGGAATAATCATTATTTTTTATAAAGGGGAACTCAAATCCCAGATTCCTCAGAGCCACAAGGTCCTTGATATGCTCTAAGGGTAATAACATATAGCAAGATATAGATAAGGATCGTAAGGGCAGCAATTACAGCTTGGTTGCTTATGGTAGTGCCAGATGAGGTAGCTTAAACCTGCACTCAAAAATTCATTAGCCAAGAATAACAAATATCATCGAATAAAATCATTCAAGCATGGAGCATAGATAAAGTATTCAATAGCATACATAAGCTCATTCAATTGTGTACTTAGACCATGAGGATAAATAGACTGGTCAAATGAGATTAGAGGTTAAGATAGGAGGAGCCAACAATTGGAAATATTGGGATTGATCTGACATGACAAAGGTGCAATGTGTTTGCCTTGTGCAATACAATCAAAGATTGTTTTGAATTTTGGAGATGTTCATTTTTATGTAGATTTTAAAAATATTTAAAGTTAAATGGGATTTTGAGAATTTTTGAATTTTTATGGAGTTTGAAAAATATTTGAATTTTTATGAAGTTGAAAAATATTCATATATATTTTTGGATTTTGAAAATATTTGAATTTTTATGAGATTTTAAAAACATTGTCATGCCATGGAGACATTAAGGTTATGAGAACTAACTGTCTAGGGGTCCTCGTTACCTCCTCTTTCATTAAGGAGTGCCCAGAGTAAGGCGTGCATTTAAAGTGGCACCCAGAGGTTGACTGTTGTTGGTTAACTATATCACTACCAAAGCCATATATGAAAAGGCGACTAGGTCTGGTAGAGAGAAACGAAGAAATTTTGGAGATAAGCTTGATATGGGTGTTGAAGAGTTGGGTGCTACTTCCTTCCTTGGCACAACCATTAGAAGATTTAGCCTCATTAAGTATTGGGGGCTTTTGAAATTGCTTGATGGACAATTCATTTGTATGGACATGCGTACGACCGGGTTCATTTTGAAGCCCACAGGGACTTTGCAACTCTTTGCCATGCCTGTTATGTTGATTGAATTTATTATTTGCATGCATACAAACCAGGGTTCATTTTAATCATGCGGGGACTTTGCCACTTTTGACATGCATTTGACATTGAAGTTCATTGGTCATTTGATTAATTGCCCTTTTTAAGACATCCTCTCATCAAGGAGTGCTTCAGGTTGGTTGCCTTGCCCAGATTACCTTTACTACCCATACTTCGGTCGAATGAGAAAAGAAACAGACGTTCGTGCCCTCAGGCATGGCCATGATAGTGACGTTGTCTTCCAAAGAAATCGGCTTAGGGTGCCGTGAAGTGTGTGGAGGTTCCCATGCCAAGGGCAAGCCTTAATGAAAAGGGAGGGAACTTTGGACTCCTAGCGCGAAGCTCTCATAAACAGGAGTGTTGCGGTAGCATGACAACATTGAATATTCATCTTTATTTTTTTAGACACTAATAAGCAATATAGTAGCTTTCAAAAATAAGAATTTGGAGGGTAAAAGGGGACGAATACCCTGCGTTGGGGTGAGACTCAGAGGTCTAAGAGAATGTACAAGTCTTCATGAAAATTAAAAGGATAAGTGGGGACTAAAACCCTAAAAATAGTGGGAGGAAAGGCAAATACCCTAATCAAATATGGAAAGGCGAGAAGGATGGGAAGAATTTGGAGATTCTGGGGGGAACAGAGGGATCAAAAGAGGAAAAATGTGGTGCCCAGTAAAAAGAAAGGAATTCTGAAGTTTTGGAGTAGAGAAAAGAAAAAAGGGGCACGAGGGGATGAAAAGAAAGATGTGCCGCATGGGGTACAGAATGGAGATGTGCCACGTGGGGCACAGGATAGAGACTTGCCGCGTGGGGCACAGAAGGGAGATGTACTTCCTGGGGCATAGGGAGGAGATGTGCCACGAGGGCATGGTATGGAGGGTGGAAACATCGGGGTGTGTCGCATGGGGCACGGAGAGGAGGAGGGTGTGAACATAACAATGTGGCACGAGGGGCACGAGGCAGAGAATATGAATTACAAGAAGGGATGCTTTGCCTAGTACAAGATAGTAGATCATAAAATAGATGGAATTCAAATGCCTCTCATGGGGAGGGAATGTAGAGAACCCATGGGAAGGTGCTGACAACCACAAAAGAAGTTGTTAATGATTTAGGTGAGGGAGGCAGAGCTCCCCTGGTCTTTAGCCTTGCCCGGCATTTAAACTTCTGCTTGGAAATTGGCTGCTTGACCCTCATACATTTCCTCACATATTTTGCCCAGCGTGCTAAGGGTCTAGCTCTTCTCACATGAACTGAATAGCTCTCATTATTGATAGGAATTTTGGCTTCTGTCGGAGTTACAAACAATAGTGGCAACTCCCTAGGAATGTAGTTGAAGGAAATAGTAGGGAGTTCCACTGGTAGAGTTGGAAGTAACAATGAAGGGACTATGCCCAAAGATTCTGTAATGATTGATGGGAAAAGGGGCACGTGCCCTTGAGTAATTGAATGTGCCAATAATTTGGCTTTGGAGTGTGTGAGCACAATTTCAATAGTTGACCCTTCACTGGAGTGGGAAGGTTCACAACAACTGCGTGAGGGGTCATGAGAGCATGGAGGGAGAATTTCCTTATGAGTATTTTGAATTGAATGTTATTGGCAACGGGGATGATTGGCATATTTTCAAATGGCCTCTTGATGGCCAAGAATGGAGGGGAGGACTTCCGCTTAGTAAATCAGTAAATGTACCCGTATATTGACAATGACGGCATGCGTGTGAGAATATTTATGAATTGAAACCATTCTGGTCCCGGGACTTCCTTCTTCTGCTGACATGACATGTCGCTCTTCAGTCATTTTGCACCCGCTCCGTTCGATGGGGGTGGATATGATGGATGGAGTGGTAGGTCATATGGTTGGTGGAGGTGTAATATGTAATATGTAATGGAGAGTACTTGCTCAGGTTGTGTTGCCAATATAGGTGGAGGGTAATTATTGGTTTAATCATTGGTGGAGGCTTATAATGGGGGGTGTGGTGATAATGGATGGTAGTGTAGGAGGAGTTGGTAAATGCGTACAAACATGACCTCAAAAGTTCATCATTATAACACAACACCAATTGTTCGGGGGGGGGGGGGGGGGGGGGGGTCTATATTGACAGCATTAACTTGAGCAATACGTTTGTGGGGAGGTTGTTGTGGTGGAGGAGTAGGTACGAGTGTCAGAGTAGATGCGACATTTATAATAGGAGCTTCTTCATTCATTGGGCCGTTGGATGGCCCAGTTGGAGGTTGTTGTTGTGGTGGAGGAGTAGGTACGAGTGTTGGAGCAAATGCGGCATTATAATAGGAGCTTCTCATTCATTGGGGCGTTGTATGGCCCAGTTGGAGGTTGTTGAGTCCGAGGAGAACAAATCAATGGACACCTGGGTGGAGGCATGTTGTGGTATGGAGGTATATATGGAGTGGATGTAGTAGAGTGATGAGGTGGTTGGTGGATGGCATCCACTGATCTATCATACCTCGAACCACTCTTGAATAAATCTATGATTGGGGAGTCCATTAAATGTGTTTGAATGTAATGCCCCGGCTCATAGACCTCTTCCATTGTATCAATCTTGTTCATGTCCAAGATGTGCCTGAACTTCGGAGTAGAGTTTGAAATGATAATCTTGACTTGCTCTGACTCGAGAGCACTTGTTGCAATCTTGAAGCCTTGGACCTCTAACGGTCGGTTAATTGGACAAAGTCCTTGTCAGCTTCATCTTCTCGGATGCTAGATCTGTAATGGAGAGAGATGGGCTGATGCTGTCTTTGTACCTCTGAAGGAACTTTTTATGCAAAATACAGAAATGCTCTGCCTCTCTTAGCTCTAGGGAGTAGAACCATTCAAGTGCAGGGCCATCAAGAGACTTTCTAAATAAATATGCCAAGATAAGTGGATCTCATTGCTAACGAGAAGATTCATAGAGAAATTCTTTAATATGAATTTAGGGATTACCCGTGCGCTTGTACAGTCGGTATGACGACATCTCCGAAGGATGCATATGAATTTTAGGGAGAGCCAGCATGGCGGCAACAAGGTCACCCATGGAGTTTGAGAGTTTGTTCATTTCTTTCTCCATGTTGTTCAATTTGTGGAGTAGAGCATGTTGGAGTGAAGTATCTTGTCGTTGGGCATGTGAGGATGTACATGATGGAGGCCACGAATTAGTGGGCCTTCCCAAGAGTTGGTCCATATAGACCGGAGCTCGGGAGCTAAAGTGGCCAGGGGGGCGTGGTGAAGGATGTACAGGAGGAGGTGGTGAAGTCACTAGAATATACAAATTTGGGTGCCTTTTCGGAGGAGAGGGAGGAGGAGTCACACCCTCAACCAAAGATTGAATCAAGTTGAGTTGTTGAGGTGTGAGCTGATCTAATGCATGTAGGACATTTTGTACATTTGAATTATGGTGGGGAGAAAGCTCTCTTCGAGTTTTTATGGGAGTTATGTGTGAGGGGATATCAAATTGGTTAGCACATGGTGTGTGTACATAACCGTAAGAAGTTGATGTATGTCCCTCACAGTGGTGAGATGGACGGAGATGAGATTGAAAAGATGGATATTCATGAGATTGAAAAGACTAACCATCTAAACTATCCTCATAGTCCATGTTGGAATAAGCATTATTGTAGTCCATTTTAAACAAGCAACAAGCAAACAAGTTGAACAAAGATGTGAACAATCAATATGGTTCAAACAAGTTGTGATACTTAATGCTTGTTTTAGGAGTTTCGCAATTAATTAAATAGATTGAAAGAATTATGCGTCACTCAAGATGAGACCTTAGTTGGATTGAGTTTGGATGCTTCAGGGTACAACTAAGATCACAACTCACCACGCAATGGGATATCTAACCCAAGTCAACGGTAGGTACAACTAGCTTAATCCGCCGTAAGGGAATCCATGGGGGTACAGAGACTTACAGAGGTCTTGGTAAAGGTCCCTTAGTCCAATGAGACAGAATGCCCAAAGGAGAGGTTGCCCTTACAAAGAAGGTGTGTGGAGCCTAGGATATGAGGGAAGGAGGTCCTCCAACCGAATGAAGATGCCCTGTGTAAGACCCTCGAATTTCCGTAATATTTCTTTCGTATTTATGTGTGTATATTGTGCTTGTGTATGTATGTACGTACTTACGTAGGTATTAAAATAGTATAATTACGTGTACATGTGTTTATATTAAACATAAATAAGGTATGTATTGCATGGTGATAGTATGAATATAATACCATGTACATATTGCATGTATAGAAGCTTGGTGTGCATGGTTTTCTGCATAATTAGGGTTCTGGCCGAAGGCCTTATTGGCGTCAACCCTGGCCGCTGAGGTGGTGTCAGTCCAACCATGGACGCCAACACTCACTCCGGCGTCCAGCGATCTGGACGTCAACTTCTCTGCCCTGCATGCGCAGCAGAGCTGCTGTCTTCTGAAACAAGGCATGGCAACCATTGGGGGGATGTCCCCCAACGGCTCCAAAGCTGTCAGGTCGGCATGGTGAGTGGGTGAAGGCTTCCCTACTTCCTGAACCCGAAATGGCCTCTCCCCACTACCCATTTTCACACTTGCAAGAAGAGAGAAGAGGAGAGAAAACCCTAGAGCTTCCTGTGAGAAAACCTGAAGTTTGGAGGCTCTGATCCGGCGATCCAAGGCTTCTTCTGGAGATCTACTTCGACAAGGAGGAAGACAACATAACCGGCTACACATCCCCGGCCCTGTATTTCAGAGGGGAGCATCACAGAAGCCGGAGTGGAGGCGTCTTGGAGGCTTCTTGGGACTGCCCAAGGAGAGCTTCTCCAACTAATTTGATCCCTTTAGGAGTTTTTCCAAAGGCAAGTACCCCTTTCACATTGTCCATGTATGTGTCTAGGAGGTTTTTATCATTTTTATAGATTTTCCTCGTGTCCTGGATCCCCTACATTCACCATTATTCAGAGCTCGGACTGTGTTTTTACACAGGTCCGAACTTGACGGCAAGATCCATTGACGTTGAGATCTTGAGTCAGCGGCCAACGATGTTGCCGCCAACTCTTGTAAACGTCCGTAGTATGCCGTTTAGTTCTTCTTGACAGAGCAGTGAACTGTTCTGCCCTATATCTTTAATTTCCGGTTTCTACGCATGAGGATATAATGTAAATTTTATATGTTATGTAAAATAGGTAATGTGATGTGTGTGGAATTTACTGTATTTTTCTGTAGATGGCATAATTTATTAGAATTATTGAAAAGCATGTGTAGGAAAGAGGTCATGCTTGGTTAATTTGTTTTCCATGATTTCTGAGGAGTTAAATGCTGTAGAATTTTATGAACCATGTTTATATGTATCAGTCCATGCCCTACAAATTTAGGAATTTTTCCCACATCCATGTGAATTCTTATAATTCCTAAAATGAGAAATAGAAAGCATGTGTAGACCTTGTGAAAATTTAGTAAATCATATGTGGGGAAATAAATTCGGAAAAAATTTCTGTGCTAACATGTATGTGTGGTTCATGACTGTGCATGATCAAATCTGAAATCCATGTCATGTTCTATGTGGACTTAGTTTAAGAATGGCATGAAACTGAATGTTTTAATTTCTATAAATGCATGTGAATTCAGAAAAATGTGAAAATTTGTATGTGTGTTATTATACCCGAAAACAGCATGTGGTAAAATTTTCGGGAAAATTTGATAACAGTAGCCTACACTATGAGATTTTCATGTGAAAATGAGTATAAACACATGTATCATGATTAAGGTTAGATAAGGTGTGTTCCAATTAATCCATGAGAGCTACTAAATGCTTGAATTCTGTTATTAGTAGCATCATGCTAGGGATGAACAGAACCATGTGCATAACCAAGAAAGTGTGAAAATCATATGTGAAACATGTGTTAAATCGGAATGTGTAATGTGTAAAATGTGCCGTGTGTGACACTGCTTCCATAGAGGGCTGTGGAACTGTATCATGGAAAAGTCCCCATGAGAAGGTTCAATGTGTTAAGATATCCTAAGGGCATTAGGATGAAATCCTGGAGGTGGACAAGTACCACTGGTTAGGGTGGAGACGTGTTCTCCCGGTCTGCGCAGTGCCAAGAGTCATCACTGTATTGCCTAGGTGATGTGCTATGTGTTATGTGTATGTGATGTGTCCTTCTAGTGGTGGTTTGGACTATGTGTCACGGCAAATAAATTGTGAAATGTGTATATGTGAACATGTGTAAATTGTGTATATATATGTGAGCATGCAAATGTGAAATGTGAAATCATGTGAACCATTTATGTTAGAATGTGAACATATGTACATGTGAAATGCTTGAAAAATGAACCATGTGAAATATGGGAATGTGTAACCATGTGAAGTGAATGTGTTAGGATATGTTACGTAAATTCATGCTATGATATTTCTAATCCCATATAAATTGCTATCATGTTGTAGTCAAATTGGAAGTGTAGTCTTCATGTGATTAAATGAGTAGAAAGCATGTGATAGGAAGTGTTATTTGAAACATCTTAAACCATGTACCATGTGTTTTGATTTTGTAGAAATACCATGATAGGTTGTCTCTCATAAATGTTCAAGCATGCTATATGTTGCCTTGCAAATTGGAATAGTAGACCCTACTATGATGTATGCATGAATGATGTGTATGGAGCTACTTGCTGAGTCCTTTAGACTCACTCCTTGCTTCGGCGTACAGGTGTAGTTGGTGACACACCTTTGGAGGAGACAGTGGAGAGCGACTCCGAGCGTGGGGATTAGCTGGTGGAGCTGACGTAGTGTCCCTTTTTGTTTCATAGTATGTGAATTGTAGCTTGTATTAGAGTTATCATTATGTAATTGTGGGCAAACTATGTATTAAATGTAGAACTTTAATTTTGTGGACAATGTAGCTTGGTTTAATTTCAATTATGAAAGTTTAGTCTTTTATTTTGTTATATGGATCATGTATGATAAATGTGGATGATGGAATGTGATGACAGTTAGTCCTTTACTTCCGCGACTCTGTATCTATATTTGTGTATATCTCAATCATGTGATAGTGTTGGGTAAATGTCCCACTGTGATAACCTTTACTATACCGACGTGGGTTGGACGTACCGGTATAATGAGGGTCGTCACAGAGATTGGTATCAGAGCACCGATTGAGATCTTACATAAATATACATGAATCATCATCCTCATTGCATGCTAAATCTTATAGATTGTCCACATGGGTAGAAATGACTAATAATGAATGGAAGATAGACAAGAAAATGATTAGAAAACTTAGTAACCTAACTCTAATGGTGGCTGAAATTTTATTACAGCCATGGCTTCCCGTGGGCGACGTGGAGGTGCGCCAGCTCGCGACGACGAGCAGAGGCATGATGGTCAGGCGGAGCAACAGGCCCCAGCACCACGAGGCCCTGTGCTTCCCCCACCGCCGCCTGTGGACTATGGAGTGTTCATGCAAGGTCTGGTGCAGGCCATGCAGACCCAGGCACACACTCAGGCAGCACTTCAGGCCCAGTTGGAGGCCCAGGTAAATTAATAGAATAACTAAGTAGTCTGCTAATTGAATTGTATGCTACTGTGTTTATTGTATATCGTTTGTTGTTTAATGTAGCAGGCTCAGGCCCCAGCTCAGGACCATGGTGGACCTTCCATCATGGAAAGATTCAAGAGGATGCAGCCACCCTCTTTTAAGGGGGAGAGCGATCCGTTGCTAGCAGAGAGTTGGATGAGGGAGATCGAGAAAATCTTCCGGGCCATCAGGTGTGTGGATGAGGACAAGGTTACCTTAGCCACCTACATGCTACAGGTATGTGTTAGTTATGTGTTTCCTATTCCCTGTTAAGTTGAAGTTGTTTAGCGGTGCTCATGAAGGTTATGTTGCAGGAGAGAGCTGATGTGTGGTGGGCTTCGTTACTACGTACGCGGTTTGAGGATGGCGCGATTGATGTCGCTTGGGACGAGTTCGTGAGGCTCTTTCGGGCCAAGTTCGTCCCCGAGCACATCCAGGACAGGATGGAGCAGGAGTTCCTCACTTTGACTCAGGGCTCCATGACCGTACTTGAGTATGAGGCCAGGTTTGCAGAACTATCTAAGTATGCACCCCATATTGTGGCGGATGAGCGCAGGAAGGCGAAGAAGTTCGTGTGGGTCTCAAACCATCACTGAGGACGAGGCTCGTGGCGTTCGACCACCGCACGCTAGACGAGGCTCTCAGCGCAGCCTGCAGACAGGAAGGCGAAATGGAGCAATACTTGGAGGAGAAGAAGGCTTCGCAGAAGAGGCCGGCAGCAGCTTTCCAGAGGCAAGATAAGAGGAAGACGGTGTACCAGACACCGCAGAAATCATCGGCAACCAGCAGCTATCAGGTACCTTCTGTACGTTCCTCTGGTGACAAGAAGGAGTGCCCTCATTGCGGAAGGGCACATGGTGGTACGGAATGTTGGATGATAGCGGGCAAATGCCTAAAGTGTGGGAGCAGCGACCACAAAATCAAGGACTGCCCTAGGCTTCAGCAGGGAGCTCAGCGAGGAGCGCCAGTACCAGCAGTGGCGGCAGCCGCGCCAGCGACAGGACGACCTGGAAGGCCTCGAGCCCCAGCTCGAGTGTTTGCGTTGGCTCGTGAGGACGCCGAGCAGGCGGAGCATGTCACCGAAGGTACAGTCTTACTTTTCGGTGTGCACGCTCGGGTTTTGTTTGATACGGGTGCTACTCACTCGTTCATTTCCGAGCGGTTCGCTAGGCAGTTAGCCCTAGAGTCAGGCATAGAGTCTGAGGAGTTAGAGGTCCCTTTGTCTGTACACACCCCTGCGGGTACGGTATCGACTAGGAAGTGCATTCCGTCGTTACCTGTGTGCATTGAGGATAGATTCCTAGATGGTTGTTTCTTCTTGCTAAAGATGAAGGATTATGATTGTATCCTTGGTCTAGATTGGCTAGAGGAGCACTATGCGTTAGTGGATTGTCGTAGGAAGAAGATTGTTTTCCTCATTCCTGGCGAGGACGAGTTCTCTCATCCCTTGCCAAAGAACTTAGCGGGAAAGTTAGTCATCTCTGCCATGAAGGCGATGCGCATGGTGAACAAGGGATGTGACGCATTTCTTGCCAGCGTTATGCTAGTACCCGATGCTAGTTCGTCACGGACTCTTGCAGAGATCGATGTGGTGCAGGACTTTCCAGATGTCTTTCCCGATGACTTGTCTGGATTGCCACCGGATAGGGAGATAGAGTTCACTATAGAGTTGCTTCCAGGCACCTCTCCTATCTCAAAGGCCCCATATCGGATGGCACCTGCAGAATTAGCCGAGTTGAGGAAGCAATTGCAAGAATTGCTTGATAAGGGATTTATTCGCCCTAGCGTTTCCCCTTGGGGAGCACCTGTATTGTTCGTCAAGAAGAAAGACGGGTCACTTCGGTTGTGCATCGATTATAGGAAGCTAAACCAAGTGACTGTGAAGAACAGGTATCCCTTACCTCGCATTGATGATCTGTTTGACCAGTTGCGAGAGGCATCAATCTTTTCCAAGATTGACTTGCGATCTGGTTATCATCAGTTGAGGATTAGGAGTGAGGATGTGTCCAAGACGGCGTTTAGAACCCGTTATGGACATTATGAGTTTTTGGTTCTTCCCTTCGGATTGACCAACGCCCCTGCAGCGTTCATGGATCTCATGAACCGGGTGTTTAGTCCGTATTTAGATAGCTTTGTTGTTGTGTTTATTGACGATGTATTGGTCTATTCTCCGGATGAGGCCACGCACCGCCAGCATTTGAGGTTAGTCTTAGAGGTTCTCCGTGAGCACAAGCTGTATGCGAATTCAGCAAGTGCGATTTTTGGTTGCGCGAGGTTCATTTCCTCGGGCATGTTATCTCCGGCGCTGGTGTAGCTGTTGACCCAGCGAAGGTCCAGGCAGTTATGGATTGGGAAGTTCCCAGGACCCCTTCGGAGATTCGTAGCTTTATTGGGTTAGCTGGTTATTATCGGCGATTCATTGAGGGTTTCTCATCCATCGCCGCCCCCTTGACAAAGCTGACTCGGAAAGGTGAGAAGTTCGTGTGGTCTGAGGCATGTGAGCGTAGCTTTCAGCTATTGAAGGCTAAGCTTACTTCTGCTCCGGTATTGGTATTGCCTAGTGGTCTAGAGGGCTTTGCCATTTATACGGATGCATCTCAGATTGGTTTAGGCTGTGTGCTCATGCAACAAGAGAGGGTAGTAGCTTATGCTTCTCGTCAGTTGAAGGAGCATGAGAGGAACTATCCGACTCATGATTTGGAGTTAGCAGCTGTGGTTCATGCACTAAAGATCTGGAGGCACTACCTTTATGGTGTCAGATTTGAGGTGTTTACCGACCACAAGAGCTTGAGGTATCTTTTCTCCAAAGGAATTAAACCTGAGGCAGAGAGATGGATTGAGTTCTTGAAGGACTATGACTTCGACCTTCAGTATCATCCTGGAAAGGCGAACGTCGTAGCGGATGCTCTTAGTAGAAAGAGGTCTTCGCTCCAGCAGGATTGGAAGATGTTGGAGGATGCAGCGTGCTCTATGACCGAGTTAGAGCCATCGTTGTGTCAGGCTTTTGTAGCTCAGCTATCCCTTAGGTCCTCAGTCTTGATGAGGTGATTGAGCAGCAGAAAGCCGATCCTAGATTGTTAGAGTTAGTAGGTAAGGCGGGCATTGCTCGTGATGAGGACGGTGTGATTAGATTTCAGCACCGTGTTTGTGTCCCCGATGTAGTAGATGTCCGTGAGCATGTGTTAGCGGAGGCTCATAGATCGCGATTCTCTATTCATCCGGTAACACTAAGATGTATCAGGATTTGAAGAGATCATTTTGGTGGTCCGGCATGAAGAAGGATGTTGCGGATTATGTATCTAGATGTCTAGTGTGTCAGCAGGTGAAAGCCGAGCGGCAGCAACCATCCGGCCTTATGCAGAGGATGGATATCCCCGTATGGAAGTGGGAAGCTGTCACTATGGATTTCGTATCGGGTTTGCCTCGATCTAGAAGGGGCAATGACTCGATTTGGTTAGTTGTAGATAGATTCTCGAAGACTGCTCATTTCTTGCCTATGAAGAAGAAGCAGTCAGTAGAGAGCTTAGCTAGATTGTATGTTAGTGGTATCGTTAGGTTGCATGGTGTGCCGAAGTCGATCATTTCGGATCGAGATCCGAGATTTACTTCGAGGTTGTGGAAGGGTCTTCAAGATGCGTTAGGTTCGGAGCTTAAGCTCAGTTCGGCGTTTCATCCCCAGACCGACGGACAGTCCGAGAGGACTATCCAAACGCTCGAGGATATGTTGAGAGCGTGTGTTCTGGATTGGAAGGATGACTGGGAGCGTCATTTACCTCTTGTGGAGTTCGCATACAACAACAGCTTTCATGCTAGTATTGGAATGGCTCCATTCGAGGCGTTGTATGGTAGGCCTTGCAGATCTCCGCTATGTTGGGAGGAGACTGGTGATAGGCAGTTGATCGGACCGGAGTTGGTTCAGGAAACTTCGGATAAGATTCAGCTTATCAGAAAAGGCTTGTTGCGGCACAGGATAGGCAGAAGAGTTATGCCGACAACAGGAGAAAGGATTTGGAGTTCGAGGTTGTGATCATGTCTTCTTAAAGATATCGCCTACTCGAGGTGTTGTCAGGTTTGGCAGGCATAGCAAGCTAAGCCCTAGGTTCATTGGCCCGTATGAGATTCTCAGACGTTTGGGTAACGTGGCGTACGAGCTAGCTTTACCCCCAGCTTTGGCTAGTGTTCACCCGGTATTCCACGTATCTATGCTCAGGAAGTATGTCTGAGATCCGTCTCATGTGATTAGTCATGAGCCAGTGGAGATCCAGCCAGATCTTTCGTATGTCGAGCAACCAGTAGCCATTCTTGACCGGAAGGTGCAGCATCTCCGGAACAAGAGTATCGCGTCGGTGAAAGTTCTATGGCGGAACTTCTCACGTGAGGAGGCTACGTGGGAGCTTGAGGATGCGATGAAGAAGAAGTATCCCCTTTTGTTTGAGTAGTGTCGTTCTAACTTCGAGGACGAAGTTTTCTTTAAGGGGGAGAGGGTGTAAGACCCTCGAATTTCCGTAGTATTTCTTTCGTATTTATGTGTGTATATTGTGCTTGTGTATGTATGTACGTACTTACGTAGGTATTAAAATAGTATAATTACGTGTACATGTGTTTATATTAAACATAAATAAGGTATGTATTGCATGGTGATAGTATGAATATAATACCATGTACATATTGCATGTATAGAAGCTTGGTGTGCATGGTTTTCTGCATAATTAGGGTTCTGGCCGAAGGCCTTATTGGCGTCAACCCCTGGCCGCTGAGGTGGTGTCAACGTCCAACCATGGACGCCACACTCACACTCCGGCGTCCAGCGATCTGGACGTCAACTTCTCTGCCCTGCATGCGCAGCAGAGCTGCTGTCTTCTGAAACAAGGCATGGCAACCATTGGGGGATGTCCCCCAACGGCTCCAAAGCTGTCAGGTCGGCATGGTGAGTGGGTGAAGGCTTTCCCTACTTCCTGAACCCGAAATGGCCTCTTCCCCACTACCCATTTTCACACTTGCAAGAAGAGAGAAGAGGAGAGAAAACCCTAGAGCTTCCTGTGAGAAACCTGAAGTTTGGAGGTTCTGATCCGGCGATCCAAGGCTTCTTCTGGAGATCTTACTTCGACAAGGAGAAGACAACATACCGGCTACACATCCCGGCCCTGTATTTCAGAGGGAGCATCACAGAAGCCGGAGTGGAGGCGTCTTGGAGGCTTCTTGGGACTGCCCAAGGAGAGCTTCTCCAACTAATTTGATCCCTTTAGGAGTTTTTCCAAAGGCAAGTACCCCTTTCACATTGTCCATGTATGTGTCTAGGAGGTTTTTATCATTTTTATAGATTTTCCTCGTGTCCTGGATCCCCTACATTCACCATTATTCAGAGCTCGGACTGTGTTTTTTTACACAGGTCCGAACTTGACGGCAAGATCATTGACGTTGAGATCTTGAGTCAGCGGCCAACGATGTTGCCGCCAACTCTTGTAAACGTCCGTAGTATGCCGTTTAGTTCTTCTTGACAGAGCAGTGAACTGTTCTGCCCTATATCTTTAATTTCCGGTTTCTACGCATGAGGATATAATGTAAATTTTATATGTTATGTAAAATAGGTAATGTGATGTGTGTGGGAATTTACTGTATTTTTTTCTGTAGATGGCATAATTATTAGAATTATTGAAAAGACATGTGTAGGAAAGAGGTCATGCTTGTTAATATTTGTTTTCCATGATTTCTGAGGAGTTAAATGCTTGGAATTTTATGAACCATGTTTTATATGTATCAGTCCATGCCCTACAAAGTCCATGCCCTACAAATTTAGGAATTTTTCCCACATCCATGTGAATTCTTATAATTCCTAAATGAGAAATAGAAAGCATGTGTAGACCTTGTGAAAATTTTAGTAAATCATATGTGGGAAAAAATTCGGGAAAAATTTCTGTGCTAACATGTATGTGTGGTTCATGACTGTGCATGATCAAATCTGAAATCCATGTCATGTTCTATGTGGACTTAGTTTAAGAATGGCATGAAACTGAATGTTTTAATTTCTATAAATGCATGTGAATTCAGAAAAATGTGAAAATTTGTATGTGTGTTATTATACCCGAAAACAGCATGTGGTAAAATTTTCGGGAAAATTTGATAACAGTAGCCTACACTATGAGATTTTCATGTGAAAATGAGTATAAACACATGTATCATGATTAAGGTTAGATAAGGTGTGTTCCAATTAATCCATGAGAGCTACTAAATGCTTGAATTCTGTTATTAGTAGCATCATGCTAGGGATGAACAGAACCATGTGCATAACCAAGAAAGTGCGAAAATCATATGTGAAACATGTGTTAAATCGGAATGTGTAATGTGTAAAATGTGCCGTGTGTGACACTGCTTCCATAGAGGGCTGTGGAACTGTATCATGGAAAAGTCCCCATGAGAAGGTTCAATGTGTTAAGATATCCTAAGGGCATTAGGATGAAATCCTGGAGGTGGACAAGTACCACTGGTTAGGGTGGAGACGTGTTCTCCCGGTCTGCGCAGTGCCAAGAGTCATCACTGTATTGCCTAGGTGATGTGCTATGTGTTATGTGTATGTGATGTGTCCTTCTAGTGGTGGTTTGGACTATGTGTCACGGCAAATAAATTGTGAAATGTGTATATGTGAACATGTGTAAATTGTGTATATATATGTGAGCATGCAAATGTGAAATGTGAAATCATGTGAACCATTTATGTTAGAATGTGAACATATGTACATGTGAAATGCTTGAAAAATGAACCATGTGAAATATGGGAATGTGTAACCATGTGAAGTGAATGTGTTAGGATATGTTACGTAAATTCATGCTATGATATTTCTAATCCCATATAAATTGCTATCATGTTGTAGTCAAATTGGAAGTGTAGTCTTCATGTGATTAAATGAGTAGAAAGCATGTGATAGGAAGTGTTATTTGAAACATCTTAAACCATGTACCATGTGTTTTGATTTTGTAGAAATACCATGATAGGTTGTCTCTCATAAATGTTCAAGCATGCTATATGTTGCCTTGCAAATTGGAATAGTAGACCCTACTATGATGTATGCATGAATGATGTGTATGGAGCTACTTGCTGAGTCCTTTAGACTCACTCCTTGCTTCGGCGTACAGGTGTAGTTGGTGACACACCTTTGGAGGAGACAGTGGAGAGCGACTCCGAGCGTGGGGATTAGCTGGTGGAGCTGACGTAGTGTCCCTTTTTGTTTCATAGTATGTGAATTGTAGCTTGTATTAGAGTTATCATTATGTAATTGTGGGCAAACTATGTATTAAATGTAGAACTTTAATTTTGTGGACAATGTAGCTTGGTTTAATTTCAATTATGAAAGTTTAGTCTTTTATTTTGTTATATGGATCATGTATGATAAATGTGGATGATGGAATGTGATGACAGTTAGTCCTTTACTTCCGCGACTCTGTATCTATATTTGTGTATATCTCAATCATGTGATAGGGTTGGGTAAATGTCCCACTGTGATAACCTTTACTATACCGACGTGGGTTGGTATAACCGTACCGGTATAATGAGGGTCGTCACACCCTGTATGCAGCAGATTATAATACAAATATTCTGGATAGCGAGGAGGTCATGCTCTGTCTTTGGTTAGAATCGCGACAGACACAGTTGTCGCGAATCAAATAGATGAATCTCATCCAGTCACCTGGTCGTGGATCTGAGAGCCTCAGAAGGCTATCAGAGCCATGTCCAGTCCCCATGGATGGACTGTAGACAAAATGCAACAGACAAAGCCGTCATAGAACAAATAAAATCACGACCATTTGAACGGACGCATACAAAATACTAAATCGCGACCACTGTGTCGGTCGCAAATTCAAAAGGCCACCTGAGAATTATAAAAACAATGCAGTAAACAAGAAGATGTACACAAATCAACAAATCAACACACTAGCATGCTTTCAAGGTATTGCAGTAAACGGAAAAGACACAATCTCAATTATGCATGGATCACTCATCATTTTTTCCTCAAATTTTGCTTTTGAATCTACAAGTTGGCTAATCACTTGGAACAAGAGGGGGAATAAAAGAGGGAGAGGCATGCGAGGGTGCCAAGGGAAGGGTGCCATGTGGGCCACGGTGGAGTGGATAATCAAAGAAAAAGGTGGAAAGAAGTCCCACCATGATCGCCAATTTGTGGATTCTCACTATCATCATAAAAAGAAGACTCAAGTCCTCACAAAGAAAATATGAAGACAAATATATAAAAAGATGGAGCACAACTCCTTGAATGATGTTCGTGATCGCCAGACATACATGGGTGTCGAAAAGGGTGCAATAAATGCAAATAAAGAGTGATCGTGAGAAATACCTTTTGGAATGGGGAGATTGCGCAGAAGAGATGTGGGTTCGCTTATTCTTCTACGAGCATGGTTGACCATGGTAGAAGTCACTTTTTAGTAGATTACCCTTGCAAGAAACACAAAAATAAGAGGATTAGCCAAATGAAGTGTAGTTTCAATTCTCAAATAAATGAAATAAACATGAAAAGCATGAACAACGATGCACCTTTTGGTGGCTTTTAAAACCCCTAGAAAGTAAGGTATGTGTGTATGTTGATTGTTGTGTTGATTAGAAAGGGAACAAAAGATGAGATTGCTGGCCACATTGGGGCTTGGAGGAGGTGTGATGATGATGTACAATTTTGAATAAACAAATAAAAGAGAAGGGAGGGAGGTGCTTCCCCTTTACGTTGGATGGCGCAAGGAGGTGCTTGTTGATGAAGTTTGAAGAAGATGCAAAGGAGGATGAGAAGGCGCTGCAGAGCTGCTCCTGTTGCTGGTTGATGTGGAGTTGAGACGTGTCGTTGACGTGCTTGAGGCGGCAATCCGGCAGAGCTTCGCCTTGAAACAACCTCTCGCAACTCACTAAACTCGATGTCCATAACCTCAGAACGTCGGTCCATGGGGTGTATTTATAGGAGGGAGGCACGAATTACGAGGTGGACAATAACTGTGAATCGCGACGGACACAGTGGTCGTACTTAAAATTGAAACGTGACGACTCTAGTGGATGCGTTCAAGGAATATGGAATCACATTCTGGTCCTAAATCGCAATGGACAAGAGCGATGCATTTATTAATTTCTAAATTTTGTCTATGAAAACTTGCCAAAAGTTAAATATGAAAATTAGAATCTTGATGGCCATAGTAGACGCATTTTAGAATAAAACAATAAGTATTTCCAAAAAATGAAATAATAAAATTGTTGAGAAATATAGAAGTTCAAAATTGCGACGTCTATATTTGATGTGTTTTTGATAATCGATGAAAAATAATTGATTGTTGGTCAACAATCGATATGAATAGCGACGGCTTGGTCTGACGCGTTAATGAACAATTAATATAGAATCGTGACGGCACTACCGGACGTATTTGTGATCAATCGATAGAGACCAATTGATACAGAATCACAACAGCTTGACCCGACAAGTTTAAGAATAATCGATTATTCTCTATCAGTCGATGTATAATTGCGACAACTATTCCCGTTGCGATTTACAATTCTTTTCCAATCCTCAACCAACTAGAAAATTGTAGGGGAAGCACGAGGAAATGTGGGGGAGGCCCAGAATAATTTGGAAAAGTACTCTCGCAAGGCAAAAAGAGAGCCATGTTGGCATTATGGAGTAATTCGAAATTTACCCGCGATAGTGCCATTTTTAGCGTGTCTACAGATACCTGAGCTCTGATGCACATAAAACCTTGAAAAACTGACTTAACTCAGTCATTGCTCCCCAGATCAACTTTGGCAACATATCACAGAATACAATAGGTAGCAACCTCTGCATAAACACATGACAGTCATGACTTTTCATTCTATATATTTTTCCCTCATTTGTATTCACACAACGACCAACGTTGGACACATAGCCATATGAAAATCTCAATTATTTTAGCCAATTTTAGCCAAAAGCATACTTCTTTAATCTGTGTAGATGCAATGGTGTAAATTTCTTTCGGTTTAACTGTTGTACCATTTCTATCAAGAAGTTCTAGTCCTGGATGTTTAGAAAGTTGTTTCAAGTCTAAACGAGCATTCACATTGTCCTTTGTTTTGCCTTTTATGTCTATAATGGTGTTGAACACATTATTGAACACATTCTTCTCAACATGTATGACGTCGAGGTTATGTTGTATAAGAAGAGTTAGCCAATAAGGTAATTCCCAAAAGATACTTTTTTGACCCAGTTGTGATCCTTCCCAAATCCAGGGAGTTATCTTGTGCTGCTCGACAATTGTGTTATATCTAATAAGTTTTGTACCCTTGCCGCTAAATGTGGACTAGACAATCATTCAAAATCAGCTTCTTCCAATTCAATTTTGTTCTTTAAGAAAACATCTTTTTGCCTTCTAAAGGGATGGTCCTTTGGTAGAAATCATTGATGACAACCAAACCAACATGACTTGCCACCATACTTAAGTACAAATGATTTGGTACTGTCCATACAGTAAGGACATGCTAGTTTTCTATAGGTGCTCTAGCCAAATAACATTCCATATGCAGGAAAGTCACTTATCGTCCACATCAATGGAGCCTTCATAGTGAAATTTTGCTTTCTGGATGCATCATAGGTAGTAACCCCATTGGTCCATAACAATTTCAACACATCAATCAATGGCCTAAGATATATGTCTACTTTTTTTTCCAGAACTTTTTGGACTAGGGATCAATAAGGATAGAAATAAATGCTTTTGTTTCATGCACATGTTCGGCAGAAGGTTGTATGGTGTCACAAAAACTGGCCAGTTGGAGTAAGAAGTCACTAAACCTCTAAATGGATTGAAACCATCAGTACATAAACCTAGCCTTACATTACGCGACTCTTTTGAGAAACTAGGGTGAGTATGGTTGAAGTGACACCCATCTTCAGCATCTGTAGGATGGCTGATTTCATTATGTTCACAATGTATTGTTTCGCATGTCATCTTATATGTTGAGCTATCTTTGATGACATATACATCATCAGCCGTCTTGGGGTAAGGGGAAAATACAGCAATGATATGTATGGTATATCTTTTTGCTTTGAATTGTCCCCTTTCTTAGGTTTGAATCTATCATGACCACACATGGAACATGATACCTTATTTTTATCCTCTTTATAATATAGCATGCAATGATTAGGACATGCATCTATTTTCTCATATCCAAGACTTAAGTCATTGACTATCTTCTTTGCATGGTAAAAGGTTTTAGGCAACTTCTCATATTGTGGCAACATACTTTTGATAATGAGCAACAGACGATCTAAACAAATCTCACTGATGTGAAATTTAGATTTCAAGTTTAATAACTGTGAGACAGCAAAGAGTCGAGAATGATTTTGACATCCATTCCACAATGGCTCATCAACATCCTTAAGTAGCTGATAAATCTTTCAGCTATCTTCTTTGGCGGTTCATCAGTGCGTACATGCTCCTCATGAACATTGAATCCTGGACCAGCAACATCTATGACCATATCAACGTATGAACTTCCACTTCTAATATTGGCAGGCTCGTAGGACCACAATGTTTCACCATGACATGTCAACTTTGTAGAATCTTTAACAAACCCCTTTCTGTATAATGACATTGTACATCCCATGTTGTACGCCACTTCAAGTTCTTACAAACTACATAAGGACATCAGATACGACCCTCACAATCTACAACTTTAATAGGATTTCTCAATGCAAATTGAATAAATCTCTCAATTCTATTTTTAAATTTCACAGGCACTACCTGATCAACTACTCTACGGTACATCCATGAATGATCTTCAGACATTTTCCCTGTGCGAATTAAATGTTAACACACAAAACTTTAACATGTTTATAAAAAAAAGTCTAACCCTTTCCTCACATTGTCCATCTTTGCCATTTTAAATAAGAAGGAAAAGTTATTTAGATTTTCTTTTTTTAACCCTTAAATGAAGGTTTGATCGCATGATTAATTAGTATATGTGTTGTGTTATTTGCTAAAAATTCCGGCAGCATCTCCCCACACCTCTCTAATATGCCACAAAATATTTATTGATTAAGAAATTTTCTTAAACACTTTCTAGTAAGTGGTTAAGAAAATAATCAAAATCATTAAAGGTATATCAAAGAGGAGTGAGAAGACACAACCGAAATTTTTAGCAAACGACACAAACACATATAGTATTAACCATCTAAGTGCGATCAAACATTCACAGACTGTCCAAACGGGACAATTCAAGACTTTGAGTTAGATATGCACGTTCTCATCATTGAAAATGAGAATGTGTACATCAATCCCAAAGTCTTGAACGAGTAGGTTGATTGACACGGGCTTAAGATGCTCTCCTAAGATGCGTGCAATTTAAGTTACATCCACGCATCTCAGCTCACATACAACACCCAACTAATTAAATATTGACAAGATAATAGCACATTCTAAAAACACAAACATAAGTATTCTAAAAACTCTACACATACCAACAAGCACATAAAATAAGATTGACTTTGTGCTGATGACTGTTCAACATTAAAGCTAGAAAACATATTCAACAACAAAGTTAGAAAGCAAATTTATAAAAGCACAAGTAACATGTAAAATTGACAATACATGCAAACAATGAAAACAAGTATTTTATTTTAACATCCAACACATTCATAAGAGCAAAAAACAAATATAGCAGGACGCTATTTAGCTTAATTGTTCAGATTACTAATGAGTTATTCTTTCCATCTTTTATTTCATATGATGGAAGCTTATTTAGAAGTTCTTATTTGGCTGGACTCGTATTCATGTTCTTATTTGGCTAGACACAAGAGTAGAATTGGGAGGGGAGGGAACCAAGTTCGATATCGAGTGGATCGAGGATTTTTCATCTTACATTTGGTCGTTCGGCTAAAAAAAAAACCCAAAGCACCAACCACATATATTTTTCCTCAAGCATGTTTAAAACCCTTCCCCGATAGATTGCTTTCATCATTTTTATGCTTCTTTTATTCATGGATGGATGGAATTTTCTTTGGCCTAATATCTTTCGCAAGTAATTGGAGCCCACAGTAGGATACTCTTATCTCTCTTGGCCAAATGAGAAGCGAGGAAGAAAATCCACTATCCCGGCATCAAAGGAGGGATCCATCCGAGGCTGTGACAAGTTTAGAAGGAATCTCCAAAAGTTGACATCTTTACACACAAGTTGGCCTTCTACCAATCTCTTTCCATGTCCAAGATAAATAGATTTGATTCATCTTTCTTCCTTTCTACAATTATCTTGGTGTTGATCATAGTTTTTAGTTTATTTTATTTACTTTTTTGAAGCTCAATTTCCTATCTACTGCAGAGTTGTTCATGCAATATTCACTCCATCAAGCAACCTATTTCAAAGGAATATATATAGTTCATGAAATATCTAGTCGCTTCATCAAGTAGCCCCACTCAAACAAACCCTTTACATATATCTCAACCTGTGACAATAATCATGAATATATCTACTTCTTGTTCAAACAAACCCATCAAAATATCCGCCTCTTCCTCAAACATTTACACACAACCAAAATTTAGCCTTACCTCTCGGAACCTCAAAACATATAACAAAAATTTTGTCATATACATAATCATGCTGACACCAAAAAAGTAGACAACAATGTGAAGTTATGTCTACAATCCATATGAAACGAGTATGTTGACTACAAACACCATGAGTTAATCAAAGTGCTCCAGGGCCATATGCAATATGAAAAGATATGTAATACATTATAGATAGATATTCTTCATTCCACAGTATTGAAATTGATGATCAATTTCTTCATCCCATAACCTAGTGTGGAGGTGATTTCCTGCTTGGGTCGGAGCCAAGCAAGCCTACACTTGGAAGAAGGGAAGAAGGACGCCTGTAGCGGACGAACGCCTGCAAAACCAGAAGTGGATCAGGGGGGCCCGGTTGAAGAACTGGGGAGAACCCTCCGATGCCTAAGTTAGCGATGGATTCAAAGGCTTGGAAGAGGAAGGTTCAGTATTGCGCAAGAGAGGTGTGCCTTGGATTACGTACCTCTGCATGGAGGCTTACCAGAGCCTTTTATAGGCAGAAGTTCTGAGGGAGAGGGACGGAACGTCCCTGATCAATGCTGCAAAGGGCGCGCCTATTAGAGTCCTTAACTGGGGTTACGCATTGAGGCGCCCGTTGAGGAGCTCGACAGTTAATGCACCACTTGATCATGGGGCGTGTGTGGTGTAGCCGTTATAACTGCCGCGAGCGGATGAAGGGCCGCTCGGATTCTCCTGGGAGGAAGGTACTAAGCAGGTAGCCTGCTCGGTGAGCTAGACCTGCTATTCGGAAGTCGAGCCCGCTGTTCGGTGCATGGTGCCCGGAGGCATGGCTTGCTGCCGGATGTCTGATGCAAGGAAGTGCTGCTCGTGCCGAAGAGGTTTCGGCACACTCCAAGCAGACCCTGCTCGGAAGGGAGGGCCTTTGGCCGAACAGGATATAAGGTATCCAAATGCGGCTCTTGTGTCCCGCTGGTACCCGAATGCAGGGACCGGCCTCGGAACCTTGAAGCTGTTCTTGAAAAGACGTGGCGCCTTGTGGGAGGGCCACGTTTGTCTGTTGAATTGGGTTGGGCCATGATGGGCCTAACGCACGATGGTGGCTAGAAATAGCCACCACACTTGCCCCCCACGCCATCGAGCAAGCTCGGGAACTTGGGCGCTCGAGGGTGGAAGCCTGCTCGAACGTCACCTCCGTAATAAATGTGACGATGACCTCAGATGTATGGGCGGCGGCGAGGCGACGATGCTCACTATACCTCCTCGATAACGGAGGGAACCACATGATGGCGGGGTGACATGTCGAGCCAGGGGGCTCTCTGTGGTACATCTGAACGGTCACTTTTGGAGCGGGGGGTGCCGCCTTGGCTTTTCGAATTTCGCACCCTCCTTTCCTTATAAGGAAGAGGAGGGGCACAAGCGGGAAACCCACGCCTTTAGCTTTTTCGTAGAGCCTGCTTGCCCCCCAAGCATCTTCTTCCTCCTCTTCGCGATCAACTTCTTCATCTCTGCAACTTCCGGTGATGGCCAGCAAGGGGAAGGCTGCCGCAGTTGCTGAAGTGAGCGAAGTGGTGCCGGTGAACGCCCGGGGGCCACGATGCTGCCGTTACGAGGGCCTCCGAGAGTGCTTCCGGATCAGCGATGAATACGAGATCGTGATGGCGAGGGAGGAGGACTCGTAACTGACGAACAGGCCAGGGTGTCTGGCACTATCACTCGACCACATGGAGGCCGGATTCCGGCTGCCACTGCCGGAGGTGGCGAAGGCGCTGCTAAACCGATGGGGTCTTGCGCCGATCCAGCTTACGCCAAACTGATGGCGTACTATCTGCATTTTATGCATTGTCTACAAGCTCCGTAAAGTCCAGGGTTCAGCGGAGGTGTTTCGGGCGCAATTCCGCCTCACCTCCTCACCAGGATCCGGGGCTGGTGTTTACTATACCAAGCACCGATCGGACCGGATGCAGATCGAGCTGGCGAAGAAGTATTCCAACAACAAAGTTTGGATGAAATGACTCTTCTTCGTCAAGCGACGCGATGGTGCAGAGTGGGGGTTCCCGACCAGAGTCCAATCGGCGAGGAAGGATACATACCCCTTCCTGATCCAAGATGAAGCGAAGGCTTCAGATAGCCTGAACTGAGCATACGTGCGCAACGGGGAGGGCTACCTGACGGAGTTCCAACTCGTGCAGCATGGTCTGAGCTGACCATGGAGTAAGTACCTGATCACATTGCATTGGTATGTCTGTCACATAATTGTTTTCTAACTGTGTGCTTTCCCCCTTTTTGGATTGCAGGTGCCGAGGAGGTAGCTGCTGGTCGAGACCAGGAGGCCAACGAGGAGTATGCCGAGCAGATCCCCGTCACCCCTCATTTGGTTTTCGAGGGCAATGACATTTCTATCGTGATAAGGATCCCTACTGCAGTGAGGGCTCCTTCCTCGGTGACAACTGCCATGGCGGCGCCGGCTCTTGTAGAGGGGTGTTCCATTGAGGGCTCGCCAGTCACTGCCAAGAGGCCAAAGAAGATCCGTTTGAAGAAGAAGGCGGTAATGAAGGCTTCTACGAGAGCGGTGCTACCGTCCTTGACCGAAGAAGGAGGAGCGAGCCAGCCTCAGACCATCAAAAGGAGACCGCCGAGCAACAGACGTCTGAGGGTGAAGCCGGAGAGGAGGAGGTGGATCCACGACCTTTGATAAGGAGGAAGAGGAGGAGGCAGCTGAAGGAGGCCACGCCGCGAATGGTAGAAGAGGACGACGAGGAAGATATTGAGGGAGAGATCCCTCGTCTTGAAGCGCTGAAGAAGCACAAATCTCAAATGGCCACCGAACTAGGGCTCGTCGTTGTGAGCGACGAGTTGGGGAGCTCGTCCGAGGAGCGGACGAAGACACCTGCACCCCTAGACTCCATTGGGGATTATCCACAGGTGGTGGATCCGACGGGGGCCTCGAGCACCGGAAGCGACGAGCGGAGTGCTGCGCCCATTGGCGAGAAGATGACCGTGCAAGGGGGCGAAAAAGCCCCGTGCATAGGTGAAGTACTCGAGGGGACTGTCCCCTCAGAGACGGCAGCCCCTACTGCTGTGGAGAGGAGTTCGACGACGGTGGACGTCTTGCCCACCATTCCCCCCACTGAGGCATCTGTTGAAGCGATAGCACAAACAGTCGGCGTGGGTGAGGATGGGGCCGGACAGGTCGTTGAGACCGAGGAGGGGGGCCCCAGAAATCTCTCATCGCCGTGGAGAACTAGGAGGTGGCGGCCGAGGTCCCCAGAGCAGTTGAAGGAGGCTCTTCCGTAGGGCAAGCGAGCCAGGCTGCCGAGGACCAGGAGGTGGCAGCCGAGGTCCCCAGAGTAGTTGAAGGAGGCTCTTCCGCAGGGCAAGAGAGCCAGGCTGCCGAGGACTAGGTCGCCTCTGAAGAAGATCGGAGGTCTCTCTCCCAAGTGCTGGGGCGAAAGTCGCCAACGCTTCCTTCAGAGGCCATGCTGGAAGCGGCCCTAGAGCGCCTCGAAAGCCAAACCTCAAGGGTCCTGCCTCCGTGTCCTACGCGTTTCAGCTGGAAGTGTTGGCGCAATACCAGCAGCTGAGTCCGGAGGAGACCCCCGAGCACTCAAGTGGGGTCTATCGCCTGGAGCACCCTGCGGAACATGACGATGTCGATGTAGGGGCGCTGATGGACGGGATCACGAATTCTCTGGGCGTGCTAAAGAAGCTTGCCATAAGCGCCCAGAATCAGAAACAATTGTAGGAGGCAGAATCCGCCTTCTGCGACGACCTGGTACAACAACATAAGGCCCGTGAAGCCGAGCTGCTGAATGAGGTGAATAACCTCAAAGACGTGCTTCGGACTTCCGAGCTTATCTTGGCCGTTGCATGCGCAGAAAAGGAGGTGCTCGCCCGCGTCTTAACTGACGCGAAGGACCGAGGAGTTGCCGAATACAAGGTGGGTCCGTGTTTCAAGGAAGACTTGGAGCAGTTTGGGGCCCGCTGCTACAAGGTGGACCACGATGCCGGGAAGGAGCTCGGGTGGAGGCTTGCAACAACCGAGCATGCCCAAGAGGCATTCGAGGCTGCTGTGGGGGAGTGCAGATGCCGAACTAATGATGCTCGTCTGGACGGAGTACGCTTTGCCCAGTTCCAATTAGGACGAATGCCTCCTGTAGACGACGGGGCCGGTCCCTCTCAACGGGCACCTTAGCCTTTTCTGCTTCTAGTTTTCCTCTTCTTTTTTGTAAACTAGGCTCGTGGAGCCTTTTTGTAAGAAGTTATGAGTACAACTTCCTTTTGATCCTAGTCACAACTTTGCTTTTTCTATCTCCTTACCTTGCAAGTGTTCTCTCCGAACCGGAATTCGTTGGTCGTTTAGAAGTGTTCGCAATTACCGCACAGGTTGTTATGAACTGCGAGTGTTCTAGCTTGGGGTGCTTGCGGAACATCTTCATACTACGAGATGTCGTTACATCCTTGTGAACTAAAGATATTGAGATAAGGATGTTTTGGACTTCGTCTCTAGCAGCCAAAGAACTGGTAGGAGAGAAGAGGATGCCGACAGAAGACTTTTATAAATAGTAGCTTCAGGTTGGATACATGCAAGTTCTGGTATGGCCCCGCCACTAGGAGTAGTTAGCTTATAAGAGCCTTTTCAAGAACCTGGGTGACCTGATAAGGTCCTTCCCATTTGGGGCAAGCTTACCGGCTGCTCTTCAGGGACCGATGCCGAGCAATGGCGAAGAAAAGTCCCCTCGAAGAGCGCCTTCCCGAACTCGAGAGTTGTAATATTGCGAAGTCGTTGTTGGTAGGAAACTAGTCTGATGTTGGCGTCACTCTGACATTCGCCAAGCATGTCTAGGTTTTCCCTGAGCATGTGATTATTTGCAGCCTCGTCGAAGTGAGTTGTCCGGATGGTGGGAGAGCCACTTCCAAGGTATAACGGCCTCGTGCCGTAGCCAAATGCAAAGGGTCTCCCCAGTGCTACTACCCGGCAGTTGTTCGGTGGCACCACAACACATTAGGGAGCTCATCAATCCACGATTTCGACCAACCGTTGGCCTGAGGATGTGCCACGGAGGGAAGTGGTTGTAGAGCCAAGTTCGGCGCACTTTTGCTTGAAGAGTGCTATCGAACTGCTTCCCGTTGTCAGAGGTAATCACCCTTGGTATGCCAAACCTGCAGAGGATATTCTTCCAGACGAACTCCACGCGCTTGTTCGGTGATTGTGGTAACGGGTTCTGCTTCGACCCACTTGGTGAAGTAGTCGATGGCATGAACAAAACATCGTCCGATCTGGACTCTAGGAAGGGACCCAGAATATCAATGCCCCACCTGCGAAAGGGCGAGGCTCTAACAGTGTACGAAGTTGCTCGTCCAGTTGCTTAATGAGCTGTCCGAATTTCTGGCATTCCGGGCACCTTCTGACAAAAGACATATAGTCCTTTTGCAGAGAGGGCCACCAGAATCCTGCTCGGATAAGGCTATGTGCCAGTGTTCTGCCCCCCAAGTGGCTTCCGCACAATCCCTCGTGAACCTCTTTGATAGCCGCAAGGGCCTCTTCAGGGCTGAGACACCGTAAGAGGGGTCTTGAAAGCGACCGTCGGTAGAGCTTGCCTTCAATGAGGGTGAAACTCTGAGAACGCAGTCTGATCTTCCAAGCTTCGCCCTGCTCAGGGGGAAGCTCGCCTCGAAGTAGATAGGCCAGGAGAGGGTCCGTCCAGTTCAGAGCTGGGGGGTCGGACCCAATGGTTGCTACATCCACTTCGGTGCTCGGTGCAGCAAACTCTTCAATGAATACGGAGTGAGAAGGGGCGATGTCACCTAAAGACGCCAGCTTGGCAAGTGCATCGGCTCGCGCATTTTGCTTCCGTGGAACGTGTATGACTTCGAAGTAGAGGAGGCCTTCTGCTCGGCTCTTGACTTGTTGAAGGTACTGGGCCATGAGTGGCTCCCTTGCTTCGAACTGTCCGTTCACCTGGCCGGCAACCAATTGGGAGTCGCTGAAGGCCCTGAGTCGAAGGGCTCCAAGGTGCCTCGCCATTCGGATTCTGGACAGCAACGCTTCGTATCGCCACATTATGGAGGTCGCAAAGTGAAACCGAAGGCATATTGGAACTCGAACCCTCTAGAGGTGAGGACCAGGCCAGCTCCGCTCCCTGTGACACACGAGGATCCATCGACGTAGAGCTCCCATAGTACATTCCGCGATGAAGTCCGCCAATGCTTGTGCTAATAGCCGTCCATGGACGGTAGCTGATGTCGAATCGCCTAGCTCGATGGCCCATTTAATGAGCTGGCCAAGGCCTCCAGCCGCTGTAGATAGACTTCAGCGGCTGGTCAGTGAGAACCCGTTATTGAGTGGGCCTAAAGTAGGGCCTGAGTTTCCGGGCAGCCGTGACCAGAGCAAGGGCGAGTTTTCCTGCTTGGGGTACCTTCTTTCAGCTTCTTGAAGGACCCTGCTGATGTAGTACCGGGACGCTGGGCCGCTGCCTCTTCTCTGATCAACACTGTGTTGATGGAGTGTTTCGGTAACTGAAAGATATAGAACAAGGTCTCTCTGAGCACAGGTTTCGAGAGAACAGGTGGTGCTGCGAGATAGGCCTTCAACTCCTCGCAGAGGCGACCTCGCAGTCCTCAGTCCACCGTACATGCCTCCCTTGCTGTGAAGAGCCTCTGGGTTGCTGATCGGGACATGAATGGTTGAGTGCAGCTAGTCGTCCAGTCAGAAGTTGGACGTCGCGTACCGTTTTAGGGCTGCTCATTTCAAGTATTTCTTGGATCTTCTCAGGGTTGGCCTCTATTCCTCTATTTGAACGAGGAAGCGAGGAATTCCCTGAGCGTACTCCAAACACACACTGGCTGGGTTGAGCTTCATGTTGTACCTTCGCAAAGTTGCGAAGGTCTCCTCGAGGTCAGAGATGTAGTCAATGCTCGGAAGCATTTTGACCAACATGTCATCGACGTAGACCTCCATATTGCGTCCAATTTGCTGCTCGAACATCTTATTGACCAATCGCTGGTATTTGCACCCGCATTTTTCAGACCAAAGGGCATCCTGGTGAAGCAGTATAACCCCAAGTCTGTGAAAAACGTGGTGGCATCCTGATCCGCAGACGTAGCGTCTACCAACTCATCGATGTGTGGTAGCGGAAGTGATCCTTGGGCGTCGCTTTGTTGAGGTCCTTGTAATCCACACATACGCGCCATTTACCGTGGCTTGCGTACGAGGACTACGTTGGAGATCCATCTTGGTATTGGGCTTCCCGGAGGAGCCCAACTGCTTGGCTTTTGACAACGTTGATCTTGGATCATGGTCGTACCGTTCTTGGTTGACGGTCGCCTCCTTTGTTGAACTGGTAGGACCCGGGGATCCAGGCGGAGGCGATGCACCATCACCTCTGGAGGGATGCCTGGCAGCTCATCATCGGACCACGCGAACACGTCCAGATTAGCTAGCAGGAAACTTCTATACCGCTGTTGTTCTGCTTCCGCTAGTAACGCGCCAATATAGGACATGTTCGGGGTCGTTATCCACTTGGACTGGAAGTAGGTCCTCGGCAGGAGTTCTATAGCTGGTGGAAGGCTGGTTGGCTGGTGGAGGAATAGGTGTTGGAGCCGCGAGTGGCTACTTGTCCCTTAGAGAAAGGACATAACACCGTCGAGACTCGCGCTGGCATCCGAGCACCTCGCCGACCCCACACGGGGTGGGGAACTTCATCTTCTGATGGAGGGACGAAGGCACCATCTTGATCCGCCCGATCAGACCTCTACCAAGGATCGCATTGTATCCAGGCATGTTCCTGATGACCAAGAAATCAACCACCTTGGTCACACACTTTGGAGCCATCCCGAGGGTGATCCGGAGGCGAACTCTACCCATATGTTTAACCGACACCCCCGACAAGCCGAACAGGGGCAATTCTACAGGGGTGAGCTGGTCGGTTTAAGCCCATATGGAGATAGCAATCGAAGCCAATATGTCAGGGGCACTTCCATTATCTACCAGAATCCTGAGCACATTACAATGATTGATGGTTGCCGAAATGACCAACGCATCAGTGTGCGGGGTAGTAACCCCTACAAGGGTCTTCATCTAAGAAGGTTATGACCCCCTCAGACTGTGCGTACGTGGGATTAGGGGGATAAGGATCCGCCGAGGTATCAGAGGGTTGTCCATGACATGCACTCGCCTTGCGTAATCGCATCGGCTCTGAGTGCTCTCTCCGCCTGCGCCGAATCCTCCTGCGATCACATTGATTTCGTTCCGTTGGGTGGGATTAGGGGGATAAGGAGCCGGCCGAGGTATCAGAGGTCTGTCCATGACATGCACTCGCCTTGCGTAATCGCATCGGCTCTGAGTGCTCTCTCCGCCTGCGCCGAATCCTCCTGCGATCACATTGATTTCGTTCCCGTTGGGCTCATTGTTGATCGGCTGCTCGGGGGTCCGCTCTCGGTGTCTGGGGCATTCTTCATTCCCGCGCACAAACCGTCCAAGGTAGCTGTGCTTAATGAGGGACTCGATTTCATCCTTGAGCTGGCAGCATTCAGAGGTCTCGTGGCCGTGGTCGTGGTGGAAGTGACAATACTTCTCCTGGTTGCACTGCCAGGGATCGGAGCGCATCCTTGGTGGCCACCGAACATATGGTTCATCCCTGATCTCTGCCAGGATCTGTTCGCGTACCACCGTCAGTGGTGTGTAGTCGGTGAAGGGCGTGGTCGGTGCGGTGAGTCGTCGTTGCGCCATCCTTTCTTCCGATCACGGTCAGAACCGTTGTCGAAAGGCCTCTTCTTGTCCGACGATTCTCCATGCTCCGCCCGGCTAGCAGCCAAACTCTCTTCGCACGCCGCATGGCGTTGTGCAGTGGAGAGGAGCTCAGCAAGAGTGGAAGGCTACTGCACTCCCAGCGTCCTCTGCAAGAAACCATCACGAGTACCCTGGATCAGGGCACTGGTGGCTAACAGGACATCGAGGCATGGGATGCGGAGCGCCTTAGTCTGGAACCTCTTGATGTAGTCCCAGAGTGCTTCTCCCTTCTTTTCCGAATAGCAAGAAGTTGCGATCTTCCCTGATCACTGAACATATGGTTCGTCCCTGATCACTGTCGGGGATCGGTGCGCGGTTGCGATCTTCCGCCCAGGAAGTTGTCCCAAAAGGACTTCTTCAACTGGTGGAAGGAAGAAATGGAACCTGCAGGGAGGGCTTCGAACCAAGCCCGAGCAGTTTCCTTCAAGGTGGCCGGAAAGGCCCGGCATTTGGCCACATCAGATGCTCCGTGGAACACCATATGCGACTCAAACCCATGGATATGATCCGCGGGGTTGGAAGTACTGTCGTACGGTGCGATGGTAGATAGAGGGAGCTTCGGAGAGACCCGAGCCTTCAGGATCTCCGCAATGAATGGGGAGCAGAAGTTCAGGTCCTCCTCGGCCGGAGCTTTTCCCTCAACATGCTGGACCATCGCGTCCACACGACGTTCCAGGTCGACGACGCAGCGCAAGCGCCTAGCCAACTCCTGTTCGGAGTGGGCCGAGTCCGCACGCCCAGACTTGTGGGAGTTGGCTCCCACGACCGAGCGCGGTGTTGGGGATCGGATAGGTGACTTTGGTAAATGAACTAAGAAATTGTATGAATAGCAGCGGAATTAAAATGAGTAAAACACACAATTCCTTCAGACTTAAGTGTGGTGTGTGAGAATAGTGAATAAGAACAGCAAACCACACAATAAACCACAGGCACTGAAGATTTTTAAGGTGGTGCGGAGAACACAACTTGTGTCTCCTAACGTCCACCTCCTCACAACAGGGGAACCACTAGCACAAGTGCAGTACAACTAGAGCACGACGACTCTAACCTCTTGAGTTCAACAACTCAAAGAACCCAGGAGATAGGCCACGCGACCTACTCAAAGAACACTTGTGAATTCAGTAAATTCACAAGCCCTTGAGCACCACGGCTCAAGCACTAGAGCACAACAGCTCAACCCAGAGCACTGGGGCTCTAAACAAAGTACAAAGTACTCAAGCCTCTAGACCACAATAGATCCAAGTTCTGCTAGACCAAGCACACTTAGAGAATAGATTCTCTAGCACGATCTATCTCAATACAATAGAAATGGTAGAGACAAATAGAATTGGGAGATCTGTGTAGAACACATACACAGATTCCCCAGAGAAAATAAACACTCTGACCAAATACAGACTTGGCTAGATCTCCTTCTAGATCAGCACTGCTGCAATCTCGAGCTCCTCTTCTTCTTCTCCTTCTTCTCCTTCTTCTTCCCTTGGTGGCGCTGCTCTGCTCCTCTAGATGCAAATGCCTCTTTCCCGCTCTTCCTCCCTTCTTCCAGAATACTCTTGGCTTGCTCTTGTGTGGGATGCTTTGGAGAACCAAAGAGATGGGTATTTATAGCCCCATATGTCTATAAAGAGCCTTAGGGTACGTGGGCACAAAAACCTAGGCAGATCCCCTTGAACCCCAAGCGGCCACGTGTCCAGATGAATTCACGATTTTGAGTTTTAGCTGGAGTGTGTCGACTTGTCCAAGGAGTGTGTCGACACACTGTCCCAAACTGGCAGAATTTGATCTCTAGGAAGGGTCACTAGTGTCGACACACACCTAGACTGTGTCAACACATTGTCCCAGTCTGGCAAACAGGTCCTCTGGGAACTAGATCTAGTGTCGACACCACTTGAGGCTGTGTCGACACACTATACAGACCTGTCAACTGGGTTCTCTGGGAGCTGGGTCTAGTGTCGACACCATATGAGGCTGTGTCGACACATGACCTTTCGTCATCATTTTGCTTAGGGTTTGAAACCCTGTGTCGACACCAGTAGTGGGTTGTGTCGACATACCATGACAAAATTTGTATACACCTGCAAATTTAATACATAAATCATTAGTACAAGATATTATCATTAAACATGAGATAGAAACATCAGAACATGTTGTTTAAGCATTATTGTGATATGTATAGAATGTATAAATGTTCAACATATCATCATCAAAATCATAATATGTCATCATCAAAATCAAAGTGAGTGATGTTCATTGGTTATCATTTAAATACAACTTTAGGAAATTCCAAAACATACTCAACCCAACACGCGACAAGCGCAAGATCGCCGCAGAATGACGGGACGAAGGCCACGGCGCTCCGGTGCTCGTTCACCAGATGGAGCGTGGCACGACCTCCGCGGCGAGTCAGCGTGCTACTCTTGAATTGACCCTACCGGGGCAGGAGGTGCGCGTGATCTCCAGTGAGACGATTTTGCCTGGCGCTCCTGCGAAATAGAGGCTGTCGGAGCCGGCTGCCCGGACAGTTGGGCCTGGAGGCCCAGGCAGATGCCTGTCAGCTGCTGCATCTGTCCTTGGAATTCGGCCATCTCCAAGGCGGTTGCAGGCACGACGGCGGAGGGCGCAGGGATGCCGCCGGTCGCAGCAGCAGGAGCTACAGCGACGTCGACGGGGGGAGCACGTTGACGGGAGTCCGCCTGCGACTGGCGGAACCTCGTCATACAGCTCCCTACGTCTTGTGGTACGGGATCGTCCGCGAGCCATGGCTATTGTTCCTTCCCACAGACGACGCCAAAAGTGGGAGGTGATTTCCTGCTTGGGCGAAGCCAAGCTGGCCTACACTTGGAAGAAGGGAAGAAGGACGCCGGTAGCGGACGAACGCCTGCAAACCCAGAAGTGGATAAGGGGGCTCGAGGAGAACCCTCCGATGCCTAAGTTAGCGATGGATTCAAAGGCTTGGAAGAGGAAGTTTAGTATGCGCAAGAGAGGTGTGCCTTGGCTTACGTACCTCTGCATGGAGGCTTACCGGAGCCTTTTATAGGTAGAAGTGCTGAGGGAGAGGGACGGAACGTCCCTGATTAATGCCGCAAAGGGCGCGCCTGTTAGCATCCTCAACGGGGGGTTACGCGTTGAGGCGCCCGTTGAGGAGCTCGGCAGTTAATACACCACGAGATCGTGGGGGGCGTGTGGTGTAGCCGTTATAACTTCCGCAAGGGGATGAAGGGCCGCTCGGATTCTCTGCCGAACAGGCTATAAGGTATCCGGAGGTGGCTCTTGTGTCCCGCTAGTACCCGAATGCAGGGACCGGCCTCGGGACCTTGAAGCTGTTCTTGAAAAGACGTGGCGCCTTGCGGGAGGGCCACGTTTACCTGCTGAATTGGGCTGGGCCATGATGGGCCTAACACACGATAGTGGCTAGAAATAGCCACCACACCTAGCTAGTGTTTTATCTTATTTTCTGTGGTGAGAAATGTACTGCATTGCCATAAAAGATGGAAACATGAACAACATCAGGGTATCTGTAATCATGCACTATTCTCACAAGCTACGTGTAACGTCGCGCATTTTCCGGATCCCCGTGGATCCAGGTTTAGCGGGTTTGGTGGCCAATGTGAGGCCCATTAGTGTTGTGTGTTTCTTATAGATCCTTACCGGGTTTGGTTATGGGTCTGTGTTGGTTCAGTACGCTGGACATCAACAGTGTGTTGCATCCAGGTGGGTGACGTCGACTTTGTGTTGGCGGCCATGGTGTGCCGTTAACATGGTTTTAGCGTCCATCGATGTAGACGTCCATTGCTTGAACTTGGTGTCGAGAGATGTAGACGTCTGTGGGGTGGCGGTTTGGTTAGCGGCATATGTGTTGACGTTAACCTGACGCACCTGTGTTTTTATGGCAGACCCGAGCCCTGTTCTTTCCCCTCTCTCTCCCTTCCTCTTCCCCCACCTTCACCCTTGAGCTTCTTCACGAGTTCTGACGGTCGACGGGAGCTCGTGGGAAGGCTGTGGTAAGTGTGGTAGCTGCAGATCGGGCGGGGAATGGCAGATTGGAGCGCGGTGTTCGTGGGGCGTTTCTCGGGTTTCGGCGTGATTCAAGGTTCTCCGGGAGTTTAATTGCGTTGCTGAGGTAGGGGTCGAGCCCTGTTAGCTTGTTAGAAACATTAAAACACGACTTAACCACTTGAATCAGCATGATAATGCATGTTCGGATTAAGTTGCACCATGAAGGGATAAAGGGTGGTTTGAGTAATTTAATGTATGAAGCATGCTGTGTTGGGTTGTCTTGGGTTCATGCATGTTTAAAGAACCGTTTCAGTACATTTTCTTGTAGTTTTAATGGATGGAAAACCTGTAGATCCGGATTAGGGTTTCTGCAGGGTTTAAGGCCGGAGAACTTGGCGTCAAGATCGCTTGTCGCCAAGCTCATCAGCCGAGATATAAACGGCTAGATCGCTTGCCGTCTACTTCCTATAAGAGGCAGTCGATGTTGCCGCCAACTTGTGCATGTATTCATGCAGTGTGGTTTACGTAGCTTTTCTGGTTATGAATATTGTGTGTGTGTGTGTGCATGGCGATGACCGTGTGAGCCAGTGCACTTGATATGCTCTTGGAGCATATTGCCCATGTAATGGTCATGTTTTACGTGAATGATGTGTGATGTACGTAATTGCTTTACGTAGTATGTGTGGTGCGTTGGCACCCGTGGCACTCTTGGAGTGCGTTGTCCATGTGTTGGACATGTGGTTTACGTGGAAGACGTGTGGTACACCATCCAGGGTGTAATATACACATGTTGTCTACGTGGTTTGAGTGTGTGTTTACTACACACTTTGTTGTAATGTAATTCTTATGATTTGTCGTAATAACTGGGCAGTGAGGTTCCTGTGCGAGCCTAGCCATGACCTTGTGGTGTTTGGGCGGTGAAGGTCCATACCGACCTAGCCCTGGTCCGTTGTTGTCTTTCGAATAATATTATATGGATTTATGTATTAAGTGGTGTGTGTTGCCACGGAGGTCACCTCATGACCAATGATAGGCAAGTTTGTGGTTCAGGTATGTGTTGGTGTGGGATAGCTTTGGAGTCATATGATGACCGATGTTAAGCTAATCCTAACACTTGTATATCATAAATTATAAGTAAAGGCTATATGTGTAAGTATCGTGGTTTGTGCTAGCCGAGTGTGGTGGTCCGGCGCCTATTCCGGAATGCCTCTCTAGTCGGGTACCCCAGGTTCTTTGTGAGCCAGACACGTGTGTTTATTGTGCTCGGGGTTTTGTCCCGGTACTGGTGTTGTACCGTCGAGGTCTGTGTCGTCTTCCTGAACACCCTCACTCCTGAGTTTGAGTTGTACGTCCGGCTGAGGGAAAGACGGCAGTGGGGCAACGACTTCCCAGAGTTTGTTCTTGTGTCGCTTGTAGCGCGCTCGTAGTTGGGGGTACGGACACCAG
This sequence comes from Colocasia esculenta, assembly GCA_014218235.1. Classification (NCBI taxonomy): domain Eukaryota; kingdom Viridiplantae; phylum Streptophyta; class Magnoliopsida; order Alismatales; family Araceae; genus Colocasia; species Colocasia esculenta. The sequence continues at coordinate 114,155,660 of CM024753.1, read as the reverse complement.
TAGTCGACACTGGTCCCCAGCTAGTCCTGTTTTCCAGTGCCTCATTTTAGGGTGCTCCGGCCAGAGACCCTAGAGGTGCCAGGCATGGGCCTGCAGCTGTGTGTCTGCAGGTGTGGTGTTGGATGGTCTCCACAGTTGTTTGACTTCTTCCTTGTGGAGCGGCAGTTGGACCTTTCGTCCATGACTGCGAGGCTGAGAGGTTGTTCTTGTGTTGTGTTGTCCGGGTTGGATATTGGCCTGATCAGCCAGTAGTCCGTTCTCGTGTGGTGGCATCGTTCCCTTCCGACTCGTGCTTTGCTACTTGTCGTACGTGGTTCGTGTGTTTGTGACTCGTGGTCGAGGTTTGACCAGTTCGAGGTGTGCCCTGGTGTTGGCACAATTGTGGTTGAGTTGTAGTTTATGTGATTTGCCGGTTGAGATTTTACTTGTAATATTCTGCTTAAATAAAGGTATAATATAATTGTGGTTCAGTATGGTGTCTAACATCTGCTTGTACCCTTTGTTCGGATATTTGTGTTGTGGTACCTCAGAGTAGCAGGTACTTGTACCCTTCATGGGTTATTTTATAGTTTTGTGATGGTACATTGTGTACCAACCTTTTCAGGCTCTCGAGTGTTGTGGAGGTCTTGTGGTTTGACCTGTCACTTATTGTAACCTAACTGTTTTAAGTAGATCTTTGTTTATATTTTATTGTGGATTAGTTTGTGGTTATTAATCATGTTACCTTTGTGGGTAATTTGCCGATGAGGCTTGTGGCTTGGGCATATTGTGGTTTAGTAGAACCATGCTCCGTGGAGGCCGTGAGAGACCTTCCACTTGTTGAGTTTTACTCTTCTTGAGTATGATTCCAATTATAGTTTTAGTGTGTTATGGATTGGCTTCGTGGTAGCCAGTTCCGTTACCTTGTATGTAGTATCCGATGTAGTGTGATTTGGAGTATAAAGGACCAGCTCTTTGTTAGCAGTCCTGTTACTTAAGTGTTCGAGATTTGTTTGAGAAGCTTGTAGCCTGGGCAGTGACCTGCCTGTGTGGCTTATAGTTTAGGCAACTAGTTGTTGTTGCAGTGTGCCAGTGAGACTGTGGTTTAGGCACTTTAGTAGTTGGGTTAACTAATGATTTTATGTTAGTCCTGTAGCCCTACTTTCCTTTTAAGGACTTTGTATTTATTATCATGAGTATGTTTAATTGTTTGTTATTGTCATGATGTGAGCATGAAATGGTTTGGCCATTGATGTTGCTAGTGAGACCCATTGGGGTTGAGGTGTTTGTGGTTACGGTGTTGTTTTGGGTAGCCCCTACTGAGCCAGTGACTTGTTGAGGCTCACTCCACTACAGTTCTTTTCAGAGCTTGCCGTGTGTTTGGCTTGCAGCGGCGTTGTGTTTGACTTGTACCACCAGCAGTTGTTTAGTAGTTAGTGTTGTGTGAGCTTGTGCTCCCTCGGGGTATGCCCCAGGTAGTTGTACTCTTTTAATTGGACATGTATTAATGTAATGGGGCAGTTGTACAAATCAGTGAACAGATATGAGCACATGTACTTTCTTGTGTCTTATATTCTTGTGGTTTGTCTTTTATACTCTTACTGGACTCGTGTGTGAGATATCCCTTGCGAGACTTCGGTCCGTTCGCGGGAGGCGGATCTGGATATGGAGCCTTAATGGGCATAAATACCCCGGTCCGTCACAGTTGGTATCAGAGCAATGTCCAGTTAGAATATGAAAAGACATTGAAAGTACAATGTCCCAATACATGGATTAATGTTCACTGCTGGTAGTAAGTCTGCGGCTTTGTGTGATATAAAGTAGTTTTTACGTGAGCTTTTGGCACGTAAACCGTGTGTTTCTGTTTGTTAGATTGGCAGTTGTGAGCAGCTGTTGTGCCACAACGTGGATAGTGGCATAAGTTGTGTGGTTGCATCCTGGCACTAGTGCAGTTAAAGCAGTTAAAGTATAGAGTATTTCTGTGATAGATCAGTTTGGTTGTTAAAGATTTGCAGTTAAAGGAATTGAAGAGATTAACAAGTTTGGATATGGAATTCAGTAAGTAAGTTATAATGAGATAGAAAGTTGGCAGAGACAGGTGTATGGTAACAAGGTGATAAGGAACAGGTCAGTGTGTGTGTGATAAGTTGCAGTTGAGAATCTCAGCAAATGTATTGTGGCATTAGAGATTTGAGTCAGAGGATATTAAGAAACAGTGTGTATGGAAATGTGATTAGAGTTATGAAGAGTTTGATATGATCAAGAAAGGCAGACTAGCTTTAAAAGAAGTGTCAGTACATAAAAGAGCAGTGATTTATGGCAGATAGATTAAATATGCCTGAGATCAGAAATCTGAGAAAAGTGTTGTTATGAATAATGATGATAGCAGGAAGTGTGATATGAAGATTTGTATAAATAAGTATAGAAATGATCAGTTGAATAAAGAAAGAGAGAAAAGAAGGATTAATGTGTAATAAGAATTTGTGAAAATTGCACAAGAAGAATATTTAGTTGATGATTGGCAGTTTAGATAAAGAAAAGATATGGATTAGAGAAAGGAAGAATTTAGCAAATGATGAAGTGAATAAGATCAGATGAGTCAGGAAATGTCAGTTAGAGTTTGCACATTGGTGCAAAGAAATGATTCAATTGAGCAGAAAGGAATTGTTATTAAGATATTCCAGAGTTTCATGCAGGAGCAGAAATAGACTAATTAAAGAATATTTAGAAAGGTTATGTAACAAAATTTTGAGATTAGCCAGAAAATGTCAGTAAAGTAAGAAAGGTTTATGAAGAGCACAGCATGTCAATAGTGGTTTGGCAGATCAGAAATTGCAGTAATTTCTTCAGCATGAATTAACTGAATGAGATAATTTGAGAAGCAGTTGAAGCCAGAAGAAAGTAATTGAAAGTAATAATATGAGCAGAAATTGTAGAATATTTTGCAAAAATGTTCAGTGTGATCAGAGTAGCGCAGTGGAAGCGGAAGCAAAGAAAGATTTAATATTCAGAGATTGTTCAAGTTTACTTGAATAAGGAGAAAATGTAAAGTTTTGCGCAGCCAAATAAAGGAACAGAGTTTATTATGGTCTTTGATCAGAGATTGACTTAAAGCGGTATGAGCAGAATAATATGAAAGGGGAGGAAATTCAAAGATGGTGATTGGTTTTCTTTGAAGAGGTGTCAGTTGTGAATGTAAATGCAGATGAGGCAGGATAATAGTTGGCAGTGATAAATAGAAAAAGGAAATGGCACCGGAAAGTTTAATAATTTGGAAAGATTATGGCATGAAAGAATATTACAGTGTAAGATATTTGAGAAAGATAAAGCGGTTTCGAAAGAAATGTTGCAAACACAGCTGGGAAATTGTGGAAGTAGGTTCAGTCCAAGGAGATAAAGCACCATTGGCAAGGTAGGATCGCCTACGGTTGAAAGCTAAAGAAAGGCAATGGAATCGAAAGAACAGAGTAATTGTGAGATGAATTGAAAGACTGAAGCAGAGAAAGAGTATCCTACTTGTTCTGTGTTCGGCTTTATTTGTTTTTAGGTGATAATTTGGTTTATTATGATTTGTTTTATATGTCGAGGACGACATTTGTTTTTAGGTGACAATAATGTAACGTCGCGCGTTTTCCGAATCCCCGTGGATCCAGGTTTAGCGGGTTTGGTGGCCAATGTGAGGCCCATTAGTGTTGTGTGTTTCTTATTAGATCCTTACCGGGTTTGGTTATGGGTCTGTGTTGGTGTTCAGTACGCTGGACATGAACAGTGTGTTGGCGTCCAGGTGGGTGACGTCGACTTTGTGTTGGCGGCCATGGTGTGCCGTTAACATGGTTTTAGCGTCCATCGATGTAGACGTCCATTGCTTGAACTTGGCGTCGAGAGATGTGGACGTCTGTGGGGTGGCGGTTTGGTTAGCGGCATATGTGTTGACGTTACCCTGATGCACCTGTGTTTTTATGGCAGACCTGAGCCCTGTTCTTTCCCCTCTCCCTCCCTTCCTCTTCCCCCACCTTCACCATTGAGCTTCTTCGCAAGTTCTGACGGTCGGCGGGAGCTCGTGGGAAGGCTGTGGTAAGCGTGGTAGCTGCAGATCGGGCGGGGAATGGCGGATTGGAGCGCGGTGTTCGTGGGGCGTTTCTCTCGGCGTGATTCAAGGTTCTCGGCGTGATTCAAGGTTCTCAGGGAGTTTAATTGCGTTTCTGAGGTAGGGGTCGAGCCCTGTTAGCTTGTTAGAAACATTAAAACACGACTTAACCACTTGAATCAGCATGATAATGCATTTTCGGATTAAGTTGCACCATGAAGGGATAATGGGTGGTTTGAGTAATTTAATGTATGAAGCATGCTGTGTTGGGTTGTCTTGGGTTCATGCATGTTTAAAGAACCGTTTCAGTACATTTTCTTGTAGTTTTAACGGATGGAAAACCTATAGAGCCGGATTAGGGTTTCTGCAGGGTTTAAGGCCGGAGAACATGGCGTCAAGATCGCTTGTCGCCAAGCTCATCAGCCGAGATATAAACGGCTAGATCGCTTGCCGTCTACTTTCTATAAGCAACAGTCGATGTTGCCGCCAACTTGTGCATGTATTCATGCAGTGTGGTTTACGTAGCTTTTCTGGTTATGAATATTGTGTGTGTGTGTGTGTGCATGGCGATGACTGGTGTGAGCCAGTGCACTTGATATGCTCTTGGAGCATATTGCTCATGTAATGGGCATGTTTTACGTGAATGATGTGTGATGTACGTAATTGCATTACGTAGTATGTGTGGTGCGTTGGCACCCGTGGCACTCTTGGAGTGCGTTGTCCATGTGTTGGACATGTGGTTTACATGGAAGACGTGTGGTACACCATCCAGGGTGTAATATACACGTGTTGTCTACGTGGTTTGAGTGTGTGTTTACTACACACTTTGTTGTAATGTAATTCTTATGATTTGTCGTAATAACTGGGCAGTGAGGTTCCTGTGTGAGCCTAGCCATGACCTTGTGGTGTTTGGGCAGTGAAGGTCCATACCGACCTAGCCCTGGTCCGTTGTTGTCTTTCGAATAATATTATATGGATTTATGTATTAAGTGGTGTGTGTTGCCACGGAGGTCACCTCATGACCAATGATAGGCAAGTTTGTGGTTCAGGTATGTGTTGGTGTGAGATAGCTTTGGAGTCATATGATGACCGATGTTAAGCTCATCCTAACACTAGTATATCGTAAATTATAAGTAAAGGCTATATGTGTAAGTATCGTGGTTTGTGCTAGCCGAGTGTGTTGGTCCGGCGCCTATTCCGGAATGCCTCTCTAGTCGGGTACCCCAGGTTCTTTGTGAGCCAGGCACGTGTGTTTGTTGTGCTCGGGGTTATGTCCCGGTACTGGTGTTGTACCGTCGAGGTCTGTGTCGTCTTCCTAGACACCCTCACTCCTGAGTTTGAGTTGTACGTCCGGCTGAGGGAAAGACGGCAGTGGGGCAGCGACTTCCCAGAGTTTGTTCTTGTGTCGCTTGTAGCGCGCTCGTAGTTGGGGGTACGGACACCAGTAGTCGACACTGGTCCCCAGCTAGTCCTGTTTTCCAGTGCCTCACTTTAGGGTGCTCCGGCCAGAGACCCTAGAGGTGCCAAGCATGGGCCTGCAGCTGTGTGTCTGTAGGTGTGGTGTTGGTTGGTCTCCACAGTTGTTTGACTTCTTCCTTGTGGAGCGGCAGTTGGACCTTTCGTCCGTGACTGCGAGGCTGAGAGGTTGTTCTTGTGTTGTGTTGTCCGGGTTGGATATTGGCCTGATCAGCCAGTAGTCCGTTCTCGTGTGGTGGCGTCGTTCCCTTCCGACTCGTGCTTTGCTACTTGTCGTATGTGGTTCGTGTGTTTGTGACTCGTGGTCGAGGTTTGACCAGTTCGAGGTGTGCCCTGGTGTTGGCACAATTGTGGTTGAGTTGTAGTTTATGTGATTTGCCGGTTGAGATTTTACTTGTAATATTCTGCTTAAATAAAGGTATAATATAATTGTGGTTCAGTGTGGTGTCTACCATCTGCTTGTACCCTTTGTTCGGATATTTGTGTTGTGGTACCTCAGAGTAGCAGGTACTTGTACCCTTCATGGGTTATTTTATAGTTTTGTGATGGTACATTGTGTACCAACCTTTTTAGGCTCTCGAGTGTTGTGGAGGTCTTATGGTTTGACCTGCCACTTGTTGTAACCTAACTGTTTTATGTATCTTTGTTTATATTTTATTGTGGATTAGTTTGTGGTTATTAATCATGTTACCTTTGTGGGTAATTTGCCGATGAGGCTTGTGGCTTAGGCATATTGTGGTTTAGTAGAACCATGCTCCGTGGAAGCCGTGAGAGACCTTCCACTTGTTGAGTTTTACTCTTCTTGGGTATGATTCCAATTATAGTTTTAGTGTGTTATGGATTGGCTTCGTGGTAGCCAGTTCCATTACCTTGTATGTAGTATCCGATGTAGTGTGATTTGGAGTATAAAGGACCAGCTCTTTGTTAGCAGTCCTGTTACTTAAGTGTTCGAGATTTGTTTGAGAAGCTTGTAGCCTGGGCAGTGACCTGCCTGTGTGGCTTATAGTTTAGGCAACTAGTTGTTGTAGCAGTGTGCCAGTGAGACTGTGGTTTAGGCACTTTAGTAGTTGGGTTAACTAATGATTTTATGTTAATCCTGTAGCCCTACTTTCCTTCTGAGGACTTTGTATTTATTATCATGAGTATGTTTAATTGTTATTTATTGTCATGATGTGAGCATGAAATGGTTTGGCCATTGATGTTGCCAGTGAGACCCGTTGGGGTTGAGGTGTTTGTGGTTACGATGTTGTTTTGGGTAGCCCCTACTGAGCCAGTGACTTGTTGAGGCTCACTCCCCTACAGTTCTTTTCAGGGCTTGCCGTGTGTTTGGCTTGCAGCGGCGTTGTGTCAGACTTGTACCACCTGCAGTTGTTTAGTAGTTAGTGTTGTGTGAGCTTGTGCTCCCTCGGGGTATGCCCCAGGTAGTTGTATTCTTTTAATTGGACATGTATTAATGTAATGGGGCAGTTGTACAAATCAATGAATAGATATGAGCACATGTACTTTCTTGTGTCTTATATTCTTGTGGTTTGTCTTTTATACTCTTACTGGACTCATGTGTGAGATATCCCTTGCGAGACTTCGGTCCGTTCGCGGGAGGCGGATCTGGATATGGAGCCTTAATGGGCATAAATACCCCGGTCCGTCACACTACGTCCTAAAGGTTATAGTAGGGTTTTGGAGAAAAATAAATGTACAGAAGGCAAATGGCGTTTAGTTCAAACAGGGAATTTAAATATATATGAATTTTGTCTACTTAGGAGAACCATTGGCTAAAGAAGGCGTCGTCAATTGAAGGAAGGAAGGGAAAGATGCTGCTCTGCTCTGCGCCGATGAGAAAAGGAACAGAATAGACAGAAAAGGTTGCAACACCAAAAACGGGAAAAAAAAAACTACATATAAAGAAATACACAAATACACATACTCACCCCAAGACTCGTCTGAACCAAGAAGGGGAGGGGCTCCCTACAAATAGATCGACGTCAGTGAGAGTGAAGAACTTCTTACCAACGGCGGTAGAATCCACCGGCGTCTTCAATGGCGGCGGCAGCAAGAAACAATGGCAGTACAAGCTCCCCACAGTGGAGGCAGAGCGATGCGACGGCGGCGGCGGCTGCGATAGCATCCTCCGTAGATCTTCTAAGAGAGAGCAAGACGTTGACACCATAGGAGTGTCGGGTACGAGAGAAAACGGGGGGAAGTGAGGGCATCAACGACTGAATAGTAACTAATAAAATCAGTCACTAATGGATCGCATATCTGCGATTAATTAGCGATCACATTATATTCAATCGATGATAATTAATGATCGAAATTAATTCAATTGCTAATTGATCGAAGTTATACGACCGATTATCTTAGTCATAATTTGGTCCCTATTTAGAACGATCAATTTTATCGATCGCAAAAGCTATGGCCGTTTTTCCTTATAGGGAAGTGCCGAGTAAAGACGATCCATACGAATGAGTGCACTACGACACAGATAAAAATATAAATTCGAGAACATCGCTTCAAATGTTACAAAACAGCATTCAACAATTCCCCACGGGACGGGTCTCCAACGCCGTCGTCGGCGCTGCGCTGTTACCTTGCGACCAACCAACAGCAGCTCGTCTGCGGCGACGCGCCATCTTTAAAAAATTAAACTCTTCTCCTTGCTGTCACAACTCAGAACAGCGAAGCAGCGGCGGTCGAGAAGAGGAGGAGCCAGCAGCTATAGAACGGAGCATGTATAGGCATCATATTAGCAGAGCAGAGGAATTTGGCTTTATTAGCAACTCATTACCTGTGTCCCGTTCACATTTGCATGTATATATTAAGTTTTCTATGATAATAAATCGAGCAATTTTGAACTACTCAAGCATGCATATGCCAAACTTGAAAGGGGACACTCGAACTGAAGCACCCAAAGGCATCATTAATATATATATATGCTGCTTCTGGATTACAAAGCGCCACCGACATCAATTTTTACGCAGTCATGGCGAAGGGATCAGTTGCCAAATTAGCCAACGCCGACACGGTAAGTCTGATGTTGTGTCGCCTCAGACCCTACTGCCATAACTTTCACGGTGTAGGTGATATACTTTCAGATCAGTGCTCTTCGTTTTGATGTCTGCTTTCTGCCATAATTATTTGAGCGAGATTTAGTGACTCAATGGAGTTTCTCCCCGTTGCTGTCATTCGCACACTTACCATGCACCCGAAAACACAGGTCGCAGACATGGGCTTGTGCCACGTGGGATGCTCTGTCGTTTATGGACAGAGATAGCATGTCTCTCAGAATTCGTGGATGCTCGGGGTTTCAGCGGTGGCGAGAACCGCATTCAAGAATCCATCACGGTGCTGGCTCACACATCAGAAGAGGTGCAGGGGATCGACAAGGACGAGGGGTCCCAAGAGAGAGAAAAGGTCGCGGGCATCTACGAGCTTCGGTGGACACGCTGGATGTCAGCAGCAACGACAGGAGGTAATTAAGAGTTGGAAGTAGAGAGAGCTTACGAGGCCAATACGAAAGCAGGTGCAAGATGCCAATTAAATCCACTTCAAAGAGTAGCTCGGTGGTGGCTAGTGAGAGTTCTGGCCCAGACCACTTGTATCTGTTTTCATCTATCTTGTAATATTTGGCATTTTATGTACTTAAAATGTCGAGCCACGGAGGAAAACATATTTGTAATTATGCAAGACTATAATGAGTTGTTGTAGGAACACTTACTTCCATATCCAAGACTGAAAATAAGCGTCTTGGATGAGATTGGTCCACGTGGGTACATCCCTATTAACTATCTCTCCTCGTTTCTGTGTATTTTTTCTATCTTTAATGTAAAAATATATTTATCATTCTTTAAGTTGCAATTTGTTATAGGTGATGATACAGGGTGACCCCCGAGGCCTCGTGCTCGGCTCTAAGACCGGTGCACATGGTGATCCCCGAGCTCCTGCACTCGGCCCCGAGTCCCCCCTTCAATCCGAAGGAGAATATGGAGGAACTCAATTCCCTCTCAGGGCAGCTCTGTGCCGTAAGCTCGCTCGAATATTCAAGCACTCGGTCCCGAGTCCGATGAGCAAACACATTGCGACGGCTGTCTCCTGTTAATTCGGAAGGCTTTAGGGGAAAGTTCGGATCATTAGAATATCTCAAGAATCGCGAAGTGTGAGCATCAAGCAACTGCAAGTAACTAACCAAGGAAAGAGCCAGTCAAGGCCCCCTAAGAATCCGGCGTCGTGGAGAGAGCGGGGCGAGGACCGAGATTCTCGGGTCCAAATCGGAATCCACGATGATCGTGGACCGATATCTAGGCGATACGTGCAGATCGTGTCCAGCCAAGTTGTTTGGTAGGAACACTATATAAGAGGGGAGCCTCTGCCGTGGGAAAGGTATGCGATCTTCTTCCATCCTAAACTCTCTTCCTAGCTCAGTCCCTCACTAACTTGATCGTCGGAGTGTTTCCCCACCGAGACGACTCGGTGGTCTTGCAGGAAGACGTCGGCTTCGCGCGAGCAGCAGTCTCGTCCCGGGAGTCTTTCGGCTAAGGCCGATCCCGTTACTCCAGCAGTAACATTTTGGTGCCGTCTGTGGGAACTCCGTAACAAAAAAGCAAGCTCTAATGGCTCCTAAAGGCAAGACAACAACTCGCGCGTCCGACGACGAAGTACCACTTGCCGTCATCGAGGAGGGACCCGCCGGAGGGGGATCCGGCACCAGAGAGCAAGGCTCAAACACATCCTCCCGACTCCACCGCGTCGAAAACCTCGTGGCTGGGCTCCATGAGATCCTAGCGTGCATGGAACAGAAGCAACAACTAATGACGGCTCAAGCGGAAGCCGCCAACCGCCGACGATCCCCGCCTCTAATGGTCGTGGCGACAACGGCGTCGTCGGAACACAGTCGGCTCCTCCGGAAGTTTCAACAAGTCTGGCGGATGGCCGGGCTGCTCCCGCCCCTTCGGTTCAACCGCCGCCGCCCCCCTCCAGTGGCGGCGCAAGGCGTCGCTGCCTCAGCATTGGAGCAGGGGGCCCCTCGGGCGACAGACGCAGATCACTACACTGCCGAGTCGACTCCAGTCCCCTTCGACGCCCCACTACCGGAGCCCCAGTGGAAGAGCGATCTCCAGGAAATGAACCGGAAGATCGAAGCATTGTAGCGAGGAACTCGGGCGCCCTTTGTGGCGACCCTGCTAACCACATCGCCTTTCTCTGAAGAAATCATCTCGGCTCCGGTCCCCGCGAAGATGCAGCTCCCAAAATTCAGGCGATATAACAGAACCACTAACCCCGTTCATCACCTTGACAATTTTTTAGGGACAAGCCGAGATGGTCAGCCTCACCGACGCCCTGCGGTGTCGGGCGTTCATGTCAACTCTGGATGACGCCACGCTACAATGGTTCAAGGCTCTCCCGCCGAGGTCTGTTAGCTCCTTCCCCTAGTTCGCGCAGCAGTTCTTGGACCATTTCTACAACACGGTTCAGCACTCCCTCTGCACGGATGATCTGTGGCTCATGACACAGAAGGACGGCGAGCTCTTCCGAGATTACGCCAAGAAGTTCTAGCTTGAAGTCATGAAAGTCGTTGACCTCGACTTGCGGACGGCGGTCAACATCCTCACCCGATTGTGCTCCAACGCTCTCTTCATGGCATCCATTACCAAAAAGCCGCCTGTGAGTCTCTCTGACCTTCTATCTCGTATGCAAAAGTACGTGAGGTTGGAGTCTACTCTCGGCGCCGCAAGCAAACTAAGCCGTCCTGCCGAGGTCGGGGAACCAAGCAAAGCACCAGAAAGCAAGAGGGCGAAGAAGGAAGACAGCTCGGCTCGTGTAGATCGGTGGTCGGACTCGAACCGTCGATCCAGCGACCGCCACTCAGACGAGCACCACCGATTGCGCGATTTGCCACGTTTCGGCCGACTTCCCTCCGAGATATTGCCTGTGATCAAGAAGCTACCCGAATTCCGACGGCCCAAGCCGTTGGCTAAACCACCTTCGGGGCGCGGCGCCGACCTTTACTACGAATACCACAAAGGCTTCGGCCGTACTACCGACCAGTGCCGCAGTCTGAAGCTGGAAATCGCTGAGATGTTGCGCCGAGGCCTCATCGGTAGAGACGTCGTGGATGGCTGCCGAAAAGAACAAACACCAGAAAGGGAACGCGGTCCCCGTGGAGAGAAAGGGGCGGTCCTCGTCCTTGCCGGAGGTGCGGCGGGTGGAGGCGACAGCACAAGGAAGCGGAAGGCGTACGCCTCGGCCGCTGGATCGACTTCAGGGAGCTCGGGCCCAAAGTCGAACCTGGTGATCACATTCTCTGAGGACGACTCCTTCGGCCTCAGTTTCCCCCATGACGATGCGCTCGTCGTCAGCGCCGACATCGACGGATACAACGTCCACCGAATCCTCGTGGATGGCGGAGCGGCCCCAGACGTCCTCTTCTACGACTATTTCATGAAGATGACAAATCTGAGCACCGAGCTGAAGCCCGTGACAACCCCGCTATTCGGCTTCAGCGGATCCCCGATCAACGCTGAAGGCTCAATCAAGCTGAAAGTCACACTCGGGTCTAGTCCATGCTCTGTAACCGTTGAGGTCGACTTCCTGGTTGTCAAAGTGAAGTCGGCCTACAATGCCATCTTTGGCCGGGGGATTTTAGGGAAGTTGGGAGGGGTTCCATCCACTTATCATCAAAAACTGAAGTTCCCAACACCATGTGGAATAGGGGAGGTCTCGGGGGACCAAACTGAAGCCCGCAGGTGCTATGTAAACTCCATTAAAGCAAAGGAACCCTCTATTCCTGAGTACAGGCCTGAGTATGACATTGATGGTGAGAGGCATGAGCCTGTCGAGCAGACAAAGCACATCGAAATAGCCAACGGGAGACCCCTGGAAATCGGCACCGAACTCCATGAGCTGGAGGCGGAGCTGGTCCGTTATCTCACAGAGAGCGGCGACGTCTTTGCATGGGCCGAAAGTGATCTCCCAGGGATCGACCCCGAGGTGATTCAACATCACCTAAAGGTGGATCCCAGAGCTCGACCCATGCGCCAGAAGAAGCGTCCCCCCTCAGCAGATCGTCAGGGGGCCGTAGACGAGAACCTGACGAAGTACCTTCGAGCGGGCACCGTCCGGGACGCGTTCTATCTCGAGTGGGTAGCAAACGTAGTCCTCGTCAGGAAGGCCAATGGGAAGTGGCGCATGTGCATAGACTTCACCAACCTCAACAAAGCCTGCCCAAAGGACAACTTCCCTCTTCCCCGCATAGATCAACTCGTTGACTCAATGGCAGGGCATGAGCTTCTCAGTTTCCTCGATGCCTACTCGGGATATCACCAGATCAGGATGGCTCCCGAAGACGAGGAGAAGACTTCCTTCACCACCGAGAAAGGTTTGTATTGCTTCACCAGAATGCCATTCGGGTTGAAGAATGCAGGCGCTACGTATCAAAGGCTCGTCAACATGATGTTCGAAAAACAAATCGGGAGGACCATGGAGATCTACATCGACGACATGCTGGTGAAGAGCCGGAAGATCGAGGATCACGTTCGAGATTTGGCTGAGACATTCGACATCCTCCGTCAATACGGGATGAAGCTCAACCCCGAGAAATGCGTCTTCGACGTTCGTGCGGGGAAGTTCCTGGGCTACCTCGTCTCAAGCCGAAGCATCGACGTCAACCCTGATAAGGTGCAAGCCATCCTCGACATGACGGCCCCGAGGACCATCAAAGAGGTACAAAGGCTTAACGGCCGAATCACTGCCCTGAGCAGGTTCATGTCTAAGTCTGCCAAGAAGTGCCGACCATTCTTCAACGTGCTAAGGAAAGGTCGGTTTGAATGGAGCAACGAGTGCCAGAGGGCATTTGACGAGCTCAAGGCACATCTAGCTAATGTCCCCACCTTGAGTAAGCCCCTTGCAGGAGAAGAGTTATTCCTCTACATCTCAGCCACTGACTACTCAATCAGCTCAGTGCTCGTGAGGGAGGACGACCGAAGTCACCTTCTGGTCTACTACACTAGCAAAGCCTTGCGGGGGGCAGAACAACGATACTCCGACATCGAAAAGGCCGGATACGCACTGGTGATGGCGGCTCGGCAACTCCGACCATATTTCCAAGCACACAAGATCGTGGTCCTTACTGACGCCCCCATCAAGCAAGTATTTAGCCGACCAGAGGCCTCGGGGAGGATGGCCAAGTGGGCCGTGGAACTCGGGGAGTTCAACGTGTCCTTCAGGCCCCGGGTCGCCATCAAAGCTCAGGCCCTGGCCGATTTTATATCCGAGGGGACCACGAGACCATCCGAGCCGGACGAAGCGGAGGAGCAGTGGATGGCATACGTAGACGGGGCATCCGGGTCTCATGGAAGTGGAGCTGGTGTCATCTTGAACTCACCAGAGGGTCTTACTCTGAGGTACGCAATTCGATTCGGCTTCTCCGCTTCTAACAACGTGGCCGAGTACGAAGCCATCATCTCAGGGCTGAAGATGGCGAAGACGTTGGGGGCCATGAAGATTCGAGTTCACAGTGACTCGCAGCTTGTTGTCAGCCAGGTCTCGGGGGAGTTCGAGGCTAGAGAAGAAAAGCTCGTCCCCTACGTGGCCAAGGTTCGAGCACTCATGGCCGGGTTCGAGGTAGCCGAAATGCTAAAGATCCAGCGAGCTAATAATTCCCAAGCAGACGCGTTATCTAAATACGCCGCCACCTCAGAATATCGGCAGCAGTCCTCCGTCCTCGTCGAAGAGCTCAGCGAGCCTTCCACAAGGACAGAAGAAGTCATGTGCCTAGACGCCGAGCCCACCTGGATGACCCCTCTCGTCCAGTACATCAGGGACGGCCAACTCCCAGTTGACAGGGAAGAAGCGCTGAAGGTAAAAAGACGAGCCCCTTGATTCTTTTTGCTTGGTGACGACCTTTACAGGAAAGGGTTTAGCTTCCCCCACCTGCGCTGTGTGAGCCCAAGGCAAACAGGAGGCATCGTCGCCGAGGTACACGAGGGTGTGTGTGGAAGCCACACGGGTCCTCGATCCCTAGTCAGAAGAATATCTCGACAAGGCTATTGGTGGCCCACCATGCTCGCCGACACCGAAGATTATGTTCAAAAGTGTCAACAATGCCAGCTTTTTAGCAAGGTAGATCGGCAGCCTCCATGCAACCTTACCCCACTCCAAGCACCTTGGCCCTTCGCACAGTGGGGAATGGACATCCTCGGTCCATTCCCGCCAGCATCGGGACAAAGGAAGTTCCTCATCATCGGCGTTGATTACTTTACCAAATGGGTTGAGGCCGAGCCGCTCGCGAAGATAACCGATGCCAACGCATGGGGGTTCGTATGGAAGAATATTATTTGCAGGTTCGGACTACCCCGAGCAATCGTCACGGACAACGGCAAACAGTTCTGTTGGACCGAGCCCCTTACCGTTGCACCAAAAGCTCGAGCTGGTAGTGAAGGCGGTAGCCAAATCTTTAAGGCGGAAGCGCAAAGCACCACGTCAACGCTGTGGTCGGCATGAGGGGCTTCGCACAGGGTTTTACCCCTGCGGCGGGTTGGGTTGCCGGCCCCGATGTCACTATGCTGCCCCATAACAGCATAGTGGCAGCGATTCCCTAAGGGAGTCGATGGCAGTTAACCAACAAACTCCCCCCCAGCGGCACCCGGGGGAATCGAACCCGCAACCTCGCTCTGATACCACTTGTTGGACCGAGCCCCTTACCGTTGCACCAAAAGCTCGAGCTCGTAGTGAAGGCGGTAGCCAAATCTTTAAGGCGGAAGCGCAAAGCACCACGTCAATGCTGTGGTCGGCATGAGGGGCTTCGCACAGGGTTTTACCCCTGCGGCGGGTTGGGTTGCCGGCCCCGATGTCACTATGCTGCCCCATAACAGCATAGTGGCAGCGATTCCCTAAGGGAGTCGATGGCAGTTAACCAACAAGTTCGACAACGCCCGGTTTCGCCGCCACTGTGCGGAGCTCGGAATCAATCACCGATTCACCTCGGTGGCTCATCCTCAAACCAACGGGCAGGCCGAGGTCACCAATCGGACGTTGCTTGAAGGACTGAAGAGGCGCCTCACCGAGCACAGAGGACGGTGGGTAGACGAGCTACCCCACGTACTGTGGGCATACCGAGCAACACCTCGAGAAGCCACTCAGGAGTCTCCTTTCGCCCTCGCCTTCGGCGTGGAGGCAGTCACCCCAGTCGAGCTGTTGGTGCCCTCAGAGAGAGTTCGAGGCTTCGATCAAGAAGCGAATAACCAATCGTTGCATGCAGAATTGGACCTCGTCGAGGAGCAACGCGACAAGGCAGCGTCCAGGATTGAAGTTTATCAACGCCGAATGAAGCGGAAGTTCGACGCAGGGGTTAGGCGAAGGTGCTTCGACGCGGGATGCTTCGTCCTTCGGAAGCTCGCCATCGCAGACCCCAAATCGGGGGTAGGAAAGCTGTCAGCTACTTGGGAAGGCCCTTATCGGATAATTGAAGACCTAGGACAGGGAGCCTATCGGCTCGAAGGAATGGATGGCTCAGTTGTCCTGAGGACGTGGAACGCCGAGCACCTCCGGCTTTTTTACTTCTGAATTGTAACGAGGTCGCTTCGGCACTCTACAATGTAACGAAATCGCTTCGGCACTCTACAATGTAACGAGGTCTCTTTGGCACTCTACAATGTAACGAGGTCGCTTCGGCACTCTACAATATAACGAGGTCGCTTCGGCACTCTACAATATAACGAGGTCGCTTCGGCACTCTACAATATAATGAGGTCGCTTCGGCACTCTACGAGATAACGAAATCGCTTCGGCACTCTACGAGATAACGAGATCGCTTCGGCACTCTAATCGGTCTAACAAGGTCGTTCCAATACGTCTAAATTAGCAAAATCTACCGAACAAAGAAGAGCTCGGCACTAGAAGCCGTCCACTCGCAACACCGAAACTTCAACCTTTCGGTTATGTCAAACGGCCGTGAGGCCCCAAAAATGTCTACAATGATAAAGGGCCGATCGGCCAACAAAAAGAAACATACAACATTAAGAGGCAGCAGGGGCATCGGCTGGAGGATCGGCGGAGCCACGAACCGGGTCATCAGTCCCCGAACGCACGGGCACCTCGGTTCCCACGTCTTCCACGTCTGAGTCATCGGACGGAGGACGCACGGGGGAAAGATCCAGATCAGGGTAGATCCTGGACAGCGCCTTCAGGCAATGGTTGTAGCCATCCTTGAAAAGACCAGTTATCTGGTCAATATGGGCGTCCGATCTTTTGTACTCCATCACCGCCTTTCAGCGCTCCTCGGCGACGAGCTCCGAGAACTTTGCCTTCGTCTGTTCATGAGCCCGCTCCTCGGCTTCCCGGGCCGTCTTTTCGGTTGCCAGAGCCCCCTGCTCTTCTTTCAGTGAAGCCTTAAGTTTGTCGACTCCCTTGGCAAGCATGGCGGCCAGTTCGTTGGATTGATCTGCCCGCGCGACCTCCGTAGCAACTGAGGTCTCCAGCTCCGCATTCTTCGACTTAAGAACGGCCACCTTCTCTTTGGCCGCCCGCAGTCGCCCCTCGGTCGCCTCCAAGGTGTGATTAGTTCGGTGGACGAGGCTCGCAAAGGAACCTAAGCTGAGCTGAAGCCCCCTGAACACCTCGTCAATGAGATCCGAGGTCTTCACCGACGACATCCGAGAGGTAACACTCTTTGGAACCGAACGTCGACCCCACTCTCGGAGTGACGGCTCGGCTGCGATGGATGAAGCAGGAATGGAATGGCCGGTCGGCGGGGCGACGCTCGAAGATCCGCCTTCGACCAGGACCGAATCGAACGGCCGAACCCGTTTGCCCGGTCTAGGCAGAGGCGCTCTGGCAGGGGGCGACAGGGCGGCTAGGGGCGCCGAGGGGCTGGCCGTGGGTAGAACCACGGTGGAAGGCTCTACAATCTGGACATCGGCCTCATCAGATGGCCTCAAGTCTCGGATAATCCTCCTCTTGCGGCGACCTCCTCCAGCATCAAATCGTTGTGCGGCCAACGCCGCGTAATCTTCGGTCTCTCGTCCCTCGGCGGCCCCTTGCCCTCGGGACGCACTCGGTTCGACCATTCCTGTGAGGACCAATGAGAATCAGATCGTTCCTGAAAAATGGATGTCGGTGAAACATCGAAGCGATAGAATAACGCCGGACCTCGGTTATCCTCCCGGATTAAGGCAAATAGCTCAGGCGAAGGATTTATCAAGTCAGGCAAGATCGCCCCCTGCAATGCCTCGAAATCTGACAACTCGACATCACTCATATCAGCAGAAGATCGAAAGGCCTCGTCATTAGGGTTGACGGCCGCCCAGGAGGTCGGGAAACTCCATCCCTCGGAGCTATGAATGAAACAGAATGACCTCTTCCACCCGTGGATTGAAGACGGAAAGCGGCCAAGGAATTGGCGACCCGAGCGAGCGGAGAAGAATAACCAATCTCCTAAAATCTTAAGGGAGAAACAATAGAAAAAGAGGCGAATACTCGGCGCGACCTTCGCCAGAGCACAAGCGGCCAAAAAGCCGACAACCGACCTACAGGAATTGGGGGCCAATTGCGAAGGGGCAACCCCCAGGTACAAGAGGAGATGGGCGGTGAAAGAATGAAGCGGAAATCGGAAGCCAGCTCGGACGGATTCCGAGTACAGGCAGAAACCATTTTCCATCGAATAGTGGGCTCGAAGGCCAGCATCAGAATGAACAGTGAAATCTACGGGGAAGCGAAGGCCTGGGTGTTCGGTGATCCGTTTGAGGGTAGCGCTATCGATCTCGGTAACGGCGTCTGCTACTGAATCGGCCGCTCGACGCACGCCAGAGGAAGGAGCTAAGGAGACCCTAGGCACATATTCCCCGGGAGTCACTGCTAAGACGAGGTCACCGGAAGTTGGAAAATCGCCTGATTGCCTGGAGGCTGGGGCGGGAGGAGCCGAAGGAAGATGATGAGAGGGACTCCCTGAGGGAGAGTATCCCACTGAAGGGGTAGAAGAAGAAGAAGGGGAGGAAGAAGAAGAGGAAAGTGCAGAGGATGAGCCCATGGCTTACCTCTGCGAAGGCGATCGAAAAGACGGGCAACTCGGAGCTCGGCTCAGACAACCCAACTCCCCCTCGCTTCCCGAAAGAACATGCTTTGAGAAGAGACTATGCGCGCGCGAAAGACCCCTCCGTCAAGCCTCCAGTGCTATTTATATTCTCCCAGTAGCCGTCCTGATCCAACGGACGAGGGCCCTCGCCCGAAACGAAGCGCCAGCAAGATGCCACGTGTGCCATCCGATGCGGCGAGGGGCTTCAGGCGTGGATCGTGATCCAGGTAACGCCAGGCGGAGATCGAGGAGCCGTCATGAGTGCCTGTCTCTTCACCCGCCATCATTAAGGAGCAGGAAGTGAAGCGGCGTGACGCTTCGGCGGCTGTCAGGGACGTGGGAGATCGCGCGTCCCATGGTAGTTACGATGCCCCTTCAGCTTAAGTAGCGGGCAGGAGACGCCCGCCGACCTGCGATGTGGTCTCGACAGGAAGATTAGCAATAACGCCTCCTACTCGGTGCGCCCAGGGCGCACTGAGCAGGAGGCAGGGGGCCAATGATATAGGGTGACCCCCGAGGCCTCGTGCTCGGCTCTAAGACCGGTGACACATGGTGATCCCCGAGCTCCTGCACTCGGCCCCGAGTCCCCCCTTCAATCCGAAGGAGAATCTAGAGGAACTCAATTCCCTCTCAGGGCAGCTCTGTGCCGTAAGCTCGCTCAAATATTCAAGTACTCGGTCCCGAGTCCGATGAGTGAACACATTGCGACGGCTGTCTCCTGTTAATTTGGAAGGCTTTGGGGGAAAGTTCGGATCATTAGAATATCTCATGAATCGCGAAGTGTGAGCGTCAAGCAACTGCAAGTAACTAACCAAGGAAAGAGCTAGTCAAGGCCCCTTAAGAATCCGGCGTCGTGGAGAGAGCTGGGCGAGGACCGTGATTCTCGGGTCCAAATCCGAATCCACGATGATCGTGGACCGATATCTAGGTGATACGTGCAGATCGTGTCCAGCCAAGTTGTCCTGGTAGGAACACTATATAAGAGGGGAGCCTCCGCCGTGGGAAAGGTATGCGATCTTCTTCCATCCTAAACTCTCTTCCTAGCTTAGTCCCTCACTAACTTGATCGTCGGAGCGTTTCCCCACCGAGGCGACTCGGTGGTCTTGTAGGAAGACGTCGGCTTCGCGCGAGCAGCAGTCTCGTCCCGAGAATCTTTCGGCTAAGGCCGATCCCGTTACTCCAGCAGTAACAGGTGACAAATAGTAATTTAATGGAGGATGATAAATAAGAAGTTAAGAGTGTCAAAATTTTCAAGTGTGACAAATAATAATTGAAGGAAGAAATATATTTTTGTATTAAAAGAATAGATGTTGTACGCAGTGAGGCTCACAACTGCCCATAACATCCAAGCATGCCCTAGATGGGTAGAAAAACTATGGTTCTAAAACAAATAGCTAGCAATATTTCACTTTGAATAAAATGTGCATGGAAGACACCAGCAGAGATGAGTTGGGAAGAAAGAGAGGAAGTGAGATAGTAGTTTTAAGTTGGATATCTAAAATATGTGTTCTAAGATAGGCTCATCCAATAGAGTTAATATGTCATCTCAACTTTGAAGTATATAATATCTTTCCCATTCTTATTTTTTAAAACCCAAGGATGAGGTGGCACACTCTATTGGGTGTACCCACCTTAATGCACATCTTAAATATTTCTTGGATCAAGAGAATAAAGGCAGAATCATGCAAAGAAGTGGAATATGCAATCTCATAGAGAAGAATAAAATAGACGAAGAACAAAGCAAGCACACAAGAAAGACCACACCAGGTTTACGTTGTTCAATCGGAGGACAATTTCCGTCTATCTCCACAGGCAGGATCTCTTCACTATTTTTGATAACAATGTGAAGAGTACAACATTCAAAGCATACAAACCTCCCCAAGCCAAGGATTTTCTTCTCAGAGAAAGAAACAGAGGAGAATAAAGAAGAATAACAGGTGGTGTCTCTCCTCTTTTCTTTTTAACTAACTATCCCTGAACGGCTTCACACATCTAAATGTGTGGAGCTCACATTTTTACATGTTTTAGACCTAAAAATCAACTCTTTTGCCTCCTCCAAGTCGCAGCGAAGATGAGCGTGGGATGACCCATGTTTCCTCCAAACATTCTCTCACTTGAAGATAGGTTCAGCCATTAATCGAAAAAAACCATCAAGAGATCCTACCATGAAGCAATCGAGGAAGGGCTGCTCTAGTGGTTTCTTGGAGGCTTCGATGTTTCGTGCTCATGTGAATGTGGAATTTCATCCCACAAAGAAGATATGAAAAAGAAATAGGCATAAGAGTATGAAGTTAGTGCACAACGCTGGATAGGGAAAAGTGATCGCCATAGATATGAGGGTCTCGAAGGAGAAAAATAACAAATTAAGGAGTGATCATAGAAAATACCTTTAACGGGAGATTGCGGAGTGTGGGTTCACTCCTTCTTGTACAATACGGCCGGCCGAGGTAGAAGACTTCTTTGATTACCCTTACAAGAAAACCCAACAATTAAAGAATATGGATCAGATGCTAGGTTGTGTAGAATCAAATTTTCAAATAAAAAGCATAAACAACATGAAGTTTGGGAATAGGACGCACCTTGCTTGTGACTTTTAAACCCCAATGGCAATAGGTGGGTGTGTGCATGCATGAAAAATTGAACTAAACGTATGTGTGATTGAGATTAAAACAAAAGTACTCACTTGGGAGCAAACAGGGAGATGTTCACATGGTGAACAAGAGGAGTTGTGTAAGAATAAACAAAAGGGATATGAAGAGAAAGGGAGAGAGGTCAGCTATCCCTATGGCGAACAATGCATGGCTTGTATGAAGAAAGCTTGATGAAGCTTGTAAGGAGAAGAGGATGACGCCGACGGCTGCTAGATCACCTACAGGTTCAGTGGATGAAGACTTCAGATCTTCATGGAGCTGAGGTGCGAATATGGCAGGGCTCTATCTTGGTGACGACCCTCTCAACTCACTAGAAAGGGGTACCTCGCACTGCCCAACCTTGCTCACCTCTAGAAATGACGGGCCAAATGGATATTTATAGGAGTTTAGGGATCAAAGTCCGAGGTGGATTATGACTCTAAATTGTGTCAGGAAGAGTCGACGCATTTAAGATAAATCAAATCAGACCAACCAGATGCATTAATACATTTGCAAATTAATTCGAATTCTGACAGAAATAGCAACTTGAATCGCGTCATGGAGACACAATGGCTTTATGAATTTCTAAAAATGATTTATAGAAAGTTGTCAAAAATAATTTTAGTAAGACAATTTGTGTTAGGTAAGCAAGATGCGTTTAAGGATAGGCAATAAACATTTTCAAAAACCAGAAATGGAAATGACTCAAAAATACGAAAGTTCAAAATAGCATTTGACATGACGGACGCGTTTCAAAACACACGCTTAGTCAGCAATTGATTATTTTAAAATCACATTAGAGGATCCTAAAATCTCAATGGGAATGACTGACACATTTCATTATCAATTGATTATCAAGTTGTTCACCAATTGATTATCAAAATAGCATCCGGTGTTCTCAAAGTGTTTCAAGATGCTTATTCAATCAGTAATTGATTATTGGAAAATAGCGTCAGTGAGGGCTGACGTGTTAATCATGTAAAGGCATCCGGTTAGACTGACGTGTTTTTGAAAGAAGAATCCGTCCACTCAAGCCAACGTGATTATTAAAGGGGGACCAAAAAGTGTTCCATTAAGCCATGAATAATTAGGAGAAAGCTAGAAAAAACTGGGGGGGGGGGAAGGTATAGACCCAGGAAGATGGGAGAAGCACTCACAAAGTGTGAAACGAAGGACCACTTGCGGCATTATAGTGCAACATGAAATTTGCTCAGTGTGGTGTCAATTTTGGGGTATCTATAGCTGCCCCCCCCCCTGGCATCCGCTTTGCAAGGGAGTGACACGAAGTGGAAAGAAATGAAGTGTAATGGATTGAAATGGAATGAAGTAGAGCGAAGTGGAAATAATTGATAAGCGAGCGCTAAGGTGTGATGAGACACATGCTACGACAACATGTTACCACATGATAACAATTTTTCATCACCTTTAAGTGAACAACCTTGGGAAAAATTCTTAAAAACAATAATTGTTTGGATAGAGGAAAGGTGTGTGCACAGTACACAAATGGAGCTTGTGCATGTGGGCATGAAGGAAAAAGATAGATCAACTTCCAACATGGTGGAAGTACCTTAGGACACAATCCTGTAGGTCTCACCATTGGGGAGCATTTACCAACTTGTGGAGGTGCTACAGCCAAGGTGGATCAAATGAGATAAAAGATGAATTGTAGAAGGATAAATTCAAACAAGGGAGTTCAAAGAAAATCAGCCCAGAGGCGGCAACAAAGAGAACTTAGTACTCAATTCGAAATGGAATATCTCATGTTACTTGGGAATTAAGGTAGTGGCCCTCAAGATCGCACTAAGGAAATGATTATTCACAATGAATTCAAAGACCTACGTGAATGCATGTTGAGCTAAAAGAAAAAATAAATTAAAATAGGAAATAATTAAGGATAATATTGTTACGTTGCTTGAGTTAAGTCAGGACATCAAATACTCTAAACATGGGTTCGTCATGCTCACCAATGCAAACACATTGACATATATATCCGTGCAATGAAGAATCTTCTGAAATCATCATTGCTTTTTGTAGAGAGGAACTCAAATCTCAGATTGATCAGAGCCATTGGATCCTTGATATGTTGTAATAGAGGTAATATAATATAGTTGAAATGCATTACCGGGATATGATGTGATGGTGAAAAAGTGCTTGTAGAGCCAAAACATGGGACCAGATGAACATGTTCCTTCAAACCTGCACTCAAAAATCATGGTTTGGTTGATTTAACTTTATTTATTAAATGTGTTGGCTCAGATATTTTACTTGTTTAAATATACATAGATGATATTGTGCTTGGTGCTACTAAAGAAAAATTGTGCAAAGAATTTTCTAAGTTGATGCTGGGGGAGTTCGAGATGAGCATGATGACTGAGCTCAACTTCTTTCTTGGACTTCAAATAAAACAAGGACAAGATGGCATCTTTGTAAGTAAATCAAAATACATAATGGAACTATTAAAGAAGTATGGGTTTGGCACCACCAAGCCTCTTCCCACGCCTATGTCTAAAAAAATAAAAATTGGATAATGATGATCTTGGTAAGCATGTTGATGCTTATTGAGATATGATTAGATCTCTACTTTATTTAACTGCAAGGAAGCCCGATATTTTGTTTAGTTTATGCATGTGTGTGAGATTTCAAAGGTCACCCAAACAATCACATTTAATTACTGTTAAACAGATTTTTTGATATCTTGCATCTTTGATTGATTTTTGTTTATGGTATCCCAAAGGATGTTCATTCGATTTGGTGGGTTACACCACTGTGGACTATGCTGGGTGTAATGTTGATTGAAAGAGCACAAGTGGGACTTATCATTTCTTAGGAGTTGCCTCACTTACTGGTCCTCCAAGAAACAAAATTTCATTGCTCTCTCGATAGTTGAAGCCGAGTATATCATAATCGGAAGTTGTTGCATGCAAGCACTTTGGATTAAACATCAAGTAGAAGACTATGCATCTTTGGGGCCATCGGTTCAAAAGCGAGGCCGGCGCCCCTTTCCCCCTTCTCCCCTTTCCTTTCTTCTTCTTCTCCCTTCTTCTCCCCCTCTGAGCTTTTTGGTTCTCTGGCGGTTCTTGGGAGTTTTGGGTGAGGAGGTGATGCCCCATTCGTGTAGGAGACGTGCTTGTGGTGCTTGGAGCAAGGATGAGGTGGCCATTACGACGTGAAGGCCCCAACGGGTCGCCTCTACTCCTCGAGGTAGGGACCCTCGTCTCCCACTCGTCCTAGCATGCTCCCCTCCCCTTAAGATTCCTTATTTCTCCGTGGTTCTGGGGTTGTGGGGTGTGTGAGGTCCATGCTCGTGGTGAGTGAGGTTATCCATGAGCGTAGATTTCCTTGTAATGCTTAAATCATGGGGCTTGAAGGTGGTTTGTGTGTTTATAAGCTTTCCTATGTGTTTAAGCTTCCCTCCCCCCTATGGATGTGTTTGTACCAGTTTTAGGGTGGTCCTTGGGAGGGTTGTCCCGGGACCCCTCTCGACTAAGGTTGCGACCGATTTAGGGGTCACGATCATGTCATGGCCAGTAAGGCCGTCGCAACATGGTCGCAACAACCTAGGGCTTGGCGACATGGTCGCGACCAACCCTAGCGTCGTGACAGTGTCGCGACGGCCATGGGTCGCGATAATGTCAGATACATGTAAGATCTTGCGAGGTTCCATTTCTTGTGGAGTCTTCGTCATTTCTGGTTCTTTATGTACTCATGGCACCAGTGCTAGTTCCTAGTACGGTCATATACTAGTCGTTCGCCCAGTGCTCGGCACCTGAGGGCCTGTCCCGTGAGAGAGGCTGTTACCGTTTACCTGGGAGCCCTGTCCCCGTGCGCCTGTTGAGGGAGTGCTCCGGACGGCGGGCGTGCTCGAGTCACAGACTCTGGAGCAGAGGGGAAAATGGTGGTTAGGACAGCGGCGTTGAGTCGTTTGCAGAGCTCTCTTGGTTGGTCTAGGACGTCGAGACCATTTTGGAGTCTTCCCGGCGTAGGCCAATCAGTCCCTTTCTCACTGCCTCGCTCTTTGTGGCCCCGGAACCACCTAGAGAGGATAGGCGTGAGATCATAGTCCAGACAGACTACGGCGGTTACTATTGTGTACTTTGTGCTCTTGCCCCCACTCTGACGAGACATGGAGGTCTGGACCTAGGTCGAGGTTAAGACGTCAGTAGACGCTCATGACCGGTTGACTAGTAGTAGTGGTTTCCGTAGCTAGTGTCTCTTGTCCAGGTAGGGTTCGCTCTATCTGTGTTTCCAGCCGTGTGGTGGTCACAACAAGCAGGTTGTACAGAGTTTCTGATGGTGGTGTCCTTTCCGTACCGTTGCTAGTTAATTAGCTTTACTTCCGTGCTTTACAGTGTAGCTTAGAATATATAGAACTGCGGTCGTTTATGTTGATTATATATATTCTTTCCCACCTGTTAGATCCAGTAGGAGATTGGTAGTCCCTACCGAGCTTCTGTTGTGAAGCACATCCCTTTTTTTCCCAAGTGAGACTTCTCAGCAGCGGCCGGGTGCGCGTAGGGCGGAGGAGGCCAGGCGGTAGTCGTCGTCCCCGTAGCTAGCTGTGGTATCCCCCTTCAATTGTACTTCACCCTCGGGGTATGCCCCTAAGGGCTCTGTCCTTCCCCTTTTTACTTGTACTCGTTATGTGTGTTGGGACTGTACTTAGAGCTATACGCTGCGGTCTCGCTCTTCCTTCTGCTTCCGCGTGTGTGCTCCTAGTTAGTAGCCGACATTTATTTCCTTTACATATTCTATTAGATTTGTGTTATAGCCCTTCCGGGTCCCCGGATCCGTGGGCGGTAGCCGCGAAACTTAGGCATTCGGCTTGGGCCGAGGGGCGGGTTCTTGGGGTTGTTACAGTTGGTATAAGAGTGAGAGTCTAACAAGACTTGTAGTGGATTTAAATTGCAATAGGAAGTCCCAACAGTAGTACAATTACACTGCTAGCCACCCGAGTTATTGTCGTTAACCTTGTTGGTTGTGTACCGTGCAGGATATGGCTCCGTGCAGGTGTAGGTAGGCCAGAGAGCAGATGGAGCAGCAGGGTGAGTTGGATATGCCAGTGCCAGGTCAGGTCCAGGAGGATGAGTCAGAAGAGGAGTCTGTGGCATAGCGTCATGAGGCGACAGAAGCAGCAGCAGCGGTGAGCAACAGCAGCAGTGGTACCAGCCCCCCACCACAGCAGTATGCAGATTGGTTCCCCATAGACGAGCAGTTCTTCAGGACCATATTTCAGGGGCCATGGCAGTCAGGGCAGATGCTAGCGGGAGGTCAGCCGCCAATACCTCCCCCAGTAGTAGCAGAGCAGTAGGAAGATCCACAGGTGGAATAGCTAGCATTTCAGCAGGCGTCGGGTACTGGGAGTACCCAGATCGGTAGGAGGAGGATGGCTGTCACTGAGGATAGGACCACCCTCTTGGAGAGGTTCCTACATCTCCGACCACTGACATTCTTCTGTGACTATGACCCAGATAGAGCTGAGAGTTGGACGCACGAGTTGGAGCGTACGTTCGAGACCATGGAGTGCACCGAAGAGGATCAGGTCAGATTGGCAGTGTATCAGCTCAAGGGCAGCCCATGAGTGGTGGAGAGTCCAGAGGCAGACACAGTTCCCAGGGCAGCGTTTGGATAAGGTTCCTTGGCAGTGGTCCCTAGAGGTCTTCCACGACGAGTAATTTCTCGACTATGCTCGACGTGAGAGACGAGATCAGTTTCATGAGTTGGTTCTGGGTGATCTGACGGTGCTCAGTATCCCCAGAGGTTCATCAGGTTGTTGAGGCATGTTCCTCATGTCACCGACAGTGAGCAGGCTTGTGCAGAGAGGTTTATTGCAGGACTGAGGTCAGATTTGAGGTGGGGAGTGACTGCTCACATGTGTACCACTTTGGGAGTGGCAGTGGCTAAGGCCACCACCTTGAAGAGAGAGACTTGGAAGCCCTAGAAGAAGCAGGGAGGAGCTTCCTCTAGGACCACCCCGTACCAGTGTCCCACAGGTAGTCATGGTAGTGCGACTTCTTCTTCTTTGGGCTTGGGCAGTTCGGGCAGTTTCGGTTTGCGCTCGAAGTTCAGGCAGATGAACACTCGTGGGGGTGGACGGAGCTGGCAACAAAAGCTTTCCCAATAGAGGACCTACGTCCACTCCTTAAAATAACTCTTAGGATTTCACTATCTAGGATACAATCCCCCCAAGGATATACAACACTCAGCCCCTGTTAGTCTTCTTCTCTTTCTAGGCAAGAAGGCTGCCCACTGTTTCACCTCAGTCAAGTACTTCTTTTATGAATTGAGAAGCAACTCACTGGTATAGACCTTCAGCTGGTCACACCACTAGACACAAGCTGGTCTTCCCTTCTAACCAAGGGGAACGCTTACACAACATGCCTTCTCTTCAAATGAAGAGGAACACTGTGTATAGTCCTATAGCCAGACACAAGTCTTCCTTAAGAAAAGAAAGAACAAACAGAGAGCTACAAAAAATAGATGGAATGAACCTCAAACTCTCAACTCACAGTCTCTCTCCCAAGTTTACAATATTGCACAGGGAAAGGGAAGAGAGAAAAAGCTTGATTGCTAGAAGGCTTCAAATGGCTTTTGCTTAGGCACAATCTTCTTCTTCATTGGGCTCGAACTCTTTCTCTCTTTACTTAGAGTATATGTGTCATTTTGGTTCCTCACTGGATGTACACTCTTTTAGACAAATCTTCAGGAATGCTCTCACTCATATTTATCTTCAAACTCTTCATCTTTTATAGAGTGGTTGAAGAGGGCCATTGAAGGATGTAACCATTGGAGCTTTTCCTTTTCATCACCATCTTCTTCTTCTTCTACTACTACTTTCTTTGTGTATAACGGATGCCTGGAATGTGTCTACTGGATACTTAGATGGGGAATATCTTCCAGCTTATGCACGTTCAAGTTTGTTGGTAGCAAGTTCCAACGTTGTTTCTAGATGCAATAAATGCATGTTAGACTAGAGAAGTCTTCTATCAGATAGTCCATACCTCTTTTGCTTTTTGTTAGTATTTCCTACTGACATCTACTTCAATGAGGTGCTTTCCATCTAGCTGGAAAGAAGAAATCCTATGAGTTATAAAAAAGGTATCTTAAGTTAGGGAAATAATACTTTAACATATGAGGTACATTTGATTTCATTGGGCGCTAAAGACATTTTGAAATTCAATCGATGTGTTTAAAAGCATATAAACACAATCGGTATGTTGTAAGCCAATCGAAATATGACTAAAGCTATCAGGTCACCAATCGATGGGATAAAACAATTATAACACTAATTGAAATGTTTTATTCATCAATCAAAAAGATAAGACACAAAGTGTTCACCGATCGATAGGATACCTCATTACTGGAAGAAACCATAACCAATCGATATGATTTTCTTCACCATCGATATGGAACTTTGACTTCAAAGTATCTCATTCAGAGTTGTACTTCCACTTCTAAGAGTCTCATTCAAAGTCGCACTTTGACTACTAACAGTATCAAGCAGTCAGTCGAAGTGGGACTTTAGCTGGTCCAGAAAATAACGCAATCAGTCGAAGTGGAACTTTAGCTGGCCTAGAATATAATGTTGTCAGTCGAAGCGAAACTTAGTATATGATAAAGTGGGACTTCGACTGGTTCAGAGAATAAGGTAATCAGTCAATGTGGGACTTTGGCTTGTCTAAAAACGTAGTCAGTGAAGTGAACTTTATGTAAGGCCCTCGAATTTTGTTGTATTACTTTATACGTGTAAATAATTCATGCTTGTATGCATAGATGTACATATCTACGTACGTATTAGCTAGTTATACTTATGTGTGTGTGTATAATTAGATTATAAATATTGCTTGAATTGCATGGTGGTAGTGTGTACATGATAGTATACATATTGCATGTAAGTATATAGAATATGCATGGATTTTCGGCATGTTTAAGTTCTAGCCGAAGGGCCAATTGGCGTCAACAGGGTGGACGTCCATGGTGGTAAATGTCTATATCGTTGGACGCTAATACTTAAATAAACGCCATCGATGTGGACATTAATATCTCTGACCTGCATGCGTTGCAGACCCCGAAATTCTGGGGCAAGCAAGTCCAACCATTGGGGAGAAGTCCCCAACGGCTATCAGACATCACATCACCCTCCGGATATCCCAAACCCTTCTCCTATAAACCAAACCCTTCTACTCCAGGAAGACCTCTCTTGGCTCTTTTGCAGAGGAGAGGAAACCCTAACTCTAGCTGTGAGAAACCTGAAGTTTGCATGCTTTGATCGAATTTGGAGCTCATCTGGCGACCTACAGCAACTGGAAGCTAGCTGGAGCCTAGAGAAGGCTTCCGACTCCAACCTGCTGTGGAGATCGACCAAGAACCCGGAGGAGTGGTGTTTGGAGGCTTCTTGGGACCGCCCAAGCAGAGCTTCATCAACCTCTTTGATCCCTTTGAAGATTTAATTAGAGGCAAGTAACCCATACATTTCGTCCATGTATGAGTCTAGTAGGGTTTTACCATTTTACAGGTTTTCTCGTGTCTGGATCCTCTCAATTCTCCTTCTTTGGAGCTCGGGTCTGTTTTGCACAGACCTGAACTTGACGGCAAGACCCTTGCCGTTAAGATCTTCAATTAACGGCCAACGATATTGCTGTTAAGCTCCATTAACGGCCAGACTGTGTCGTTAAGTTCTTCAGGGTAGAACAGTGAGCTATTCTCCCTGTATACGATTATTTTCCGAAGTGTTTTCGCATGAGGATATAATGTAATTGTATATGTTATGTAAAATAGACAATGTGATGTGTGTGAATTTTCTGTGCTTTTCGGTGAATGGCATGATTTTAGATCATTGAAATACAGTTTGGAAAAGATTATGCATGTTCACCTACTGTCTACATGGTCCCTGAGGATGGAATGCCTAAATTTTTCTAAACCGTGTATATACGTATCAGTCCATACCTGCAATTTTGAGAATTTTTCCATGATTGTGGGATTCACTGTAATTTCTGTTTGGAATAGAAGACATGCGTAGGATTTGTAAAATTACAGTAAATTGTGTGTTGTGCAATAAATCTGGGGAAAATTCCTGTGATGATGTGTATGTTAGGTTTGGGTAGAACTGTCAAACTAGATATTCATGTTATGTTCCATGATAAATGAATTATGAATGGCATGAAACTGAATGTTTTAATTTCTGTAAATGTAATATGACTCAAAAAATCTGGAAATTTGTATGTGAGTCATGAACCTGCATTAGTGTGTGGTTAAAATTTCATGATATTTGGATAACTGTAAAGTGTGAAATTCCATGTGAAAACATGTGATAATGCATGCTATCATGAATATGATTGATGATGTGATTGCCAACCTGATTAATGTGAGCTACTGAGTGTTGATTTCTGTCTTCAATAGTATCATGATTAGGAAAAAGAGCCATGTGCATAAGTGAGAGAATGTAAAAACATGTGTAATATGTGGTTAAAAAAATCGAATGTGTAATGTGTAAAAGTGTGTGCATGTGTGACACTGCTTCCATAGAGGGCTGTGGAACCGTACCATGGAAAAGTCCCCATGGGAAGGTTCAATGTGTTAAGATCCTAAGGGCATTAGGATGAAATCCTGGAGGTGGACAAGTACCACTGGTTAGGGTGGAGACTTAGTGTGAATATGTGTAAATGTGCAATGTGTAAAAAGAGAGACTATGTGAATGAGTGATTGTGCAAACATGTGAAACCAATAAGTTAGATCGTGAATTATGGTCCCATGATACATTAATGTGAAATTATGTTATAACAGCAACCTAGTTGTGTTTATAAGAATGTTTTATATGTGAAAAATTGCGTAGAATCCATGCTCGGAACAATTCTTGCTTATGTGTAACGTTTCCATGTTTAAGTGCTATCACATTGTAGTTTAATCGAGAATGTAGCTCTCATGTGATAGGATGTGAATTGCTAAATCCATGTCAAAACAGCAACCTTAAAGTGTATAAATGATAATGTGCATGTGTAAGAATGTGTAGAAACCATGATAGAAATATTTTATTTTATGCAGGCAAGAATCCCATGTTTGGTTGCTTCCATATTATAGCCTCATTTAAAATGTAGCTTTGATGTGATTACATGAGTAGAAAGCATGTGATAGGATATTTATTTTGGAATGTCTTAAATCATGTACAATGTGTTACAATTTTGTAGAATTGTCATGATAGGTTGTCTCTTATAAATGCTCAAGCATGTTATATGTTTTACTTTGTGAATTGGAATGAAAAACCTACTGTGATATATGCATATGATGTGTGTGGTGTTATTTGCTGAGTCTTTTAGACTCATTCCTTGCTTCGGCGTACAGGTTTAGTAGGTGATACACCTTTGGAGGAGACCGTGGAGAGCGACTCCGAGCGCGGGAGTAGCTTGGCGGAGTTGTAGTTGTGACATTTTGACTTCCATCGTATGTAAATTGAGGCATTGTAATAGAAACACTATGTAATTTGTGGACAACTATGTATTTGAATTTAGTACTTCATTATGTGAACTTTATTTCTTTTAATTGTCATGGGATCATGTATGTTAAATGTGGATGATGAAATGAAATGAAAGACCTTGTTCTTTTACTTCCGCTACTCTGTATCTATATTTGTGTGTATCTCAATCATGTGATAGTGTTTGGGTAAATGCCCCACTGTGATAACGTTCACTATACTGACGTGGGTTGGTATAACCGTACCGGTATAATGAGGGTCGTCGCAGGGATTGGTATCAGAGACGACCGATTGAGATTATACATAAATATACGTGAATCATCATCTTCATTACATGCTAAATCTTCATAGATTGTCCACATGTGTAGAATTGATTAATAATGAATGAAAAATAGATAAGGAAATGGTTAGGAAATAAATTAACGTAGCTCTAATGGTGGCTGAAATTTATTGCAGCCATGGCTTCGAGAGGTAGGCGTGGCAGAGCGCCGGCCCGTGAGGACGAGCCGAGACGTGAGGAGCGGGCAGAGCAGTAGGCCCCGGCACCGTAGGGTCCTGTACTTCCCCCACCGCCGCCTGTGGATTATGGAGTGTTCATGCAAGGTTTGGTGCAGGCCATGCAGATGCAGGCCCACACCCAGGCTGCACTCCAGGCTCAGTTGGAGGCTCAGGTTAGCATAATCAATCAAAGTGTAGTCTGTTTTATTTAATTGTATGATGTTATGTTGAATGTGTATTATTTGTTGTTGGATGTAGCAGGCTCAAGTTCCAGCTCAGGACCATGGTGGACCTTCCATCATGGAAAGATTCAAGAGGATGCTGCCACCCTCTTTTAAGGGGGAGAGCGATCCGTTACTAGCAGAAAGCTGGATGAGGGAGATCAAGAAGATCTTCCGGCTATTAGGTGTGCGGACGATGATAAGGTTACTTTAGCCACCTATATGCCACAGGTATGTGCTAGTTTATTTGTTTATATTCCTTGTTAAGTTGAAGTTGTTTAGTTGGTGCTTATGAAGGTTATGTTTCAGGAGAGAGCTGATGTGTGGTGGGCTTCATTACTGCGTACCCGATTCGAGGACTGCGCTATTGAGGTTGCTTGGGACGAGTTCGTGAGGCTCTTTCGGGCCAAGTTCGTCCCCGAGCATATCAGGACAGATGGAGCAGGAGTTCCTCTCTTTGACTCAAGGCTCCATGACCGTGCTAGAGTATGAGGCAAGGTTTGCAGAACTATCTAAGTATGCACCTCATATTGTGGTTGATGAGCGCAGAAAGCAAAGAAGTTCGTGATGGGACTCAAAGCATGGGCGCAGAAAGGCGAAGAAGTTTGTGATGGGACTCAAACCATCACTAAGGCAAGGCTAGTGGCGTTCGACCATCGCACTTTGGACGAGGCCCTTAGCACTGCCTGTAGGCAGGAGGGTGAGATGGAGCAATATCTGGAAGAGAAGAAGGCTTCGCAGAAGAGGCCCGCAGCTACGTTCCAACAGCAGGACAAGAAGAAAGCAATGTACCAGGCACCACAGCGTCCAGTAACAACCAGCAATGCTCAGGTACCCTCTGTACGTTCCCCTGGTGTGAAGAAAGAGTGTCCCCACTATTGAAGACACATGGTGGTCCCGAATGTTGGATGATTGCGAGAAGTGCTTGAAGTGCGGAGCAGCGACCACAAGATCAAGGATTGTCCGAGACTTCAGCAGGGAGTCCAGCATGGAGCGCCAGCCCCAGCCAGCGGTAGCAGCAGCAGCGCCAGCTACAGAAGACCAGGAAGGCCTCGAGCCCCAGCTCGAGTGTTTGCTCTAGCACGCGAGGACGCCGAGCAGGCGGAGCATGTCACCGAAGGTACGGTTTTACTTCTAGGTGTGCACGCTCGGTTTTTGTTTGATACGATGCCACTCACTCGTTCATTTCCGATGCGGTTCGCTAGGCAGTTTGCTCTAGAGTCAGCCATAGAGTCTGAGGAGTTAGAGATCCCTTTGTCTGTGCACACCCCTACGGGTACGGTATCGACTAGGAAGTGCATCCCGTCGTTACCTGTGTGCATTGAGGATAGAGTCCTAGAAGGGTGTTTCTTCTTGCTAAAGATGAAGGACTATGATGCTATTCTTGGTCTGGATTGGCTAGAGGAGCACTATGTGTTAGTAGATTGTCGTGGAAAGAGGATTGTTTTCCGCATTCCTAGTGAGGATGAGTTCTCTCATCCCTTGCCAAGGAACTTAGCGGGAAAGTTGGTCATCTCTGCCATGAAGGCGATGCGCATGGTAAACAAGGGTTGTGACGCTTTTCTTGCCAGCGTGGTGTTAGTACCTGAGGCTGATGAGTCACCTACTCTTGCAGAGATCGAGGTAGTGCGGGATTTTCCAGACGTCCTTCCCGATGATTTGTCTGGTTTTCCACCAGATAGAGAGATAGAGTTCACCATAGAGTTGCTCCCAGGCACCTCTCCTATCTCAAAGGCTCCATATCGGATGGCACCTGCGGAGTTAGCCGAGTTAAGGAGGCAGTTGCAAGAGTTGCTAGATAAGGGATTTATTCGCCATAGTGTTTCCCCTTGGGGCGCACCTATATTATTTGTCAAGAAGAAAGACGGGTCACTTAGGTTATGCGTTGACTACAAAAAGTTGAACCAAGTGACAGTGAAGAACAGGTATCCCTTACCTCGTATAGATGATTTGTTTGACTAGTTGCAAGATGCATCAGTCTTTTCTAAGATTGATTTACGGTCTGGTTATCATCAGTTGAGGATTCGGAGTGAGGATGTGTCCAAGATGGCATTCAGATCTCGTTATGGACATTATGAGTTTTTGGTCCTTCCTTTCAGATTGACCAACGCCCCTACAGCGTTCATGGATCTCATGAACAGGGTGTTTAGGCCGTATCTAGATAGCTTTGTCGTAGTGTTTATTGATGATGTGCTGGTCTACTCTCCGGACGAGGCCACACACCATCAGCATTTGAGGGTAGTATTAGAGGTTCTCTGTGAGCACAAGCTGTATGCTAAGTTCAGAAAGTGCGATTTCTGGTTGCACGAGGTTCATTTCCTTGGGCATGTTATCTCCAGTGCTGGTGTTGTAGTTGATCCAGCAAAGGTACAGGCAGTTATGGATTGGGAGACTCCCAAGACCCCTTCGGAGATTCGTAGTTTTCTGGTTTTGGCTGGTTACTATCGGCGATTCATTCAGGGATTTTCATCCATCGTCGCCCCATTGACTCAGCTCACTAGAAAGGGAGTGATGTTTGTCTGGTCCGAGAAGTGTGAGAGTAGTTTTCAATTGTTGAAGACTAAGCTCATGACAGCTCCGGTGTTAGTTTTGCCGAGCGGTGTAGAGGGTTTTACTATCTACACGGATGCGTCTCGGATTGGCTTAGGTTGTGTGCTAATGCAGCAAGGAAGGGTAGTGGCGTATGCTTCTCGTGAGTTGAAGGAGTATGAGAAGAACTATCCGACTCATGATTTGGAGCTTGCAACAGTGGTTCATGCATTAAAGATCTGGAGGCACTATCTTTATGGTGTCAGATTTGAGGTGTTTACCGACCACAAGAGCTTGAAGTATCTTTTCTCCCAAAAGGAATTAAACCTGAGGCAGAGAAGATGGATTGAGTTCTTGAAGGACTATGACTTCGACCTTCAGTATCATCCTGGAAAGGCGAACGTCGTAGCGGATGCTCTGAGCAGGAAAAGACCATCTCTCCAGCAGGACTGGAAGATGTTGGAGGATGCGGCTTGCGCGTTGACTGAGTTAGAGCCATCGCTATGCCAGGATTTTGTAGCTCAGTTATCCCTTAGGTCCTCAGTTTTGGATGAGGTGATCGAGCAACAGAAAGCCGACCCTAAACTCTTAGAGTTAGTGGGCAAGGCAGGCATTGCTCGTGATGAGGATGGTCTGATTAGGTTTCATCATCGTGTTTGTGTCCCTGATTTGGTAGATGTCCGTGAGCATGTGTTAGCGGAGGCTCATAGATCGCGATTCTCTATTCATCCGGGTAACACTAAGACGTACCAGGATTTGAAGAGGTCCTTTTGGTGGTCTGGCATGAAGAGGGACGTGGCGGATTATGTGTCCCAGTGTTTAGTATGCTAGCAAGTGAAGGCCGAGCGACAACGACCATCTGGCCTTATGCAGAAGATGGAAATCCCAATATGGAAGTGGGAAGCTGTCACTATGGATTTTGTTTCGGGTTTGCCTCGATCTAGAAGGGGCAATGACTCGATTTGGGTAGTTGTAGATAGATTCTCGAAGACTGCGCATTTCTTGCCTATGAAGAAGAAGCAGTCGGTTGAGAGTTTAGCTAGATTGTATGTTAGTAGTGTGGTTAGATTGCATGGTGTGCCGAAGTCGATCATTTCAGATCGAGATCCGAGATTTACTTCGAGGTTGTGGAAAGGTCTTCAGGATGTCTTAGGTTCGGAGCTGAAGCTCAATTCGGCGTTTCATCCCCAGACAGATGGACAGTCCGAGAGGACTATCTAGACACTCGATGATATGTTGAGAGCATGTGTGCTGGATTGGAAGGATGACTGGGAGTGTCATCTACCTCTTGTGGAGTTCGCATACAACAACAGCTTCCCTGCGAGCATTGGTATGGCTCCGTTTGAGGCGTTGTATGGAAGGCCGTGCAGATCTCCTTTATGTTGGGAGGAGGCAGGTGATAGGCAGTTGATCGGTCCGGAGTTAGTTCAGGAGACTTCGGATAAGATTCAGTTGATTAGGAAGAGGCTGGTTGCGGCACAGGATAGGCAGAAGAGCTACACCGACAACAGAAGGAAGGATCTAGAGTTCAAGGTGGGTGATCATGTCTTCTTGAAGATATCACCTACTCGAGGTGTCGTCAGGTTTGGCAGGCATGGTAAGTTGAGTCCTAGATTCATTGGCCCGTATGAGATTCTTAGACGATTGGGCAGCGTGGCATATGAGCTAGCTTTACCCCCAGCTTTGGCTAGTGTTCATCCTGTTTTCCACGTTTTTATGCTCAGGAAGTATGTCCGAGATCCATCTCATGTGATTAGTCATGAGCCAGTGGAGATTCAGCCAGATTTGTCGTATGTGGAGCAACCAGTAGCTATTCTTGACCGGAAGGTTCAGCATCTCCGGAACAAGGGTATTGCGTCGGTGAAAGTTCTATGGCGGAACTTCTCGCGAGAGGAGGCTACTTGGGAGCTTGAGGATGCGATGAAGAAGAAGTATCCCCGTTTGTTTGAGTAGTTTTGTTTAAACTTCGAGGACGAAGTTTCTTTAAGGGGGAGAGGTGTAAGGCCCTCGAATTTTGTTGTATTACTTTATTACGTGTAAATAATTCATGCTTGCGTATGCATAGATGTACATATCTACATACGTATTGGCTAGTTATACTTATGTGTGCATGTGTATAATTAGATTATAAATATTGCTTGAATTGCATGGTGGTAGTGTGTACATGATAGTATACATATTGCATGTAAGTATATAGAATATGCATGGATTTTCAGCATGTTTTAAGTTCTGGCCAAAGGGCCAATTGGTGCCAACAGGGTGGACGTCCATGGTGGTAAACGTCTATATCGTTGGACGCTAATACTTAAATAAACGGCCATGGATGTGGATGTTAATATATCTGACATGCATGCATTGTAGACCCCGAAATTCCGGGGGCAAGCAAGCCCAACCATTGGAGAGAAGTCCCCAACGGCTATCAGACATCACATCACCCCTCCGGGATATCCCAAACCCCTTCTCCTATAAACCAAACCCCTTCTGCTCCAGGAAGACCTCTCTTAGCTCTTTTGCAAGAGGAGAGGAAACCCTAACTCTAGCTGTGAGAAAACCTGAAGTTTGCATGCTTTGATCCGGCAATTTGGAGCTCATCCGGCGACCTACGACAACTGGAAGCTAGCTGGAGCCTAGAGGAAGGCTTCCCCGACTCCAACCTGCTGTGGAGATCAACCAAGAACCCGGAGGAGTGGTGTTTTGGAGGCTTCTTGGGACCGCCCAAGGAGAGCTTCATCAACCTCTTTGATCCCTTTGAAAATTTAATTAGAGGCAAGTAACCCATACATTTCGTCCATGTATGAGTCTAGTAGGGTTTTACCATTTTTACAGGTTTTTCCTCGTGTCCTGGATCCTCTCAATTCTCCTTCTTTTGGAGCTCGGGTCTGTGTTTTACACAGACCTGAACTTGACGGCAAGACCCCTTGCCGTTAAAATCTTCAATTAACGGCCAACGATGTTGCCGTTAAGCTCCATTAACGGCCAGACTGTGTCGTTAAGTTCTTCAGGGCAGAACAGTGAGCTATTCTCCCTTGTATACGATTTATTTTCCGAAGTGTTTTTGCATGAGGATATAATGTAATCATATATGTTATGTAAAATAGACAATGTGATGTGTGTGAAATTTTCTGTGCTTTTCGGTGAATGGCATGAATTGTTAGACTCATTGAAATACAAGTTTGGAAAATGGATTATGCATGTTCACCTACTGTCTACATGGTCCCTGAGGAATGGAATGCCCTAAATTTTTCTAAACCGTGTATATACGTATCAGTCCATACCCTGCAATTTTGAGAATTTTTCCATGATTGTGGGATTCACTGTAATTTCTGTTTCGGAAATAGAAGACATGCGTAGGATTTGTAAAATTTACAGTAAATTGTGTGTTGTGCAATAAATCTGGGGAAAATTCCTGTGATGATGTGTATGTTAGGTTTAGGGCTATGAACTGTCAAACTAGATATTCATGTTATGTTCCATGATAAATTGAATTATGAATGGCATGAAACTGAATGTTTTAATTTATGTAAATGTAATATGATTCAAAAAAATCTGGAAATTTGTATGTGAAGTCATGAACCTGCAATTAGTGTGTGGTTAAAATTTCATGATATTTGGATAACAGTAAAGTGTATTATGAAATTTCCATGTGAAAATATGTGATAAATGCATGCTATCATGAATATGATTTGATGATGTGATTGCCAACCTGATTAATGTGAGCTACTGAGTGTTTGATTTCTGTCAACAATAGTATCATGATTAGGAAAACAGAGCCATGTGCATAAGTGAGAGAATGTAAAGACATGTGTAATATGTGTGTTAAAAAAATCGAAATGTGTAATGTGTAAAAGTGTGTGCCATGTGTGACACTGCTTCCATAGAGGGCTGTGGAACCGTACCATGGAAAAGTCCCCATGGGAAGGTTCAATGTGTTAAGATCCCAAGGGCATTAGAATGAAATCCTGGAGGTGGACAAGTACCACTGGTTAGGGTGGAGACTTGTTCTCCCGGTCTGCACAGTCCAAGAGTCGTCACTATATTGCCTAGGTGACGTCTATGTGTATGTGTTATGTGATGTGTCCTTCTAATGGTGGTTTGGACTATGTGTCACGGCACTAAATTGTGAAATGTGAATGTGACTATGTGTAAATTGTGTAGTGTGAATATGTGTAAATGTGCAATGTGTAAAAAGAGAACTATGTGAATGAGTGATTGTGCAAACATGTGAAACCAATAAGTTAGATCGTGAAATTGTGATCCATGATACACTAATGTGAAATTATGTTATAACAGCAACCTAGTTGTGTTTATAAGAATGTTTTATATGTGTAAAAATGCGTAGAATCCATGTTAGGAACAATTCTTGCTTATGTGTAAAAGTTTCCATGTTTAAGTGCTATCACGTTGTAGTTTAATCGAGAATGTAGCTCTCATGTGATAGGATGTGAATTGCTAAATCCATGTCAAAATAGAAACCTTAAAGTGTATAAAATGATAATGTGCATGCGTAAGAATGTGTAGAAACCATGATAGAAATGTTTTCTTTTATGCAGGCAAGAATCCCATGTTTGGTTGCTTCCATGTTATAGCCTCATTTGAAATGTAGCTTTCATGTGAGTACATGAGTAGAAAGCATGTGATAGGATATTTATTTTGGAATGTCTTAAATCATGTACAATTTGTTACAATTTTGAAGAATTGTCATGATAGGTTGTCTCTTATAAATGCTCAAACATGTTATATGTTTTACTTTGTGAATTGGAATGAAAAACCTACTGTGATATATGCATGTATGATGTGTGTGGTGTTATTTGCTGAGTCTTTTAGACTCATTCTTTTCTTCGGCGTACAGGTTTAGTAGGAGATACACCTTTGGAGGAGACCGTGGATAGCGACTCCGAGCGCGGGGAGTAGCTTGGCGGAGTTGTAGTTGTGACATTTTGACTTCCATCGTATGTAAATTGAGGCATTGTAATAGAAACACTATGTAATTTTTAGACAACTATGTATTGAATTTAGTACTTCATTATGTGGACTTTATTTCTTTTAAATTGTCATGGGATCATGTATGTCAAATGTGGATGATGAAATGAAATGAAAGACCTTGTTCTTTTACTTCCGCTACTCTGTATCTATATTTATGTGTATCTCAATCATGTGATAGCGTTTGGGTAAATGCCCCACTGTGATAACGTTCACTATACCGACGTGGGTTGGTATAACTGTACCGGTATAATGAGGGTCGTCGCACTTTTTATATCATCGAAATAAATTTCGCATATGATGAAGTTAGCTTCGTATATGATGAAGTGAAACTTCGGATGACGAAGTAATAGTTCAGTGCAAATATTTGAAGCGATTTAAATTATTTTATTTCTGGACAAAAATTATCATGAAAAATATTATTAAATATATTTATGAGATTTGAGATTCTCATGAGTTTTTGTTATTATTAAAATAAAAGAATAAAATATAAGAGTGGTTCAACAATCTCCTCATTTTTTGTGGTGACAAAACTTAAGAGAATTTTTTGAAATTAAGATATCTAAAACAAGCATTAAACAAAAAATTTATAGATAAAATACTCTCCCCCTTTTTGTCAATAACTAGAATGGAAAGTTCTTACTATTGTCATTCTCCCCTTTTTAGTGAGGAAATTTCATACCATTTGAGTTTGAAGGAGAGGGGTTCAACAATTTGTAACTCCCCCTTAATGTATGCTCCCCCTATTTGTGATGCTCCCCCTTGGTGAGAGGCTCCTTTTTAGTTGTTGCTTATCAAATCATCCATGTTCTCCTTATCTATCTGACTGATCTAACACCACCTGTCGACATTTTTTTGTTAGTTTTCTAATTGTTGGTGCTTAATCTTTTTGTTTGTCATTTCTTCAAGAATTTCTTTTCATTGATCTTAAAAAAGAATAAAAATTTTGCAAGGATGTTAGTAGCACTATAAATAGGAAAAAAAAATTGTATGCTAGACAAAAAATATATGGATGACTACTTCCTCTTCTGATTGAAGTGAAGTGAAGAGTTAGTAATCACCAAAAAGATGTTTTTGAGCATCCCTAACCATACCCATTTAAATACATTTTTGTTTTATCCATTAAAATCAAATTGGCATTCTCTTATACTTATTTTGTGCTTGAGCTGTCTGAGGTGTTATCCCATATAGCTGTGAAAGTCTTCCTTTTATATTTATTATGCTTCTCCTCTTTTCTTTTCTTCTTTTCTGATTTTTCAGACCTTCTAAGCTTTGGACAGTTTGGCGTTAGATGTCCAAGTTGCCTACATTCATAGAACATTGATTCCTTCTTCTTTTTCTCTTTTCTTCGGCCAATATTTTTCGAATAACTTCTTCTTCATTGTTAATATCACAGCTTTCACTAGAAGTGACTTCATCCGAAATACTTTCTTCAGCCTTGAATGTATTGTTTGTCTTTCTTCTGAATGAGCTTTCCCCTAATCTCTCCATATTGATTTCATAAGCCATTAATGACCCTATGATCTTTTCAAGTGACATTTCTGAGAGGTCATTTGCTTCTTTTATTGCGGTCACTTTTGGTGTCCACTACACTGGGAGAGATCTTAAGATCTTTTTGACCATTTCTCCCTGGCTATACTTCTTACCTAGACCTTTAAGACCATTAATGATTTCAGTGAAATCACTATGCATTTAAGATATGGACTCACCTGGTTCCATTTGAAATTTCTCATATTCAGTAACTAGGATATCAATCATATTTTCCTTCACTTTGTCGGTTCATTCAAATGTGAGTTTCAGCTTGTCCACATTTCTTTTGTCGATGTGCAAGCAGATATTTTGTTGAATTCTTGCCTTGACAGTGCGCACACATGAAGTTCTTAGCTTTACTGTTCAAGGATATCTTCTTCATGTCATCATTAGTCCATTCTTCCTAAGGCTTAGATATTTAGAGGTCACCATCTTCTATGATGCTTCAGAGTTGGTAGTCGTAGCCTTATAAGAAGAACCCCTTCCTTGTCTTCCAGTAAGGGTAGTCTTCGCCATCAAAGAGTGGAGGTCTTGTGATGGATTGCCCTTCTAGAAATCTTTGAGCTATCATAGATCTTTGCTCTAAATATCGTTGGACCTTCTTTCACTCTATAAGATCGTGACTCTGATACCACTTGTTGGCCCAGTTGATGGCAGCAAGGTTTACATAAAGGAGGGGGGAGGTGAATAGGATAAACAGAAATCTAAAAACCAAAATCACAACTTTAGACTTTGGTTAGTGAAATAAATCATGTGCAGTAAAGAGTAGCAGTGCGAAAGTAATTAAATGATAATCACACACATGAACACAATGAATTTATCATGGTTCAGTACTTCCCCAATGGAAGACCTACATCCAGTCGACAATACACCTCTTAGGATTTCACTAATTTGGGTACAATGCCCCTAAGGATATACAACACCCAACCCCTGTTGTTTTTCTTCTCTTTCTGGACAAGAAGGCAACCCACTGTTTCTCCTCAGCCAAGTGCTTCTTTTACTAGCTGAGAAGTAACTCACCGGTACAGACCTCCAACTGATCACACCACCAGACATAAGTTGGTCTTCCCTTCTAAACAAGGGAAATGTTTGTACATCAATATTTCTCTTCAAATGAAGAGGAACACTGTGTACAGTCCCATAGCCAGGCATAAGTCTTTCTTAAGAAAAGAAAGAACAAGCAGAGAGCTACAAAAAATAGATGGAATGAAGCTGATACTCTTAGCTCATAGTCTCTCCTCTAGATTTACAATGTTGCATAGAGAA
Organism: Colocasia esculenta; assembly: GCA_014218235.1. Taxonomy (NCBI): domain Eukaryota; kingdom Viridiplantae; phylum Streptophyta; class Magnoliopsida; order Alismatales; family Araceae; genus Colocasia; species Colocasia esculenta. Next base: position 114,112,936 of record CM024753.1, on the reverse strand, counting down.
CGGGAAGAGAGGAAAAAGCTTAATTGCTAGAAGGCTTCAAATGGCTTCTACTTAGGCACAATCTTCTTCTTGAATGGGCTCGAGCTCTTTGTCTCTTTACTTGGAGCGTATGTGTCATTTTAGTTCCTCACTAGATGTACACTCTTTTATACAGATCCTCAGGAATGTTCTCACTCATATTTATCTTCAAACTCTTCATCTTTTATAGAGTGGCTGAAGAGGGCCGTTGAAGGATGTAACGGTTAGAGCTTTTCCTCTTCATATTCTTCTTCTTCTGCTGCTGCTACTACTTTCTTTATGTCTAATGGATGCCTAGAATGTGTCTATCAGATACTTGAATTGTATGAAGATCATTCAGTTTATGCACATCCAAGTTTGTCAGTAGCAAGTTCCAACGTTGTTTCTACAGGTAATAAATGCATGTTACACTAGAGAAGTCTTCTGTTAGATGGCTCATACCTCTTTTGCTTTTTGTCAATGTTTCCTACTAACAACTTGTTCCTTCAAAGAGATGCTTTTCTATCTAGCATGAAAGAAGAAATCCTATGAGTCAGAAAAAAGAGATCTTTAGTTAGATAGGAAATAATACTAAACGCATGATGTACATTTGATATTTCATTAGGCACCAAAGACATTTAAGTTGATCGATGTGTTTAAAAACATATAAACACCAATCAAAATGTGACTAAAGCTATCAAGTCACCAATTGATTGGATAAAATAATTATAACACTAATCGGAACGTTTTATTTATCAATCGAAAAGATCAGACAAAAAGTGTTCATGAATCGATAGGATACTTCATCAATCGGAAGAAGTCTTAACCTTGATATGATCTTTCTTCACCAATCGATATGGAACTTTGAATGATCAAGATATGAACTTCGATTGCAAAGAATCTCAGTCGGAGTCGCACTTCGACTGCTATGAGTCTCAGTCAGAGTCACACTCACTACAAGAAAAAATGGATATAGCAACCGATTAAATCGGTCACACATCTGAGGCCCATCTTGCGATCGATTTTATTTTAGTCACAGATCAATCGCTGACGCTCTACTTTTTCCCTGCGACCAACTTTTCTCTCCCATCTCTACCATGACGAACTTCCCCCCCCCCCCCCATCTTTCCTTCATGTCTCTCTCACAACCAACTTTGTCAAACGTTGCTGCCATCACCGCCACCTGTTGCCATCGCCGCCGCTTGCTGCCATCGTCGCCACCAGCGACGTTGCCACCGCCGCCTCCTCCATCTCCAATACGTCTCCCTCTCACATCCCCCCATCACCTCCTCCAACCTTTGTCCCCCACCTCCCCCACCACCATCCCCCACTCCCGGCCCCCACCCTTGCCCCGACACCATCCCCCATCCCCTTCCCTATGGTCCCACTCCCCTGCCCCCCGCCATCATCCCCCACCCCCTGCCCTACCCCCTTTTCTAGTGTCGAAGGCCCAAATAGACTGACTCTCTAATCTCTCCGACACTACCAGCTGTGGGGACTTCGACACTGCCAGCCACCGTCTTTAGCCGCCGTGGCGGCATCTCTCGCTTCAGCAACTCCAGCCGCCCTTTCCAGGTCTCTCTCCCTCTCTATGAAGGACCGAAGAATGCATCATTTTCTTTTCATTAGATAAGTGCTACAAGTGTGGGCGAAGGAAGGAAATGGATTCTCGGAGAAATAGTGATGTGCTTGTTGGAGGAATGAATTTGAATTTTACAATTTGCTTAGCCCATGCTATTTGTTTTAAGGATTATGTAATCAGATCATTAATTGATCCTAACAATAATTAATTTATTTGTTTTTAGGATACATTAATTCCAACAATCTATCATCAGCCATATGATTCATTGAGCTGAGCAGCTCCTTGAAAAAGACTTCAGCATGCCTTCTAAGAGCAGCCTGATCTGAGCACTAGTTGTTAGACTCTACCACCCCAGTCTATGTATAAAACCCTTTCTTCTATTGCATTGCACAACAACATTATAGAAATGAAGATGTATTTCATGTCCCCTCTTTCCACCTAGTCAATTCTTGCTTTTCGATTCCAAAAGGTTGTACATGTACAAAATGTTTCTAAGTATACTCCCAACAAGAGGTATAAAACACACCAAAGAACCCATCAGGTCTTGGAGCACTGGAGCCCTTAAGTGACCACACCGCCTTCCTAATCTCTTCGTCATCAGGTTGGGCACATATCATTCTATTCTAGTCTTTAGAAATCAAGGATGGGAAACATTAATCCTACAACATCCAAAAGGATGGGGATTATGTAATCAGATCATTGTTGGATGATGTTTAAGTTGATCGGTGCCGATTTAGCTCATTGATGGACTTGTTATTTCTTAGTTGATGAATCCAAGTGATAGCAGATCTCAAAGTCACCCCTCCCAGGCATCTTCACCTTTGCATGTAATCTCCTAATCTCTGCGTTATGGTAGAGCCATCTAAGTTTTAAAGGTGTGTTGACTCCTTTTAGCCCCATCCCCACAGAGGACGACTTGTTTTCACCTTTTAGCATCAGTGCATAGCAACCTGCACTCACAAAAGAAGGAAAAAAAAAAGGCAGCATCGACAAATGGGAATGTTCCCTCTCTTTGCCTGAAATTGATCTCAATTGCTCTCAGAAAAAAGGCTTCAATTAAGGCATGAAGAACGTGTATGTCTTTCTTGTGGATCCTCCATCAACAAAGGGAAAGAAAAAAAAATGGTTTTAGCATAAGAAAGATCAAATTTCTTATCTTGTGGTAGATTAGTCTTGGAAGGAATAAGCCTTACATTGCTCACTTCCTTCTATGTGAATGTTCTAGCTGTGTTGTTGCTAGTGAGTCAGAAGGTAAAGATCTCATTTCCTTTGCCATTGGTATCCATTATGTTATTCTTAGGAATGTAATACATGAAAGAACAATATATGGCAGGATTCTAAAAGTGAGAAGAGTGGATTCCCTAGAATAAGTCTAGTTGGATTGTACTCAACTGATTAGCTATTGCAAAAAGTTCTTGCATCAATTCAATAAATACAAATTTACCCAAAGTTTTGTTTAAGAATATATTTGATCTAGCAACCTAATAGCGCAATTAGATAACCCCCTTTATCAAGAATCCGATCTGACCTCTAGTGAGTTCACATAACATGAATACGAGTCCAGCCAAATAAGAACGTCTAATTAAGCTTCTATCATATGAAATAAAAGATAGAAAGAATAACTCATAAGTAATATGAACAATTAAGCTAAATAGCATCCTGCTATATTTGATTTCTACTCTTATGAATGTGTTGGATGTTAAAACAAAATCCATGTTTTCATCGTCTACATGTATTGCCAATTTCACATGTTTCTAGTGCTTTTGTAAATTTCCTTTCTAGCTTTGTTGTTGAATATGTTTTCTAGCTTTATTGTTGAACGGTCAACAGCACAAAGTCAATCTTACTTATTTTATGTGCTTGTTGATATATGTAGAGTTTTTAGAATACCTATTTTTGTGTTTTTAATAGTTAATTAGTTAGGTGTTTTATGTGAGCTGAGATGCGTGGATGCAACCTAACATTGTACGCATCTTAGGAGAGCATGTTAAGCCCATGACAATCAACCTACCTATTCAAGACTTTGGGATTGATGTGCACATTCTCATTTTGAATGATGAGAACGTGTATTTATAACTCAAAGTTTTGAATTGTCCCGTTTAGACAATCTGTGAATGTTTGATCGCACTTAGGTGGTTAATTACTATATGTGTTTGTGTTGTTTGTTAAAATTTTCGGTTGAGTCTTCTCACTCCTCTCTGATATACCTTTATTGATTTTGATTATTTTCTTAACCACTTACTGCTAAATGTTTAAGAAATTTTCTTAATTAATAAATATTTTGTGGTATATCGGAGAGGTGTGGGGAGATGCTACCGAAATTTTTAGCAAATAACACAACACATATAGAAATTAATCGTGCAATCAAACCTTGATAGGTGGGTTAAAAAGTGAAAATCTAAATAATATTTTCTTCCTATATAAAATGGTAGAGATGGATGATGTGAGGAAAGGGTTGGACCTTTTTTTTTGTTAAACATGTTAAAGTTTTGTGTGTTAACATTTAATTCACACATGGAAAATGTCTGAAGATCATTCATGGATGTACCATAGAATAGTTGCTCAGGTGATGTCTGTGGAATTTAAAAATGGAATTGAGAGATTCATTCAATTTGCATTGAGAAATCCTATTGAAGTTGTAGATTGTGATAGTTGTATCTGATGTCCTTGTGTAGTCTGTAAGAACTTGAAGTGGCTTACAACATGGGATGTACAATGTCATTCATACAGAAAAGGGTTTGTTAAAGATTATACAAACTGGACATGTCATGGTGAAACATTGTGGTCTTACGAGCCTGCCAATATTGGAAGTGGAAGTTCATACGTTGATATGGTCATAGATGCTAATGGTCCAGCATTCAATGTTTATGAGGACCATGTACATACTGAAGAATCGCCAAACAAGACAGCTGAAAGATTTTATTAGCTACTTAAGGATGTTAATGAGCCATTGTGGAATGGATGTCAAAATCACTCTCGACTGTCTGCGATCTTACAGCTATTAAACTTGAAATCTAAATTTCACATCAGTGAGATTTGTTTTGATCGTCTATTGCTCATTATCAAAAGTATGTTGCCACAAGATGAGAAGTTGCGTGAAATTTTTTACCATGCAAAGAAGATGGTTAATGACTTAGGGCTTGGATATAAGAAAATAGATGCATGTCCTAATCATTACATGCTATATTATAAAGAGGATAAAAATAAGGCATCATGTTCCATGTGTGGTCATGATAGATTCAAGCATAAGAAAGGGGACAATTCAAAGCAAAAAGATATAGCATACACGTCATTGCGGTATTTTCCTCTCACACCGAGACTGCAGAGAATGTATATGTCATCAAAGATAGCTCGACATATGAGATGACATGTAGAAAGAGTACGTTGTGAACAGAATGTAATCAGCCATCCTGTAGATGCAGAAGCTTGGAGTCACTTCAACCGTGCTCACCCTAGTTTCTCAAAAGAGTCGCGTATTGTGAGGCTAGATTTAAGTACCAATGGTTTCAATCCATTTGGAAGTTCAGTGACTTCTTACTCCAGTTGGTTAGTTTATGTGACACTATACAACCTTCTGCCGAACATGTGCATGAAACAAGAGCATTTATTTCAATCCTTATTGATCCCTGGTCCAAAAAGTCCTCGAAAAAAACTAGACATATATCATAGGTCATTGATTGATGAGTTGAAATTATTATGGACCGATGGGGTTACTACCTATGATGCATCTAGAAAGTAAAATTTCACTATGAAGGTTGCATTGATGTGGACGATAAGTGACTTTCTTGCATATAGAATGTTATCTGGCTGGAGCACCCATGGAAAACTAACATGTCCTTACTGTATGGATAGTACCAAATCATTTATACTTAAGCATGGTGGCAAGTAATGCTGGTTTGATTGTCATCGACGATTTCTACCAAGGGACCATCCTTTTAGAAGGCAAAAACATGCATTCTTAAAGAATAAAATTAAATTGGAAGAAGTTGATTTTAAACGGTTGTCTAGTACACATTTAGCGGCAAGGGTACAAAACTTACCAGATATGGCACAATTGTCGAGCAGCATAAGACAACTCCCTGGATTTGGGAGAGATCACAACTGGGTCAAAAAAAGTATCTTCTGGGAATTGCCTTATTGGTCAACTCTTCTTATAACACATAATCTCAACGTCATGCATGTTGAGAAGAATGTCTTTGATAGTGTGTTTAACACCATTATGAACATAAAAGGCAAAACAAAAGACAATGTGAATGCTCGTTTAGACTTGAAAATACTTTGTAAATGTCCAGAACTAGAACTTCTTGATAGAAATGGTACAACAGTTAAACCGAAAGCAATTTACGCCCTAGGAGCTGCACAGATTAAAGAAGTATGCTTTTGGCTTAAACAATTGAGATTTCTGTTGAACCAATCTCATATTTTTACCTTTTTATTTTGGTGATAACAAAATCCATGTTCAACTTAAGAATATCATTATAATATTTCATTTTATGTTTCTCTCATGAATATAACATATTATTACATTATCACCTCAAATTTACACTGAGTTGCAACTTCATCATGCATGTTTTTTATCGTGATCAGTCGAAGCTCTACTTTGTTATATACAAAGCTAGCTTCGTCATATCTGAAGCTGGCACTTCGTCGTGCATGTTTTTGGTCGTGATCAGTCAAAGCTCTACTTCGTCATATCCAAAGTTTTACTTCGATCGACAACGTTATGATCTATTTTATACAAAGTTCACTTCATCATATACGAAGTTAACTTCATCATATACAAAGTTACACTTCGACCGATAACGTTATATCTTGGCCAGTCGAAGCTTTCACTTCGACTGTTTATGTTGTTTCCTAGACATATCAATTGCTAAACATTTCATATCGATTGTCTGTATGAACATCGATTGACTTTATCATATCAAATGCTATTTCAAATAAAATATATATTATCTTTATCAAGCTTTTTTCCTTGATGAAATCATATTGATCATATTGCATATCTTATGATTAAGGAACTTTCTGAAAACATCTTTGATAAAATGATTAAAGTATTCTTAGACTTGTTTCAAATATCCTTAGCAATTTGAACACGTGAAATTCAAATCTCGCACTGTCAGTTAATATTTCACATATGTCTTTCATACGCATAGTCTATTGCTGGATATAGTTTCCATATAGTATGACTTTTTGACTGACTACTATTTTCATGAGAAGTCTTCTAATACTTTACGTGTGAACAGAAAGGAACATATATGTTTGTGGCTTACTTAGTCACGGGACACAGCTCCCTTGCAGAAAGCACTTTACGGTTTGCCATTCTTATAACGAGTCTTCTTACGATTTATATGGTGACTAAATGGATATATCTATTTTTAGATAACACCTTTTTGTTCGTTGACTGAAGATTTGTCTCTCTTAACATTTAATGCCTGCAGGTTTCCAATAGTCACATGTTTCTACAATGTAAAGCTTGTTGTGATTGCATGGAAATGAACATCAAGAAATGAGAGACAATGGATATCACAACGATCTCATCTGAAGAAAGCAGAAATGCTTATAAGAAGACAATGGTTGTGAAGAAATATAGACACGCAAGCACATATACACAAGTGTACATGCATACACAGAGATCTTCACCACCATTTAGATTAGAAAAGCAGTGCACCCTCACTCCAAGTCTAGCTACTCAGAGCTGTTCTGAAGCCTTCAATTCTCTTTTTCTTTTGAGAGTATGTTGTTTCTAAGAGAGTAGCATCATAGCCCTATTCTTCTCTCTCTCAGTTCGTGCCTCGGATCAAGCACTACATTATTGTATAAGCTTGGTCTAGGGGCCATCCCTTCAACTCTTCTTTAAAAGTGCTCCTCTTTCTATGAGAAGAGAAGACCTGCTGTGGGTAGGTGGTTTTATTCCCCTTGTTGAAGGAAATACCTATTGCTACCGGTGGTTGTATTGCCTCTTCATGGGTTGAAGAGAAGGCCAACGGGTGCTGGATGTATAAGTGTTCTTGAGGGGAATTGTACCCTTGGTTAGTGAAATCCCAAGTAGTTTCTTAGGGACTAGACGTAGGACTCCTAATGATAAGACATCTGAACCAGGATAAAAATCATTGTGCATTTTGTGTGATTGCTTTTATCTTATTTCCGCTGTGCACTAACTCTAATACCTGCATTTAGTGTTTCTATTTGAAGTTATTTTTAACAAAAAAAATTTAAGATATATTTAAAGCAACCCATTCACCCCCCCCCCTTTAGGCTTGCAACCTGGTCAACAAGTGGTATCGAAGCCTAGTCTCTTCAAGCAAGTAGATCTCACGATCTAAAGAGCAAAGATCAATGATAGCTCAAGGTTATGCAGAAGGTCAATCCATCTTCTGGCCTCCTCTATTTGATGGGGGGGGATTACAACTATTGGAAAACAAGGATGGAGTTCTTTCTATAAGGCTACGACTACCAACTCTAGAGCATCACTGAAGATGGTGACCTCCAAATATCAAAGCCGAAGGAAAAATGGACAGATGAAGACAAGAAGAAGAAATCCTTGAATAGCAAGGAAAAAAGTTTCATGTGCTGTGCACTGATAAAGCACGAAATCCAATAGAATATCTGCCAGCACATCAGCAAAAGAAATGTGGGATAAATTGAAGCTCACATATGAAGGAACCAACAAAGTGAAAGAAACTAGGATTGATATCTTGGTTACTCAATACGAAAAGTTTTAAATGATGATAGGTGAGACCATTACACAAATGTATAGCAGATTCACTGATATATCAAATGGTCCTGCAGGGCTTGGAAAGGCTTACGACACTGGGGATATGGTAAGAAAAATTCTCAGATCTCTACCAAACCAGTGGACTCCCAAGGTCACTGCTATAGAAGAAGGAAATGACCTCTCTACCATGTCTTTGGAAAAACTCATAGGGTCATTATTGGCTTATGAGATCAACATGGGGAGACTAGGGGAAAGTGCATTTAGAAGAAGAGTAAACAATGCATTCAAGGTAGAAGAAAGCACTTGGATGAAGCCACTACTGGTGAGAGCAGTGATGTTGACAGTGAGGAAGAAGAAGTTATTCGAAATATCTTAGCCAAGAGGAAAAAGAAAAAGGAGAAGGAACCCATTTGCTATGAATGTAAGCAGTCTGGGCATCTAAGGCCAGATTGTCAAAAGCTTAGAAGATCTGAAAGATCAAAAAGAAGAAAAGAAAAGAAGAGAAGCATAAGAAATATAAAAGGAAGACTTTCACAGCAACATAGGATAACACCTCAGACAGCTTAAGCACCAAAGAAGAAGAAGAGAATGTCAATTTGATTTTAATGGACAAAACAAGGAGGCATTCAAATGGGTATGGTTAGTGGATGCTAAAAAAGCATCTGACTGGTGACTACCAACTCTTCACTTCATTCCAATCTGAAGAGGAAGTAGTTATCCTTAATTTTTAGTTTTTTTTTTAAAAGAACTTACATTTCTTTTTGTTGTTACATTCTTTAAACTATAGTGCTACTAACAAAGTTCTTGCAAGTATCTTACTATGAACAAATGCAGGGATTCTCCGTGAAGATCTCCCAACACAACAGCAAGTGGAAATGCAACAAGAGATGTTGATAGATAATGCCAAATTGGTCGAAAAATTAAAAGAAGATTGAAAATTCAATGTGTCTCACACTAAGGGGGAGTCATACACTGAGGGAGAGCCTCACATCAAGGGGGAGCAAGTAAAAAGGGGGAGTACCAATTCATGACAACTATTGTTGAACCCCTCTCCTTTAAACTCACAGGTAGTAATGGTAAGGAGTCCTTAAAAAAGGGGAGAAAATGCACATGGCAAGATCTTTCCTTTTTAGTTATTGACAAAAAGGGGGAGAGTATTCCTTAAACTGTGAATTTTCTATTTATTTCATAATTTGAGTATCTATTGTTAAGAAAATTCACATGAGTTTTGTCATCGCTAAAAGGGAGAGATTGTTGAACCACTCTTATATTTTTACCCTTTTATTTTGGTGATAACAAAACCCAGTTCAACTTAAGAATATCATTAATATATTTCATATCATGTTTCTCTCATGAATATAACATATTATTACATTATCACCTTGGATTTACACTGAGTTGCAACTTTGTCATACATGTTTTTGGTCATGATCAGTTGATGCTCTACTTCATTATAAACGAAGCTAGCTTCATCATATCCAAAGTCCACTTCGCCATATCCGAAGCTGGCACTTCGTCATGCATGTTTTTGGTCGTGATCAATCGAAGCTCTACTTCGTCATATCTGAAGCTAACTTCGTCATATCCAAAGTTTTACTTCGACCGGTAGCATTATGATCTGTTTTATACGAAGTTCACTTCATCATATACGAAGTTCACTTCATCATATCCGAAGTTATACTTCGTCATATCCGAAGTTACACTTCGACCGATAACGTTATATTTTGGTCAGTCGAAGCTTTCACTTCGACCATTTATGTTGTTTCCTTCACATATCGATTGCCTATATGAATATCGATTGACTTTATCATATAAAATGCTATTTCAAATAAAATATATATTATTTTTATCAAACCTTTTTCATTGATGAAATCATATTGATCATATTGCATATCTTCTTATTAAGGAACTTTCTTAAAACATCCTTGATAAAATGATTTAAGTATTCTCAGACTTGTTTCAAATATCCTTAGTGATTTGAATACATGAAATTCAAATCTCCCGCCATCAGTTAATATTCCACATACGTCTTTCATACGCATAGTCTATTGCTAGATATAGTTCTCATGCAGTATGACTTTTTGACAGACTACTATGTTCATGATAAGTCTTCTAATACTTTACGTGCGAACAAAAATCTATCGGTGGCTTACTTAGTCACGGGACACAGCTCCCTTGTAGAAAGTGCTTTATGATTTGTCATTCTTATAACGAGTCTTCTTATGGTTTATATGGTGACTAAAAGGATATATCTATTTCTGTATAACACCTTTTTGTTTGTTGAGTGAAGATCCCTCTCTTAGCATTTAATGCCCGCAAGTTTCTAGTAGTCACATGTTTCTACAATGTAAGACCTATTGCGATTGTATGGAAATGAGCATCAAGAAATGAGAGATAATGGATATCTCAATGGTCTCATTTGAAGAAAGTAGAAATGCTTATAATAAGACAATAGTTGTGAAGAACTGTAGACACTCAAGCATACATACACAAGTGTACACACATACACACAGATATCCTCACCACCATTCAGATTAGAAAAGCAGTGTGCCATCACTCCAAGTCCATCGGCTCAGAGCTCTCCTGAAGCCTTCACTTCTCTTTTTCTTTTGAGAGCATGTTGTTTCTAAGAGAGTAGCATCATTCTAGGGGCCATCCCTTCAACTCTTCTTTAAGAGTGCTCCTCTTCCTATGAGAAGAGAAGACTTGTTGTGGGTAGGTCGTTTGTTCCCCTTGTTGAAGGGAAAATCTATTGCTACAGATGGTTGTATTGTCTCTTCGTGGGTTGAAGAGAAGGCCAACAGGTGCTGGATGTGTAAGTATCCTTGAGGGAGACTGTACCCGTGGTTAGTGGAATCCCAAGTAGTTTCTTGAAGACTGAACGTAGGACTCCTGGTGATAGGCGGTCCGAACCAAGATAAAAATCCTTGTGCATTTTGTGTGATTACTTTTATCTTATTTTCGCTGCTTACTAACTCTAGCACCTACGTTTAGTGTTTTTGTTTGAAGTTATTTTTAAAAGAAAATTTTCAAGATATATTTCAAGCAACCCATTCACCCCTCCCCTTTGGGCTTGCAACTTGGTCAACAATTTCTAGATGGCTATGTGTCCAACATTGCTCATTGCATGAATACAAATAAGGGAAAAATATATGGAATGAAAAGTCATGACTGTCATGTGTGTATGCAGAGGTTGCTACTTATTGTATTCCGTGATATGTTGTCGAAGTCGATATGGGGAGCAGTGACTGAGTTAAGTCAGTTTTTCAAGATTTTATGTGCATCAGAGCTCAGGTATCAAGATGGGAAACTATTGAACAAAATGTGATCACGACAGTTTGTAGATTGGAAAAGATATTTCCACCCGCATTCTTCGATTAGATAGAGCACTTGCTTATACACCTACCATATGAGGCTAAAGTAGGAGGGCCAGTACAATTTAGATGGATGTATCTATTTGAGAGATAATTTGTATACTTTTTCCTTATAATTCTATCTCCTGTTATATGTTTTTCATTATCCTATGAATGTTTTGGTAGGTGCATGCATGAATTGAAAATGAAAGTTCACAACAAGGCGAAGGTAGAGGGTTCCATTGCGGAGGCATACATTATGAAAGAAATATCAAATTTTTGTTTGATGTACTTTCAACCCGAGACACAAACTCATCGTACTCGACCACCATGTAATGATCATGGGGGAGACTCCGTTCAGTCTGACCGGCTCTCTATACTTAAGTATCTTGGATGTTGTAGACACCGCCGCGGGTCCGTCGGGAAACCACGGGGTGTTTAATCCACAAAGAGGGGGGATATGGACGGGGAAAAAAGAAATGAAATGTGGAAAATAAAAAGATCGTGATCGCCAGGCACATGAGGGTGTCGAATGGAAGATGCACAGCAAGGGGTACGGATGGAAGAATGTGATCGTGAGAAATACCTTTTGGAGCGTGTGGAGATTGCGCGGGGGTGTGGGTCCTTTCTTCCTCTACGAACACGGCCGGCCGCGGTAGAGGGCGTTTCCTTATTTGATTACCCTGACAAAATAGACAGAGAAAATAATAGGGGATTAGCCACGTGTGTGCAGTATCAATCCAAAATAAATAAAATAAAAGAATAAATGGTAAGGGGAACGACTTACCGTGTGGTGGCTTTTAAACCCCTAAAATGTAGGTGTGTGTGTGTATGCATGCATGTGTGTGTGTATGAAAGAAAAGGGGCCGCGTGGGGCCCGGGAGGAGTAATGAAAAATAAAGAAAAGGGGAGGGGGTGCTTCCCCGAGTGGTGGATGGCGCGTCGGTGCTGTTGGTTAGACGGAGGGAGGAAGATGAGGAATAAGCTTCCGCACCGCTCCGCTCCGGTTCGATATGCGTGGAAGAAGGTGACAAGGGTACACCAGTTCGGCAGGGCTCCGCTGTGAGGGAGTCGCGGGAGGAATTCGGCAGGGCTTTGCCGCTTCTTGGAATCCCCCCTTAAAAATGACCCTCAGGGGTCAATTAGTAGAGGTGAAATCTTTGAATCGCACCGGGTATAGCTGCCGCGACAAGAACCTGAATCGCGTCTGGGTGGTAGGTCGCGATTAGAATCGCATCGGGCTAGCGCGCCGCGACATGGATTGGATAGTGACTGGGCGGCAGGCCGCGATTCACTAGGTCAGTTGATGTGATAGGCATATGATGACCGTAGCCCCAGCTACGCTTTGGAATTGCGTTGGGTCAGGTCATCGCGACTTGAAACGCGACGGCTTGGCCCGACACGATTACAACTTGCGTGATTCCGAGGCAATCGGCTCATAAATGTGTTGTCTGCTAAGGCAGGATTTCGGATTTGACCTTCTAAATCGCATCTTCTGATAAGGACGTGATTACAAGATTTTCTCATGATTGCGGGCCTGCGCGCGATGACTTTCTAGGCTGATAGCCAGCTCTGAATCGCGTCCGGTCGGCAGGACGCGACTATGCACTGACTTTGAGTCGCGTCCGAGAGGAGGGACGCAGCTACATACTGAATCACGTTGGCATCTCACTATGCGATAAGCTTTCCTAATTTTATTTATAAAAATTCCGCCAAAAGTGGAAGTGGTATCGCGTCACCCATGGCGGACGCGTTCATGAAGAAGGCAGTTTTCGTAAATAAAATAGGAATTCATTGTCGCGCCATGCAGGGCCGACGTATTAAGCGCGTAGTCGCAGCCGACTTTCCTGTCGTGTTAAGGTCGTACCCATGAAGGCCGTCGTGTTAAGCCAAGGTGTCCTGAATCACGTTCGGGGTACTAGATGCGTTTAGAGAAGCGGCTGCCATACCGTCGCGACTTGAAAATGATGCCTATAATTCCCGAAGGGCCCTGAAAATGGAGGGGAAGCACCGGGGAAAAAGGGGGTGAGGTCCAGAAATATCGGGAAAACACTCTTGCAAGGCAAAAAGAGGGCAATTTGTGGCATTATAGCGCAACATGAAATTTGCCCGCGGTGGAGCCAAATTCGTGCGTCTACAGCTGCCACACCTTGGCATCTACTTCGCAGGGGAGCGAAGCAACGGGACATGAAGTGGAGTGAAATGGAGTGTAATGAAATGAAAAGAAATGAAGCGTAGCGAAGTGGAGTGCAGAGGGAGCGGACTGAAAAGTAGACGCCAAGGTGAAAAATAGACACGCGGAGCAATCGGGTGACTGCCACCTGATGAGAGCCTTTCACCAACACCCCAGGAAGTCATCACCAGGAAGAAGACCTAAAGAAATAGATGCTTGGACAAAGGAAAGGGATAAGAAATAAAAAGGTGTACGTGTGGGCACGAAAGGAACGAAAAGATCAACCTCCAGCATCGGGGAAGTACCTAAGGACACAATCCGTTAGGTTTCACCATTGGGGGCGTCCGCCACTGCCGTAGGTGGATCTCTGTGAGTAAAAAATAAAAAGGATAAATCCAAACAAAATATTCTAAGGAAATCGTCCCGGGGGCGACAACAAAGGGAGTTGCATATTCGACCCGGAATGGAATATTTCAAGGTCGCTTTTGAATTTAAGGCGCGGATGGCTCTCAAATTGCATTACAAGAGTGGATTTCCACTGTGATTTCAATATGTATGTATGCTGGCCTAAAAGAAAAAATAAGATTAAGAAGGAGTAGGAAATAACCATAGATAATATTGTTACACTGGTGAGTCAGGACCGAGGGTATGCATGGGTTCGTCGTCCTCACATGCCAAGCGTAATGGCCTATCCGTGCGGCTAAGGATCCTCTGGGATAATCATTGTTTTTGATAGAGGGAAACTCAAATCCCAGATTCCTCAGAGCCACAAGGTCCTTAGTGTGCTCTAAGAGTATACTTATACATAACTTGATGGTAGGGGCAGCAGCCACCTTGATGTAGCGCCAGATGAGGTAACTTGTAACGTGCGCTCAAAACCCATTAGCCAAAAAACAACAAAACATCATGGAAAAATAGCATTTATGGCATGGAGCATGACTAAAGTAGTCAACAACAGAATAGCTCAAACAATTTGTTTGTTAAACCATGAGGATAGGCGATCTCTGGCTAAGGAGATTGGAGTTAAGGATGGGAGGAACCCGATGATTGGAAGGATTAGTGCGGTCTGACGCAGACAAAAGGCAATGTGCTTGCCATGTGCAATACTATAGTGAATTTTTTGGGGTTTTGGAAGTATTTGAATTTTTGTGGATTTTGGAGATATTTGAATTTTTATTGGATTTTTAGAATATTTGATTTTTTTTTGAGATTTTTCTAAAAATATTTGAATTTTTTATTGGTTTTGAAAGTGTTTGATTTTTTTGTGTTTTTTGGAAATATTTGAATTTTTTTTTGATTTAGGAAGTATTTGACTTTTGTGATTCTTTGTGGAAATATCTGAATTTTTATGAATTTTTGGAAATATCTGATTTTTATTGATTTTTGGAGATATTTGATTTTTTTGTGAAATTTTAGGACATTGTCATGCCATGGCGGCATTAAGGTTATGAAAATCGACTGGCGAGGGGTCTTTGTTACCTCTCGTTTCATTAAAGAATGTCCAGAGTAGGGCGTGCATTTTAACGTGGCGCCCACGGGCTAATTGCACTTGGTTGACGGTGGCACTATCAAAGCCACGCCTGAAAAGGCGACTAAGTCTAGCAGGGAGAAGGGAAGAATATTTGGAGACGAGCTTGGTATGGGTGTTGGGAGTTGAGTGTTGACTTCCTTCCTCAGTACAACCGTCATAAGGTTCAGTCTCATTAAAGCACTGGGGCTTTTCTAGTTATTTTGGAATCTTGAGTGATGACCATTTGATTGTAGGGACATGCGTACTCCCGGGTCTATTTGGATCTCCGCGGGGACTTTGCCCTCTTTGCCATGCCCTATTATCATTGATTTGATTTTGACTTTTGCATGCACACGACTGGGTCCATTTGGATCTCCGCGGAGACTTTGCCGCTCTTGACATGCATTTGACTTTGATTTTTTATTGGTCATTTGATTTGCCCGTTTTTTGGACGTTCTCTTATGACTGAGTGCTTTGGGTTGGTTGCCTTGCCCAGACTACCTACTACCCATATTTCGGCTGAATAGGAGGAGAAACAGACTTTTGTGCCTTTGAGGCATGACTATGACAGTGATGGTGTCTACCGGGAGCAATTGGCTTAGGGCGTCGTGATGTGTGTGCAGGTGCCCATGCTAAGGGCAAACCTTAATGACTCGGGAGGGAATTTTGGACTCCGCTAGTGGAATTCTTATAACGGAAACGTTGCGACGACATGGCAATGCTGTATATGCATTTTTTTTTAGATTTTCAATATAATGAGAGTTTTTGGAAGGTAAAAGGGGATGCATGCCCTGCGTTGGGGCGAGACTCCTGGGGCTACAAGAATTTGGAATTTTATTTGAAAATTTAAAAGACAAGTGGGGGCTGAAGCCCCGAAAGAGGGTAGAGAGAGGACGAATGCCCTGCGTTGGGGCGAGATTCCTAGGACTACAAGAATTTACATTTTATTTTTGAAAATTAGAAAAAACACATGGGGACTAAAGCCCTGAAAATAATGCGAGAAGGGTCGAAGGACCCGATTAAAGGCGGCGAGGAGAGAGCGGAGGAAAGACTTTGGAGACTCCGGAGGGGCCGGAGGGGATTAGAGAAAAGGAGGGCGCGATGCCCTAAAAGAAGAAAAGTATCCGGCGGGGCCAGAGGGAAGAAAGGAACAAGTGGGCCGTGAGGGGCCAAAACAGGAGGTGCGCAGCGTAGGGCGCAGGACGGAGAGGCACCGCGTGGGGCACAAGAAGGAGATGTGCCACGTGGGGCACTGGAAGGAGATGTGCCACATGGCGCATAGAGTGGAGATGTGCCACATGGGGCACGGAAGGGAGATGTGCCACGTGGGGCACGGAAGGGAGATGTGCCACGTGGGGCACGGAAGGGAGAATAGGACGTACAAAAGGGGGCGCGATGCCTAGTGTAAAAAAGATGAAAACAAAATGCCTCTCGTGGGGAGGGAATGTGGAGAACCCACGGGAAGGTGCTGAGAAACACAAAAGATGATTGAAATGAAAAGGAAGAAAATGGAGGCCCCCTAGTCTTTTGCCTTGCCTGGCATTTGGGCTCCCGCTTGGGGATCGGCGTTCTGACCCTCAGGTACTTCCTCATAAAATGTGCCCAGTGGGCAGATGGTCTTGCTCTTTTCTGAGGGATTGAGCGGCTCTCAATGATTGGGTTGTTGACTTCTGTCGGAGTGTCAAGCGACAGTGTAACTCCCTTGCAATGTAGTGTGATGAAATAGTGGGGAGTTCCACCGGTGGAGTTGGAAGCAACAATGAGGAGACCATGCCCAAAGATTGTATAATGTTTGATGTGGGAAGGGGCATGACCCGTTGGGTAATTGATTGTGCCAATGATTTGGCCTTGGAGTGCGTAAGCACAATCTGAGAAGCTGATCCCTTCACTAGAGTGGGAAGGTTCACAATAATTGTGTGAGGGGTCAAGAGAGCTTGGAGAGGGAGATTCCCTATGAGTATTTTGAAATAAACCCGGTTGGCAATGGGTATGAGTGACATATGATTAGAAGGCCTCTTGACGGCCATGATTGGAGGGGAGGACTCCCGCTCGGTGAATGTGCCCAGTATTTTGACAACGACTGGCATGCGAGGGATAAAATATTGGATTTTGAAAAGCATGCCTGGTCCCGGGTCTTCCTTCTTTTGCTGACGCCTGTCGCTCCTTAAAAACTTGTGCTTGCTCCGTTGGATAGGGGTGGATATGGTGGGTGTAATGGGAGGTTGTATGGCCTGTGGAGGTGCGATAGGTATGAAGGGGAAGATTTGCTCAGTTTGGGTTGCCAGGGGTATTGGCGTAGTGGGAGGTGTAATGATTGGTGTAATGGTGGTTGGGGGCTTGGCAGTGGAAGGTTTGGTAAATGTGGATGGCAATGTGGGAGGAGTAAGTAAATGGCGTACGAACATGACCTCGGAAGGTTCATCATCGTAACACCAGGTGGTTTCACAGATGGGGTGGGCTCTGGCAACTTCGGCCCGAGCAACAGGCTGAGTTGGCGGTGGGGGTTGTTGTTGTTGTTGTGGTGGAGGCATGGGAGCTGGCATGGGTGCCGGAGCAGGCGCAACGTAGGGCGCTAGAGCTTCTTCTTGTATAGGGGCATCGTAGGGCCCGGTTGGAGGTTGCTAAGTCCGAAAAGGACGAATTAGTGGACGCCTGAGTGGCAGCATATTGTGGTAGATGGGTAGTGTATGCGTAGGGGTATATGATGTGGGAGGTGGATGGTGGATGGCATCCACTAATCCTTTCTTTCTCGGTTTAAATTGATCAAATAGCTCTATGATCGGGGAGTCCACTAAATGGGCTTGAATGTAACGTGGTCTTTTGTATAATGTTCTAAGAAATGCAGACAGAGTTTGTGCAAGCATAGATAGGAACCAGTGGAAGGAGCACGAGCCTGTTTGGATGAGAAAGGAGTATTGGATGGAGCTATGCGAGATATTGGGAGGGGAGAAATGGAATGAAAATTCTGCCAAAGCAAAGCTAGATAGAGTTGTGCATCTCGAGGCAAATGCACACACGAGTGGCTCTGTCTCTTTTGCAACTCATAAAGCGCGATTGGTAAGTACACTTCTAGATTCTTTAAAATTTGTAAATCTAATAATAAATTGTGATTTATTTGAAAAACAGAAAGTACAGCTCAAGCGGTCACCTCAATTTCAAGAACTTTTTAATCAAACTCATAATAAGAAAGGAACAGATGACTACATTAGTGAGAAAGCTCGGGATGTAGCGGTCAGTGTATGTACTAATAGTTTTCATTTAAAAGTAAAATGTGGAATTAAGGATAATTTTGATTAATTTCTTTTTTGCAGTTGTCATGTAGTAGAGGAATGGATGAGAGGTACGGGGACGACAATCAACGTCTAGAGTTGGATCCTGACATTTGGGTTGCAGCATTTGGGGTACCCAAGAAAAGCCACGTGTATGGTTTTGGACATAACTTGGGCACCGCCAGGGTGATACCATCATGCTCGAGCTCCATCTCACATGCGACCTCTTCTTTTATCACACCTGCAACCCCAGGTGGTTCTTCCAGTGCCGCCCCGACCATGACTCCGGCTCAGTTTAGGGAGATCGTCAACGAAACCGTCTCTCAGAATATCTCACATATCGTCTCTCAGACCGTCTACCAAATACTCGCACAACTGGGGTTCCTTGGTGATAGAGCACTTCTTGCACAGCAGCTTCAGGTAAGTATTTTATTTGATTGATTTTTTATTTCTCAACTCTAAATATCATCTTATCAAATGCAAGAACTTTGGTTGAGCAGGGTCATAAAACACGGTCTAGGAGGGTCAAAATTAAAAATATAGGTCCGATTAATTTGTCAATAATTCTAACACGACCGGGAAGGTGAGAGTGACTTGTAGAAACTAACGGAGTCCAAATTGGACTCTCGATTTAGACTGGGCAATCAATTTCTCATTTTCTTAACTAGTTTTGTTTAAAATATGTAAACTTGGGTTTGAGGGTCCAAAATTTAAAATATAGGTCTAATCAATCTATTGATTGTTCCAACATGACTTGGGGGTTGAAAGTAACCCGTAGAAACTGATGGAGTCCAAATTGGACACTAGGTTTGAGTTCGGTGCTCAAATTTACATTTTCTAAAAGAACTTAGTTTAAAGTCAATAAACACGGGTTTAGGAGGGTCAAAATAAAAAATATAGGTCCGATTAATTTGTCAATGATTCCAAGACCATTGGGAAGGTGAGAGTGACTTGTAGAAACTGACAGAGTTCAAATTGGACACTCAGTTTGAGCAAAACGCTCAAATTGTCATTCGTCAAATTAAGTTAAGTGAAAAACGTCTTGTTTTCATTTTTAAAGAAAAAATAGTTTATTTATTAAGTATTTGATTTTAATTTTTTATAAATGATATACAGGATCATCTATCACGAGGCGTTGGGGGAGACGAGGACCAGGATGACACATACGCAGAGGATTTGTGATTTTGTGATGGGTGTATATTGTGGTTTGCGATTTCTTCTTAGTTGTGTGGATGTTGTGATTTTTATGATGGATGTGTGATGGGTTTGTGTAGATGTTTCTTGTGGTTTATGTGATGGATATTGTGATTTGTGTGGGGGATGTATTATGGCTTTATTTTATTGTCATTTATTAGGTGATTTATTCTCATTTACGATTAAATATTAAAAAAAAAATATTCTGATAATAGCGACTGAATAAATCGGTAGCAATACAGTCGCTATTATCAGTCGCTAAAAATTAGCAACCACACTTATAATGGTCGCTAAGCAGTCGCAAATAGTAGCGATCGATATTGGGACCGATAGACGTCGGTCGCAAAGTTTGAGACCGATCAGTGACCGTTCATGATTGGCCACTATTTGCAACCGATTCTGTGATCGATAAAAATTGGTCGCATAATAGTGGCCACAATGTAGCGACTGGAAAAATTGGTCGCTGATCGGTTGCAATTCGGTCACTAAGTCAAGTTGCGACCGAATTGAGACCGATCAGCGACCAATTTTGTTGGTCACTATTGGCACTTTTTCTAGTAGTGACTTCGATTGCTTAGAGTATCAAGTAGTCAGTCGAAGTGAGACTTTGGCTGGTCCAGAAAATAACATAGGCAGTCGAAGTGGAACTTCAACTGGTCCAGAATATAACATAGTCAGTCAAAGTGAAATTTCGTATATGACGAAGTGAAACTTCAGATATGACGAAGTGGGACTTCCACTAGTTCAGAGAATAAGACAATTAGTCGAAGTGGGACTTCGACTAGTCTAAAAATACAACATAGTCAGTCGAAGTGAGACTTCGTATATAATCGAAATAAACTTCGCATATGACGAAGTTAGTTTCGTATATGATGAAGTGATGCTTTGGATGACAAAGTAACAGTTCAATGCAAATATTTTTGAAGCGATTCAAATTATTTTATTTCTAGACATAAATTATCATGAGTTTTCGTTATCACCAAAATAAAGGAGTAAAATATAAGAGTGATTCAACAGAGTCGACCCTAGGGTTCTTAGGGAGTCGATGTCTTTACAAATGCTTAGCAAACTTTGCAGAAGTGAAGTCAACCTCGACTTATGAAGGATTCGACCTCAGGGTTAAGTGTGGTCGACCTCAGTAAATAGGGAAGTCGACTTTGACTTGCAGATCTACTTGTAAAGCAGTCTTTGAACACCTTTTTAACCAAGTTTTTTTCACTTGCTCCCAAACGGATACTGTTTGAAAGGCTATAAAAAGGTCATTTGGGAGAAATCCTAGGTTGTGATTTTCATGGGAAAGTGAGTCAACCTCAAGGAGTTACTCTCAGCTCTCTCTTTTTAAGTTCTCTTTCTTGAGCTTCGACCTGCTAGATCTTTTAAGAAAGGAGATTTTGGAGGGTTCTCTTCTGCTCTAAAGTTTCATCAACACCTGGAGATCATCCTCATAAGCTTTTCATTTACTAGTTTTTTCTCTATCATTTTCATACTATGATTCTTGCTTTGTGCTTTTGCCGCCTTGGTTGAAGGTTGGTTTAGGTTCACATACCTAATCTTGTGTGGTTTTGGTGAGTTAGGCACCACATCAACTAGCAATTTGTTTGGTGAGTTGGGTCACATCAATCAACGGGTGTACTATTCACACTTTGTAAAGGTAAGTTGGTGGGGATAGGACATAAGTAGACCAAATGAGTTCTTACCAAATCATGAAAAAACTGTGACTTTTGGTGTTGTTGTCTCCTTCCCTCTCACCCCTCTCTGTTTTGCACCGTGTTTCAATTCTATATTAGTTTCTACTAACTATTTTTGATAAATTTTTATAACTTTATTAATCCCCTCTAAAATTAGTCATAATCTTGAACCTTTCAAGAATAAAGACGGAATCACAAAAAGAAGTGGAATATGCAATCCGGTATAGAAGAATAAAATAGGCAAAGAACAGAGCAAGCACACAAGAAAGAACACACCAGGTCTACGTGGTTCGATCAAAAGACAATTTTGATCTACATCCAGGGGCAAGATCTCTTCACTATTTTTGATTTACAATGTGAACAGTACAACATTCAAAGTGTACAGACCTCCCCAAGCCAAGTTTTTCTTCTCGGAGAAAGAACAGAGGAGAATAAAGAAGAATAATAGAAGGTGTCTCACCCCTTTTCTTTTTAACTATCCCCGAACATGGTCTTCACACATCTAATCATGTAGGACTCACGTTTTTACTAGGTTTAGACCCAAAAAAAACGAACTTTTTTCCCCTTCTCCAAGTCGCAGGGAAGACGAGCGTGGGTGACGCATGTTTCCACCACACACATGCTAACATCGGATAATAAAGGGTACTCAAGGGATAGGTCAAATGGTTAGCTCTGCATGTACGTTAAAGTTGCGAGTTTAAAAGTTCGACTCCCATTGAAAGTAAAAGATTATGTACTAGATTATGAAGTCATTATGTTAGGTAATAAGAAGGTTTAAACTGCAGCATTTTGCTAGTGAGAGAGAGAGAGTAAAACGTGCGTCATTATGTTAGGTAATAAGAAGGTTTAAACTGCAGCATTTTGCTAGTTTCATGGTTTTACACTTGCACCTCATGAAGGTGGTGACAATGATGGAAAATCAGACTCCCGGAGGACGTCGCGGCGCGTGAGGTTGTTTTTGAGTTGTTACGGCCACAGAAATGCAACACACCATCCTCACTCTTTGAAATTGAGATATCTTTATCCTTAAATACCAGTCATTTTTACAGTATATATATTAATATTGAGGGCAGAGCTTCCCAACGAAATCTGATCAAGTGGCAGGTTTGGGTCCAGCTTGTGTGTGGAGGCAAATGAAGAGGTTAACATCACTGTTTCGTAAGGGCTTTAATTACCCGCTAATCTCATGCAGATATCCATGCACATCGCTCTCCGTCCCAATGTATAGGATGGCTGCGTATATACGTGGTCAACGAGCATTACCTCTACAGGGCTCCGATTCGCGAAGGCAGCTATAAGTTGGTCTTTCATGTATATATCACTACAAGACAAAATGTATATGTCAGCGGCTAAAGACCGTTGACAAAAGTAAAAAATTCGTTGACAAAAATATATGTCAACGGCCACAGTCCGTAGACAAAGCCGTCGATATTTTTGTCGTCGACTTAACATATGTCAACAGAAGAGTGGGCCGCTGACAAAAATTTTTTCGTCAGTGACTTTTACCCGCTGACAATAAAATTTTATGTCAGCGGTTTATTGTTCGCTGCAATAAAAAATGTTTGTCAGCGGCCTTAAGCCGCTAACGTAAAACCGCTGACAAAAATTTTTATGTCAGTTGCCAATAAATCGCTGACATAAAAAAAATTTGTCAGCGGCGCCTTTAGCCGCTGACAAATAATAATTTTATTTTTGATGTTGGTATAATTTTTTTTATATAAATTCTTTTAAAATTCTAATTTTTTGTTTATACAAAAATATCTACATACACAAAACAAGAAAACAAGTATACTAAATCCACATCAATCATTGGTGACTTTTGGTTCCTCATGCCGTTGAAACCATGTGTTGTACTTCCTATGATATCTCCATGATTGTCTCTTCAATTCCTTCAAGCATCTGCAAATTATATGTATGATCATGCACCACACCAGGGTTGCCAACACTAATGTTGTTGTAGGTAAAACGAGTAAGAGGACATACCTCGCAGCGGAAACGTAATAACAAGAGTATCCCCACAGAAGTAGATAGACGGCTACCAGAGTCGCCTATACAGCACCACACCTTAGATCCGAGGACTGGCGATGACGTACCTCCGTTAGTTGATACCGGATAGAGAACACATGATGTCGCACAACTGGGACAATACCTTCTCACACAGAGAAGTATACACTTGCAAGACACACTTGCAGGCTCACTATCTCACACACACAAGACAAACTTGTATGTACTCTCATGCACTACACACATGCACTTGCACTCCTCACACACACAAGCACACAGCACATCAGCGCACTGCACACACTGCGCTTGAGCCTTTGCACTTGCATGCACACATGCATGCATACACTTGTGGTGCTCAAGGATCCTCAAAGGATGGATCTTGAGATGGGAAGGGATGCTCTTCTCCCTTCACCCCCATGGGGTATTTATAGGGAGGGAGCGGAGGTGTGAGGAGGTAGAGAGGAGGTGGAGAGAGGCGGCAACGGGGGAGGATAGGTGGCAGCCTATGCCGCCTCAGGGAGGCGGCAGAGCTGCACGGTGCAGCTGCTGCCTCGTGGCAGCTGCTGTTCTCGCCAACGCACCCCTGGTGCGTTGGCGAGTTCCCAGCCTGCCAGCGCCCAAGGGGCTGGCGTGGCTGGCCCCCCTCCACCCGCTGTGGCGGTGGAGGCGGGTGGGCCTCCTGCGGGGCCCAAATGGGCACCCGCGCCCAACAAGCTCCCACTTGCCCATTTAGGGTTCACAGCCCACTTACCCACAAAGGGTTGACGGCGCACCCAACGTTCTCTATGGCATTTGACATCAACGGTCATACCGAAAATAAGGCGTGCAACCTCTGTGAGATTTTCTGAGTCACCAATAAGCATTCCATTAAGTCGTCATCTTACTAATGGAACACTTAATCTCAATATGTACCTCAGGTTCTTAATATTCACCTGATTCTGATACTCCGGATCTCTCAGAAGGCAGTATCGAATCTAAAAGCATAACACTCATGACTCTATTACCACATAGGCAACTGAGCCTCCCGGGATATGAGTAATTAAGCATGGTGAAATAACAAGATGCCTTCCCTATGCTGCTCATGCCAATTCAATTTGTCTTAACCGCTTTCCTAGACATGTCCCGCTGAACGGTATCAACCATCGCCCTATGTAACATGCTAAAGTAGCGACATCAAGCTTCCTTGTCATGGCACAGCGCTGCAGGTCACTAGGGGTACATGAGGAATCACTGACAAACGTGATTCATGAGCTCACACAATGATAAAGAGAGAACCATTCATCATTCTCATATGCGGTTGTTTATTACACATGTGGTATGATTCACATGCTGTGATGTTCCTCCATTCATATGGGCGTGTCAAATAACATCGCACGGATACAAGTCCAATTGTAACAAATACAATTGACCAGAGTCTCGTAAACCAGTCACTCTCATTTAGCGCCTTTTTGCGACTCACATATCCGGATCCAACAGGCTATACAGGATTATAGCAATAATCCACATGGTCAATCTGAACTAATTCAGATTTCATCTCGGCCTCAGCCAAGGCGGCATACTCACAAGACTCGGGATATTGTGCTCGACCTCTAGTCATCTAGAGTTCCACAATATCAAGTGCCTCATCTTTGCTCGCTATCAATAAGCGCCAAAGGCGGATCACCCGTGTGAGAGGGCTGATCCTCTTAACCTAGTGACACTCTAACAATGTATAAAGCAATCATTTGTTCACATAATTAACACTTTATGATGAACAAAACTTTAATGATGTCAAAACATTGTAAATTACTATAATTTACAAAAACCCATAGATCCACAATGGGTCACAAAACTCTCTCTGGCTAAAGGTTTCGTTAGTGGATCTGCTATCATTCTAACAGAACTAATCTGACGAAGCACCACTAACCCTTTTGTCACCAAATCCCTAATGTAGTGGTAACGAATATCAATATATTTTGTTCTGCCATTAAATTTGGGATCTTTGACGAAGGCCAATGCCGAGGTACTGTCAACATATAACAGTACACCCTCATTCTGATGAGATGTAATCGCCAAATGTTGCAACAAACTTTGCAACCAAATTTCCTCTTGGCTAGCGGCAGAACAAGCAACATATTCGGCTTCCATCGTGGATAGGGCAATGCAAGACTGCTTCTTGCTACTCCACGAGATAGCTTCACCAGCCAACAGGAACACAAAGCCTGAAGTGGACTTTCGCTCATCTCGGTCACCAGCCCAATCCGCATTACTATAGCCGATGATTTTCAGCTCGCCACCCTTGTAATGCATAATCTATCGTCCCTCGCAAATACTGTAAAATCCTTTTAACGGCTTTCCAATGCGCGAGACCAGGGTTACTTTGGTAACGACTTACCAAACCCACTGTGAAGCTAATGTCTGGCCGAGTACACAACATAGCATACATTAGACTTCCAATCGCAGCGGCATATGGCACACTAGACATACTTTCTATTTCTTCTTTACTCTTGGGGCATTGACAAGTACTTAGGACACATCCTTTATCAAGTGGAGTATCGATGGGTTTATAATTGTGCATTCGGAAACGCTTCAGGATCTTATTAATGTATGTCTCCTGAGACAAACTCAGTGACCTTTCCGAGCGATTCCGCACAATCTTCACTCCGAGCACATAGCTCGCTTCTCCCATATCTTTCATCTCAAAAATGGAAGATAACCACCTCTTAGTGGCAGCGATTTACTCCATATCATTTCCAGCCATTAAAATATCATCAACATATAATGATAAAATGAGGAGACTATCTCCCACTCGCTTATACACACAGTGGTCTTCTTCAATTATCTCAAAACCATATGAGATAATAACCTTATGAAATTTCATATACCACTGTCTAGACGATTGTTTCAACCCATAGATTGAACGCTTGAGGCGGCAAACTTTTTGCTCCTCTCCTTTAGTCTCAAAACCCTCTAGTTGAGCCATGTATATTTCCTCGTCTAGTTCTTCATTGAGAAATGCAGTCTTCACATCCATTTGGAACAATTCCAAGTCAAGATGCGCAACAATGGCTAGAATAAGGCGAACAGATGAGAATCTCACCACAGGTGAAAAAGTCTCATCATAATCTATACCCTCTTTTTGGGTTTAGCTTTTCGCCACAAGTCTTGCTTTATACTTGTCAATGGTCCCATCAGCCTTGCATTTAAGCTTGAAAACCCACTTGTTTCCAATCGCCTTACGCTCAGGTGGAAGAAACACTAACTCCCAGACTTCATTCTGTGCCATTGAAAGAATCTCCTCCCGCATGGCAATTTCCCATTCTTTCCTAGATGATGATGCAAGAACTTCTTGAACAGATCTAGGTTCTTCATCATCCGTGGGTTCACAAAGAAGTACCTCACTATCAATTTCAAAAAATCGACGAAGAACATGCCCACGCTTACTACGACGTAAAGAATCTTAACTTTCTATTGGTGCACTCCCACTGGACGCACTCCCACTAGACTGACCATCCCTATCATTTTCGGCAGACATTGGTATGGGAACATATTCCCTCCCTACGTCGGAAGATGGTAGGATGTTCAATTGTTCATCTATTTCAAAAAGATCAAGATTCTTCTCGTTGTCGCCAAGACTAGGAAATTCATTCTCTAAGAAGACAACATCTCGGACCTCACGCTTTATCATTCCTCCATCTGGATGATGTCCATACATGACATAGCCTATTGAGCTCTCAGGATATCTAAGAAAGATAGACTTCTGAGCTCTAGGACCAAGTTTCCCAAACTTACTCGTCATGTGATGAACATATCCAGCTGATCCCCATGGACGTAAACAATTTAAGTTCGGTTCCATGCCATAATTCATATGGGGTAGAAGGAACTGATTGAGAGGGCACTCGGTTAAGAATGTAGGCAGCAGTTAACAGAGCATCTCCCCAAAAAGAGATTGGCAAATTTGCCTGCGCCATTATTGACCTAACCATGTCTAGCATTGTTTTATTCCTTCGTTCTGCAACACCATTTTGTTGCGGCGTATATGGAATAGTGAGTTGCCGACGTATACCTTTTTCTTCACATAATGCTCGGAATTGATCCGACAGATATTCGCGTCCACGATCTGTCCGAAGAGTTTTGACACTCCGCTCCTTTTGATTTTCAACTCTAGCTAAGAAATGCTTGAAATAATCCAGCACTTCATAGCGATGAGTAATCAAATAGACATATCCGTACCGCGAATAATCATCAATAAATGTGAGAAAATAGTAATATCCATGCCGAGCTCTAATACTCATGGGTCCACAGACGTCAGAATGGATTAATTCCAATGGTTCAGAGGTTCTAACAGCTTTTCCAAAAGGCTTGCGGCATGCTTTTCCTGCCAAGCAGGGCTCACATATGGGCAAGTTGACTTTAGCGAGCGACCCTAAATGGCCTTCTCTAGCTAATATAGCCATTCTATCTTGTCCAATATGGCCTAAACGAGCGTGCCATGTCACAGAATCTAAATCTTTTTGAGCTAACGCAGGCATAACCATAGAAGAAGAATTAGGAAAGTTGTCAACCAAATCTAAGATATAAAAACCATCACGTAGCAATGCATGTCCATAAAGGACATCATCCAAGACAATGGTTACAAGACTGCCAGAAAAGGATAAACAAAAGCTCATTGCTGATAAAGTTGAAACTGACAAAAGATTATATTGGATTCTAGGCACATAGAGTACATCACTTAAAAGTAATGTACGTACGTCCGCAAAATAGAGTTGGTATGAACCGACTCCAGGACTTCTTCACTAGCACCATTGCCCATAAAGACTCTTTGCTACCTTCTTGAATCCAATGATAATCTACAAAACCCGCTCAATCCATCGTTATATGTTTTGTTGCTCCTGAATCCACGATCCACACAGGATTAGGATGAGCAGTCAAAACATGTGTACAGACAAACGTACATGGAGAGCTAGGGAAGTGAGTCACCATTTTTGGCTCAGGACATTCATGAGCGAAATGGCCTCGCTTTTTAAAGTTAAAACATTTCAAACGACTTTTGTCTTTCTTGCCGCCACATTGGCGCTTGAAAGTTTTATCCTTATCAGTGGCGCAGTTCTTAAACCTGTCAATAAGATCGTCGGCCATAGCGCTTAACAAAATAAAGCGCGCACTACGATCTTTCTTGAACAAAGCTACATAAGCTTCTTGGTCTATTTTTCTACTGCCCTCAATGGGCGGTGACAGGGATATCGTAAGATGATCAATCATATCTTGTTCATCCAGCAAATATTGCATTTTACGATGCCATATATCATTGTTTGTGCCATTCAACTTCTCACCCTTATTAAGATTAGCAATAATGTTTGTGGCAGCCATAGTTTACCACTACATATCAAAACAGGAAAAGGAGTTTTTGACATCAATTTACACATTGTCCATATTTGCTTCTAGAAATCCAAACTAATTACATTGAACATTTCTTATATAGTAAAATTGAAAGTAAAGCTAGGAAATTACAGTCATCTCCCACTTATATAAGATAAGTCAATATAATTAAAATGATTTCGAGGAAATATTTCATATGCAAAACTAATTTGCATAACATTAAAGAAAATATGTACAAAACATACTAACTTTAAACATGCAAAACTAATTTGCATAATATTAAAGAAAATATGTACAAAACATATTAACTTTAAACATGCAAAACTAATTTGCATAACATTAAAGAAAATATGTACAAAACATATTAACTTTAAACATGCTTGATTATATATAAAACATATTTATATATAAACATATATAAAGGGTACATGTACTATTTCCGATGCAAGCGTGAACATACTCATGCGCAAAAATGGAAAACAAAATTACGCTTCAAAAACTAGCGCAGTACATGACCATAAATCTCTATCTCTCTATAAAAGCTGCATATAACCCTCTGCAATCACCATTGAGGGGCACAAATGGCACATGCAGTTCCCACACTACTGACCATGGTTCCCAAGGGGCCTGTTCAGAAACAGATGGGGACCAAGGATTTGACACAGTCAAAGGAGGTGTATAGACACTCAGACTATCCGATGTGTCTAATCCAAGAAGTGAAGGGACCACCTGGAACTCCGAGTCAGCTGTGCCGCTGGCCATTGCCAGTGCATCTGAACTCGGTACACCCATCCTATTGGTCGCATTGTCGAGGACCAACGCCTGTCCATAGCCTACCGCCAAGACACCAAAGTTGACATTGACCAACATCAGATCAACAACCGAGAACCAATCCTCGAAATGATCTGTCAACTCAGGATCCGACTGTGCCCGGGGAGCTTACCATTTATACAGCTCACAAGAGAAATAGAAAAATCAGAACCAACCATGTGGCTTTGATACCAATGTAGGTAAAACGAGTAAGAGGACATACCTCGCAGCGGAAACGTAATAACAAGAGTATCCCCACAGAAGTAGATAGACGGCTACCAGAGTCGCCTATACAGCACCACACCTTAGATCCGAGGACTGGCGATGACGTACCTCCGTTAGTTGATACCGGATAGAGAACACCTGATGTCCCACAACTAGGACAATATCTTCTCACACAGAGAAGTATACACTTGCAAGACACACTTGCAGGCTCACTCTCTCACACACACAAGACATACTTGTATGTACTCTCATACACTACACACATGCTGTGACGACCCTCCTCATACCGGTACGATTATACCAATCCCCATCGGTATAAAGAGCATCATCACAGTGGGATAGTAACCCAACACTAAGCGATAAGGTTGATATGTCCATGAATACAATAAGAGTACAGCGGAAATGAAAGAAATACTTTACTTTATTCCATCACCATCACACATTTCACAGTCTATATAGCAAAAGAAAGTAATAGAGTCCACATTATTACAATTTGAAAGAAAATGCATTGCTCATTACATTGTCCATATGAATGACATTATTCCAGATATAAAATAAACAGCTTATTGAAAATAAAATCTTCAATTACTACTTCTTAAGTGCTGCTCCAATCTCCTCTAAACTCCTCAGCTACGGGAAAACCTGTCACACCTGTACACCGAAGCAAGTATGAGTCTTACAAGACTCAGCAAGTAATCTAAAACATCAAACTCATACATATCTCGTACACATTTAACCACCAACAATAATAAAACTCGTACACATCATACTCGTCACAACTATTCACATAACATAAGCTTTTTAAGAATAATAACACATGTATCTCCCAAATACATTCTACATATAACACATGCTCATATTAGATCATAAAATAACCTACATATACACAAGATTTCTACACATGATATATTCTATAACACATGCTTCAAATTTTTATTATATCATGATAGAATTTAATCAAATTTAAACACAAGGTTATATACAGGATGATGAATACTTTTAGCATGTTATTTAGTCAATTTCTCATGTATTCATATCACTTTATCATACATCTAACTTGCTGTTTTAAGGTCAAATTTATCATACCCTTATGTCACTTACACATGTTTTCTAGCAATTTCATAACATGATAGGAATCTTTCTAAACTAGTTAAGTATAATCCAATTAACACATGCATGACATGAACATATACACTTTTAAACACCTAGCATGTAACATGATTTATAAATCTAAACCTTTTCCTTATGGTGTAGCAACTCTACCCATTTAGAACATGCAATTATACCTAAAGAAAATGGCCACCTAATATGATCTCTATTCATTGTTCTCATGCACTTTTCTCATTTATTTACATGTTTCATTTGCTATTTTAATTTAAATAATTCACCATGATACCACCTAAATTAAACATGAATTGAAGATCTAAAATATATTTCAAATCGAATGGCAAACATCTACAATTTAAGCATGGAACTACATACTAAACAAGTAGAAATTTTATCATAGAAGATGGACATTATTTCATGTGATTACCAAGATCATAAACTCATTTAGCTTGCTGTTTTGACATGAATTAAACTTAATCATATGGATTTACACTCATTCTCATGTTATCTTATTCCTTTGTCAATTTTACATACTCGTTCTTTCACATTGCATTTCTTTACATATTTACATGCACATATTCATACATGCCATCATATAAACATTATTAAACTATATTACATAACATTAAACATGATACTAACATGTTATTATAATCATGATGACAATAACACATTAATGACATAAATAAATACACATGAAATGGTACTTTGGTTTTCACATAATTTGTACTTTTGCTATCTTTTACTCTTCCACGCATACCAATTTACATTTCTTGCATTACACTTACTCTTTCATTTACATTTATCCCTTTGTACTAATATCACATTCAATCTCTTAAATTGCCATGACACATAGTCCTAACCACCAAGTAGAGGAAAACGATCACATTTAGCACTGAGTACTCATCACTTAGCACTTAGCACTCACTTTCACATATTCATCACCTAGGCAATGCGGTGACAAATCTAGGTAACTGCGCAGAACCGGGAGAAGCACTCTCCACCCTAACCAGCGGTACTTGTCCACCTCCAGGATTTTATCCTAATGCCCTTAGGATTTAACTCATAACGTTGAGCCTCCCATAGGGACTTTTCTATGGTATAGCTCTCAGACCCCTATGGTAGCAGTGTCACCCTTGGCACACATTTTATCTTAATCACATTATCATTCTCATCAGTTTATTACTCATTCATATGCACAAATTTCATTCCAAATTTACATTCACTTGCATAATACTCACATTTGCATTTACAGAGTTTCACTTTACTGTTAACAATGGTAAATTACTCAAAACAAAACATTAACATGCTACTAACCTCTTATTTGCACACGATTAATTCTAACATGCTTAATATGGCTATTTTCACAATTAAACTCATGAAATTACCTACTGTCATCAGAAATTCACAAAATTTTTATCACAGATTAAGGACAGTAAATAGAACATATTCTCAATTTTCAGAATTTCCTAAATAGAAACATATTTATAACAATTAAATCATTGTACAGATGCATTTATCGCTAAATTCTCTTAAACAGAATTTTCAATAAAATAATCTACTATGACAATGTCACCACATTCATACAATCACCATATCATTACAGAAAATTTACCAAATCCGAACTCACAATAATCCTATTTTCATGGATTAAACATCATTATTTTATGCTCATAATTCACTCTCCAGAATTTTCATAATTTACATAAATCAAGAAAATTCATGATATCCTTATGACATGACCTAACAATCAACTTTTACCTTACATAAAATTTTCAGGCTGCACACATGTCGAAAAATCAATTAAATGCATTTAATAGAATTAAATAGCAATTTCCTGGTCACTGAAGAACTTGACTGCATACCCCTGGCCGCCAACTAAGTTAACGTCCACATCTCTTGCCGTTAACTGATGAACTTGACGGCAAGGGATGTTGACTTCAACTTCCAGACAGAAATCTGCACATACATACTCACATGTACGGGAAAGTTTGAGGGTCCAGGACGCGAGGAAAAATTCACAAAAATTCTAGGACCTAAGGGACATGTATAGGAAGGATGTACAAAGGTTACTTGCCTTTAATAAAATCCTAGAAGATCAAATCTATGCCGTTGAAGCCCTCTTCGGTCAAAACAAGAGGGTGCTCGGAAACTCCTTGGATCTTCTTCTCCCGTCGACGTAGAACGTTCCTCGGGGTTGGGGATGCTTCTTGGATGGTTGTACTACGCTCCAGTCGTGGTAGATCTCCCAGAAAGTCCTCCAATCGCCGGATCAAAGCTCGGGAAAATCAGATTTTCTCACAGGGAATAATAGGGTTCCACAATCACCAAAAAGGCTTGGTACGGCCAAATAACGGGTTTTTATAAAGTTAGATGGGTTGGGTACGCACTAGGGTAGGTTACCAAGGATTTAGGAAGGGTTTCCTAAACTGGAACCGGCCATAAAGCGAGCATTAACAAATCTGGAACCGTTACGCAGGATGATATTAACGTCAACATCGGTTGTAGTTAACTGGCAGGTTGACGTCAAGGTCTGGTGGTCAGAATGGGGTTGACGTCAAGGTCTGGCGGTCAGACTGAGGTTGACGTCAAGGTCTGGCGGTCAACAGTGCCAGACAGCCAAAAATCATGTTTTCGTCCGATTTAACATAGATCGAAGCTCTAAAAATATAGTATGAACATAATTAAATATTTTTACACTAATTACATAAATTATATGTATTACACATCATTTATAAATATAACTTACATTATTCTTAATTAAAAATAATATACACAAAGTAACATACACATATATGCATATACACCATAGTTGCATGTATTTAGCACGAACATCAATATAAATGTAATACACACACTATTATATAGATATCATACATGTTATAATCAAGTAATTATTATTTCAATAAGTAAATATCAAATGTACCACATTAGTTTTATACATCTATATGCGTACAAATATAATTAAGTACAACATACCTGGTATTTAAATAAGTACATCATTATAAAACTAGCTAATTACTTATATTCACGAAAATAATATACATACACATATATGCGCATGAACAATTTAATAGTTATAGTATGTAATATTTTTAATACGTACACTATATTTATGACATGAAATTATCGCATGCACATTATAAAATGACAAAAAAATTTTGGGGTCTCACACTCTCCCCCCCTAGAAAAAGATCTTCGTCCTCGAAGATCGCATCGCGTACCTCTGGTGACGTCCTCGGTGCCATCTCCGGAAAAAGAATGAAATCCTCATTCTCCTTGACTGGTGCTTGAAGTTCTGCTACTGACTCCCTTGATGTCGATGTTGTGGCACCTCGGGGATCAAACTTCTTCAACCTCGGACATTCTTTAATCCGATGGTCTTTACTGCCGCATTTGAGGCACCTTCCCTCCTTTGCCCAACACTGATTCCCGCCATGGTTTTTATTGCAGTGCATACACATGGGTTTCCCGCTAGATGTAGAGGTCGCAAACTTTGCCATGCAAAGAAGCTCATCTAGGGTGCGGGGATCGCATTCCAAAAGTCTCGCTCTCGCTGCTGGCCTGAGCCTCATTATGAAGTTTCTCACCTTGCGTTTCTCCTCATGCTCCCTAGCCCTAGCCTCACGCTTTCCTTGACTCACCATTGCCTGCAAAATAATTCAATCTAGTTAAGGTCTAACTTACCAAATCTATCTATCTTTCTTACTATCTTTCATTCATTTATTATTACCTTCTACACATATGGACAATTTCCTATAAAGACTTTGCAATATTGTGAGATGATGGTTTATTCATGTACAGTCTCAACCTTAGGCTCTGATACCATCTCTGTGACGACCCTCCTCATACCGGTACGATTATACCAATCCCCATCGGTATAAAGAGCATCATCACAGTGGGATAGTAACCCAACACTAAGCGATAAGGTTGATATGTCCATGAATACAATAAGAGTACAGCGGAAATGAAAGAAATACTTTACTTTATTCCATCACCATCACACATTTCACAGTCTATATAGCAAAAGAAAGTACTAGAGTCCACATTATTACAATTTGAAAGAAAATGCATTGCTCATTACATTGTCCATATGAATGACATTATTCCAGATATAAAATAAACAGCTTATTGAAAATAAAATCTTCAATTACTACTTCTTAAGTGCTGCTCCAATCTCCTCTAAACTCCTCAGCTACGGGAAAACCTGTCACACCTGTACGCCGAAGCAAGTATGAGTCTTACAAGACTCAGCAAGTAATCTAAAACATCAAACTCATACATATCTCGTACACATTTAACCACCAACAATAATAAAACTCGTACACATCATACTCGTCACAACTATTCACATAACATAAGCTTTTTAAGAATAATAACACATGTATCTCCCAAATACATTCTACATATAACACATGCTCATATTAGATCATAAAATAACCTACATATACACAAGATTTCTACACATGATATATTCTATAACACATGCTTCAAATTTTTATTATATCATGATAGAATTTAATCAAATTTAAACACAAGGTTATATACAGGATGATGAATACTTTTAGCATGTTATTTAGTCAATTTCTCATGTATTCATATCACTTTATCATACATCTAACTTGCTGTTTTAAGGTCAAATTTATCATACCCTTATGTCACTTACACATGTTTTCTAGCAATTTCATAACATGATAGGAATCTTTCTAAACTAGTTAAGTATAATCCAATTAACACATGCATGACATGAACATATACACTTTTAAACACCTAGCATGTAACATGATTTATAAATCTAAACCTTTTCCTTATGGTGTAGCAACTCTACCCATTTAGAACATGCAATTATACCTAAAGAAAATGGCCACCTAATATGATCTCTATTCATTGTTCTCATGCACTTTTCTCATTTATTTACATGTTTCATTTGCTATTTTAATTTAAATAATTCACCATGATACCACCTAAATTAAACATGAATTGAAGATCTAAAATATATTTCAAATCGAATGGCAAACATCTACAATTTAAGCATGGAACTACATACTAAACAAGTAGAAATTTTATCATAGAAGATGGACATTATTTCATGTGATTACCAAGATCATAAACTCATTTAGCTTGCTGTTTTGACATGAATTAAACTTAATCATATGGATTTACACTCATTCTCATGTTATCTTATTCCTTTGTCAATTTTACATACTCGTTCTTTCACATTGCATTTCTTTACATATTTACATGCACATATTCATACATGCCATCATATAAACATTATTAAACTATATTACATAACATTAAACATGATACTAACATGTTATTATAATCATGATGACAATAACACATTAATGACATAAATAAATACACATGAAATGGTACTTTGGTTTTCACATAATTTGTACTTTTGCTATCTTTTACTCTTCCACGCATACCAATTTACATTTCTTGCATTACACTTACTCTTTCATTTACATTTATCCCTTTGTACTAATATCACATTCAATCTCTTAAATTGCCATGACACATAGTCCTAACCACCAAGTAGAGGAAAACGATCACATTTAGCACTGAGTACTCATCACTTAGCACTTAGCACTCACTTTCACATATTCATCACCTAGGCAATGCGGTGACAAATCTAGGTAACTGCGCAGAACCGGGAGAAGCACTCTCCACCCTAACCAGCGGTACTTGTCCACCTCCAGGATTTTATCCTAATGCCCTTAGGATTTAACTCATAACGTTGAGCCTCCCATAGGGACTTTTCTATGGTATAGCTCTCAGACCCCTATGGTAGCAGTGTCACCCTTGGCACACATTTTATCTTAATCACATTATCATTCTCATCAGTTTATTACTCATTCATATGCACAAATTTCATTCCAAATTTACATTCACTTGCATAATACTCACATTTGCATTTACAGAGTTTCACTTTACTGTTAACAATGGTAAATTACTCAAAACAAAACATTAACATGCTACTAACCTCTTATTTGCACACGATTAATTCTAACATGCTTAATATGGCTATTTTCACAATTAAACTCATGAAATTACCTACTGTCATCAGAAATTCACAAAATTTTTATCACAATTAAGGACAGTAAATAGAACATATTCTCAATTTTCAGAATTTCCTAAATAGAAACATATTTATAACAATTAAATCATTGTACAGATGCATTTATCGCTAAATTCTCTTAAACAGAATTTTCAATAAAATAATCTACTATGACAATGTCACCACATTCATACAATCACCATATCATTACAGAAAATTTACCAAATCCGAACTCACAATAATCCTATTTTCATGGATTAAACATCATTATTTTATGCTCATAATTCACTCTCCAGAATTTTCATAATTTACATAAATCAAGAAAATTCATGATATCCTTATGACATGACCTAACAATCAACTTTTACCTTACATAAATTTTCAGGCTGCACACATGTCGAAAAATCAATTAAATGCATTTAATAGAATTAAATAGCAATTTCCTGGTCACTGAAGAACTTGACTGCATACCCCTGGCCGCCAACTAAGTTAACGTCCACATCTCTTGCCGTTAACTGATGAACTTGACGGCAAGGGATGTTGACTTCAACTTCCAGACAGAAATCTGCACATACATACTCACATGTACGGGAAAGTTTGAGGGTCCAGGACGCGAGGAAAAATTCACAAAAATTCTAGGACCTAAGGGACATGTATAGGAAGGATGTACAAAGGTTACTTGCCTTTAATAAAATCCTAGAAGATCAAATCTATGCCGTTGAAGCCCTCTTCGGTCAAAACAAGAGGGTGCTCGGAAACTCCTTGGATCTTCTTCTCCCGTCGACGTAGAACGTTCCTCGGGGTTGGGGATGCTTCTTGGATGGTTGTACTACGCTCCAGTCGTGGTAGATCTCCCAGAAAGTCCTCCAATCGCCGGATCAAAGCTCGGGAAAATCAGATTTTCTCACAGGGAATAATAGGGTTCCACAATCACCAAAAAGGCTTGGTACGGCCAAATAACGGGTTTTTATAAAGTTAGATGGGTTGGGTACGCACTAGGGTAGGTTACCAAGGATTTAGGAAGGGTTTCCTAAACTGGAACCGGCCATAAAGCGAGCATTAACAAATCTGGAACCGTTACGCAGGATGATATTAACGTCAACATCGGTTGTAGTTAACTGGCAGGTTGACGTCAAGGTCTGGTGGTCAGAATGGGGTTGACGTCAAGGTCTGGCGGTCAGACTGAGGTTGACGTCAAGGTCTGGCGGTCAACAGTGCCAGACAGCCAAAAATCATGTTTTCGTCCGATTTAACATAGATCGAAGCTCTAAAAATATAGTATGAACATAATTAAATATTTTTACACTAATTACATAAATTATATGTATTACACATCATTTATAAATATAACTTACATTATTCTAATTAAAAATAATATACACAAAGTAACATACACATATATGCATATACACCATAGTTGCATGTATTTAGCACGAACATCAATATAAATGTAATACACACACTATTATATAGATATCATACATGTTATAATCAAGTAATTATTATTTCAATAAGTAAATATCAAATGTACCACATTAGTTTTATACATCTATATGCGTACAAATATAATTAAGTACAACATACCTGGTATTTAAATAAGTACATCATTATAAAACTAGCTAATTACTTATATTCACGAAAATAATATACATACACATATATGCGCATGAACAATTTAATAGTTATAGTATGTAATATTTTTAATACGTACACTATATTTATGACATGAAATTATCGCATGCACATTATAAAATGAAAAAAAATTTGGGGTCTCACACATGCACTTGCACTCCTCACAGACACAAGCACACAGCACATCAGCGCACTGCACACACTGCGCTTGTGCCTTTGTACTTGCATGCACACATGCATGCATACACTTGTGGTGCTCAAGGATCCTCAAAGAATGGATCTTGAGATGGGAAGGGATGCTCTTCTCCCTTCACCCCCATGGGGTATTTATAGGGAGGGAGCGGAGGTGTGAGGAGGTAGAGAGGAGGTGGAGAGAGGCGGCAACGGGGGAGGATAGGCAACAGCTTCTGCCGCCTTAGGGAGGCGGTAGAGCTGCACGGTGCAGCTGCTGCCTCGTGGCAGCTGCTGCTCTCGCCAACGCACCCCTGGTGCGTTGGCGAGTTCCCAGCCTGCCAGCGCCCAAGGCGCTGGCGTGGCTAGCCCCCCTCCACCCACTGTGGCGGTGGAGGCGGGTGGGCCTCCTGCGGGGCCCAAATGGGCACCCGCGCCCAACAGTTGTCAACAATTGCTCCGAGATCTGGAACACTTCTTCTGCCAATAACGCCAAGGCTAGCAGACGACTGAGCAGATTGTAAGGGTTGCCCAGGTGAGAGATCAGTATCCCGTGGTACCTGGTTAACTTCAGCTGTAGAGGTAGCACCAGCAGACTGGGAAAAGGATAAATAAAGGTCTTTTAAAACTTTCGAGCCCCTTAATTATATAGACAGTAAGGGTGAGACATGCTGGGTGCCCATTTTTAAATTAGAGCCATCTAAAAAAGCACATGAGATAATGCACAATAGATTGATAGCAACAATAAAACAAATTCACGACCACCCAAAGAATAAAGTGAAGAAACAGTTCAATTAACCCCTAACTCATATCAAGTCCGATCAAACCACAACACAAGCTCCAGACAGGGTTCATTTGAAATCATTTCCCTTGTTAGTCAGCTTGAAGTAAAATATACAAATAAAGCTATGTACACCCCATACAACCTAAAATTTGATCCTCTGTACTCTAATGGCAAACTCTTTCTTTGAGAAAAAAAACTGAACACTGAACATGGAGCTCCTGCAAGTTGTATCACCTACAGCCAAGTAGCCTATTTTGGGAGTATGAGTGGGGGAAAAGAAGAGAAGAAATCCACGTTTGCCTATTTTGGGAATATGAATGGCTGGAATGGCTAAGAGGAAACAGAGAAAGAGAACAAAGGAGAAATAACAGATAAAGAAGACAATAAATTAAGAATAAAGTATGCTATAATCAGCCTCCTGGGCCATCTGTTATGGAAAGAATCTCCATGCTACTTGAGACCACAAAGACCTCAAAAGAAATATTTTTACCTTTTCATTTAAAACATTCCAACAACTTCCTGGAGGTCAATTCTAGCTTATAAGTAAAATTAAGGAAAATCATAGTCTATAGTCTTGGGACTCTTGGCCCACATCCTGAATATAACATCATTATCAGAATGATGAAAAATGGCAAGAAAACAAAAATACAAAAATGCACACACAACAAGAAAACAAGCATACAAAATCCACATCTCATATAAGATCAAAATCTCTAAATACTCAATTCATACAACATCAAAGTTTCTAAATACGCAATTTATACAACATCAAAATCTCTAAATTAATGTCATCAAAATATCAATCATCATCAGCAGCATAGTCATCATCATCATCATCATCATAGTCATCTCCCTCTGCATCAGTATCTACGTGGTCATCCTCTGGTGCTCTCAGTGGAGCTGACGCAGCAAATCTCTGACTAGTTTGAAATTGAGTCATGAATGTAATCATCTGCAGCATCTGTCTACATATGTCATCCATCTCCGACTCTCGTTTACGCAGCTGTACCAACTCCCTCCGCATGTCATCCATCTCTGAGTCCCGTCTGCGCGCCTCTGTGCACAACTCCTCAACCTCCATTCTGAGAGTGTTTTCGATGTTGCTAATCTATTACTGATAGTCAGTGGAGCTCGAACCTTCTCCTGTCCCATACCATGTGCGACGTGTCTCCCGACTACCTCTGCAACGAATGCGACCAGATCGGTCCTTCCCCATAACTGAAACAAAATCCTCCTCAGCAGAAGTGGGGGTACTCCCACTCCCACTATCTAGTGAAGGAGTCGATAGCTGAATCATCCTCTCTTGTATAAAAAATTCAGAAAAAATTATTATTTATCATAAAAAATATCACATAAACATTAATTATAAATTTTAAAAATACACTTACATATCGACTCCTACTCTCGTCATCTACCCACTGCTCATTGCCATCAGGTAATTCCTTGCATCTGCCAATTTTGAAAATCTCCACACGATTGGGTTCACGATCATGAGCAAGGCGCTATTCACATGTGTTAAAGAGAGTAAGAATTAAGTAAATATTAAATTAACAGTAAATTTTAACTAAATATTTAACCTACAAAGTCATCCTTCAATTGATAATGACTCTTCCTGCCCTTTCTATATGGCATAGATTGATAAGAACGATTTGCCTTATTGCGATCAGCGATATTCTGCCAACAAATATTTCAAATGTTAAAATAAAAAATAAAGATGTACTATAAAACTTTATTATTACCTGCTCATCCAAAGTGTTCTATTTTGCACACATTATCTGCCAATCTTGCGGATTAACACTAGCTAGAACTGAGGCAATGGCATCATCAAAAGATTTGCCTGTACATAATGCTGTATAGAGACATAATTTTTTAGTTCCACATTAAAAATAGTGAAAATAAAAGTTGTGCTTTAAAAGCAGTATAGGGAAGCAAGAGATTATTTGGATGAGGGCCAGATAAAAAGGAAGTAAATGAGTCTAAAATCAACACTATCCAGTTCAAAGCGAAGTTCTGTAGGTGACTCAATAGTGAAGTGTTGATTTTCTGCTTGAATTATTTAGGACCTGTTGGTTCATGTCTATTGGAACTTGACATTTGGTTTGCAGAATACAAAGATTTCTCCCTGTTGAATATGAAAGTACACCAGTGCTTAACAAGAAATGAGGAAAAGACAATTGAAAAGGTAGCCTGAGAGGAACGTGGGGGACTTGCATGAAACTTTCAAGAAAAACAGAACTTAAAAGTACCTGAATTAACAAGAAATGAGAATTTCATGGCCATCACTATTTTGAAGGATCCCTTGTTTATTAGTTCCTGCATCAGACCAGTTATTTGATGTTTGTTATTTCTTGCTTGATATAGTTGGATCTGTACTCAGGGAAAAAAACTATAGATAAGGCCTCTTGTTGATGGGACTTAGAATTAGGAGGCCAGCCACTAAAGATATGACAGGGATCACATCCCCTTCTTTTCATCACGTCCTCTTCTTAGGATGGACTAATTTCTATAAGCCAGGGAGCCAAATAGTCCTCCACACTAGACGGTATGAAGAGTTGCTGGTAGAGATATTGTGATGATAAAGTGATATGTAAGCAGACTTGACCACCCATAAACAACATTTTTCAGTTCTTTTCTAACATCTAGGATACTCTTACCAGATATTTATATTAAACCCATTCTTGACCACCCATAAACAACCTTTTTCAGTTCTTTTCTAACATCTATGTGTAACTGAAATTATCCTCCAAAAGTTGAGGGCAGAATATTATCCTCCAAAAGTTGATATCATTAACCAGAATGAAATCCCAACATGCTTTTATATTATTGTCTCTGGTCAAGTGGTAATTAATGCTAATTTTCTATGTGCAACTGAAACATGCCACCCAAAACCTATATTAATGGCTTTGTTCCTTAATTTTAAGGTTCTAACACAGAATTAACATGATCTTACAGGATGTGCTGACATGCAAGAATGGAATAGAGAAGGTACATCTAACATTAAAGTACTGGAGGAGAAGAAATTTCTGCTTCTTGAACAGCCAGCTAGCGTTTATCTTCACTCATCTAATTCCTGCATTTCATAAATTCTATATTACAGCCTTCTTTTACATATATATATGCTAACAGCCACCAATATTCTTGTT
Organism: Colocasia esculenta; assembly: GCA_014218235.1. Lineage (NCBI taxonomy): Eukaryota > Viridiplantae > Streptophyta > Magnoliopsida > Alismatales > Araceae > Colocasia > Colocasia esculenta. The sequence continues at coordinate 114,070,157 of CM024753.1, read as the reverse complement.
GAGTTTCTCAGCTTTTGGCAGAACTGCAAGCAACAAACATGTCTGGTGAAATAGGGATGCTATTCAATATTCTGCAGCCTTTCAAAGTGAGGAGCAAGAGACTTTCTCAAGTCGTCAAAATAAGCCATGAACATCTCACAAGTGTCTTGATGTCACAAATCTCCAATTTGCTTCAGGTATAATGGGTCCAAGCCGTAAGAACACCACATAAGATGAATCATACTGCAGTTCTTATATTTGTCCAAATCTTTAACTGATCTGGAAAGGACACATCAACACACCACAAATTAGGATAAATACTAGTTACATCGACTAAAATCCAAATGGCCTAAATCTCTGAAATGGTGATATAGTTAGTGGGTTCTCAAATTATGGCCTATATCTCTATGGCCTAAATCTCTGAAAAAAGCCAAACTCCACATTCCCACTCCCCTATATGCTACAAAAATGATGGGAAATACACAACATCCTCCCATGAAAACAACGGATACATGATATATGCAGTCCTACGTACCCTTGCCTGTTTCGATGGCTATCTTCCGGACCACGGAAGGAGGAGAAGGACAACAGACAAAGAAGGTGAATCGAGTGGCAGATTCCACGGGGGGGGGGGGGGGGGGGGGGGGGTGGTCACTCACCTGATCGGTACAGCAAACACATTCCAACGTCTGGATCGCAAGAGAGAGATAGGAAGCCGGCCACTGGTGGCAGACCAGGACGAAGAACCACCACCACCACGGGAGGAGGCGGGAAGAATTCGCCGGCGCCCTAGAAGATCAAATCAGCGGCGAAAGCTTCGATCGAAGCCTGTAGATCGCAAGCCTGGAAGATCAAATCGGAGGTGGAGGAGACAGGAAGAGGGCCTACAGATCCGCCATCGCAAGAAGAGGGTCGAGAGAGAGAGAGAGAGAGAAAGAGAGAGAGAGAGAACCTACAGATCAGCTTGGAGCTAGCCGGAGGAGGAGGAGGTCGGCGCGAAGGGGACCGGATCCCTCGCCGGAGGAGGAGGCGGCCGGTGCGAAGGGGACGGGATCCCTCGCCGGAGGAGGAGGCGGCCAGCACGGGGGCGATTGGAGAACGAGAGGAGGCCGCCAGCGGCGAAGGCAGCGCGAGGTGGGGAGATCTTCGCCGGAGTCGGTGCTGTAGTGGAGATCGCCGCATGCAGAGGGAGATGCTGGGTTTAGGGGTGGAGATCGCAGTACTGGGACTGGGAAAAGGTTTGGGGCCGCGGGGGTGGTAAAAAAATATATGTCAGCGGCTAGTCTCGCCGCTGACATTAATAATAAATATGAAAAATGCTATTTAAAAATAATATATTAATCATAAATATTAAATTATAAATTATAATTATAAATATTTATCAACGGATGGACAAAACCCGCTGACATATGTTAGGGATATGTCAATAGGCGAAACGTAGCCGTTGACAAAACTTCTATTTGTCAACAGCTTAATAAAGCCGTTGACAAATATAACTTATGTCAACGGTCTTTCCTACTTGTTGACATAAATTTTTTTTATCAGCGGTTTATCAAAGTCGCTGACAAATGTGCGTTGACAAATCGACTCTTTTTTGTAATATATATCTCAACTCCTCATAGCAATGGCCACATATTGCTCAGGGCTAAAAACTATTACAAGGCAATTATGTCACCTTTTCTCTTCCATCAGCCCTGAAGGCATTAACTATATATCATCCCCAAGTTTATATTTCTTCGTTTTTGGAGATTTCCTTCGGGTTCTAATTTGCTCTGATCTGCAGGTAATATATTTAAGATGGTGAGATATCACAAATATTTCTTACTAACATACTCCTATATAACCAGCCCATCACTATATACATAATTAAAGACTCCATGCTACAAACAATGGCAAGCACTAACATGGGTGGCCAGCCACATCGCTGTTCTGACACCTACAGAAACGTCAGAATAAAAACCTTTTGACTTTTGAGGAAGCCTATACTGTGATTTCATTGGTAAGAGAGTAAGCTGTTCAATGATAAAACAAATAACGGATAAAGAAATGCCTCCTCGTTTGGAATCAAAGGGACAAGGTGTATTATACACTTGGTGTTCATGAATGTTGGACTGCCTAAACACACAGCTGGCTACGTATATTATATTTGAAAACATATATAGATCCTGGTTATATAAGCTATGGGGTTTCCCACCAGTGCTTTCTTACCTGCATATGCAAGGATGCAAGTGGCATGATGGTGACGTGTATTGATATGGGCATTTCAATCTCAAACTCAAGTGCAAGCAAGAAGTTGACATCCGGATCCTTACCGGTCCACCTCCACCTGGTGAACCCTCCCCATCAGGCCTTCACAACCGAGCTATTTTTGACATATATAGGAAAATGTCGCCACTATTCCACCGTGCATGTTCCTTAGTATTCCTTCAAAATGTGTGGCCAACTAAGCACTTTCACGATACTGCGCATGGAGGGCACTTTTGAGGCATTATCATGGCTGGCTGGTGTCTTTTTTTCGTTTAGGGTTGCCTTTACGTTTCAACCAAGTGCACATGGATAATGATTGAGCTTTTTGCAAAGAGTCAGTACTTTGTGGCGCACATAATTTATTTTTGAGGTCGTTTACTTGAATATAAAACAGTAGAAAACTTTAATATTAAGATTATGAAATGTTATTATTCGGTGGGGGTGAGGGAGCATATATCTAGTTGAATAGTCGAGTAACTTTTGATTGGCTATTTTAGAATGCAACATAAACTCCACAAAAATAATATTTATATTTATCAAAATCTAATAAAATATATAAGTGAAAAAAAAATACATAAGTAAAATAATAGATAAATAAGTTGAACAAAAAAATTTATTTCACTTATCTAATTATTTGTTTCATAATATTTATTCAACTTATAAGTTGATCAAATCGATAGATAAATAGAATAAATAAAATAATTAGAGAGATAAGTAGAACAAAATTATTTGTTTCACATGTGTATTTATTTATTCCACTTATATGTTTATTTGATCTACTTATAAATAGAACAAATATGTGAATATGTAGAACAAATAGTTGGATAAAAATTTGTTCCACTTAATAATTTATTTGTTTTTTTATGCACATATTTATTTCACATATATATTTTATTGAATTCTGATAAATATAAAATATTACTTTTGTAAAAATGTATATTACATCTCAAAATAATCAATCAAGAACTATCCCATTATTCCAACCATATATATATGTATTCTCTCACCAAGGTAGCAAAATATTACTCAACCAGCTGGTACGTACTTAATTCCCCCGCCGGAGTCTCCCATGCCGTCCTGCAGTGCGGGTTTCTATATATCAATTTTACGTCGGTGGATGAGAGAGGGGGTTGGCCACCATATACGCATATATAAAATAGTGCCGCCGTCCGCGTCGGCGACAACCAACAGGTGCTCGATCGCTTCCTGAATCCACAAGACAATTTCTCCGCTGGCAAGCTTAAAGGCCAGATCAGGAGCCGAAACAGAAGCGTTAAAGGCCGTGTAGCAGGGTTCCGCTCCGTCGGCCCCTGCTTTAATTTGTTGAAGAAGCGAGCTTTGGCGAGGAACCTTGTGAGGAAGCGGCTAGTCGTCACACATGGAGGAGTCGTAGACTTGACTGGTTCCCGAGAGACAGAGAAGGTCGTCGGGCTCGATGCTTGTGCCAGACTGGGAATGGGAAGATTAAAAGGGAGAATCGGTGTGGGTGGTTGAAGGGATGGTTTGTTCCATCTACTCTCTAACAATACAGTGCTTGCTCAATGGATAAACATCTGTCATGCAAATTATACGATGGACATACAGGCATACTCATAACTGAATACATAATACACTATACATGATATATGATTTTCGCCTATTTTTGCTATATATATATATATATATATATTCACTCTTTTGGTTTCTGCGAATAGCCAGTCAAGATTGGTTCCCTATTGACATAACTTGGGAGTCTTGGACCGAGACCGCAGAGGGATCTGCTTTTGTTTGTCCTTTGTAAGTTCTCGTCATAAACTCGAACGAGCAAAATGTATTGATACCAAATTTCCAAGCTCTGGAGCAAGCCTGATATGAACGAACGCGGAGATAAGAGCAGATAGAGATCGAAACGGACGGAGGGAGGAGAGATTCGGAGCATATTGTAGCAGCTTTGCTTTCTAATGCAGGGGACCTGATGTAATGTGACAAAAATCTGAGCATTCGCCTATGCTGATGTACAAAGCAAGCCAAGAGGCCAAAGCCAACAGGGGACTCCTCCTAGCCCATTTCTCTCTCCATCCCCAAAGCGTAATTCCTACCTAATAATCTACATCTGAGGAACAAAAAAGGGGGAAAAAATTAAAAAGAAAGGAGTTAGAGAGAGAGAGGACTCCCACCCCGACCCGATGTCTTGGAGAAAGATACAGAAGAAGATATACATGTATAAACGCCAATACCCTGTTAAATCTATAGCTACGAGTCGGCGGCCTCCGGGATGCTCTGCAGGGCGGGCCGCCAGTGCCGGGCGCGGTCGTGGAGAGCATCAACGTCGCTGGCGCCTGAAACGAGGTGGGTGAGCAGCTGCTGCAGCGGCAGACCCTGCGCGTCTACCTTCCTCAGCAGCTCCTCCAGCTGCTTCTTGGTGATCTTTATCTTCACCTCTGTCGCCGCCCGGAGTACCCCGGGGCCCTTCTCCCCCAATAGCTGCTGGTGGGCCTCCTCCGTCTTCACCTCCCGGTGAACGGCGTCCGCCCACTCCCACTCCTCCTCGTCGTCCTCGGCCCATGAGACGGCCGCCTGGCGCCTGACGCAGTTCCCCATGTAAATTAAGGCCTCCCCTGTGCTCTATCTATGTATAGACGTCAAAGTTGGCAGTTTGGGTTTTGTAGCCTGTGCTATGTTTGATCTCCTCCGAGACGAAGGTGTTTTATGGTGGCCGCAGAGAAGAGCAAGAAGCTAATCAGAAAAACACGCAGAAGGATGAGAAGACAGGTAGTTCTGGAGAGATTGGGCAGGGGAGGAAGAAGGGTGGGAAGAGAGAGAAGATAGATTCGGAGTTGGTGCAGAGGCAGGGACTTGTTATATATAGACGACGGGGGAGGAGGTGGTGATGGGGGAAGGAGGGAATGGAGAGGAAGGAAGGTGTCCCTAGACCCCGTCGGCGAGCGCCAGCCATCTTTCGTCCATTTCTCTCTCATGCTGGGGGGGCGGGGGACTGGGTCTACTGAGGCCATGGCTGGCGTCATCGTCGTCCTGATCCGGGTTTCATTCAGTCATCAGTTGGAGAGAGAGAGAGAGAGGGTGGGGAGGGGAAGATTCCTCGAGTTGCCCCCTTTCACACCCGCTCTTCTCCATCCAACTCCTCGGTTGAGTTGTTACTCCTACCCTCTCTTTCTCTCTGTCCCGCGGATGCAAAAAGGTTCTTACCGAATGAATGGTAACTTATATCATTTTAATGCTTTATATATAAAAAGGGTCTTATTATACAACTGAGAAAGGTGGTGTACGTGAACACTCTCTCTATAATAAGCACTAAATAAAATTTATTTATAAAAATATATTATCTTTAATCTTATTCATATGTTTTTATGCCCATTCCTAACCTATAAGTATCGAATTTAAATTGTGAATTGATCGAACGCTCTAACATCTAGAAATAAGGACTTTTGCACATTTTGTAGATTTTCTCCCGAATATATAATCTTTTTCTTCAAACATAAAGTTTGACAAGCTTTCTCTTAAATTATTGTGGATATAAAGGAGACAGAGAGTGGTAGAAGGAAGGAATGGGAAAACAAAAAAGGAGGCTATGAAATACTGCATACATAGTGTTGTTTTCTTCATTAGATAAATAAGGCCAGTATCCAACTGAAATTATGATATGACTCTTATATTCGCCAATAATGTCTTTAATTACATGTATATATATATCTATGTCTAGATTCACAAGTGAATCGTGTCTTGTAGATCAAAAAAAGAAATATGTCTTGTAAGAGAGAGATTCACGTAATTTTGGTATACTTTTGGCTGAGTATAATATATTAAAAGTAAGTTCGCCAATACAAAAGTCCTAAATACATAAAAAAATATATATAATAAATACCTGATCTTGCTAAAATGAGGTATCTTGTTTATTTTTATTTTTTATAGCAAAGAACCTCTGACCCGGTGGAGCTTATGCAGGCTAAAAAATTACTGTTCGTGAATATGAGGGTTAGAACTTGGTAGCTTTTAATTTGTGTACTCTAGTTGTCCTATTCTATTGGATGGAAAAAATTCTAAACTTACACACTTCAAAAATTGCATATAGATTAGATACATCTCTCTTAGGAATCAAATTTGAGAGTTATTATCTCGAAAAGAAGTTCTAATCAATCCACCCAATGGGAGTCCTCAAACATGAGATATCATCCGTGAATTGCAGTTATGCCACACTCTGGTTGAAGGTAATTCTTGTTGCCCAGCTAGCTAGCCCAGAGAGGAGGTGAATGGGATGTTAAAGTTTTGATCACTTTAAAACTTGTCTACAAAAATAATCACACAAAACACACTTCGATAGATGTTAGTGTTAGTTAGAGTTAACAACAAACACACACAAAGCAATCACGCCACACAAGGATTTATCCTGGTTCAAATCTCATCTTCACAGGAGTCCTACGTCCAGTCCCTGAGTAATATCTCAGGATTTCACTACCCAATGGTATAGTCCCCCTCAAGGACACTTACACACCAGCCGCAACTGGTCTCTCTTCGTAACCCGAAGAGGAATTACAACACTCTGGATCCCACCAGGTCTTCCTTCAACACGAAGGGAAACAAAACCCTGGAATCCACCAGGTCTTCCTTCAACACGAAGGTAAAGTACACAAGAATGTGTTCAGGAAGACAAGCCCCTAGATCAAGCTTAAAGACCAACGCTCCATCTGAAGCAACGACTGAGAGATAAAGATTTACGATGAGGAGCACTCTCAGTACACAGAAGCTCTCAAGACTAAGATAATGAATGTAGAGAGCTAAGAGCTAAACAAGCAAAGGAGTGCTTCGCTCTTTCAGATGCTCGCAGAAAGCTTGTAAAAGATTGTTCTGTGTTATGTATATTTTTGTTTCTGGAGCTTCAATCTTCTATATATGTCTTCCATTTAAAAATTGAACGTTGAAGTGTCTGTTATCTCTAAGCTTTTTTTTATGTTAGACTGCATAGCACTGTAGAGCTTTTAGTCAACGGTCGTTAGCTTTCCATGCATGCAAAGAGAGAGAATCCTCTTTGATATCCTTCGGCTTCTATTGTGTCCAACATTGTATCGAGATGTGCTGTCAGAGACCTGCACGCATTAAAAGCTTAAACGATGGACAACTAAGCTATCTCTCAGTGTCAGTCAATGTTAAGAAAGATCTTATACCGAAATGAAAATTTTATTCTATTCTTCTAAAAAGATGTTTACAGTATAAGCATGAAAATAGAAGATATCATTTGCATGCAGTGTAGTGATATGTTCAGTCATAATAAATACATGGATGTGAGAGAAAAGCAAGGGAAGACTTGACTTTTCAAACTATCTGAGAATAGGTTTGAATATCAAGTCGTTATATACCATGAAATCGATATGATCATGACTTATGAAATCGTTGTGTTAATGAGTCATTATTCATGTGAATCATTATACATTCATAAGCAAGTCGATGTACACACAAATCGTTATGCATTAATAACTGATAGTTGCAGAGACAAATCGTTATGATAATCGAATCGTTTTGAGAGCAAATCGTTGCGATCTCTTAGCGAATCATTATGAGAGGCAAATCGTTGCGATCTCTTAGCGAATCGTTATGATAGGCAAATCGTTGCGATCTCTTAGCGAATCGTTATAAGGCAAATCATTGCGATCTCAAAGTCGATAAGATACTTATGAAATCATTATGAGATAAAAATCAAAACAAATTGGAATGACTTATGAAATCGTTATAGAACCAAAAATCGATGTGGATGAGGAAATCGTTATGATCCCAAGAAAATCGTTATAACAACTAGAAAATCGATGAGTACTTAGAAAATTGTATACTTTGAACTTTAAATTGCTAGTATAAAGAATACTTACCAGTTTAGCTTGTTTTGTTTTGTTAGATTTTCTGTGCTCAAATCTCATAGAAAATATGTTAGAGATGTACATTGTCTTAGTTTTGTTAATCACCAAAATAGATATATAATTTATTTAAATTATATGGGGAAAATCTGATCATCAATCTCCCCCTTTTGGTGATGACAAAACATATCATTAACTAAACATGTCTGAAAGAAATCTAAATAAATTGTGAAATTAAATATCATGAGAGATGTATTTTAGAAGACTATATTTCTCCCATTTTTGTCATTAAGCAAAAACATATCATTTGGAGACAAAGAAGAAAGAGAAAAGAGAGATAAGAGCAAAGAACTCTTCTATTTATCTTGAGGGGTTACATGAGGTAGAAAGTAGGAGATAGAAGGGAGACATGCCGCTGAATAATGTGCAAAGCCTTGCATTCCTGCTCCTCAAAATATGTCTGAAAAACCCCAAAAGTAATAGAATAAGATGACCCCATGTCAGGAAGCATTCTCTTGATGTGAAGTCGGCACTGATCTTCTAGAAAATTAGCATATTCATCTTTGCCAATAGATTCTTTGAAGGAAATAAAGGATCCAAACCTGGCAAACCGAAGAAATTGGTTGATCTTGATAGGGTAGTGGATCTGATGTTGCAAAAGATCTTTCTTCAAATCCATAAACAGCTTATACCGCCCGACCCACTGATCATAGGGTTCTTGAACTAGATGGATGTAATTTAAATCCAAAAGGCTTCAGCTGTGAGAATAGGCTTACCTGCCTTAAATAAGGAGCTGTTTAAGGCTTCCAACTGAAGAGCTGACTGGTTATAATGCTTTTCCCAGTCAGTGGGAGAAAGCCTTTCACATTCAGATAGCAAAGGAGCAAGAACTTCAGAGGAGATATGGCCTAGATGAAATATCTGAAGATGAATCTTTGAGAAGGAGGGAGACGACCTGCTGAGCTGAGATCCTACCCATGACACGAGCAAATCTCTCAAAAATTACAGGACCAACTGAGGAGTCCATGACCAAGGAGTGCAGCTTAGGGAGAAACACAGTGTATGGAATGTGCAAGGTAGCGAAATCCACTTTGAAGGAGCAATTGATTGGATTTTCAACTTTCAACAAAGCAATGGCTCCTTGGAATTGACCCAACTGCACTTCAGGTAGCTTGTGAAGATACCGATAGTCGTTGAAGAGCTGGAAGTACGTGATGAGCTTAACTTCCTTTTGAATAAAAGGCCCAGGTAAACTGATGTGGATGACAAACCACTCAGAGAGAGTGAGTGGGTGATCCCGGGGTGGAAAACGTTCGGACTTCATAAGAAGAAACTTCTTGTAGAGAGCATTATGCCATTTAGCCCACTGATCTTCAGACTTGCATTCAGCCATTTGGAAGATTTTGGATTGATCGACTTTTGAGAAGTGATTATAGCGAAGGACAACATTGAGGTGATCAGTGAGGTTGAGAAAAGGAACACCAAAAAGGGTGGCAAAGATACATTTTTGGAGATATTCACAGTAAATTGGTTTTATCTGATTCTCAACAGTGAGGGAAAACCAAAGAGGGGGAAATTTAGGTTCAATGAGAAGAGCAAGAGTGTTGGAGAGTTTCCTCTTTTTAGAGACAGGACTAGAAGAGGCAGTCCTATGGACATGAGAGGCAACTGCCAGAACTGAACGGATGGTGGTAATTTCCAACTCATCCTCAAATTATTGAGAAAGGGACCTTCTAGTTGTGCACTTTAGGTATATAGGTGACAAAGGAAGGAGGAGTAGGAGGATGGAGAATGATTGATGGGTAGAAGGAGGTATGATGGATGGTCCATCTGAAGAAGGACCAGAGGAAGATGAGGCCCCAGCTGATGATGAGGCTGGAGGGTCTTCAAGAACAGGAGGAGGTGGTGAAATTGATGTAGAGGTGGCAAGAGATGGAGAGGATTCAGAAGGAAATGGAGTTGGGGAAGAAATGGTGCGAGGCAGGGGTTGTTTGAAGGTGATAGGTGCTGGAGGTGATGTGGAGGAAGATGGTGGTGAAGAAGGGGCTGGTGTTGCAAGAGATGAAGACACAGGGGCTTCTGGAGCTGTAACAGGCCCTTCTACTCTTGGATCCACTGGCCCTGATGGCCAAGCCACATTCTCAGATGGCCCTGATGGCCCTGCTGACTTTTCTGCAATTGGCCCAGATGGCCCTGCTAGTTTTTTTGCAATTTGCCTGGATGGCCCTGCTGGCTTTTCTGGAGGTGGCCCTGATGGTCCAGAAGGAGTATGAGAGGCAGAAATTTCAGTCACAAGCTTTTTGATACTGCCAAACTCACTTCTCATCCATCTGAAAACTTGCTTGACCATTCCAAAATCATTTCTCAAAGACTGTATCTCAGAGGTCAAGGCTCCAATCTCCTTGGCTGTTGAACTCTGGCTAAGAAAGATTGACTGGATATTTGATTGCATTGAGCATAGAATTTTGTCTTGCTCATCTAGTCTTTTGATAACAGGCTTCATATTTATCTTCAGCTTCTTCTTCTTCTGATGTGGCTGCAAGGTAAGGAGAGGAGTTTCCTGAGCCACTTCTTTTCCCTTGACTTCTCTTGCCCTAGAACGGGCTCCACGGAGTCATCATTGTTCATCTGAGGCACTTTCCACAATGCCTTCTCTGAATGATCAACATTGGGAACATTAGCTGTGTGCTCCCCTGAGAAGGCTTGCTCTTCAACAACTTGCTCTTCTTGAAAAGGAGTGGTTACTCCTGCACATTTTCAATCACAATCTCCTGCTCCCCTGAATGGGAGCTTCCTCCATCACCACATCTGCAGTGTGGCTCGATGCCACAACTTCTTCTTCAGGAGCAACTTCTGGCCACTTTGAGTGCTTGGAATGGAGTCTAGCACTCTCTGAGGACTGACCCTGCCAAGAAGTTGGAGAGGCAATCACTTGCGATTGCTCGACAGGTTCAAGGTGCTCAGGAGGAATATCCTCTATTCTGCTGCATGCTGTCTTCTGCTGGAGATTGCTGCTGGTGCTTCTGCCTGGTATATACTTGCTCAATGCCTCTTCCAAACTGTTGATGCTGCTACTGCTTGCTGGAACCTCTTGGGCTTCGTCGATGAGGTTCACCCTCAGCCACTGAGTCATGGTCCATATTACCATTAACCAGAGAGAATCGCTCTTCTTCAAATTCTGCTGCGGATTGCCGGCCCATCTTTCTAGCACTGTCCAAAGAAATTTACACAAAATGTGAAAAACCTTGGTGAGCAGGGAGCATAGGAAGGGAAACATTTAAATTATTCTTTTTGTCACAAATCTGAGCAGGCGAACTTATCCTTTCAGAATAACTTTCCCAGTTTATTTCCTGGTTCTGGATGGTCCAGAACATCATATATGAATCTGCCTTAATACAAGTTGAGAAGTGGCGCTTCTGGGGCCAGAATCTGACAAACTATAAGTGCAGGAGGCGATTGAAGGCGTTCATCTGGTTGATATCTAACTTCCCATCCTTAAGCTTAAACTCAGGACCAATAATCCTAATCCCTTAGCCTGGATGTCCACAGTGTGAACCCCACTGTGACCAGTGGTGCAAACTGCAAATAGAGACTCCAAAAGAGCATATGAGATTCTAATATGGGTTCCTTTGACAGTGATGTCAAGGACCCGTCATTCTCAATCTTCAGGCACACATAGAAAGCTTTGACGAGATCTAGGTAGCTTACCTCTGATAGTGTTGCTATCTTTGACCACTTCATCTTTTCTATTGCTGCAACTACACTGCCCATTCCATTCTTCTGTAAATCTGCAACGTCTACAGCCTTATTTCCACAAAGCTTCGTCTTCACTGAGGTAAATCTTTCTGGCTGCTCTGTAGTGAGAAACTCAGCTCCGTAGCCCTCGACGCTACTGGAAACACCAGAAGAGGCCATGGAATTGAATGTGGAAAGTTTCTGGATGATTGGATGGAGAGGTGAAGCAGAAACCCTAAAGAAATTTCTCGTGGGAAGGCATTGGAAGCTTGAAATCTCAGAGAGTCAATGTTGGAGTCGATAGGGTATCGCCTCAGGCAGATAGAGGGAGATGAAGGTGGTATGTGAATCGTTGCCACACAGATTTCGGGATATATAGAATAACAAAAAAGTGACTTTTGAGGTGCTGACACCAAAAGGGCAGAAAACGACAAACTAGCATGATTTTGAGACGAAAGAAAGTTTTAAAAATAAACAAACTGCCTCTCATAAAAGTGCAACATCCAATATTGATGAAATTTTGCTTAACTATAGGGGAGAGAATATTTAATATTCTGTAGTAATTATTATTTCAGTTATTTACAGGTAAATTTCTCACAATTTACACATGTCCAATTCCCTTCTAAGAGATGTAAATCTCTCTTTAGGTAAGGCTTTTGTGAAGATATCTGCTAACTGATTCTGAGTATCAATTAAAGAAATTTCTATATTACCATTAGCTACATGATCACGAATAAAATGATATCTAAACCTCTATGTGTTTTGTCCTTGAGTGCTGCACTGGATTTTTGGTAAGGTTTATTGCACTGGTGTTGTCACACAGCAAGGGAGTTGTCTTGATGTTGAGTCTATAATCCTCAAGTTGTTGCTTAATCCACAGAAGTTGTATACAGAAACTTCCAGTAGCCATGTACTCAGCTTCAGCTGTAGACAGTGCTATTGAATTTTGCTTCTTTGAGGACCATGATATCAGACATCCTGCAAGAATTTGACAACAACCACTAGTGCTTTTTCTATCTATTTTGCATCCAGCATAGTTAGCATCAGAGTATCCTACTAAATTAATTTCACATGACTTTAGATACCACAGACCTAAGTCATAAGTTCTAGTCAAATATCTAAAAATTCTCTTGATAGAAATTAAATGAGACTCTTTAGGGTCTGTCTGATACCTAGCATACATGCAAACACTAAATAATATATTAGGTCTACTTGCTGTTAAATAAAGCAAAGAGCCTATTATACCTCTATAAAGCTTCTGATCTACTTTCTTACCATCTTTATCACTGTCTAATCTTGTTGATGTACTCATTGGTGTTGATAGTGTTTGGCATTTTCAAAACCGAATTTCTTTAGCAGCTCTTTTGTGTATTTGGCTTGACAAATATGTGAGCCTTCTTTTCTTTGTGTGATTTGCAATCCGAGAAGTAGTTAAGCTCCCCCATCATGCTCATTTCAAATTCTCCCTGCATTAGCTTCTCAAAATACTTGCAAAGAGATTCATCATAGATCTAAATATTATATCATCAACATATATTGAACAAGTAACACATTTTCAGTTTAGACTTAATGAATGTGTGCTATCTACTTTTCCTCTAATAAAACCATGATCTAATAGAAATGCACTTAATCGTTCATACCATGCTCTAGGTGCTTGTTTTAAACCATATAAAGCTTTATGCAATTTAAATACATGATCCGGAAAATCCATGTCATCAAAACCAGGCGGTTGTTCCACATAAACTTCTTCTTTTATAAAACCATTTAAAAATATTGATTTCACATCCATTTGAAAGAGTTTTAATTTTAATGCAGATGCATAAGCAAGTAAAATTCTAATAGCCTCAAGTCTAGCTACTGGTGCATAGGTTTCATCGAAATCTATGCCTTCCTCTTGGGAATAGCCTTGAGCTACCAGTTTGGCCTTGTTTCTTATGATCACACCAGCTTCATCCAATTTGTTCCTGAACACCCATTTGATATCAATCACTGGATGATCTGATGGTCTAGGAACAAGTGACCACACATGGTTTCTCTTGAACTGATTCAGTTCATCTTGCATGGCTAAAATCCAAGATTCATCAGTGAGAGCTTCATTGACTGTCTTAAGCTCTATTTGTGAAACAAAAGCTAGATAATCGCAAGAGATTACATTACCTCTTATCCTTACCCCAACAGATGGATCACCAATGATGTTTTCTGATGGGTGATCTTTCTTATACCTCCATTCTTTTGGAAGATTATCATGAGATTTGTCCTTTTGTTGCAGGTCTTCCAAAGGTGGATCTTCCTTGTCCTCAATGGATGTATACTTTAATTTCTTGGACAATTTTTCTGCAACATCAATATCACTATCTTCTTCCTCTTTCAAGGAAGGGTTAGTTTCATCAAAAATAATGTGCACTGATTGTTCAATTAACAAGGTATGCTTATTAAATACTCTATATCCTTTAGGTTTAGAGGCATACCCCATGAAGATACCTTCATCTGATTTAGCATCTAACTTACCGAGGTCTCTTTTGCCGTTGTTGTGGATGAAACATGGACACCCAAATGTCTTAAAATGACTGATCTTCGGCTTCTTCTCTTTGTATAGCTCATATGAAGTCTTCTTCAGGATGGCCTGATCATAACTCAGTTGATAATATAACATGTTGTGTTAACTGCTTCGGCCCAAAAATATCTTGGCAAATCATATTCTGATAGCATTGTCCTTGCCATGTCCAATAGAGTTCTATTCTTCCTTTCAGCAACTCCATTTTGCTTTGGAGTCCTGGCACTGAGAAATTATGCTCTATGCCTTGATCATCACAAAACTTAGCAAATCTCTCATTCTGGAATTCTCCTTCATGGTCTGATCGAATACTAATGATACTATACTTCTTATCCTTCTGTACCTTCTTGTTGAAGCTTACAAAACTGTCAAGGTATCATCTTTGTGTTCTAGGAAAGAAACCCATGTGAACCTGGAGTAATCATCTACGATAACAAACCCAAAATTCTTTCCTCCAAGACTTGTGGTTCTCATTGGCCTAAATAAATCCATATGTAAGATTTCCAAGGGTTTTGAGGTTGTTACCACAGACTTCGACTTGAAGGATGACTTGGTGTGCTTTCCTTTTGCACATGGCCCACAAACACCATCCATTCTTATGCTAACTTTGGGTAGGCCTTCCACCAAGCTTCTCTTGATCAACTTTCTCATGCCATCCAGACTGCAGTGGCCCAGTCTTCTATGCCATAGTTCAGTTGACTGCTCTTTGCTTGCGGCCACATAGATATCCTGATCTTTTAGTTCTTCTAGGTAAAGTACGTACAAGTTCTTTTCTCTGTTGGCTTCAAAGATGATTGCACCATCCTTCATAATGCTGTACTTTGATTCTTGAAATCTGATTTGATGTCCTTTGTCGCACAGCTGGCTGATACTGATGAGGTTGTACTTCAGTCCTTTGACGCATAACACATCTTCAATCACTATTTTGCATTTACTGCCTACTGATCCACTGCTTATCACAGTCCTTTTCCATTGTCTCCATAGGTGACTGTGCCTTCTTCAGCTTCTAGATGAGAGAATAACTTCTGTTTCCTGACATATGCCTTGAGCATCCGCTATCCAATACCATTTAGATGCTCGAGGGTTTCCCTGCAATGAAGACACTAAACTTTAGGTACCCAAGTTCTTTTGGGTCCTTATTGGTTAGTATCATCCATTTTCTTCTTAATTACCCATTTTTTATGTTTAGTTGGACATGTCATTTTGATGTGACCTAACTTGTTACAATGGCTACAACATGATATTCTAGTTATCTTTTCATTTGGAATGTATTTAAGATTTGATTTATATGATGTATCTTGTTCAGGTATAAACTTTGGTGTTGGATATGTCTTAGGATGTATTATTGTTTCTTCATTGTCTGGAGGTATGTATCCTAATCCATGTTTCTTTCTACCTGACTGTCTAGCTCCCTTTAGTATTAGTGATGGTTTTCTATTTGTGAATTTATCTAATGTACTTAATAGCTTTTAGTTTTCTTCAGTTAGTGTGTTAATCTCCTTTTAATGTTCATCTGGAGTTTCTTATTTTTCTAGTTTAACTATCTGTTCATTTTTATTTTTTAGATCTTCATATAACAAATCGTTTCTTCTTTTTAGTTCCGTAATTTATTTTTCCATTTGCTCATTTTCAGATTTTACATCTGAGTTAGTATTTTCTAAACACGCGATGTTTTTCTTACTTGTTTTTAGTAGTTTACATACTTCTTTGTATTTACAATATAGTTCATTAAAAGCTTCTTCCAAATTATCGGAATCTGATTCATTACATGAAGAAAAGGATGAGTCTAATGTTACCTTGTCTTTGATGTTGGCCATGAATGCAAGGTTTGCTTCTTCTTCTTCTTCATTGCTTGAGCTTGACTCGCTGTCCGAGTCGCTGCCGTTGTCCCAAGCTGCTGCCATAGCTTTCTTCTTATACCTTCTAAATCTCTTGGAACCATCTTTCTTTCTGAATTCAGCTTTCTTGAGTTTTGAACATTCTGCCTTGATATGTCCGGGCTTCTTACATTCATAACAGTTTGGTTCATTTTTCTTTGAATCTTTGACTTCAGACCTTTTGAGGTCTTTTCCTTTCTTGAAGTATCTTCTCTCGGACTGATACTTCTTTTTCTTAGCTAGTATTCGTTGTAATCTTCTGGACAACATTGCTTCTTCATTTTCACTGTTGTTCATGCTTCTTGGCTGGCT
The DNA here is from genome assembly GCA_014218235.1 of Colocasia esculenta. NCBI lineage: Eukaryota > Viridiplantae > Streptophyta > Magnoliopsida > Alismatales > Araceae > Colocasia > Colocasia esculenta. Next base: position 114,053,613 of record CM024753.1, on the reverse strand, counting down.
GTATGAGCTTCTTCTGATTCGTCTTCTTCTGCCTTGAGTGCGTTGTAGTGCTTCTTTCTGCTAGAAGATTCTCCCAACTTTCCAATTATTTCATGGGCATGAGGGACCCAATGAGCTTCTCTAATGACATTATCTTCAAGTCATTAGCCTCCTTTATTGCTGTAACCTTTGGAGTCCACGAGGTAGGTAGGGATCTGAGTATTTTCCTCACCATGTCTCCCATCTGATAAGTCTTACCCCCAGCTAACCCATTAGTGATATCGGTGAATCTGCTGTACATCTGAGTAATGGATTCTCCTTGCTGCATTTGGAACCTTTCGTACTGTGTTACAAGAATGTCTATTCTAGTTTCTTTAACCTTATCAGTACCTTCATATGTGATCCTTAGCTTCTCCCACATTTCCATAGCAGATTTTCAGGCTGATATGCGGTTGAACTCCTTCTTGCTAAGAGCACAACACATGATGCTCTTAGCTTTGCAGTTGAAAGAGATCTTCTTCTTGTCGTCTTCAGTCCACTTGTCCTTTTTGTTTGTGACTAGAAGGTCACCTTCTTCAACAATCAACCAGATCTGATAGTCGAGTCCTTGTAAGAAGAACTCCATTCTTGTCTTCCAGGATGTGTACGTAGTCTTCACCATCGAACAGTGATGGCCTGTTAAATGACTGACCTTCGAAGTGACCTTGGGCTGCCATTTGATCTTTTCTCTTCAGATCGTTGGAGCTTCTTCTTTGTCGAAGAGACTAGCTATGATACCACTTATTGTCCAGCTAGCTAGCCTAGAGGGGGGTGAATGGGATGTTAAAATTTTGATCACTTTAAAACCTATCCACAAAAGCAATCACACAAAACACACTTCGATAGATGTTAGTGTTAGTGAGAGTTAACGACAAACACACACAAAGCAATCACACTACACAAGGATTTATCCTGGTTCATATCTCCTCTCCACAGGGGTCCTATGTCCAGTCCCTGAGCAATACCTCAAGATTTCACTACCCAAGGGTATAGTCCCCCTCAAGGACACTTACACACCCAGCCGCAACTGGTCTTCTCTTCACAACCAGAAGAGGAATTACAACACCCTGGATCCCACCAGGTCTTCCTTCTACACGAAGGGAAACAAACACCCTGGAACCACCAGGTCTTCCTTCAACACGAAGGGAAAGTACGCAGGAATGTGTTCAAGAAGACAAGTCCCCTAGATCAAGCTTAAAGACCAACACTCGATCTAAAGCAACGACTGAGAGGTAAAGATCTACGATGAGGAGCACTCTTAGTACATAGAAGCTCTCAAGACTAACACAATGAATGCAGAGAGCTAAGAGCTAAACAAGCAAAGGAGTGAAGCTTCGCTCTTTCAGATGCTCACAGAAAGCTTGTAAAAGATTGTTCTGTGTTATGTATATTCTTGTTTCTGGAGCTTCGGTCTTCTATTTGAAAATTGAACGTTGAAGTGTCCGCTACCTCTATGCTTTTGTTTACGTTAGACTCCATGGCACTGTAGAGCTTTTAGTCAACGGTCGTTAGCTTTCCATGCATGCAAAGAGAGAGAATCCTCTTTGATATCTTCGGCTTCTATTATGTACAACGTTGTATCGAGATGTGCTGTCAGAGACCTGCACGCATTAAAAGCTTAAACGATGGACAGCTAAGCTGTCTCTCAGTGTCAGTCAACGTTAAGAAAGATTTTATACCGAAATGGAAATTCCATTCTGTTCTTCTAGAAAGATGTTTACAGTATAAGCATGAAAATAGAAGATATCATTTGCATGTAGTGCAGTGATATGTTTAGTCATAATAAATATATGGATGTGAGAGAAAAGCAAGGGAAGACTTTGACTTTTCAAACTATCTAAGAACATGTTTGAATATCAGGTCGTTATATACCATGAAATCGATATGATCATGACTTATGAAATCGTTGTGTTGATGAGTCGTTATTCATGTGAATCATTATACATTCATAAGCAAGTCGATGTACACACAAATCTTTATGCATTAATAACTGAATCGTTGTAGAGACAAATCGTTATGATACTATCAGCAAATCGTTATGAGCAAATCGTTGTTTCACTTATCGAGTCGATATAGTGAACAAATCATTGTTTTAATGTATCGAATCGTTACGGCGACCAAGTCGTTATGTAACTTAATGAATCATTACAGTGACTGAGTTGTTGTGTAACTTATCGAATCATTATGAGACTTAGCGAGTCGTTGTGAGATCGAAATTGTTGTGATAGCAAATCGTTGTTCTCACTTAATAAATTGTTATGAGAACAAATCGTTGTTCTCACTTAAGAAATCGATGAGATAACCAAATCGTTATGAGCTTGGAATCGATGTGCACACTTATCGAATCGTTCTGAGAGCAAATTGTTGCGATCTCTTAGCAAATCATTATGAGAGGCAAATCGTTGCGATCTCTTAGCGAATCGTTATGAGGCAAATCGTTGGGATCTCGAAGTCGATAAGATACTTATGAAATCGTTATGAGATAAAAATCAAAACAAATTAGAATGACTTATGAAATCGTTATAGAACCAAAAATCGATGTGGATGAGGAAATCGTTATGATCCCAAGCAAATCGTTATAACAACTAGAAAATCGATGAGTACTTAGAAAATTGTATGCTTTGAACTTTAATTTGCTAGTATGAAGAATACTTACTAGTTTAGCTTGTTTTGCTATGTTAGATTTTATGTGCTCAATTCTCATAGAAAATATGTTAGAGATGTACATTGTCTTAGTTTTGTTAATCACCAAAATAGATATGTAATTCATTTAAATAATATGGGGAAAATCTGATCATCAATTCTAACCCAATTAAGGGTTTGTTTGTTTCAACGTAAAATTTCATGTCAGAAAATATTTTTCAAGAAAACTTCATACAAAGTATGTTTGATATTACTGAAAAGTTAATTCATGAAAATCTTTTACATAAATTAAAGATTTTGACATCCTTGATGAAACTTCGTAAACCATATTCATGGATTTCTCTTTTATGTAGGATTTTTATAAGTGTCACTACAATCTCCACTACAATCTCCGACGTTCGGTGTCCAGTAGTTCTAGCGGTCGGTGTTTGGCGCCCGACTATCGACGTCTGACGCCTGGTGACCTGGCGTCCGACGGTCAGCTCCTAACGCCTGACGTCCGGCGCCCGACTACTCGACGTCTGGCGTCCGACTACCCGACGTCTGACACCCGGCGCCCAACACCGGCGCTGACTATTGGGTGGCGAACGCGGGGCAATCGGGTGATCGACATGTGGAATGTATTTTTTTATTTTAAATTTTTATTTATTTATTATAAAAATATTTTTAATAACTATTTTACTGAGAAACAAACATCAGAAAATCTTTTCATTGAAAATATTTACATGGGTATCAAATGGACAATTATGTTTTTAATTTTCTTGAAAAAGTTAATTCTTAAAAAAAAGTTTACTTATGAATATATTTTACAAGAAACCAAACGGACCCTAAAACTATAATAAATGATTTATGTATACAAGTTTTCATGGTGAGATATGGGTCCCCTTCGTGTTGGATTATGGTTCTGTGGCCGTAACCTATATGAGTAGGATGTAAGAAAAAATTATTTAGTTTGAATCTAATTCCTTGATCAGAGTATTATTTCTAATACCCTTCAGATCAAGATGAACCAATCCAGTCCACTGGAGTATATATATAAAAAAATGAAGTTCAAAATAGGTGGATTTTGGTAAAACTTTCTCACTTTAGTTTGATCTAATTGAAAGTTGAGGTTAAAATAGCTCACTCAAGTTAAATTGATGCTAAAAATGGCTTTTGATGGATTCACGAGCCCAAATTATTTTGTCAACTTTAATTTTCATCGTAGAGGGAAAGGATGGTAATGGCATACAGGTTGGAGAAAAAAAAAATATATATATATATATATATATTATATATCCCTACAAATATTATTTTTTGCATCCATACCTCTAATCTAAGTATATTATTATAAGTACTCTCTATATATGTAAAATAGTGAGGTTATATCCTTGTTAAATTTACCCGAGTTAAAGTTTCGTTAATTGATGCAATGAATAATCTCCCCCCGTGATTCCAAAACCTTGGGCCGAAGGCCATCTCTATAGTTTGTGCCCTCAATTGTCATGGATCCTTCCAATGGCCACTTAGACTGCCTCACAAGCCATGGGTTTGCTACTGCATGGGATGCCTAAAGGCAGAGCTCAAGCTCCATCGGCTCGTACTATGACGCCAACAACCAAAGCACACCTGACTCTATTAGATCTTGTCTGCAACCTTGCCATCCCCCATCACTAGTCTAGACACTGTCGTAGCTTTGCCGCCTCCAGCAGAGGAACCCGCCTCCACCCGCACCCCCTATCCCCAATGCCTCCTCTGCCAGCCTAGGGTTGTCTAGTCTATCCAATGCAGCAATGCCACTGTGGGCATGCTACACGCTAGGATCTCTAGGGTGGAGTTCCACCCGCATAGGGTGATGAAGCACCCTACGACATGGTGCGACAATACCTCCGGCTATGAGCACCACTCCACCACCATCCCCCTCCCGTCATCATTGTCTACCACCCCCTTACCACCCACAGGTATGACCGCTGGCTATCCTCTAGCGCCAGGGTGATCTCCTCCCGCTGTCGCGGCAACAACATGGAGTAGCTCCCAATAGAGATGTACACCACAGGCTGATCCAACTATGCATCTAGCCAACCCACATAGTAGTCTTTGGACACTTAATCGATCAAGTTGCTGCAGAAGGTGGTGTAATTCGTGTCAATTCCATCCATGTGGGTCGATATAAGAGTCATCTCAATCCAAACGAGCTCGAGCAAGTTCATCGCCTAGAGCTGGTTTCTCTCTAGTGCCTTAAAGATTTTAACAAGGATCTTTGGCCTCGATGTCTTCCCTTTGCAAATATGTCGGTCCAAGACCAGAGGCGCTCTTCTATTAGGGGGGTGGGGGATGGAGAAGAGGTCGTTGTTCGAGGATTTTCGAGAGGATGATTGAAAGGAGGTCGCAGATATGGGAGGGAAGCAGCCCAGAAGATCCATCGAGAATAAAGACTTTGTAGTGCCGCAGATCACCATATCCAATGGTATTTGACAAAGGTTCCAATTCCCCATTTGAAGTAGTTCTACAGTGTTTCCGCGACAGGGTTCACCGCCCACCAACCTGCTTCAAAGATGTGACTACAACAATGTTGCAACAAAAATCTAGGGTGATCATGATGGGGGTCGAGTTCAACATTATCTACAGCACCTCCATCTCTTGCTCGCATGACCAAAGCATGCTCACACCGCAGTTCTTCTTGTCAACAATATAGAAGAGGCCCTCAGAAGGCCAGACAATGGGGATGGGGGCAGCTCGAGATGCAGATGAGGAGAAAATGAGGGCATTTTCAATATATCACGTGTCCCAAATATTTTCATAGAATATTCTCTCGAATATTCGCTAGCCATAGAAGGAAGATAACCATGAGGTCATAACTTCACATTTTACATATATAGAGGGTATTTATGATAAAATGTTTAAATTAACGGTATAATGTAAAAATTGATATTTATAGAGATATATATGAAAAAAAAGTCGAAAAGAAAAGAAGAGGATAGTTTGTGGTAACGGTACCACCACTCACCAGCCAGGGTTATAGAAAGCCCAAAACTCTTGTATCCTTTAATTCACTCGGGAAAAGGACAGAGCATACAGGATACGACTCTCCGGTTCGCTCAAGTGTGAACGGGGACAAGTAGATGGAATCTGCCACGCGGAGGGAAGCGGGTGAGGACCCTCCCTGGGCCTTCCACTTGCCGCGCGTGTTCCTTAAATGACAGACCACATCACCTAATTGTGGTGATTAGCGCGTAATGATACCTGCTTAAGGGAAAAACAAAATGTAAAACGGTCGGGTGGACGGGGTTACGTAATATGCTGCTTGTGTTGTTATACACTTTTTATGTGCTCTGTTAATTAATTTTACGTACTTGTGTGTTTTTCTTTTTATTTTTCTTTATATAAATTAATTGGGGTCAGTCAAGTTGGTAGCTCATCATCTCCCCTCCCATATGCTTGGTTCCAACAATGAGCGAGGGCGCCTGTTTAATCATGAATAATATTCCAGACAAAGTTTATTATCCAATCACCGTTTAATTTCCTAATTAATTAACTGATCACCCTCTTCATCCCCCCCTCCCCCCCCCCCCCCCCCCCAAGTACGTTCGTTGGGCAAGTGTACGAAATCGGCTTAATGTCCTAGACTGTGATTTGAAAGCTTACTTTATTGGCTACAATTCCATCCGGTGAAGGGTGCCTTCTAATGGTCTCCAAGGGAGTCTTGTAACGTGATCCTTTCCAAAACTTGTCAAAAAACCATGACATTTGTTTGTTTATTATAATGATGCCATTGGTCAAGATGTATTTAACTTATAAGGATCGATGTAGAATGGATGATTCATAGATAGGTATGAATTACAGGTATACATGCGATGAGCTATCAAGAGAGGAGTGATGAATAGTTAACGTTTAATTTAAAAATCTTTTAAACAGAATATATTAAGCTCAATTAAGATAATTTATAAAATGATGTGCACATCGAAATATGACAATAGAAACTGTGAAATAAACTATCCTAACGTGTATAGAATGGAGGTAGAAGATATGGATCAAACCATAAGACACGCAGGATTTATAGTGGTTTAAGAAACACACTCCTATGTACGTCTACGTTGCTACCTCACACCCCGCGAAGATTTCCACTACTTGTTTCCAGGTACATGTAAACCCCTCCCCCCTTCCTACACGGTTGTTTCCGATGACAACACAAACCCTACAAACACACGGTTGTTTTCGGAGACAACACAAATCCCACCTCGTTTCCAAAGACGAGACAACCCATTATGTATGCGCACACATACTACACACCCACATCGTGCTCACAACCCGAGCACACACACACGATGATGTTCAGAGTTCAAAGAAGAACAAAAGAAAGCATGGACAAGAGAGACAACGATATAAACAAGTGAGGTGTAGAGTTCTTCTGTCCTAGAAGTTAGGCCTTTGTAATTGTCTTTGCTCAATGATGTAACAGTGTAGAACATTATGACCAGCCCATCTCCATATAATTTATTATTAATTATATATATATTTTTAGTGATTAACAAAACCTTGAAAAGTATTATCTAATAATATTTTCTGAAGTTTATCCACATGCACTAATTTAAGCAAAATCTGTAAGTCATCTACACTCACTGTCATTTGAAGCTTATTGCATATATTTTGTCTAAATATACATCGACTTCCATATAATATCTCACAACGATTTTCTTAGAAGAACATCGATTTCGGTTTTACATCGGTTTCACTTAAACAACGATTTTCTCAGTAAAACATCGATTTCATTCTAGCATCGACTACATAAGTAAAACAACGATTTCGGTTCTACATTGACTTTGCTTAACTTAAACATCGATTTCGTTGCTACAACAATTTCACCTCACTTAAACAACGATTTGGTTGCTACATCGACTTCGCTTTACTTAAACATCGATTTGGTTGCTACATCGATTTCGTTTCATTCAAACATCGATTTCGTTTCATTCATCGACTTCGTTTAACTTAAACATCAATTTTGGTAGAACAACGACTTCATATGAAACAACGACTTCATGTCTACATTGATTTCACTTAAACATCGATTTCAGTAAAACATCGACTTCATATGAAACAACAACTTCATTTCTACATCGATTTCGAAAGAACATTGACTTCATGTGAAACAACGATTTCATCTCTACAACGACTTCACTTAAACAACAATTTCAGTAGAACAACGACTTCATGTGAAACAACGACTTTACTTGAACAACGACTTCATTTTAAACAACGATTTCATCTGTACATCGATTTCAGTTAAACAACGACTTTGTACAGAACATCAATTCATTACATTAAACATGGATTATGTTCACATCGACTTGGTTTCAACATGGATTACATTCTCACATGATTTATGATTATATCATCGATTTGATATCATCATTGACTCCATCTGTACACAGACTGTCACCATACATCAACACTCTATTAAAGATTATGTTTTAGACAGCTGTTGAATATTATTATTTAAATTCCTTTTTATGATTCATTCCACATGATATTTAAATACATTTTCAAATCATTGTGGATTTCAAATCTTCTTGCGTATTATGCTGTATCCTGTAGTCTTCGACATTTATTATGATGGAACAAATCTCTGCACAATATATCTTTGCTTATCTCATTTGTGTCATATAAAATCACGCTTTATGTGATGACATAATGGCATTTCCCTTTTGGTGTATCTTCATATAGCACGACTACTAATGTTGACTGACAGTTTAGACAAAGATAAGTTGTAACGATCCTCCTTATATCGGTATGATTATACCAATCCACGTCGATATAATAAGTGTCGTCACAGTGGGACATTGACCCAACACTAAATGATAGGTTGATATGCACATGAATAACAAAAGAGAACAACAGAATTAAACAAATGATTATTCTCATTCCATCATCATCACATAATCCATAGTCTATATATATATATTTTTTTAACAAGGAAGGTCATAGGGTCAGCGAACCAGCTAAGTGCACTACTCCCCAGAGGGGAATAGTGTTATCACTCCCCTGGTGCGAACACCTATGCCTAATATATTTATGATGAGAAAAACATAAGTACATGACCACCGGGGCATACCGCTACCAGCAAACCCATACATCAAGATAAAGAAAAGTAAAACCAACCCCAACCTGAAAACCAGAAAATAAAATTAGGATCCTATCCTCAAGTTAGGCAGACCAGCCTTATCCAATACAAGAGCACCTCTAGTGAGAGGATGTAAGGCCCTCTAATTTCCGTCGCATTATTTGCAATTATGTGTGAATAATTGTGCTTATGTATGTATGTACATATTTACATACGCATTAATTAGTATAATTACGTATGCATGTGTTTATATAAGCATAAATAATGTATATATTGCATGATGATAGTGTGGATATAATACCATATACATATTGCATGTATATACGCTTGATATGCATGGTTTCTGCATAATTAGGGTTCTGGCCGAAGGCCACCTTGGCGTCAAGCCCAGGCCGTTGAGCCAGTGTCAGCGTCCAGGACATGGACGCCAACACTAACTCCGGCGTCCAGCGATCTGGATGCCAACTTCTCTGACCTGCATGCGTTGCAGAGCCAGAAAATCCGGGAGCAAGGCATGGCTCCATTGGGGGGATGTCCCCCAACGGCTCTAAGGCTGTCTAATCGGTATGGTGAGTGGGTGAGGGGCTCTCATTAGGTCTGAACCCGGATTTGGCCTCTCCCACTTCATTTCACCTTGCAAGAGGAGAATATGAGGAGAGAAAAACCCTAGGTGAGCTGTGAGAAAAACCCCATTTTAGAACCCAAATCCGACCCCTTGGAGCTTGGTTTGGAGATCTATGCGACAAGGAGGAAGCTGGAGCAAAGGAGAAGGCATCCCCATCATCCCCTCGGCGTGGAGATCACCCAGGAGCCGGAGGAAGGCGATCTAGAGGGAGGTTCTGCAACTTCTTGGGACTGCCCAGGAGGTCTTCACCAAGCCTTTAAATCCCTTAGAAGAATTTTTGAAAGGCAAGTGACCTATCTATGGTGTCCACGTATGAGTCTAGGTGGTTTTTGTGATTTTTTAAGGATTTTTCCTCGAGTCCTAGACCCTCCAATTCACCAAGTTCAGAGCTCGGGTCTGTGTTTTCTGCACAGACCTGGTTAGACGGCAAGGTCCCTGGACGTCCTGTAACGACCCAAGAATCCGATACCCGGAACCCTCCAAGTACCCGACCCTTGGACCGCCACCCACGGATCCGAAGACCCGGAAGGGTTAGAAATATGTCCAGTGAGATATACAATAGATTACAATAGCTAAACAATATAAAGAAATACAACAGCGGAAGAAAGAATACACACAAAGTCCCAGATAATAATTCAAGTGCAAATAAAGAAAGTACTAACCACAACTAACGCTGCAGACCACACGCGACGCGACGCAGACCGTCCAAACACGAACATCGGCTCCCTCGAGCACAAACCTGGAAGGAAGTAAGGGGGGATGAGCTTCGCGAACGAAGCCCAGTAGGGAACCCAACCCTCACGGTTCGACAGCGGAAACAAGAACAACACAACTAAACTAGACAGGAAGAACAGTGCTACTAAAGTAAACAAGCTAACTACACCAAGCGGAAGGGCGGCAGTAACTCAAGCAACAAGTCTACTAACTAAGCAGGAGATATAATAAAATAATAACACAACTGAGCAAGTATTGAAATAAATAAACGGAAAGTACACAAGTCCACAAGTATCGCCAACACGACACAACAGCACACAGCCTCAACATCGGTAAACGTGCTCCGAGCACGCCACACAACTGCACAAGCAGACGGTAAAACCCTCGTCTGGAAAAGCCACAACCCAGCACGAGCAGACGGTAAAACCCTCGTCTGGACAAAGCCACAACCCAGCACGAGCAGACGGTAAAACCCTCGTCTGGACAAGCCACAACCCAGCACGAGCAGACGGTAAAACCCCGTCTGGACAACCACACTAGCCACAACCCAGCCTACTAGTCAGTGGTCAGCTGCGCCCACCGGCGTCTTACCACGACCACGAGTCCAGGTCTCCCCTCCGTCGGAGTGAGACGCGTGGACAAACACAACCACAAGCCGTAGTCTGGCCGGACTACGGTCCCACGCCTGTCCTCCCGACACGGCTCGGAACCGTGTAAGGCGAGGCAGTAGTGAGACGGACTAGCTGGCCCGCACCGCGACACTCCAAACTCCGCGGGACCCGGACCAACTAAGTGAGCTCAAAAACGACTCAACGCCGCTGTCCAACACCGTTTTCCCCTTCGTCCGGAGAAACACTCGACGGACGCACTCGTGGCTCGGAGACCACCCTCAACGGGCCCACGAGGATGGGGGTCCCGGGGAACGGTAACAACCCAAACGCGCACCGTGCGCTGGGACAAGCCCTCAAGTGCCACAGCACCGGGCAAAGACTAGTAAGGCGCAGTGCTAGGGAGTCAGCACAAGCGTCACAAGCACGAAACGGGAACTCAACGAGGAAACATATCCGCTAAAGTACTGATTGACGGTCAACCATGGAAAGCTAGAATTACCACCCGGACAGTCGGTCGGCCCTCGGAACTCACCCCACGGGTGCCGGAAACCTCAAGACTGTTCGGGTCAAACAGTCAAACGGCCCCACCGGCCGGTCGGAGCCGACTCGGCGCCCGGAGCCGAGGGCGAGCCGGAAAACGAGGAACCTAACATGGCAGTCATCAACCCCGAGCTGGCCCATTGGCACAGTCGGGATGACCCCAACGCCAAAAATGGCCCGAAAAACGAACTCCCGGATGGCCCTAAAAGGCCCAAAAGGGGGCAAGAAACCAGTCTGGCACAATGGACCACACACCTTAGGGTGCTCAGGCACTGGCGCACTGCGCGGGCCTCAGCTGGCGCATGCACCAGCCAGAACAGGCTGGCACACTGTGCAGCCCCCCCCCATCCCATCCCCAACCGATCCCCTGTCTCTGACAGGGAGGGGAGGAGGGGAAGGGGAAGGGGAAGGGGAAGGGGAAGGGCGGCCACCGCCGGCGCGCCCCGCCGCCACCGCCGGCACGCCCCGCGCCATCGCCGGCACCGGGGAACGACTCCGGTGGAGGAGAGAGAAAGGAGAGAGAGAGAGAGAGAGGGGGAGCAGGGACAGAGAGGGGGGGGGGTTTCACGATGGCACACGGGGGGAGGGGGAGTCCGGCCGACGCCGGAGAAGGAGAAGGGGGTCCCTACCCGGCGGTAGGACCCGCCGGCGGCGATCCCCGGGGCGACCTCGTCCAACGCCAAGGGGGGGGGGGGCGGCGAGCTGCAGCAGGGGAGGAAGAAGGTGGCGGCGCGGGGGGCTTGGGCCTTCCTCCTGGCGACGACGCGGCGAAGCAGCAGCAGCGGCAGCAGCATGGCGAGGTAGGAGGAGAAGAGAGGGAGGGAACCGCGGAAAGAGGGAACGGAGGGGGAGAGATGGGGAAGGAAAAGGGAGGTGGGGCGATGGCTTGCGGAAGGGGGAGGAGAAGGAAGGAGGGGGGGGGATCTCCCCTTCCGAAAATGGGCCAACCGGCCTCTCTCGGAGCCCCTGCACACAAGGTGCAGGGGGGGAAGGGGGGACCACTCCCCTCTCCTCCCAGTCCTCACATCCTACCCCACTTAAAACAATTTCGCCCTCGAAATTATAAAAACAAGGCCGAAGCACGGAAGCAAGCAGGGGCAGGAGGAACAACTCACTCGAAGTAATCCGACAACTCGAGGGAAAAGAACACGACAAGAAACAGCCAGCGCGAAGAAGGCCACTAAGTCTCACCACGACTTCCTGGTGGCCACGACAGTGACACAACCACGCATGGAGTGCTCAATAGGCAACCGACAGCTTACGCAGCAACCCTAGACGGGGATGGAGCACTCGATCAAATGCTGACAACTCCACGAGCGTGGCACACACACAACCAACCGAAGATGAACGAAACCATTAGCCGAAAACCACGTGGCTGGAGTCACAACAAACCTTGCCACTAAAACCAATTCGGTCAGCAACCCACTCTGCCACCAGCAGAACCTGACAAAAATCACAGTGACTGGTGACAACTCGGAAAAAGACCTACGAGTCAACCACATGGCTCAGAGGAATGGCCTCACGCAGCTAGCGACAGCTAGTATCGGCCACACAGCCAAATGGATGTCTCGTAAAGGAAAACCAGAGTCTAAGCGAAACAGAGATGTGGAAAACCCCTCAACACGTGGAACGACATCCACAACACCACTCGGTCTCACCCAGACCTTCTCGTGGTCCGACAAGGACACCAAACGAATGTGGAGTCACAGGAAAACCAAAAGCAGAACACGCTCTACAAGCACAACACCCACAACGACAAAGGTCGAAAAGATGTCTAAGGTTTGGTCAGAACCAAGCACCCAAGACGTCAGCGACTCACACGGTCAAGTGCTGACAAACTGATAGACCTCACTGCCACCAAGGACACAGACAGGAGTCCTGCTATCAGTTTCCAGACTCGCCACCTCGTACTCGATCGAGCACACAAAGGTGGCAATGCACCCACCACGAAATGTGCAATGCCAAGAGCGAGTGCCACAAAACCAACCGCAGAAAAACACTCAACCACCAGAAAAACGGGGAAAACACAGGAGCCAAAATGGCACACTGACCCGAGTAGAACTCAAACCAACACAAGGTGGCACAACCCAACACGCACAGCGAGGGAACACCAAACGCGGCCACAACCAAAATTAGGTGCACCACCACCAGGGCTACAAAACAACAAGGTAGCTACCACACTGTGGTACGGTAAGACCGCAAGGAACAGGTCACCACACGCGTCCCAGAGGCGGAACAACTCAACGCCTCGAGCACCTCACAAATCGCAAAAACAACGCACAAACTCAAGGTCAGCACACGCGGCACAAGCACACGGCGCAACCACAAGCACCAGAACCACCAGGTGTGGTGCACATGGTTGCACCAACAGCCCCAAAATGGCACGGGGCCAACCCAAGGGACTCCCTACCAGAGACCCACCAAGAAGAGAAAACGCACGGAAGGTCACGAGCTTCGAAGAGCACAACAAACATGCTGGCTCTTTAGAAGCGCACCACACAGGCATCGGCCCTACCACAACAAGTAGTGAGAGCCCACACACTGAGAGGCGACAAAGCCCAAGAGCAGAAAGAGGCACAAAGCAGAGCACATGGGAACATAACCCAATACGAGCAAGCTAGGCGAGAGAATCGGGGAAACCAGAGCTGATCAGCGGAAACACACTGTCCCACATCGACCAGTCAGGCAACACACAAGCCTCACAACAAAACACAGAAGACCAGTAGGTTCACCAACCTACAGCGCCAAACGGAAACGATAACACAAGGGGAGCAACCCGCTCAACCCTAACAACTCGAGGTAAAAGCCTTCACCAAGAAGGCCACAACAGCACGCACCACAGTACCAAGGCACAAAGCGGAGCACCACCACCCTGAGCAACCCAAAAAACAGAGGATGAAAAAGCACAATAGGCCTCTTCCACACCAAGAGAGGGGATCGAAACACAAAACCAACACCTCCACCAGAAGTACCGCCAACCACATGGCCACGGCACACGCCACATCACCAACTGCGAGAGAGAGTTGGGCACAAGAAAACGAAACAGAACCATCCGAGCCACGGGGACACCCGCAGTCCCACCAACGCAGCCAAGAAAAATTGGAAACAAACAACAAGGCACCTGGCCAACACAACAACTAGACACACGGTCAAAGGTACCGCACCTTGACCGACAATGCTCAGATAGACTGTAACACAGACAGTCCAACTGGAAACAATGACAGCTCATCTCTACGGAGAGAGCAGCAACAAGCAAATCAAACACTAGGCAGTCCTGGAAAGGACCTCTATCAAGAATGACAGAGAGTCATCCAAGGAGAGCTCCACCAGAACAAACAACCCAAACAACCGATCCACACAGATCTTCAAAGAGAGCACAACAAGAAGCATAAACAATACAAGACAGTTCTGGGAGAACCTCCACCAGACGACCAAGACACCGTTCTGGGAGAGCCCACCAGAACGCACCAGCCAACCAACAACACACTCAACCTTGAGGCAGCACGACAATAACTAGAAACAAGCACAGAGCAGTCCTGGGAGAAACCCTCACCAAGACAACAACAAACAGTTCTGGGAGACCTCACCAGAACACAAGGCCAACCAACAATGCACCTCAACCCCGAGGGCAACAAAACAGAAATGAGCACGAAGAAGTTCTGGGAGACCCTCCACCAGAACAAGCAAGAAAGAGCTCTGGGAACACCTCACCAGAACTCACCAACAATTAGCACAAGGCCACCAAGCACACACAACAAGTGACATAACACGCAACCAGCAACATCACAAGCACACACAGAGCAACTGCTAAGTCCGAGCAGCAATGCCAACCTAGCAGAACACAGGGCACCCACAACTCACCTAACAGGTGAGGCAACATGCCCAAGCAACCAAAGCACAACAAAGCCAAGAGCAAATATAAGTAGGAAAAATAAGGGCACCTTCCACTGGACCCGCAGACAACAATCTGCACCAGTGGAAGCCACACCACAAACAGACTCTCTCAGCACCACAGAACACATGCAGCCGAAAGCGCAGCCAACGACGAGCAAGAGCACCGCACCGGACCTGTCTGCAGTCCTCCTCACAAGGAAGACCTCCACCAGCAACTCCATCATCAACTGCACCACCAGAACTAGCCAACCAACGATCACACACCACGCACGCAACCTTGCAACAACAGCAACCCTTCTAATCTCCACAAGGATCTTGTTGAACCACAACCTACCTGCAAAACATGATCAAAGCACAAGCCTAACACTAACACACCATGAGTGGTGCCAGCAACGCACTTGAACTATTTTCTGGGATAGCCATAGCCATTAACCCATTGTAAATCTCAGAAGACATTTGCTCTGATACCAACTGTAACGACCCAAGAATCCGATACCCGGAACCCTCCAAGTACCCGACCCTTGGACCGCCACCCACGGATCCGAAGACCCGGAAGGGTTAGAAATATGTCAGTGAGATATACAATAGATACAATAGCTAAACAATATAAAGAAATACAACAGCGGAAGAAAGAATACACACAAAGTCCCAGATAATAATTCAAGTGCAAATAAAGAAAGTACTAACCACAACTAACGCTGCAGACCACACGCGACGCGACGCAGACCGTCCAAACACGAACATCGGCTCCCTCGAGCACAAACCTGGAAGGAAGTAAGGGGGGATGAGCTTCGCGAACGAAGCCCAGTAGGGAACCCAACCCTCACGGTTCGACAGCGGAAACAAGAACAACACAACTAAACTAGACAGGAAGAACAGTGCTACTAAAGTAAACAAGCTAACTACACCAAGCGGAAGGGCGGCAGTAACTCAAGCAACAAGTCTACTAACTAAGCAGGAGATATAATAAAATAATAACACAACTGAGCAAGTATTGAAATAAATAAACGAAAGTACACAAGTCCACAAGTATCGCCAACACGAACAACAGCACACAGCCTCAACATCGGTAAACGTGCTCCGAGCACGCCACACAACTGCACAAGCAGACGGTAAAACCCCGTCTGGACAAGCCACAACCCAGCACGAGCAGACGGTAAAAACCTCGTCTGGACAAACCACAACCCAGCACGAGCAGACGGTAAAACCCTCGTCTGGACAAAGCCACAACCAGCAGCAGACGGTAAAACCCTCGTCTGGACAACACACACTAGCCACAACCCAGCCTCTACTAGTCAGTGGTCAGCTGCGCCACCGGCGTCTTACCACTCGACCACGAGTCCAGGTCTCCCCTCCCGTCGGAGTGAGACGCGTGGACAAACACAACCACAAGCCGTAGTCTGGCCGGACTACGGTCCCACGCCTGTCCTCCCGACACGGCTCCGGAACCGTGTAAGGCGAGGCAGTGAGAACGGACTAGCTGGCCCGCACCGCGACACTCCAAACTCCGCGGGACCCGGACCAACTAAGTGAGCTCAACAAACGACTCAACGCCGCTGTCCAACACCGTTTTCCCCTCGTCCGGAGGAGAAACACTCGACGGACGCACTCGTGGCTCGGAGACACCCTCAACGGCCCACGAGGATGGGGGTCCCGGGGAACGGTAACAACCCAAACGCGCACCGTGCGCTGGGACAAGCCCTCAAGTGCCACAGCACCGGGCAAAGACTAGTAAGGCGCAGTGCTAGGGAGTCAGCACAAGCGTCACAAGCACGAAACGGGAACTCAACGAGGAAACATATCCGCTAAAGTACCTGATTTACGGTCAACCATGGAAAGCTAGAATTACCACCCGGACAGTCGGTCGGCCCTCGGAACTCACCCCACGGGTGCCGGAAACCTCAACACGACTGTTCGGGTCAAACAGTCAAACGGCCCCACGGCCCGGTCGGAGCCGACTCGGGCGAGCCCGGAAAACGAGGAACCTAACATGGCAGTCATCAACCCGAGTGGCCATTGGCACAGTCGGGATGACCCCAACGCCAAAAATGGCCCGAAAAACGGACTCCGGATGGCCCTAAAAGGCCCAAAAGGGGGCAAGAAACCAGTCTGGCACAATGGACCACACCTTAGGGTGCTCAGGCACTGGCGCACTGCGCCGGGGCTCAGCTGGCGCAATGCACCAGCCAGAACAGGCTGGCACACTGTGCCAGCCCCCCCCCCCCACCATCCCCAACCCGATCCCCTGTCTCCTTGACAGGGAGGGGAGGAGGGGAAGGGGAAGGGGAAGGGGAGGGGAAGGGCGGCCACCGCCGGCGGCCCGCCGGCGCGCCCCGCCGGCCACCGCCGGCACGCCCCGCCGGCCATCGCCGGCACCGGGGAACGACTCCGGTGGCAGGAGAGAGAAAGGGAGAGAGAGAGAGAGAGAGAGCGGGAGCAGGGACAGAGAGGGGGGGGGGTTTCACGATGGCACGGGGGGGGAGGGGGAGTCCGGCCGACGCCGGAGAAGGAGAAGGGGGTCCCTACCTCGGCGGTAGGACCCGCCGGCGGCGAGTCCCCGGGGCGACCTCGTCCACGCCAAGGGGGGGGGGGGGGGGGGCGGCGAGCTGGAGCAGGGGAGGAAGAAGGTGGCGGCGCGGGGGGCTTGGGCCTTCCTCTGGCGACGACGCGGCGAAGCAGCAGCAGCGCAGCAGCATGGCGAGGTAGGAGGAGAAGAGAGGGAGGGAACCGAGAAAGAGGGAACGGAACGGAGGGGGAGAGATGGGGAAGGAAAAGGGAGGTGGGGCGATGGCTTGCGGAAGGGGGAGGAGAAGGGAAGGAGGGGGGGGGATCTCCCCTTCCGAAAATGGGCCAACCGGCCTCTCTCGGAGCCCCTGCACACAAGGTGCAGGGGGGGAAAGGGGGGACCACTCCCCTCTCCTCCCAGTCCTCACACGTCCAGTTTATGCTTGGCGTCCATCGACCATGCCGCTGACCTTGAGTCAGCGGCCAGAGACCGCCGCCTAGTTTTCTGGACAGAACAGTGAGCTGTTCTGTCCACTTATGCAGTAATTTCGGTATGTTTTATGCGATGAGGATATATGGTAAAGCTTATACTCTATGTATATGGTTAGTTGGTGGTGTGAATGAATGTGGGATGTGATGTGAATGTGGGATAATGATATCTTGTAAACTGTGAGCATGACTTGTAGACATTTTGCAAAATCCATGATTCATGATTTAGATTAGTGTGAATGCCTTAGTTTCGGTTTGATCATGAAGAATAGTGGGTCAGCATATGCGTTTGCAAATTTTAGTAATTTATCCATGCTTGTGAAATTTGTAAATAAGCTCGGTTCGGTAAAATGAAAACATGCGAAAATGGTTTGTGATAATTGATCGATAGATGTATGAATTAGGGTAATGTGGTATTCTAAAATCACACATATATTAGTAGTCTCTGTACAAGCCAGCAAGTGGCTAAATTACAAGATGTGTTAGACACATGTTAACTTAAGTTGTTAATAGAATGCTAATTAGGTGTTTTATTTTCTGTAAATTCTATGTAGCTCAGAAAAATCTGAAAATTTGGGAGTATGATTATGAACCCGAAAACCGCATGTGGTAAAAATTTCAGGTCATTTGGACCCGTAAATAAAAAGTTATGTGTTTTCATGTGAAATGTGAATAATTCGTACATATGATCGAAATGTGATTAGATTTTGTTTAAACCCAGCATGATTAGTGTGTTTACTGTGTGTTAAACCTTGAAATTCTGTAGTACCATGTTAGGAAAAACAGAGGATTTATGTGAGTGAGAAAGTGAATGTGATGAAAAGTGTAAAGTGTAAGAACTATGTGTAAAACGGTAAATGTGTAAAAGTGTAATTGTGCCAATGTGATACTGCTTCCGAGAAGGCAGTGGAGCCGTATCAGGGAAAAGTCCCCTGAGAAGGTTCATTGTGTTAAGTGACCCTAAGGGCATTAGGGGGAAATCCTGGAGGTGGACAAGTACCACTGGTTAGGGTGGAGACTTGTTCTCCCGGTCTGCGCAGTCCAAGAGTCGCCATTGTATTGCTAGATGGCGTCTATGTGATGTGATGTGTTTGTGTCCTTCTTTGGTGGTTTGGACTATGTGTCACGGCACCTAAATATGTGTAAAGTGTAATGTGAAATGTGTATGTGACCATGTGTAAATGTGTAAGTGACATGTGAATGTGTATGTGTAAAGTGTAACCACGTGAAAAGAGGAAATTGTGTAAAAGAAAATGTGAAATTCTCGATGTGTAAATGTGTTATTGAAACCATGTGAGACTAAATCTGAACCCATGTGAATTCATAAAATGCATGTTATTATTCTCATGTTATGTATACAAAGTGTTTAGAATCCATGGTAGGGACAACAAATGAATATGTGTGCAAAGTGGCATGATGGATTGTTCATATGTGAGGTTTTAAGCAATGTTGTAGCTCTCATGTGTAGATTTATAGTCATTGAACCATGTGAAATCAGCAACCTAAAGCATGTGAAAAAGTTATGTATGCACTTAAGAATATGTGGAATCCATGCAAATTGTGTTTCCCTTTTCATGCATGTAAATTGTCCATATTGATAGCTCTCATGTTTGATTCTGTAAAAGATTAAAGTTTATGAGTAAATTGAATAGAGACCATGTGATAGGTGGATTTTATTTTAAAAATCTAAAAGCATGAGTTATGTATAAAATTGTAGAACTTTCATGATAGGTTGAAAACTCGAATGGACTAGCATGCTATGTGTTGCTAATTGTAATGTGCACGTAGAAACCACTAGGATTTGTACGTGTATATCATGAATAGTGTTGCTTGCTGAGTCCCTGGACTCACTCCTTGCTTCGGCGTACAGGTATAGTTGGTGACACGACACCGCTTGAGGAGACGGTGAAGACGGACTCCGAGCGCGGAGACTAGATAGTTGTTGGAGTTCTTTGAGTTTGTGTATTTCCCAGTATGTAATTTTGAACATTATATTAGAATTATCATGAGAAGAATGTATTATGTGGACATTATGTATTTCCATTTCAGTAATTTAATTTATGTGAACTTTGGTTCCTTTTCTTGCAAATTGTAAACTGCATGTATGTTTAATGTGGATGATGAATGAATGGAGATAGTTATCTTTTACTTCCGCTACTCTGTTGTATATTCGCGTGTATCTCAGCTGTTTGTATCGTTGGGTAAATGTCCCACTGTGGCAGCACTTGTTATACCGACATGGGTTGGTATAACCGTACCGGTATAATGAGGGCCGTCACAAAGGAGGTAGATCATAAACATTGAAGAACACTTGATTATTCCTAGAAAGACAAGCATGAGAGGCAAGAGAATCTGCAACCTGATTCCCTTCTCTGAAAATATGAGACACTTGACAGTTAAGATCTTCAAGCAACTTGAACATGTTATGCCACCAAGGTAAGACAGACTAGGAAGGAGGAGTCTTGCGATGGATAGAAATTGCCAAAACTGTAGAGTCAGTAAAGACAGTGGATAGGATAACATTATTCTCCTTGGCCAAAGACGAACCATCATGGAGAGCCTTGGTTTCAGCAATGATACTATTACTTGTGCCATAAAAAACCGCAAAGCCCATTCTAAAATTACTCCTTTCATCTCTAATCATTTCTCCTCCACCACAAGGGCCAGGACTGCCCCTAGAAGCCCCATCCACGCTAAGACTGTAATGTATTATAGGCGGACACCAGCGCACCAAGATGGGGTTCTTGAGCTTCACAGTGGGTTTAACATTATAAGTGAGTAAGATCTGAATATGAGCTTGAGAGATTTGTCTCTTAAACACAATGTTACCCAGGGCATAATTAAGGGAAGAAGTTATATTTCTGATCATACGATGCTTATTGAATGTCCACATTATTACAACTTCAAATAAAAATACATTATCCATCACTTTATTTACATACTATGAAAGGAAAGTAACAACGTAGAAGTCTCTACAAAGGTAGCTACTCCTCACGCTCGGAGTCACTCCTCACTATGTCTTCCTCAATAGTGGAGACACCTGTCACACCTGTACGCCGAAGCAAGGATGAGTCTTCTAAAAGACCCAGCAAGCAATCCAAGAACAACATCCATACACATATCACTTACACATGCAGCCTTTTATCAATAAAAAGAAACACATGGTACATGCTTATAACAGTTGACAATATAACATAATCATCCTACGCATGCTTTCTACACATACATGTAACATGCTTTATAATTCATACTCTATTCATATCATTGCACAATTCTACCAAATTAGAACATGGAGTTATGTACAAGGTAAATAACAAATGTACCATACTGTCTAAGCATTTTCACATGTAGTCACCACACTTAATCACATGTTTAGCTTGCTGTTTTAATATAAATAAAATACATTTATACATTGTATCACATTTTCACATATTAACACTTTCACATGACGTTATCACATGCTCATATTCCACATTTGTACAACTACATGTTCACATTCACATAATCACACTTTTACACTTAATTGCCGTGACACATAGTCCAAACCACCATTAGAAGGACACACATACACATGCACATACCCATCACCTAGGCAACACAGTGACAGATCTTGGTTAACTGCGCAGAACCGGGAGAAGCCCTCTCCACCCTAACCAGTGGTACTTGTCCACCTCCAGGATTTCATCTTAATGCCCATAGGATATCACACACATTGAGCCATTCCGTAGGGACTTTACTACAGTATGGCTCCACAGCCCTCTTAGGTAGCATTGTCAATATCGGCATAATTTTCACATTTCACTTTATCACATTGTTTACACATTTCTCATGCACCATTTAACACAATTACATTCACTTTTACACAACTACACATGCTTCAGTTTACTTACATGATGCTACTATTCACAGTGACAAATAACTCATATCACAGTCCTAATCATGCTGCTAATCACTGAATCATACAAGATTAAACTTAACATGTTCAACATGGTAAATTTTCGTTATTAAACCGATAACTCTACCTACTATCATGAAAATAAAAAGAAAATTTTATCACATGTTCTAAACAGATAACATGACACATGCTCAATTTTCCAGATTTTTTTGGATCTGTAAATTAATTATAGCAATTAAAATAGATTTCATGCATATTTGTCAAGAATTTCACTTAATCAGGTTTCATAGTAAAACAGTCGTATCTAACAGTTCAAAACATGAAAACAGCCATCATATGAATAGGGAAAGTTTATAAAACTCTAGTCCACAACGGATCTATTTATACAAGATTAATCATGGTCAGATCATGCTCACATCCCAATTACATAAATTTTAATAATTAAAACTAACCACCGAAATTCGGTACATCCTCATGACATGACCTACTGATCGTACTTGACCCAACATAAATCTCACAGCATGCACAAACAACCACAAGTCCGAATATAATCACACAGATATGAAAGTTAGGGTTCTATGAAAAACATACGAACTTGGCGTCAAGGGGGTTGCCTCCAACCGGGTTAACGGCACACAATGTTGCCGTCAACTCTGGATCTTGACGGCAGCAAGCTTGCCATCAAGTTCCTGTCTACAGAAGTGCAGACTGAATGCACATAACTTGACGAATTAGGGGTTCGAGGACACGAGGAAAAATCCAATAAAATCCTAGGACCTAAGGGACATGGGTAGGGCTTAGATCCCTCAATTACTTGCCTCTTAAAAATTGAAGAACAGGATTAATTAGCCGAAGATGCCCTCCTCAGCCAAGCCAAGAAGGCTCCCACTCCCGAACCGGTCTTTGTGTCGATGTAGGTCGCACACCGGAGTCGAGGAAGCCTCACCAATGTTCAGAGTATCTCCCAGTCGATGCAGATCGCCGAAAGACACACACAAATGCCAGATCAAAGCCTTAAAAGTTCAAGTTTTTCGCACAGAGCTCTAGGGTTTCTCAAGAAGCCAAAAGACCTAACTTCGCCCTAATCTGGTGTTTTTATAAGCCAAGGGGATCGGGGTACGCATTAAGGTGGAAATCCTACCGTTGGGAGGTAGTTTTCAAAACCAAAACCGGATAAAATGCAGCCGTTTCCTGATCTGAAACTGCACAATTTATGGGAAATAAATGGCCATATTGCTGCCGTTTACTGGGAGACAACATCCATCGATCTGGACATCGACTTTCCCTTAAACGTCAATGCATGTTGATGTTAATTGGCCTTTTGGCCAGAACACAGAAAATCACTTAAACATGCATTCACCTTGTAATTTACATATGTAATATACCACATTATTCAAATACAACATGTACAACGTAATAAAACAATATGTACATAAATAAACACATATATAGATATGTACAACACCATTTGAATATAATATGTTCAGAAATAAACATATATATATATATATATATATATATATATATATACACAAAGCAACTAATCACCATATGACAAAGTCCAAACAAAAGAACAAAGTTCGAGGGCCTTACACCATCTCCCCCTAAAAGAAAACTTCGTCCTCGAAGTTAGAACGAAACTACTCAAATAAATGGGGATACTTCTTCATCATAGCATCCTCAAGTTCCCATGTAGCCTCCTCCCATGAGAAGTTCTGCCAAAGCACCTTCATGGACGCAATGCTCTTATTCCTAAGGTGCTGAACCTTCCGATCAAGGATAGCTACGGGTTGCTCAACATATGAAAGATCTGGTTGAATCTCCACTGGCTCGTGACTAATAACATGTGACGGGTCTCATACATACTTCCTGAGGATAGATATGTGGAATACTGTATGCACACTCGCTAGCGCCGGGGGTAAGGGCTCATATGCCACCCTGCCCATATACCTGAGAATCTCATACGGGACAATGAATCTAGGACTCAGCTTGTTATGGCTGCCAAACCTGACAACGCCTCGGGTAGGGGAAACCTTCAGAAAAACATGTTCGCCAACCTCGAATTCTAAATCCTTTCTTATATTGTCAACGTAACTCTTCTGCCTATCCTGCGCCGCAACAAGCCTCTGCCTAATAAGCTGAATCTTATCCGAAGTCTCCTGCACCAACTCTAGACCAACCAACTGCCTATCGCCTGTCTCCTCCCAGCACAAAGGAGATCTACAAGGCCGCCTATACAAAGCCTCAAACAGAGCCATGCCAATGCTCGTATGAAAATTGTTGTTGTAGGCGAACCCCACAAGAGGCAAATGATGCTCCCAATCACTCTTCCAATCCAACACACACGCTTTCAACATATCCTTGAGCATCTAGATAGTCCTCTCGGACTGCCCATTTGTCTGGGGATGGAACGCCAAACTAAGCTTCACTTGGGAACCTAAAGCATCCTAAAGACCCTGCCATAAACTCAATGTAAGCCTTGGGTCTCGGTCGGAAATAATAGACTTCGGCACACCATGCAACCTCACAATGCTACCAACATACAACCTTGCCAAACTCTCCACGGACTGCTTCTTCTTCATAGGCAAAAAATGCGCCGTCTTGGAGAAACGACCTATAATCACCCAAATCGAGTCATTGCCCTTCACTGATCTGGGCAAACCCGTCACAAAATTCATAGTCATTGCCTCCCACTTCCATACTAGGATCTCCATCTTCTGCATAAGACCAGATGGTTGCTGACGCTTGGCCTTCACTTGCTGGCATACCAAACATCTGGATAAGAACTCGGCCACATCCTTCTTCATGCCAGACCACCAGAAGGATCTCTTCAAATCCTGGTACATCTTAGTGTTGCCTGGATGAATAGAGAACCTCGACCTATGAGCTTCTGCTAGAACATGCTCACGGACATCCACAACATCGAGGACACAAACTCGGTGATGAAATCTAATAACATCGTCCTCATCTCGAGCAAATGCCAGCCTTGCCCACCAATTCTTGGGGTCTAGGGTCGGCCTTCTGCTGCTCGATCACCTCATCAAAAACTGTAGATCGAATAGACAACTGAGCTACGAAATCCTGACATAACAATGGCTCTAACTCAGTCATCGGATAGGCTGCATCCTCCAACATCTTCTAATCCTGCTGGAGTAAAGATCTCTTCCTGTTAAGAGCATCAGTTACGACATTCACCTTTCCTGGATGATACTGAAGCTCAAAGTTGTAGTCCTTAAGAAATTCAATCCATCTCCTCTGTCGCAGGTTCAACTCCTTCTGAGAGAAGAGATATCTCAGACTCTTGTGGTCAGTGAACACTTCGAACTGGACACCATAAAGATAGTGCCTCCAGATCTTCAGTGCATGAACCACTGCCGTAAGCTCCAAATCATGAGTCGGATAGTTACGCTCATGTTCCTTCAATTGGCGAGAAGCATACGCCACTACCCCACCATGCTGCATCAATACACAGCCAAGACCGATCTGAGATGCATCCGAGTAAATAGCAAAACCCTCTACACCACTCGACAAGATCAACACGGGTGCAGAAGTAAGCTTCGCCTTCAGCAACTGAAAACTACTCTCGCAATCCTCAGACCAGACAAACTTCACACCCTACCTGGTTAGCTTAGTCAAAGGTGCGGCGATAGATGCAAATCCTTCAATGAATCGCCGATAATAGCCTGCTAAACCAAGAAAACTTTGAATCTCCGATGGGGTCCTTGGAATCTCCTAATCTAATACTGCCTGGACCTTCGTCGGATCAACTGCTACTCCAGCGCCTGAGATGACATGCCCATGGAAATGAACCTCGCGCATCTAGAAATCGCACTTGCTGAACTTGGCATACAACTTGTGCTCTCAGAGAACCTCCAGAACAACCCTCAAATGATCACGGTGTGTAGCCTCATCCGGAGAATAGACTAGCACATCGTCAATAAACACCATGATGAAGCTATCTAAATAAGGTCTAAACACCTTGTTCATGAGATCCATGAACGCTACAGGGGCGTTGGTCAGACCAAAAGGAAGCACCAAAAACTCATAATGTCCATGACGAGTCCTAAAGGCCATCTTGGACACGTCTTCACTCCTAATCCTCAACTGATGATAGCCAGACTGTAGATCCATCTTAGAAAACACCGATGCATTCTGCAGCTGATCAAATAAATCATCAATCCACGGTAAGGGATACCTATTCTTCACGGTCACCTAGTTGAGCTTCCTATAATCGATGCACAACTTGAGGGAACCATCCTTCTTCTTCACGAATAATACAAGTGCGCCCCATGGTGACACATTAGGGCAAATAAATCTCTTGTCCCGCAAATCTTGCAACTGCTTCCTTAGCTTTGCTAGTTCCGCAGGTGCCATCCGATATGGAGCCTTAGAGATAGGAGAGGTGGATGGAAGCAACTCTATGGTAAACTCTATCTCCCTAGCCGGTGGCAAACCGGACAAATCCTCAAGAAATACCTCTGGGAACTCCTGCACTACATCAATCTCCTCAAGGGTAGGTGACTGATTAGCCTTCGATACTAAGACCACACTAGCAAGAAAAGCGTCACACCCCTTGTTCACCATCCTCATCACCTTCATGGCGGAGATCACAAACCTTCCCGCAAAGTTCCTTGGCAATGGATGCGAGAACTCATTGTAAGGCCCTCGAATTTTACCCTTTTATTTTGTTGTTGGGTCATGTGATATTTAGTTGTCTTGTGTATATAGCCTTGTGTATATATGTATATGCATACATGTATATGTAATTATTCTGTACATATTATATTATTATGTTGTTATATGAGTTTACTATGTACATATTGTTGTATTTACATAGTATATATAATATTTAAGTCGTACATTACAATTGCATGTATGTATATAGTGTACATATATAATTCTGGATATTCTTGTGTTCTGGCCGAAGGGTCAATTGACGTCAACATGCATGGACGTTAGAGGTGGGTCGACGTCCAGATCGATGGACGCCAACTCCCAGTAGACGGCCAACAATGTGGATGTCTATTTCCCCAAAAATTGTGTGGTTTTAGATCTGGAAACAGCCACGATTTCTTCGGCCCTTGTTTTGGAAACCGTCTTCCAATGGTAGGATCCCTACCTAATCGCGTATCCCGACTCCCCTAGGGTATAAAAATACCAGATTAGGGCGGATTAGGTTCTTTTAGCTTTTGTCAAAACCCTAGAACATTTTGTATGAACCTGGACCTTTGGAGACTTTGATCCGGCGACTTGGTGCATCTTCCGGCGATCCTCTTCAACTGGAAGGAGCTCTGAGCATAGAGGAAGGCTTCCCCAACTTTGGTGTGCAAGCTACATCAACACAGAACCGGTTCGGGAGAAGATTTGGGGCACTTCTTGGCTTGGCCGAGGAGAGCTTCTTTGGCAATTTAATCTCATCTAGCAATTTTTCTCAGGCAAGTAACCCTTGGACATCATCCATACCCATGTCTAGTAGGTCCCAGGTATTTTTACAGAATTTGTCTCATGTCTTGGAACCCCCATTCTCCTTTGTTGTAGTACCCTAGAATTTCCTTGAATTTATTATGTGCATTGTGTGTTTATTTCTGCATATTTTGAATGATGTTGTGTGTAGAACTAGGCGTCAAGATCGTTTGACGTTAAAACTTGTAAGCGGCAACATTGTACACCGTTTATATGGTGTTAACGACAACAGGTATTGACGTTTAGTAATTTTTCTGAATTATTTAATTATGGGCAAGACTATAAACGACATCATCGATGGACGTTTATATTTGGGGTAGACGGCGACCTATGTTGATGTTAAACTGACTTGCCTGTTTTTGGGCTTTCCGTTCCGGATTAAGGAGATCGGCTGTTTCGGGAAGGTTTTAATGAGCTGATCCGATGCGTTTAGATCCGAGGGTCAAGATTAGGTTTGGCCTTTGCTTGAGAGGTCTTTATAAGACCAGATCTCGTGGATAGAAGAGGTTTTACTCTAGTTCTGGAGGAGGAAAAAGAGGGCCGAGGAAGGGATTTTGCAGAGCGATCTGGTGCTGGTTCATGCGGATCGGAGGCTCTTCACTGAGGAGATGCATAGAACTTCTTAACCAAAGGCTCATCTAGGCGGAGGAACTACATCGGAGGAGGTTTTGGATTGCTTGAAGGCGGAGGAAAGAACTGTCTCCCTGACGAGGCGGGCTTCTTCGAGCTCGGATTCGACACTCCATTAGGAGGGAATAAGGCAAGTTGCATGGGGATTAGTTTAGGATATGTTATACTAAGTATCTAACATTTTTCTATATTTTTAAAGCATGAAAACAACCTACGGGAAGGTTAGAAACGCCATTATTTCATGCAGGTTTTCTGTGTTTTCTGTCTTAGAACTAGACGTCCAGGGGTATTGCCGTCTATATCCTGTAAACGCAATATCGACTGCCGTTTAGTTCGTCCAAAATTTATGTATTTCTGTCTTTACTATGTAAACGGCCGATGTGCCACCGTCGTTTGTGTTAACGGCGCTATGTGCGCCGCTATAATACTTGACGACATCGTATGTGGACGTCCACTATAGTAAACGTCATACCAATTGACGTCAAGTTTAACAGAATCATGTATTTCCAGAAATCTGAGTGAATTTGTTTAAATGTATAATTTATGAATGTATGTGGTTCAACCATGTAATACCAGAGCATGTTATTGTTATATTATGGACTGTCTATTGCTATAATTACATGTTATGTATATATATGTATTGTTGAACTTGCATAATTACATGGCAACAATCAAGTTAAGTTAGCAAAAGATAAGTACAATGGTTAAAGGAGAGCATGTCGATTGATGTCTAAATTACTGCGATAGATATAATATGTCAGTAATCCTGTTCCATATGAAAATTATGAACTTTTCTGAATATTGAACCAGTTAGTTAGTGATTTAATAGAGTTAATTTCATGAAATAGTTTCAGAAATCAGAAAATTATGAAATTTGGCATGTACATTGTAATTCCTGATTTCGAATTTCTGTTAAAATTTCAGAATTTTCAGACATGTGTACGTTCTGTATGAATTTCTGAACAATATATTACACATAGAATTGAATAAAAATGAATGTAAATGCAAGATTGAATATTAATATCATGATAGAAATTTGTTGTACAGTAAATAGGATTTCAAAACTGAAAGTGTTGTACTTTGAAATATTACATTAACACATGTTAAATAGTATGAAATAAAATGTCACTATCTATTATACATGTTAGTGTATGCATTATATCAATGATGCCAATAAGACATTGCTATCTTAGAGATTCCTACAAGGAACTACACCGTAGATGCCCCTATGGTAATGGTTCACCTACATGTAAATAAATGAATCGGGGCAACGGTTGAAATCCTAGAGGTAGACTTGTTCTACTGCCAAGGTGGGAAGGACTTTCCCCGTTTTGCGCAAATACTATGACTTCATCACCGCATTGCCTAGGTGATAAGTGAATGTTAAATGACTACTGATCTCTAATTTAGTGTGGGCTATGTCTGGCAACTATACGAAAATGATTACATGCTACAAGTTACATGTCTACCTGTTCTATATGCCACATGCTACATGTTATATGTTTATATTCCTACATGTGAACTTGTTCAAAGAATTTCATGCTACATGACAATGTTTTAATATACTACATGAAAATTATATGTAAAAGAATAGTGCATGTATAAGTGAGAAATTGATACATGAGAATTGTTGTAGGTCACATGACATCGAAGAGATTCCATGAATAAGTGATTCCATGTTACTACAAACATGTTTTATTTCCATAATAGTTAGAATCACTATGAAATGAATGATTGCCAATGGCTTAGAACTATAGTAAGGAAAAGTATATGATATCAATGAATGGAATGTTAATGTACTACCATGTTTTAAACCTAATATACTGTAATATCTTGAACTGTCTTTCATGTGATTTGCTGGGTCTTGTAGACTCATACTGCCAACATTTCAGGAGAGCCAGAGGATACGGAGGAGTTAGTGCAAATGACTCAGGCGTGAGGACGTGGAGACTTAGCTTGTCCTAGAGAGTTTAGAGTGACTCTTGTATGTGAGGATCTTATGTAATTCCTTATACACTAGTCATTAAAATGTAATAAACTTTGGACTATTGTTACCTTTTATGCATTAGATTTACTTTTGAATAAATGCTGATTGCAAGTGTTTAATTCCATATTCTATCAATTATCATTGGAATTGAATAGTTATTTGTGTATATTTCAACTGTATTGTAATTGTTGGATTCGTTCCACTGTAATACCTCTATTAGATCCAATGTGAGTTGGTGTAACTGTACTGGGTCTAAGAGGGGCGTTACAGAGATTGGTATCAGAGCGATCCAGGTTGAACATGTACATAAATAGAATATCAGTATTGTATTCACATTTCAAGTCTGCATAAAGAATTAGTCCAAGTTATGTAGAATAATAGGTTATTAAATAGGATGCTTATTTGCAGTCTATGGCGACTCGTGGACGTAGAGGAGCTGGCCCGGCTCGAGGTGATGAGTCAGCAGGTGATCAGCAGACTCCAGCTCAGCAGCTCAGGACCGACTGGTGTACCTTTGCCACCCCACCACCACCTGTAGACTACGGAGCATTGATGCAAGGATTGGTGCATGCGATGTAGACTCAGGCTCAGACTACAACGGCATTGCAGGCCCAGGTGCAGGTTCAGGTCGGTAGCTGCAAGAATTATTCAAGGTGTTAACTGAAGAGTTGTTATCTAAGAGATGTTTGGATTGTAGGCACGGGCACCTGCTCAGGAGGCAGTTTTTGGAGGAGTGCCTATGATGGAAAGATTCAGGAGGATGACCCGCCTTTCTTTCAGGGAGAGAGTGATCCCATTCTTGCGGAGAGTTGGCTTAGAGAGACGGAGAAGATCTTTCGTGCCCTTCGTTGTGCGGAAGAGGAGAGAGTGACCTTAGCTACTTATATGCTGCAGGTAAAGATAGATTTTAAGGAGCTTATGGGTATTGTTTGGAATATATCTTAGATGTACTTACCTTTTTTTTCAGGAGCGTGCCGATGTGTGGTGGTCCTCTGTACTACGCACACAGTTTGAAGATGGTGCTATGGAGGTTGCATGGACTAAATTCGTCCGCTTGTTCAAGGCAAAGTATATTCCAGAGCACGTGCAGGACCGCGGAGCAGGATGGAGCGGTGGAGCAGTTTGTATGAGTCGTTGACGTTGAGGGTCATGAGTGTACTTGAGTATGAGGCAAGATTTGCGGAGCTGTCCAAGTATGTGCCTCACATTGTGGTAGATGAGCGGAGGAAGGTAAATAAATTTATCATGGGGTTGAAGCTGTCCCTGAGGACGAGACTAGTGGCATTAGGTCATCGTTCCATGGAGGAAGCTTTGTCAGCAGCTTGTATGCAGGAGGCAGAGATGGAGGTTTACCTTGAAGAGAAGAGAGCTTCTTTGAAGAGGCCAGCATCAGCTTTCCAGCGGCAGGATAAGAAGAAGAAGACCCCAGTTTTCAGCAGAGAGCAGTGGTTCCAGCGAGAGCAGCGGCACAGACTCCAGGCGGAGGTATGATTGCAGAAAAGCCAGTGTGTACCCAGTGCGGGAAGCGTCATGGAGGCGAGGTGTGTGGGTGACTTCCGGGAGATGCTTGAGATGTGGTGATAAGAACCACAAGATCAGAGACTGTCCGAAGATGGCGCAGCAGACTGCGGTGGCAGCACCAGCAGCAGCACGAGACCAGCAGGGAGACCGAGGGCTCCGGCTCGAGTGTTCGCCTTGGCGAGAGACGAGGCAGTAGAGTTGGCAGAGCACGTCACTGAAGGTACAATTCTAATTATGGGAATGCATGCTAGAGTCTTATTTGATACCGGTGCCACGCATAGTTTTGTTCCGAGAGATTTGCCAAGGTCTTGATTAAGGAGAATGGTCTAGTTCTGGAAAAGTTGGAGGTTCCTTGTCTGTGCATACTCCAGCAGGAACTATCTTGACCGAGCAGTGTTTTCGTCGCTTTCTGTGTTCATTAGGAGCAAGTTTTGCCTGGTAATTTCTATTTGCTGAAGATGAAGGATTATGATGCTATCTTGGGCTTTGATTGGCTCGAGGAGCATTATGCTCTGATGGATTGTCGGTGGAAGCTTATTATTTTTCGGATTCCTGGAAAGGAGGAGTTTGTTCACCCTTTGCCCAAGATCATGTGGGTAAATTTGTGATTTCGGCTTTGAAGGCGACTCGGATGTTGAGCAAGGGTTGTTCCGGTTTCTGGCTAGTGTGGTTGTGACCGAGGATTCGAAGAAGGTTCTATCTGTCGAGAATATTGAGGTGGTCAGAGATTTCAGCGATGTCTTTCCTGAAGATTTGTTAGGTTTGCCACCTGCAAGGGAGTTAGAGTTTGGCATTGAGCTTGTACCCGGCACAGCACCTATTTCCATTGCACCTTATCGCATGGCGCCAGCGGAATTGGCAGAGTTGAGGAAGCAGCTGCAGGAATTACTTGATAAGGGCTTCATTCGCCGAGCGTTTCGCCATGGGGAGCACCTGTTCTTTTGTGAAGAAGAAGGATGGATCGATGAGGTTGTGCATAGATTACCGTAAGCTCAACCAGGTAACTGTTAAGAACAAGTACCTTTACCTCGTATTGATGACTTGTTGATCAGTTGCGAGGAGCTTCTGTATTCTCTAAGATTGATCTTCGTTCTGGCTATCATCAACTCCGAATTAAGCCGGAAGATTCTGCTAAGACGGCTTTTAGGACAAGATATGGCCATTATGATTCCTTGTCTTACCCTTTGGTTTGACAAATGCTCCAGCAGTTTTCATGGATTTGATGAATAGAGTTTTTCGGCAGTATCTGGATTCTTTTGTGGTAGTCTTCATTGATGATGTGTTGATTATTCGCCCGATGAAGAGACTCATAGCGAGCATCTGAAGATTGTGTTGGGTGTCCTGAGGGAGCATAAACTGTATGCTAAATTCAGCAAGTGCAACTTCTGGATGAAAGAAGTCCATTTCTTGGGTCATGTTATATCAGGAGAAGGTGTGTCTGTAGATCCAGCTAAGGTGGAAGCTGTTCTTGATTGGGAAAACCCGAGATTTCAGCTGACATCAGAAGTTTTCTCGGCTTGGCTGGCTACTATAGGAGATTCATCGAAGGATTTTCTTCTATTGTAGCGACTTTGACGAAGTTGACAAGGAAAGGAGTCAAGTTTGAGTGGTCAAAGGCTTGTGAAAAGGCGTTCCAGGAATTAAAGGCTCGTCTGACCTCAGCGCCAGTGCTTGTTTTGCCCAATGATATAGATTCTTTCTCTATCTACACAGATGCTTCGAAGATTGGGCTTGGTTGTGCTCTGATGCAGGGTGGTCGAGTTGTGGCATATGCTTCTAGGCAACTTAAGGAGCATGAGCGCAACTACCCGACCCATGACTTGGAGTTAGAAGCTGTGGTCTATGCTTTGAAAATGTGGAAGCACTATCTATATGGAGTTAGATTTGAGCTCTTCTCAGACCACAAGAGTCTCAAATACTTGTTCTCGCAGAAGGAGTTGAATCTGAGGCAGTGGAGGTGGATAGAATTCATGAAAGACTATGATTTTGAACTATCTTACCATCCAGGGAAGGCCAATGTAGTGGCAGATGCGTTGAGCAGGAAAAGGCAGATGATGAGGCAAGAATGGAAGATGCTAGATGACGCTTCAAGTTCTTTGGCTGTTTAGAACCTCAATGTGTAACTTGTTCATGGCGCATTTGTCTTTGAGATCTTCTATTCTTGATCGGGTCATTGCGTTGCAGAAAGATGATCCGTTGTTGCAGGAGTTGGTTGGAAAGAGCGGAGTTACCAGAGATGAAGATGATGTCATTCGCTTGAATCTTAGGGGTTGTGTCCCTAATAATGTTGATCTGAGAAAGGAAAATTTGGAGGAGGCGCATAGATCTCAGTTCTCTATTCACCCAGGCAGTGGGAAGATGTACAAGGATCTGAAGCGTTCTTTCTGGTGGTCTGGCATGAAGAGAGATGTGGCTGATGTTGTGGCGAAGTGTCTGATTTGTCAGCAAGTGAAGGTGGAGCGTCAGCGACCTTCAGGCTTGATGCAGAGGTTAGATATCCCTCAGTGGAGTGGGAGCAAGTGACCATGGACTTTGTATCCAGATTGCCTAGATCGGCTAGAGGAAATGATTCCATTTGGGTGATCGTTGATAGATTTCGAAGAGTGCTCATTTCCTTGCCATGAAGAAGAAACAGTCCGTTGAGAGCTTGGCCAGACTGTATATTAATAGTATTGTGAAGCTGCATGGAATTTCGAAGTCGATTATCTCAGATCATGATCCGAGATTCACTTCCAGGTTTTGGCAGAGTTTGCAGCAGGCTTTTGGCAGTCAGTTGAAGTTGAGTTCGGCATTTCATCCGTAAACGGATGGACAGTCCGAGAGGACTATTCAGACGTTGGAAGATATGCTTCGAGCTTGTGTTTTAGAATGGAAAGGTGATTGGGAGCGCCATCTATCTCTTGTGGAATTTGCTTATAATAACAGTTTCCATTCGAGCATAGGTATGGCACCTTTCGAAGCTTTGTACGGAAGACCCTGTAGATCCCCATTGTGTTGGGAGGAGTCAGGAGATCGACATCTGGTTGGACCGGAGTGGTGCAAGAGACTTCAGCAAAGATTCAGATGATTGTACAAATAAAGGCGGCTCAGGATCGTCAAAAGAGTTATGCAGATGCAAGAAGGAAGGATTTGGCATTCGAGGTTGGAGACCATGTTTTCCTTAAGGTATCGCCAACCAGAGGTGTAGTAAGATTCGGAAAGAGGGGTAAGCTGAACCCGAGATTCATTGACCCTTTGAAATTCTGAAGAAGATCGGGAATGTGGCATACCAGTTAGCTTTGCCACCACCTTTAGCAGCGGTGCATCCAGTATTTCATATATCCATGTTGAGGTGGTATGTTAGAGATCCGGCTCATGTGATCAGTTATGAGCCGATTCAGTTGCAGCCAGATTTGTCTTATTCTGAGCAACCTGTGGAGATTCTAGACAGGAAGGTGCAAGAATTAAGATCAAAGTCCATTCCATTTGTGAAGATTCTATGGAGGAACTTCTCACGTGAAGAGGCAACGTGGGAGCTTGAAGAAAGAATGAAGAAGCTTTATCCGTCTTTGTTCGGTGAGTAACTTAACTCAATCTTCGAGGATGAAGATTTTTTAAGGGAGAGAGGATGTAGTACCCTAGAATTTCCTGAATTTATTCTGTGCATTGTGTGTTTATTTCTACATATTTTGAATGATGTTGTGTGTAGAACTAGGCGTCAAGATCGTTTGACGTTAAAACTTGTAAGCGGCAACATTGTATGCCGTTTATATGGTGTTAACGACAACAGGTATTGACGTTTAGTAATTTTTCTGAATTATTTATTATGGGCAAGACTATAAACGACATCATCGATGGAGGTTTATATTTGGGGTAGATGGCGACCTATGTTGACGTTAAACTGACTTGCCTGTTTTTGGGCTTTCCGTTCCAGATTAAGGAGATCGGCCGTTTCGGGAAAGTTTTAATGAGCTGATCCGATGCGTTTAGATCCGAGGGTCAAGATTAGGTTTGGCCGGCTTGAGAGGTCTTTATAAGACCAGATCTCTGGATAGAAGAGGTTTTACTCTGGTTCTGGAGGAGGAAAAAGAGGGCCGAGGAAGGGATTTTTGCAGAGCGATCTGGTGCTGGTTCATGCGGAACGGAGGCTTCTTCACGAGGAGATGCATAGAACTTCTTAACCAAAGGCTCATCCAGGCGGAGGAACTACATCGGAGGAGGTTTTGGATCGCTTGAAGGCGGAGGAAAGAACTGTCTCCCTGGTGAGACGGGCTTCTTCGAGCTCGGATTCGACACTCCATTAGGAGGGATTAAGGCAAGTTGCATGGGGATTAGTTTAAGATGTGTATACTAAGTATCTAACATTTTTCTATTTTTAAAGCATGAAAACAACCTACGGGAGGGTTAGAAACGCCATATTTCATGCAGGTTTTCTGTGTTTTCTGTCTTAGAACTAGACGTCCAGGGTATTGCCGTCTATATCCTGTAAACGACAATATCGACTGCCATTTAGTTCGTCCGAAATTTATGTATTTTCTGTCTTACTATATGTAAACTGCGCTATGTGCCGCCGTCGGTTTGTGTTAACGACGCTATGTGCCGCCGTCTATATTACTTGACGACATCGTATGTGGACGTCTACTATAGTAAACGTCATACCAATTGACGTCAAGTTTAACAGAATCATGTATTTCCAGAAATCTGAGAGAATTGTTAAATGTATAATTTATGAATGTATGTGTTTCAACCATGTAATACCAGAGCATGTTATTGTTATATTATGGACTGTCTATTGCTATAATTACAGGTTATGTATATATATGTATTGTGAACTTGCATAATTACATGGCAACAATCAATGTTAAGTTAGCAAAAGATAAGTACAATGGTTTAAAGGAGAGCATGTCGATTGATGTCTAAATTACTGCGATAGATATAATATGTCAGTAATCCCTGTTCCATATGAAAATTATGAACTTTTCTGAATATTGAACCATGTTAGTTAGTTGATTTAATAGAGTTAATTTCATGAAAAATAGTTTCAGAAATCAGAAAATTATGAAATTTGGCATGTACATTGTAATTCCTGATTTCGAATTTTTGTTAAAATTTCAGAATTTTCAGACATGTGTACGTTCTGTTATGAATTTCTGAACAATATATTACACATAGAATTGATAAAAATGAATGTAAATGCAAGATTGAATATTAATATCATGATAGAAATTTGTTGCAGTAAATAGGATTTCAAAACTGAAAGTGTTGTACTTTGAAATATTACATTAACACATGTTAAATAGTATGAAAAAATGTCACTATCTATTATACATGTTAGTGTATGCATTATATCAATGATGCCAATAAGACATTGCTATCTTAGAGATTCCTACAAGGAACTACACCGTGGATGCCCCTATGGTAATGGTTCACCTACATGTAAATAAATGAATCCGTGGGTAACGGGTGAAATCCTGGAGGTAGACTTGTTCTACTGGCCAAGGTGGGAAGGACTTTCCCCGGTTTTGCGCAAATACTATGACTTCATCACCGCATTGCCTAGGTGATAAGTGAATGTTAAATGACTACTGATCTCTAATTTAGTGTGGGCTATGTCTTGACAACCATACGAAAATGATTACATGCTACAAGTTACATGTCTACCTGTTCTACATGCCACATGCTACATGTTATATGCTTACATTCCTACATGTGAACTTGTTCAAAGAATTTCATGCTACATGACAATGTTTTAATATTACTACATGAAAATTATATGTAAAAGAATAGTGCATGTATAAGTGAGAAATTGATACATGAGAATTGTTGTAGGTCACATGACATCGAAGAGATTCCATGAATAAGTGATTCCATGTTACATACAAACATGTTTATTTCCATAATAGTTAGAATCACTATGAATGAATGATTGCCAATGGGCTTAGAACTATAGTAAGGAAAAGTATATGATATCAATGAATGGAATGTTAATGTACTACCATGTTTTTAAACCTAATATACTGTTAATATCTTGAACTGTCTTTCATGTGATTTGCTGGGTCTTGTAGACTCATACTTGCCAAACATTTCAGGAGAGCCAGAGGATACGGAGGAGTTAGTGCAAACTGACTCAGAGCGTGAGGACGTGGAGACTTAGCTTGTCCTAGAGAGTTTAGAGTGACTCTTGTATGTGAGGATCTTATGTAATTTCCTTTATGCAGCTAGTCATTAAAATGTAATAAACTTTGGACTATTGTTACCTTTTTATGCATTAGATTTACTTTGAATAAATACTGATTGCAAGTGTTTAATTCCATATTCTATCAATTATCATTGGAATTGAATAGTTATTTGTGTATATTTCAACCTGTATTGTAATTGTTGGATTCGTTCCACTGTAATACCTCTATTAGATCCAATGTGAGTTGGTGTAACTGTACTGGGTCTAAGAGGGGCGTTACATTTGTTTTGTGCGTTATGTCTGTAGTTCTGCAGATAGGAACTTAACGACAACATTTGCTGCCGTTAAGATCCTACATTGGCGACAACCTATGGTGCCGTTAACCTCTGTTGGCGGCAACATGTGTGACTCCAAGTTCATCTGGGTTTTATAGAACCCCAGTTTCACATCTGTATGATCATATTCAGATTTGTAGTTGTCTGTGTTTACTGTAGAATTTATGTTGTGTCAGGTTTAATCAGTAGTTCATATCATGAGGATGTACCGAATTTATACAATTTGTGTTAATTATTAAAATTCTTGTAATTATACTTTGAGCATAATAGGACCATGTTTAATCTTGTAAAAATAGATTTGATGCGATTTAGGATTTCATAAATTTTATATGATTATATGATGACTGTGTACGGGTGTTGACACTATTGGAAATAACTGATTTACTGTGGAACCTGTTTAAGTGAAATTAGTGATAAATATGCCTATGATATGTTTTAATATTTATAATTAGTGTATAGATCCAAAAATTCTTGAAAATTGGGCATGTAACATATTGTCTGTTTAGAACTTGTGATAAAAATTTCACATTGTTTGGATAAGAATAAATACTGTTAATGATTTATTACATAAGAATGAACATATTGAGCATGTTAAATTAGATTATGTATAATTCAGTGGTTAGTAGTATGATTAGGATGATGTTATGTCCTGATTAACATTGTGAACAGTAGCATCATGCTAGGTGAACTGAAGCCTAAGCGATTGTGTAAAAGTAAATGCAATTGTGTCTAAATGATGCATGAGAATTGTGTAAACAATGTGTTAAATGTAAATTGGGTAAATATGTGCCGTTAGTGACACTGCTACCATAGAGGGCTGTGGAACTGTACCGTAGTAAAGTCTCTACGGGAAGGTTCAATATGTGTGATATCCTATGGGCAATTAGGATGAAATCCTGAGGTGGACAAGTACCACTGGTTAGGGTGGAGAGTACTTCTCCCGGTTCTGCGCAGTTAACCAAGATCTATCACTGTGTTGCCTAGGTGATAGGTATGTGAATTTGTATATGTGTGTCCTTCTAGTGGTGGTTTGGACTATGTGTAATGGCAACTAAGTGAAAATGTGAATATGTGATCATGTGAAGTGTACAATGTGAACTATGAGCATGTGAATTTGTAAAGTGAATGTGTTAACATGTGAATAAGTGTAAACCATGTGATTATGTTTAAATTATGTCAAAACAGCAAGTAAACGGTAGGTGTAATTGTGATAATTGCATGAGAAATGGCTAGAATTCATGCTAGATGGGCTATTTACCATATTCATAATTCCATGCTATAGTTGTGTTAAATTGTGACATGAATCAAGTGAGATTTAAGTATTTAAAACATGTTGGTTACAAAGTGTAGAAAGCATGTCATAGGTTTTATACTTAATTGTTTAAATAATATGAAACATGTTACATGTTTATTCTAAATTGCTTAGGAATCTAGCATGTGTAGGTGCTATGTGTATGGTTGTGTTCATGGATTGATTGCTGGGTCTCTTTAGACTCATTCTTGCTTCGGCGTACAGGTGTGACAGGTGTCTCCACTTCCGAGGAGGACATAGTTAGGAGCGACTCCGAGCAAGA
Source organism: Colocasia esculenta (assembly GCA_014218235.1). Classification (NCBI taxonomy): domain Eukaryota; kingdom Viridiplantae; phylum Streptophyta; class Magnoliopsida; order Alismatales; family Araceae; genus Colocasia; species Colocasia esculenta. The sequence goes on along the minus strand of CM024753.1, from coordinate 114,013,915 downwards.
GGAGTATCTTGTGTTGTAGAGATTTTGACATTGTACTTTCATTTTGCATAAGTATGTAATCAATAAGTGGTGTATGTTTCATGTATAATATATTATTTGGAATTGTATTATGTGGACATTTGTATCTCCCTCTTACTATATGGACGTGGATAGAATGGTGATGATGGAATAAGATTGATTTATTTTATTTTTGATGTAATCTTCTATTATTCGTGTACATCTCAATCTAGTGTTAGTGTTGGGTAAATGTCCCACTGTAACGACGTTCATTACACCGATGTGGATTGATATAATCATACCGGTATAGGGAGGGTCGTTACAGAGATTGGTATCAGAGCCACAGGTTGAGATTGTACATGAGTAAACCATCATCTTCATAATATGCTAAGTCTTTATAGAATAGTCCACATGTGTAGAAATGATTAATAATGAATAAAAGATAGTTAAGAACATAGTTAGGGTTAAATAACTTAGTTTCTAACTGCAATTGAATTGTTTTACAGGATATGGCTTCTCGTGGCAGGCGTGGTGCCCATGCTAGAGAGGATGAGCAGAGGCGAGAGGAGAGGGGTGAACAGCAGGCCCCAACACCCCAGGGTTCTATAGTTCTTCCTCCACCACCGCCTATAGATTATGGAGTGTTCATGCAAGGCCTGGTGTAGGCTATGCAGACACAGGCGCATACCTAGGCAGCACTCCAGGCTCAGCTGGAGGCTCAGGTTAGAAATGTTAGATAGAAGTAGTCCATTTTTAATTAATGTATGATTGTTATGTGTTTATGTGCTATTTATATTGCTTGTAGTAGCAGGCTCATGCTCCAGCTCCAGTTCTCCAGGAGCTTGGCCATGGTGGTCCTTCCATTATGGAGCGATTCAAGAGGATGGCTCCACCCTCTTTAAAGGGGGAGAGTCAGCCATTGCTGGTGGAGAGCTGGATGAGGGAGATCGAGAAGATCTTCCGAGCTATTAGGTGTGTTGAGGAGGATAAGGTCAGCTTGGCCACCTATATACTACAGGTATTTGTTAGTTAAATATGCTTGTATTTATGTTAAAATTTAGATTTGTCTAGATTGGTCATTATGAATGGTTTGTTGCAGGAGAGAGCCGATGTGTGGCGGGCTTCGTTACTACGTACCCAGTTTGAGGACGGTGCTGTTGAGGTGGCATGGGATGAGTTCGTGAGGCTCTTTCGGGCCAAGTTCATCCCGGAGCATATCCAGGACAAGATGGAGTAGGAATTCCTCACTGTTTCTCAGGGCTCCATGATCGTACTTGAGTATGAGGCCAGGTTTGTGAAATTATCTAAATATGCACCTCATATCATTGGTGATGAGTGCAGGAAAGCGAAGAAGTTCGTGATGGGCCTTAAGCCATCACTGAGGTCGAGCTTGGTGGCGTTTGACCATCGTACCCTTGATGAGGCTCTTAGCACTACATGTAGGTAGGAGAGCGAAATAGAGCAGTACCTAGAAGAGAAGAAGGCTTCGCAGAAGAGTTCTGCGCCTTCATTCCAACGGCAGGATAGGAAGAAGGCGGCGTACCAGTCACCGCAGCGTCCCATCGCAGCGAGCAGTCAGCAGGCAGTAGCACTGTGGTCCCCTGGCTTTAGGCCTAGTAGCAAGAAGGAGTGTCCTCACTGTGGAAGGACACATGGAGGTACCGAGTGCTGGAAGCTAGCGGGGAAGTGTTTAAAGTGTGGGAGCAGTGAGCATCAGATCTAGGACTGTCCCAGACTTTAGCAGGGAGTCTAGTGTGGAGCGCCAACCCCAGCAGCGGTAGCAGCAGCAACGCCAACTATAGAAAGACCAGAAAGGCCTCGAGCCCAAGCTCGAGTGTTCGTGTTAGCACGAGGGGATGCCGAGCAGGCGGAGCACGTCACCGAAGGTATGGTTCTTTTCATGGGTGTGCACGCTCGGGTTTTATTTGATATGGGTGCCACTCACTCGTTCATTTCCGAGTGTTTTGCTAGGCAGTTAGCGGTAGAGTCAAGATTAGAGACTAAGGAGTTAGAGGTTCTGTTGTTTGTGCACACACCAGCGGGAACGGTATCGACTAGGAAGTGTATTTCGTCGTTACCTGTGTGCAATGAGGATTGAGTCCTAGATGGATGCTTCTTTTTGCTAAAGATGAAGGACTATGATGCAATTCTTGGTCTGGATTGGCTAAAGGAGCATTATGCTTTAGTAGATTGTCGTGGGAAGAAGATCGTTTTCCATATTCCTGGTGAGGATGAGTTTTCACATCCATTACCGAGGAACTTTACGGGAAAGTTTATTATCTCCACCATGAAGGTGATGAAAATGGTGAACAAGGGATGTGACGTTTTTCTTGCCAGTGTGGTATTAGTACCAAAAGTTGATGAGTCACCTACCCATGGGGAGATTGATGTAGTGCGGGAGTTTCCAGATGTTTTTCCCGATGATTTATCTGGATTGCCACTGGTTAGGGAGATAGACTTTAATATAGAGTTGCTTCCTGGCACCTCTCCTATCTCAAAGGCTCCATATCGGATGGCACCTGCGGAATTAGCTGAGCTAAGGAAGCAATTTCAAGATTTACTGGATAAGGGATTTATTTGCCCTAGTGTATCCCCTTGGGGCGCCCTTGTATTATTTGTAAAGAAGAAAGATGGTTCACTTAGGTTGTGCATTGATTATGGGAAGCTCAACCAGGTAACTATAAAGAACAGGTATCCCTTGCCGCCGATTGATGATCTATTTGACCAGCTGTAGAATGCATCGGTGTTTTCCAAGATTGATTTGCAGTCTGGTTATCATCAGTTGAGGATTAGGAGTGAAGATGTGTCCAAGATGGCCTTTAGGACTCGTTATGGACATTATGAGTTTTTGGTCGAACCAACGCCCCTGCAGCGTTCATGGATCTCATAAACAGGGTGTTTAGACCTTATCTAGATAGTTTTGTAGTGGTGTTCATCAATGATGTGCTAGTCTATTCTCCGGATGAGGCTACACACCGTCAGCATTTGAGGGTTGTGTTAGAAGTTCTCCAAGAGCACAAGCTGTATGCAAAATTCCGAAAGTGCGATTTTTGGATGCGCGAGGTTCATTTCCATGGGCATGTTATCTCCGGTGCTGGTGTAGCAGTTGATCCATCAAAGGTCCAGGCTATATTAGATTGGGACATCCTTAGGACCCCATCGGAGATTCGGAGTTTCCTTGGTTTAGCGGGCTATTATCGACGATTCATTGAGGGATTTGCATCTATCGCCGCCCCTTTGACTAAGCTAACCAGGAAGGGTGTGAAGTTTGTATGGTCTGAGGAGTGTGAGAGTAGCTTTCAATTGCTGAAGGCTAAGCTTACTTCTGCACCGATATTGATTTTTCCAACTGTTGTAGAGGGTTTTGCCATTTATTCAGATGCATCTAGGATTGGTTTAGGCTGTGTGTTGATATAATGAGTGTCATCACAGTGGGACATTGACCCAACACTAAACGATAGGTTGATATGCACATGAATAACAAAAGAATACAGCGGAATTAAACAAATGATTATTCTCATTCCATCACCATCACATAATCCATAGTCTATATAGCAATAAAAGAAATGCAAATGTCCACATTATTACAACTTCAAATAAAAATACATTATCCATCACTTTATTTACATATTATGAAAGGAAAAGTAACAACGTAGAAGTCTCCACAAAGGTAGCTACTCCTCGCGCTCGGAGTCTCACTATGTCTTCCTCAGGAGTGGAGACACCTGTCACACCTGTACGTTGAAGCAAGGATGAATCTTCTAAAAGACCCAACAAGCAATCCAAGAACAACATCCATACACATATCACTTACACATGTAGTCTTTTACCAATAAAGAGAAACACATGGTACATGCTTATAACAATTGACAATATAACATAATCATCCTATACATGCTTTCTACACATACATGTAACATGCTTTATAATTCAAACTCTATTCATATCATTGCACAATTCTACCATATTAGAACATGGAGTTATGTACAAGGTAAATAACAAATCTAGCATGGTATCTAAGCATTTTCACATGTAGTCACTACACTTAATCACATGTTTAGCTTGCTGTTTTAATATAAATAAAATACATTTACACATGGTATCACATTTTCACATATTAACACTTTCACATGACGTTATGTGTAACACCCCTGGAAATTTAGTGATTTAAAAATTTTAGAAATAAAGGGGAATAAATAAATTCCGCAATTATTGGATTGATAAAACTTACGTACTATTATCGTACGAGAGAAAACACATCGGAAAAATTTCATAAAAATTATATATCAACCCCAAATATTGTCCCTAAGTGTTCCACAAAGGAATTCGTGCAACGAAAAATCTGATTGGTTGAGTGTACGTCACACGTGACCAAGTAAACCGAATTAGGAAACTAAGTCGGAAAAATTGTTAACACAGAAAAATAACCCAACCATAAATTAAATAAACATATTGGAGAGACTTCCAACACCATGTATTAATGACCCATTAACAAGATTGGGCCAATGAAGCACATTTGGCCCAAGGATAAAAATTTGGACAAGAAAATACCCAGAAATTCGTGTATGTAATTATGCAGTGATTAGGGAGGGAAAATTAGGGTTAAAATTAGTGGTAAAGGCCATGCATGGCAACCTAAATCATGGCCAACCCTGTATGACACCTTCCCATGGTGTAGCTACCTCCTTTGGGTGAGAAAATCCCAGATTTTGGAAAGTAGAAAGCAGAATTTGCAGCCCCCTTTCCTAGTCCCATTAGGACATGTAAATACACCCTAAATCTATAAGAACTCATCACTAAACTCTTGGGGAATGTTTAGCAACGAGTTGGGGTCGTTTGGAGGCGGGCTAGGGCTTCAGAGGAGGAGGAGAAAGGCTGGGAACCGAAGTTTCATCCCTCTTCACCCTCTGCTGCGTCCAGAACATCAACTTATCTTAGATCTTCATAAAGGAAGGTGTTCTCGGGCCAAGAGTAAAGAAAACCAACATCATCATATAGATCTTCGAGTCTAGGTTCATTTGCACTTGATTTGACTAATTTTCATAGAGTATACATTGTGTATTAGTAGTTTTCCCTAAGTCGCGCACAGTTAGTACTTTTTCCGTTCTTCTTATCATGCATGCGATTCAAGACCAAATTAGACTAAGTACCCAACATCAAAGTTCTTCTACTTGTAGTCACGATCATCTTTTATGTTGAACATTTTGTCTAAAAGTCTTTAGTTAGAGAGTTATAATCATGGTAAGAGAGTCGCTGCATGATACTGCGATTTCAAGCTGCACTTAGCTTTATGCTCTTCCTATGTTTCATGTGATTTAAGACCGAATTAGGTCAGGTTCCCAACATAAAAGTTCTTCCACTAGTCGTTATGGTCATCCTTTCTGTTTAATGTTTTGTCTAAATGTCTTTCGTTAGAGAGCTATAAGCGTGGTAAGTAAATCGCTGCATGAGATGTGTTTTCGGGTTACACATGACATTTATGTTCTTCATATATTTCTGGAGATTTCTAATTGATCTTTTTGTGGGATACCCTTTGGAGTACAAGGATTGGGGAAATTTGTAGCCCAACATGGCCAAAAGCACCCAAGGGGAACGTGGGCACATGATCCAAGGCCGATTCACAAGATCCCTAGAGTGCCACGTGTCCAGATGTGACTTATGGTGGAAAAGTTCCCGGAGTGTGTTGACCTGCCCATGGGGTGTGTCGACACACTGTCCCAAGCTGGCACAAAAGATTTCTGGGAAGGGTCTCTAGTGTCGACACTACTTGATCCTGTGTCGACACTACTTGATCCTGTGTCGACACCCTATACAGACCTGTTGACTGGGTTCTCTAGGAGCTGGGTCTAGTGTCGACACTACTTGATTCTGTGTCGACACCACTTGACCGTTTCTTCATCATTTTGCCTTGTGTTTGAAGCATTGTGTCGACACAACTTGATTCTGTGTCGACACTACTTGACCATTTCTTCATCATTTGGCCTTGTGTTTGAAGCATTGGGTCGACACCAGTAGGGGGTGTGTCGACACTACTCTTGCAAAAAAATTGCATGTCTTGGGTCTGATCATTACATGATGTCTACTAGCATGTGCATGATGTTATATAGTATGCATGGACCTAAAAGAAATCAACCCATTGAAAAATGGTAATGATATAAATATGATTCTAATGTGTAATTGTGATTGACCTTATGTTCATTGGATTATCTTGTGATCTTACTTATTGTCAATTGATATGATAAGAATATGATATGAATGTGGGGATGAATACATGTTAGTATGGACTTGTTAGTGGAGTTAATATCATGATTTGCATATGAGTTTCAATAGCTATATGTTTTCCAATGTTCAATTAATTATTTGTCAATTGCATACATGTTAGGAAAGATCCGTGACATGTCACTTACACCTTTGCACGAATAGGCACACCCTTCTTGGGGAATTGAGAGCTCTCTACCGGTCATTTCGAATCGGAAAGACTAGCGATCTTTTCCTTAAGACCTCCGTAAGTCTCCGCTCTCTATGGATTCCTACATAGAGGCCTAGCTGGTTGTACCATGAAGTACCCTGGAGGTAGAGAGCACATGTTCTACATACGATCTGTCATTAGTCATCCTCATGTGAAGACATTAATGAATTATGAAACATAAGATACGTCGTTATACTGCCCTTTTGTTCTCTTGAGCTTTTGTCATAACTTGACTCTATGAATGATCATGTCTTTCTTACTATGAGCTTGTCATTGAAACACTGTGGCCATAATATGAATATGTTGTTCGGCACAATATGAGACTTCGGTCCATTTGACTAATGCCTATGCAATAGGGGCCCTGTCTGGTTCTGGGGAAGAGCGCCCCAACGTACTTATTAACCGCGGGAGTATGGACTTGTGGTGCGTGGCATGGCACTGATACTATATGCAGGATTTGTGTGAATGTGCCTTCGTTTGATATGATATGATAAGTTTGATTTGATATGATATGATACGTCTGTTCATGTGAATACATGATATCTCTATGAATATGGCCAATTCATTTGATACGATTCTACTCTTGAAATATTTGTCCATTGTATATGCAACTTGACATTTGATCTGATATGATATCCGTTCTACTCTTCTATTCAATCTGTTAGTATTGCATGCATTGTCATCATATACATGTTCATATCTTGCCTATTTAAAATGTTAATCATGTATACTAGTGCCCACACAATATTGAGATGTAAATCCTACTGAGCTAATTCGCTCACCCCTATCATCCTGCCCTTTTCAGGTAGTGATGATGAACCAGAGGAGACTGATGGGTCAGGGCAAGAGTGATGAGCAACCGCCATATGAGGAGTTGACAGTTTAGGAATAGATATTTGAATAGACTATGTATTAGAGAAATATTTCATTTGAATAATGAACCCTTTTTAGTTGGTTCTCCTTATGTAAGGTTGTAACTAGTTGGATGGAATGAAATAAAGTATACTTTTGGTGACCATATTATAGCCTCAAATGTGTTATTATATTCAATTGTGACTCTACGCTATTCAACTGTGATACGTCTATTTGTATCGTTCACGTCTCCCAGTATTTATTACGCCGCTAAATATCGGGGCGTGACACTTGGTATCAGAGACTTAAACTTTAGGGTCTAAGGGAATAGGAACATAGAATGAAACTAGGTCACACGAGTCAAAATCTGTCGTACCTAATGTGAGCTTCGGTAGAACTATGGGAATAGAAGTCACATGTGATATATTTAGATGACTGATTTATATTATTATCTTGAAGGTACTTATTACCTCAATGGCCGCTGAACGTGCCCAGGCTAGGAACATGCAACAAACAATACAGAACTTGACTCAGGCTATCCTGCAAGCCACATAGGGTGGAGGTAACCGCGGCGCCTGTGATCTCCATCGGAATTTTCAGAATATGGATCCGCCTAGGTTTGAAGGGAGTACTGACCCAGATGTTGCTGAACACTGGGTTAAGGAAATTGAAAGGATATTCAGGGTCATGCAATGCACGGACCAGAACAAAGTACTGCTAGCGACCTTCCAATTGGAAAAGGATGCCAGGGCATGCTGGGAGTCGGTAGAAGCAACACTGAATGGCCAACAACTAACATGGGCTCAGTTCATTGAGCAATTCAACACCAAGTACTTTTCTGAGAGGGTCCAGGAACGGAAAGCAGCCGAATTTGCGGCTTTGAAGCAGAGAGGGCTCAATGTGGCCGAGTATGAGGCCCAATTCTCTCGTCTGTCCCGATATGCTGTTCACTTGATTGGGACAGAAAGGATGAAGGCAAAATGCTTCCTGAATGGCTTGAGGCCCCAGTTCATCACTCAACTGGCGCCAATGGATATCCAAACCTATGCTGACATGGTAAAGAAGGCTCAGTTACTGGAAGATGCCATGGAGACCACCGAAAGAATTAAGGGAAAATCCGTGAAAAGGGAGCAAGTGTCTTCTACAGGAAGGTATCAGCCGACCATTGGGAAGAAAAGGCCCAGTGGCGGAGTAGATGAACCAGCTGATAAAAAACCAAAGGAGTTAGGTAAGCAGATAGTGGTGACAACGGGAGAAAGGTACAAACACTGTGACAAAGCTAGTCACCGGTCTGAACATTGCTGGAGAGAGCAAGGGAGATGCCTGCATTGTGGTAGTCATGACCACAGGATCTCGGACTGCCCAATGTTGAAAGAACCAGCCTCTCAGGACAAGCGTTCTAATGGACAGAAGAGGCAAGGCCACTTGCAAGCTATTCAGGAACCTGAAGCTGCTAAAGGAGGTATCGTGGAAGGTACACTTTCTATTCTTTCCCGACCCGCATATGTTCTATTTGATACGGGAGCTACGCATTCCTTTATATCTCGAACATTTATTGATACCCAACCTGTGAAACCCGTCCCAATGAAATCCGAAATAGTTGTGTCAACCCCGATTGGTCCTGGTACCAATCTTACAAACCATATGCCATCTATTGAAGTGTTGATTGAAACCCAAAACCTACTAGCAAATTTAATATGCATGGACATGGAGGGGTATGATGTGATACTGGGAGCAGACTGGTTGTCTGAACATGGGGCTAGTATCAACTGCAGGAGAAGTCGGGTAACCTTTAGCCATTACCAAAAACTAGTGTTCACAGGGGATAGAAACTGTAGGAGATTGTCACTTATCTCTGAACTTCAAGCCAAAAGGATGATGAGGAAAGGTTGTATGGCCTTTCTTGCTGCTGTTGTCATCACAAAGAAGGAAGTCAAAGTTGAGGACATTCATGTTGTCAGCGAATATGCTGATGTTTTTCCCGAAGACTTGCCAGGAATTCGTCCTGAGCGGGAGGTCGATCTTACCATCGAATTGGTCCCTGGAGCAGCACCAGTATCTAGGGCACCATATAGAATGTCCCCCGCAGAACTGAAGGAATTAAAAGAGCAACTGATGGAACTATTAGAGAAGGGATTCATCTGACCAAGTACATCGCCATGGGGTGCACCTGTCCTCTTTGTCAAGAAGAAATATGGGTCGATGAGGCTGTGTATAGATTACAGACAACTAAACCAGTTAACCATTAAGAACAAATATCCCCTGCCAAGAATTGATGAGTTGTTTGATCAATTATCTGGAGCTAAATACTTCTCTAAAATAGATCTCAGATCCGGCTATCACCAATTGAGGATCAAGGGAGAAGACATTCACAAGACAGCCTTCCGAAGCAGGTATGGGCATTATGAATTTATTGTTATGCCGTTCGGACTAACAAATGCCCCTGCAGTTTTGATGCAGTTGATGAATAGCATTTATCGCCCATATCTTGATAAATTTGTGGTGGTATTCATCGATGATATATTGATCTATTCCAAGACAAAGGAAGAGCATGAGGAGCAATTGAGGATTTCATTACAAATTTTAAGGGAGAATAAATTATATGCCAAGCTAAGTAAATGTGAATTCTGGCTTGAGGAGGTATCCTTTTTAGGACATGTGGTAACCAAGGATGGTATCGCTGTTGATCCATCAAAGGTTGAGGCTGTACTGAAATGGGAAAGACCAACAAGCGTCACAGAGATCAGGAGCTTTCTCGGATTAGCAGGATATTATCGAAGGTTTATAAAGGATTTCTCAAAGATTGCAGTGCCATTAACCAAGCTGACCCGGAAGGAAAATCCGTTTGTGTGGACCGATGAATGTGAAGAAAGCTTTAACAACTGAAGAAGTGTCTGACTACTGCTCCTGTCCTCGCCTTACCCACTGAAGAGGGAGGATTTGAAATTTATTCAAATGCTTCTGGAACAGGTCTATGATGCGTCTTAATGCAACAAGGGAAAGTAATAGCATATGCCTCAAGACAGTTGAAGATCCACGAAGTGAACTACCCGGTTTATGACCTGGAGTTAGCAGCTGTAGTATTCGCCTTGAAAATTTGGAGGCATTATATCTATGGTGAGCAATTTAAAGTCTTTTCTGACCACAAGAGTTTGAAATACTTATTCTCACAGAAAGAGTTTAACATGAGACAAAGAAGGTGGTTAGAGTACCTTAAGGACTTTGACTTTTCCATTCAATATCACCCTGGGAAAGCCAATGTAGTGGCAGACGCTCTAAGTAGACAACCAGGAGCTATGCTAGCTAGTATGATGCTGGGCGAATGGAAGTTATTGGAGCAATTTGCAAGCTTGAACTTAGACATGGGAAAGAAGGAAAAACAAGTAATGATTTCCAACCTCCAGATACAATCCGATCTACTGACCGAAATCAAGGAGAAACAGGGAGAGGATCCATTCTTAGTTGAGATCAAGGAGAAGCTAGAACAAAGACCTGACTTTACTCTATCAGCTGAGGGAGGATTACTATTCCGAGGTAGAACATGTGTCCCTGATCATGGAGAACTCAAGAAGAGGTTATTAAATGAAGCTCACCAGTCCAAGTACACGATTCATCCTGGATCAACAAAGATGTACCAAGACTTAAAAATGTCGTACTGGTGGCCAAACATGAAGAGGGATGTGGCCGATCATGTGTCATACTGTTTAACATGCATGAAAGTCAAGGCCGAGCATTTCCGTACAGCTGGTGGACTGCTACCACTAGAAATCCCGGAATGGAAGTGGGATAGCATCGGTATGGACTTTATCATGGGATTGCCCAAGACTAGAGGTGGTATGGATGCAATTTGGGTAATAGTTGATTGATTGACTAAGTCAGCTCACTTCTTTCCGATTAAGAGTACCTGGTCAGTAGATGTATTGGCTGCACTATATGTTAAGGAAGTAGTTAGATTGCATGGGGTTCCATCTAACATAATATCGGATCGGGACCCTAGATTTACTTCACACTTCTGGAAGGGTTTACAAGCAGCAATGGGTACTAAACTAAACTTTAGTACTGCCTTCCATCCTCAGACTGATGGACAAACCGAAAGGACCAATCAAATTATGGAAGATATGCTTCGTGCTCTGGTGCTAGATTTTAGAGGTCGATGGGATGATCAGTTGTACCTGATGGAGTTTGCATATAACAACAACTATCAGGCAAGTATCAAGATGGCACCATTTGAAGCCTTATATGGCAGGAGTTGCAGATCACCCCTTTGTTGGGAAGAGGTTGGGGAGAACCAATGGGTTGGACCCGACTTAGTTGAGGCAGCTGTCAGAAAGGTTCAAATTGTCAGGGAACGTCTAAAGATAGCACAATCTAGGCAGAAGAGTTATGCAGACAAGAGAAGGAGAGAACTAGAATTCCAGGTTGGCGAACATGTTTTCTTGAAGGTCTCACCTTCAAGGGGAATTCAAAGATTTGGGATCAAAGGAAAGTTGAGTCCCAGATTCATCGGACCGTTTGAAATTCTGGAAAGGATTGGTCAGGTGGCGTATAGACTTGCACTACCTCCACAGCTGGCGAACGTGCATAATGTGTTCCACATATCCATGCTGAGGAAGCTAGTACTTATTCAATGCCGACCATGTAATTAACCATGAGGACTTGGAGATTCGGGAGGACCTGACCTATGTAGAGAAGTCGATCAAACTGTTGGATCGGAAGATTCAACGACTCAGGAATCGTACCATACCTATGGTAAAGGTCCAATGGAGTCGAGACGGAGTTACTAATGCTACTTGGGAAACAGAGGAAAGAATGAAGAAAAACCACCCAGAACTATTCACAGGTACGAACTACACCATTATGTGTAAATTTGGGGACCAAATTTCTTAAGTGGGGGAGGATGTAACACCCCGGAAATTTAGTGATTTAAAAATTTTAGAAATAAAGGGGAATAAATAAATTCCGTAATTATCGGAATGATAAAACTTACGTACTATTATCGTACGAGAGAAAACACAAAGGAAAAATTTCGTAAAAATTATAAATCAACCCCAAATATTGTCCCTAAGTGTTCCACGAAGGAATTCGTGCAACGAAAAATCTGATTGGTCGAGTGTACGTCACACGTGACCAAGTAAAGCGAATTAGGAAACTAAGTCAGAAAAATTATTAACACGGAAAAATAACCCAACCATAAATTAAATAAACATATTGGAGAGACTTCCAACACCATGTATTAATGACCCATTAACAAGATTGGGCCAATGAAGCACATTTGGCCCAAGGATAAAAATTTAGACAAGAAAATACCTAGAAATTCGTGTATGTAATGATGCAGTAATTAGGGAGGGCAAATTAGGGTTAACATTAGGGGTAAAGGCCATGCATGGCAACCCAAATCGTGGCCAACCCTGTATGACACCTTCCCATGGTGTAGCTACCTCCTTTGGGTGAGAAAATCCCAGATTTTGGAAAGTAGAAAGCAGAATTCGCAGCCCTCTTTCCTAGTCCCATTAGGACATGTAAATACACCCTAAATCTATAAGAACTCGTCACTAAACTATTGGGGAAGGTTTGGCAACGAGTTGGGGTCGTTTGGAGGCGGGCTAGGGCTTCAGAGGAGGAGGAGAAAGGCTGGGAACCGGAGTTTCATCCCTCTTCATCCTCTGCTGCGTCTAGAATGTCGACTGGTCTTAGATCTTCATAAAGGTAGGTGTTCTCGGGCCAAGAGTAAATAAAACCAACACCATCATATAGATCTTTGAGTCTAGGTTTATTTGCACTTAATTTGACTAATTTTCATTGAGTATACATTGTGTATTAGTAGTTTTCCCTAAGTCACGCACAGTTAGGGCATTTTCTGTTCTTCTTATCATGCATGTGATTCAAGACCGAATTAGACTAAATACCCAACATTAAAGTTCTTCTACTTGTAGTCACGATCATCTTTTATGTTGGACATTTTGTCTAAAAGTCTTTAGTTAGAGAGTTATAAGCATGGTAAGAGAGTCGCTGCATGATACTGCGATTTTGGGCTGCACTTAGCTTTATGTTCTTACTATTTTTCATGAGATTCAAGACCGAATTAGGTCAGGTTCCAACCATAAAAGTTCTTCCACTAGTCGTTATGGCCATCCTTTATGTTTAACATTTTGTCTAAATGTCTTTCGTTAGAGAGCTATAAGCATGGTGAGTAAATCGCTGCATGAGATGTGTTTTCGGATTACACATGACTTTTATGTTCTTCATATATTTCTGGAGATTTCTAATTGTTCTTTTCGTGGGATACCCTTTGGAGTACAAGGATTGGGGAAATTTGTAGCCCAACATGGCCAAAAGTACCCTAGGGGCACGTGGGCACATGATCCAAGGCCGATTCACAAGATCCCTAGAGTGCCACGTGTCCAGATGTGACTAATGGTGAAAAAGTTCCCGGAGTGTGTCGACCTGCCCATGGGGTGTGTCGACACACTGCCCCAAACTGGCACAAAAGATTTCTGGGAAGGGTCTCTAGTGTCGACACTACTTGATCCTGTGTCGACACCCTGTACAGACTTGTTGACTGGGTTCTCTGGGAGTTGGGTCTAGTGTCGACACTACTTGATTCTGTGTCGACACCACTTGACCATTTCTTCATCGTTTTGCCTTGTGTTTGAAGCATTGTGTCGACACTACTTGATTCTGTGTCGACACTACTTGACCATTTCTTCATCATTTGGCATTGTGTTTGAAGCATTGGGTCGACACCAGTAGAGGGTGTGTCGACACTACTCTTGCAAAAAAATTGCATGTCTTGGGTCTGATCGTTACATGATGTCTACTAGCATGTGCATGATGTTATATAGTATGCATGGACCTAAAAGAAATCAACCCATTGAAAAATGGTAATGATATGAATATGATTCTAATGTGTAATTGTGATTGACCTTATGTTCATTGGATTATCTTGTGATCTTACTTATTGTCAATTGATATGATAAGAATATGATATGAATGTGGGGATGAATACATGTTAGTATGGACTTGTTAGTGGAGTTAATATCATGATTTGCATATGAGTTTCAATAGCTATATGTTTTCCGATGTTCAATTAATTATTTGTCAATTGCATACATGTTAGGGAAGATCCATGACACGTCACTTACACCTTTGCACGAATAGGCACACCCTTCTTGGGGAATTGAGAGCTCTCTACCGGTCATTCCGAATCGGCAAGACTAGCGATCTTTTCCTTAAGACCTCCGTAAGTCTCTGCTCTCTATGGATTCCCACGTAGAGGCTAAGCTGGTTGTACCATGAAGTACCCTGGAGGTAGAGAGCACATGTTCTGCATACGATCTGTCATTAGTCATCCTCATGTGAAGACATTAATGAATTATGAAACATAATATACATCGTTATACTGCCCTTTTGTTCTCTTGAGCTTTTGTCATAACTTGACTCTATGGATGATCATGTCTTTCTTACTATGAGCTTGTCATTGAAACTCTGTGGCCATAATATGAATATGTTGTTCGGCACAATATGGGACTTCGGTCCATTTGACTAATGCCTGTGCAATAGGGGCCCTGTCTGGTCCTGGGTAAGAGCACCCCAACGTACTTATTAATTGCGGGAGTATGGACTTGTGGTGCGTGGCATGGCACTGATACTATATGCAAGATTTGTGTGAATGTGCGTTTGTTTGATATGATATGATAAGTTTGATTTGATATGCATGATATGATACGTCTGTTCCTGTGAATACATGATATCTGTATGAATATGACCAATTCATTTGATACGATTCTACTCATGAAATATCTGTCCATTGTATATGCAACTCGACATTTGATCTGATATGATATCCGTTCTACTCTGTTATTCAATCTGTTAGTATTGCATGCATTGTCATCATATACATGTTCATATCTTGCCTATTTAAAATGTTAATCATGTATACTAGTGCCCTCACAATATTGAGATGTAAATCCTACTGAGCTAGTTCGCTCACCCCTATCATCCTGCCCTTTTCAGGTAGTGATGAGGAACCAGAGGAGACTGATGGGTCAGGGCAAGAGTGATGAGCAACCGCCATATGAGGAGTTGACAGTTTAGGAATAGATATTTGAATAGACTATGTATTAGAGAAATATTTTCATTAGAATAATGAACCCTTTTTAGTTGGTTCTTCTTATGTAAGGTTGTAACTAGTTGGATGGAATGAAATAAAGTATACTTTTGGTGACCATATTATAGCCTCAAATGTGTTATTATATTCAATTGTGACTCTGCGTTATTCAACTGTGATATGTCTATTTGTATCGTTCACGTCTCCCGGTATTTATTTCGCTGCTAAATATCGGGGCGTGACATTATGACATGCTCGTATTCCACATCTGTACAACTACATGTTCACATTCACTTAATCACACATTTACACTTAATTGTCGTGACACATAGTCCAAACCACCCTTAGAAGGAAACACATACACATACCCATCACCTAGGCAACACAGTGACAGATCTTGGTTAACTGCGCAGAACCGAGAGAAGCCCTCTCCACCCTAACTAGTGGTACTTGTCCACCTCCAGGATTTCATCCTAATGCCCATAGGATATCACACACATTGAGCCTTCCCGTAGGGACTTTACTATAGTACGGCTCCACAGCCCTCTAAGGTAGCAGTGTCAATATCAGCACAGTTTTCACATTTCACTTTATCACATTGTTTACACATTTCTGATGCACCATTTAACACAATTACATTCACTTTTACACAACTACACATGATTCAGTTTACGTTACATGATGCTACTATTCGCAGTGACAAATAACTCATATCACAGTCCTAAAAATGCTGCTAATCACTAAATCATACAAGATTAAACTTAACATGCTCAACATGGTAAATTTTCATTATTAAATCGATAACTGTACCTACTGTCATGAAAACAGAGAGACATTTTTATCACAGGTTCTAAACAGATAACATGACACATGCTCAATTTTTCCAGATTTTTCGGATCTGTAAACTAATTATAGCAATTAAAATGGATTTTTGGCATATTTGTCAAGAATTTCAGATAATCAGGTTTCATAGTAAAATAGTCATATCTAATAGTTCAAAACATGAAAACAGTCTTCATATGAATAGGGAAAATTTATAAAACTCTAGTCCACAACGGATCTATTTATATAAGATTAATCATGGTCAGATCATGCTCACAACCCAATTACTAAAATTTTAATAATTAAAACTAACTACTAAAATTTGGTACATCCTCATGACATGACCTACTGATCGTACTTGACCCAACATAAATCTCACAGCATACACAGGCAATCACAAGTCTGAATATAATCATACAGATATGAAAGATAGGGTTCTGTGAAAAACAGACGAACTTGGCGGCAAAGGGGTTGCCGCCAACCGGGTTAACAGCACACGATGTTGCCGTCAACTCTGGATCTTGACGGCAGCAAGCTTGCCGTCAAGTTCCTGTCTGTAGAAGTGCAAATTAAATACACATAACTTGACGAATTAGGGGTTCGAGGACACGAGAAAAAATCCAATAAAATCCTAGGACCTAAGGGACATGGGTAGGACTGAGATCCCTTGACTACTTGCCTCTTAAAAATTAAAGAACAAGATTAATTAGCCAAAGATGCCCTCCTCGGCCAAGCCAAGAAGGGCCCCAAATCTCCTCTTGAACCGGTCTTTGTGTCGATGTAGGTCACACACCGGAGTCGAGGAAGCCTCACCAATGTTCAGAGTATCTCCCAATCGATGCAGATCGTCGGAAGACGCACACAAATGCCAAATCAAAGCCTTCAAAGTTCAGGTTTTTCGCACAGAGCTCTAGGGTTTCTCAAGATGCCAAAAGACCTAACTTCGCCCTAATCTTGTGTTTGTATAAGCCAAGGGGATTGGGGTACTCATTAAGGTGGTAATCCTACCGTTGGGAGGTAGTTTCCAAAACCAAAACCAGAGAAAACACGACCGTTTCCTGATCTGAAATCGCACAATTTCTGAGAAATAAACGACCATATTGCTGTCGTTTACTGGGAGTCAGCATCCATCGATCTGGACATCGACCTTTCCTTAAACGTCAATGCATGTTGACGTTAATTGGCCTTTCGGCTAGAACACAGAAAATCACTTAAACATGCATTCACCGTATAATTTACATACGTAATACACCACATTATTCAAATGCAACATGTACAACGTAATAAAACAATATGTACATAAATAAACACGTATTTACATATGTACTACACCATTTGAATACAATATGTACAAAAATAAACACATATATATATATATATACATATACACATAATTATATACACAAAGCAACTAATCACCATATGACAAAGTCCAAACAAAAGAACAAAGTTCGAGGGCCTTACATAAGTTGTCTATGTGTCAGCATTTATTGTGTGCAGGGTTTCTCGTAGAAACACACATTACAAAGATGGACCTGTCAACCTAACCGAAGCTAGAAGATTCATGTATTCTTCCTTTGTGTGTAAATGTCTTCCCCAGCATTAATGGCTGCAGGTCTTCTTGCTCCACACTTCGGACCATTCACTCCAACGTGCATGAAGATGTGAGACAACAGATACTTTAATGGTCAAATTAATTCAAAGAAGATAAATAGAAGACTAGTGACTCCATGCATGATATCCTTTTCTGGAGAACTTTTTCAAGTTTGCATTTGGAAGATCTTAGAAGGAAAGAAGAGCTCGCTCGTTCATTCAAACCCTGTATAGCTCTTAGATCTCCATAGCAAATTGCTTAGCCTTCGAGAGCCTGAGTAGATCTAAGAGAGAGTTCCTTGTTGATATTCTTTATCTCTCAGACTTTGCCTCAGATGAAGCAATTTGTATTAGCATGGTCTAGGGGCCATCCACTTCTTACTCATTTTCTGTGAGTGTTCCTCTTCGAGTGTGAAGAGAAGACCTGCTTGAGTGCGTGGTTGTTCCCTTCGGCAAGAAGGAAGACCTGTTGCATCAGGTGCTTTAGTTCCTCTTCGGGTTGAGAAGAGAAGGCCAGCTATTGCTGGATGTGTAAGTGTCCTTAAGGGGGACTGTACCCTTACTTAGTGAAATCCCAAGGTGTTGCTTGGGGACTGGAAGTAGGTCTCCTCGTGATAGGAGATCCGAACTAGGATAAAATTTCCTGCTGTCTATGTGTTTGCTCTCTTTGTCTTTATTTAACACTAACTCTAACTATCGAACTTAGTGTTCTCTGTCAAGCATTTTATTTACAGGAATTACTCTAAAAGAATTTTTTAACAATCCATTCACCGCCCCTTTGGGCTTGCTATCTGGGCAACAAGTGATATCAGAGTCAAGTCTCTTCGAGTAAGTAGATCTCACGATTTGAAGAGCAAAGACAAATGGCAGCTCAAGGTCATGCAGAAGGATAGTTAGTCAACAGACCTTCTCTATTCGATGGTGAAGACTACAACTACTGGAAGACAAGAATGGAATTCTTCCTTCAAGGTCTCGACTTCTAGCTTTGGACAATTATCGAAGAAGGAGATCTCAAAGTAACCAACAGTAAAGACAAATGGACAGATGAAGATAAGAAGAAGCTATCTCAAAATAGCAAAGCTAAAAGTATATTGTGTTGTTCGTTACGTAAGAAAGAATTCAACAAGATATCAGCTTGTAAGTCAGCTAAAGAGATGTGGGACAAGCTGAGGCTCACACATGAAGGAACTGACAAGGTAAAGGAAACAAGAATAGATATCTTGGTAGGTTAGTATGAGAGATTTCAAATGCAGTATGGGGAGTCCGTCTCCCAAATGTACAGTCGATTCACAGACATCACCAATGGTCTGGCTGGGCTTGGAAAAACCTATGAGACCGGAGATATGGTAAGAAATATACTAAGGTCTCTACCAACTTCTTGGACTCCAAAGGTAACAGCAATAGAAGAAGCTAACGATCTTTGGAGAATGTCACTTGAAAAACTCATTGGGTCTTTGATGGCTCATGAGATAAATATGGAAAGGCTGGGAGAATCTTCCAGCAAGAAAAAGCACAACAATGCTCTCAAGGCCACAGAAGACACCTCTGATGGCAAATCAGAAAGTGATAAAAGTAATGAGAACAGTGAAGATGAAGAAGCTTTCCTCTCCAGAAGACTGCAGCGCATACTAGCTAAGAAGAAATACCAGTCAGGTAGAAGGTATTTCAAGAAGGGTAGAGACTTCAAAAGATCTGAAGGCAAAGAAGTCAAGAGATCTGAACCAATATGCTACGATTGCAACAAGCCTGGACACATCAAGGCTGAGTGTCCAAAACTAAAGAAGACATAGTTCAAAAAGGACAACATGAAGAAATTCAAGAAGTACAAGAAGAAAGCCATGGCTGCTGCATGGAACATCGAAAGTGACTCAGACAGTGAGTCAAGCTTCAGCGAAGAAGAAGAAGAAAAGGCCAATCTGGCCTTCATGGCGAACATTGATGATAAGGTAACTTCTGACTCATCCTTTACATCATGCAATGAATCAGATTTAGATAGTTTAGACGATGCATTTAATGAACTATACAGTAAATACAAAGACGTTTGTAAACTTTTAAAAATAGCTAAGAAAAATTATGCATGTCTTGAAATAACAAACTCAGATCTAAAATCTAAAACTGAACAATTAGAAACATAAATTTCTGAACTAAAAAGAAGAAATGAACTGTTATGCGAAGATATAAAAACTAAAAATGAAAAGATATCAAACATAGAAAATCAGGAAACCACAAGCAAACTTAAAAGTGAAATTAACACACTAACAAAAGAAAATGAATATTTAACAGCTACAATTGAAAAATTCACAAATGGAAAATCTTCCTTAATATTAAAAGGATCAAGAAGATCAGGTAAGAAAAAATATGGTTTAGGATACATTCTACCTGACAATGAAGAAATAATTATTCATCCTAAAATTTATGCAACACCAAAATTCATAGCTGAACAAAATCCCAACTATAAATCAAATAATAAAAACCATAAACCAAACAAGACAATAAACAATATCCCTTGCTACACTCATTGTAATATTTTTTTTTTTTTGAATATAGCCGAACCAGAGAGGTAGGTAGGGGCAACCTCACAATGTGAGAGGGCCACTACCTTCCCACAGCAGCTAGGGTTAGATTTTCATATATGAGATAAGAAGGTACAAGATCGGCCTAAGGCCTAAGAGAAGGATTCCCCACCTTATCTTGGTGGTAGAGGTCCTTCACAACAATGGGCAGATCGCCCCATACATTCCAAGTGACCAGTGCAGAACAAGAAAAGGCATATTTTGCGAGGCCGTCCGCTACTTTGTTGGCTTCCCGGGGAGCATGAGAGATTGCTGCCTGCACCGTTTGAGCCATAGAGGAGATATCTTGGAGGATGCATGCAAGGTCCCATTGATGAGTATACTGGTCAGTCACGATCTCAAAAAGATTCTGGGAGTCAGTCTCGACCATCACTTCAAGAATTCCAGATCTGCAACACATGGCAATGCCGTCCGTCAGAGCCATAGCTTCAGCGGCCAGGCTGGAGTTAAGCCCATGGTATGCACGGGCGAATGCACAGCACAGGTTGCCTTCGTGGTCGCGAATAATGCCTCCACCTCCAGCTTCTCCCGACTCCGATCTGAATGCTCCATCGACGTTCAGTTTTAATCTGCCATAGGGAGGGGTGGACCAGTGCACAATTTGAGGGGTTCTAGCATTGAGCTTGTCCTTCGCACTGATACCTTGACCAAGAGCAGTTGCCCAGACCTGCGGAATTTTCTAAAACTTGTATGAAACACAGATTGCACGGACGGCGAGCATGCTGCGATTAATAATGTGTTTGACTGACATTGCATGATCTTGGAATCTAGCCTTGTTGTGGCTGCACTAGGTTTCCCAGAGGACTGCCATAAAAGTGCAACGCATAAGACGAGCAGCAGCAACATCAGGTTCCCGGTGAGCTAAGTATTCAGTGAGACAACCGGCCAAATTTGACATGTTGTTGTTGCTGAAATGCAGGAGGTTGGACAGGGCAGACCAGAGTTCAGTTGCTATGTTCCCTATGAAAAATAGATGGAGGGCGGTCTCTTCTTGAGGATCTAAGCAGCAGGAACACTTGGAATAAATTAGGTCATACTAAGATAACATGTACAACTAAACACTTAAATGGATTCCGAAGTGAAACTGTGAAGAAGCTAACTAACCAGGACCTAAAAGAACTTGGGTACCTAAATCTCAATGATCTATTGCAAGGAAGACTTAGAGCATCAAAGTGGTACGTAGACAACGAGTGCTCAAGGCATATGACTGGCAACAAAAGACTGTTCTCACACATCAAAGATGAAGAAGGTACAGTAACCTATGGTGATAATGGAAAAGGGTCAGTAATTGTTTGCGGATCCATTGGAAGCCAAGATAGAATCCTGATAGAAGATGTTTTATGCGTCAAAGGACTCAAGCACAATATAATCAGCATTAGTCAGCTGTGCGACAAGGGTCACCAGATCAAGTTTCAAGAATCTAAGTGTTTGATCATCAAGGATGGTGCAACTATCTTTGATGCCAGCAGAGAAAAGAATTTATATGTACTACATCTAGAAGAGTTGAAGGAACAAGACATTTGTTTAGCAGCAAGTAAAAAGCAGAATGCTAAACTGTGGCACAGAAGGTTAGGTCATTGTAGCTTGGATGGAATAAGAAAACTCATCAAACATGATCTAGTGGAAGGTCTGCCGAAGATAAACTCAAAACTAGACACCATTTGTGAACCATGTGCAAAAGGAAAGCATGCAAGATCTTCCTTCAAATCCAAGACAATAGTCACTACCTCCAAACCACTAGAACTGCTTCATATGGACTAGTTTAGAGCAATGAGAACAACTAGCTTGGGAGGAAAGAACTTCGGATTTGTTATAGTTGATGATTATTCAAGATTTACATGGGTATCATTTCTTGGGCATAAAGATAACACATTTGAGAGTTTTGTGAAGTTTAATAAACTTCTTCAGAAAGATAACAAGTACAACATTATCAGTATCTGATCAGATCATGGAGGAGAGTTTTAGAAACGATAGGTTTGCAGAATTTTGTGATGATTTGGGAATTGAACATAATTTCTCAGCACCAAGAACACCACAACAAAATGGAGTAGCTGAGAGGAAGAATAGAACTCTGTTGGATATGGCCAGGACTATGCTATCTGAGTATAACCTTCCAAGATATTTTTGGGCAGAAGCCATAAATACAACTTGTTACATTATAAATAGAGTCATGATCAGGCCAATTTTGAAGAAGACTACATTTGAGCTATACAAGCAAAAGAAGCCCAAGATCAGCCATCCCAGAACATTTGGATGCCCATGCTTCATTCACAACAATGGTAAGAGAGACATAGGTAAGTTGGATCCCAAATCCGATGAAGGCATCTTTATGGGGTACACTTCTAAACCTAAAGGCTATAGAGTTTTTAATAAAAGAAGTTTATTAATTAAACAAACCGTGCATGTTATTTTTGATGAGTCTAACCCTTCCTTAAGAAAGGAATCTGGAAGTGATGATGAAGATACAGATAACCTTACCCAGAAGCTGAAAGAAACTACCATCAAGGATGATGAAGATCCACCCTTGGAAGAACTGCAATAGAAGGACATTATTCATGATGATCTTCCAAAGGAATGGAGGTACAAAAAGGATCACCCAATTGACAATGTCATTAGAGATCCATCAGTTGGGGTAAGAACTAAAGGTAATATCATTCCATGTGATTATTTAGCATTTGTATCCCAAATAGAGCCAAAGACAGTCAATGAAGTACTGTCTGATGAATCTTGGATTTTAGCCATGCAAGATGAACTTAATCAGTTCAGAAGAAATTAGGTTTGGTCCCTTGTTCCGAGACCATCAGATCATCCTATGATTGGCACCAAATGGGTGTTCAAGAACAAATTGGATGAAGCTGGTGTGATCACTAGAAACAAGGCTAGACTGATTTCTCAAGACTATTCCCAAGAGGAAGGCATAGATTTCAATGAAACCTATGCACCAGTGGTTAGACTAGAGGCTATTCGAATATTACTTGCTTATGCATCTGCTTTACATTTAAAACTTTTTCAAATGGATGTGAAATCGACATTTTTAAATGGTTTTATAAAGGAGGAAGTCTATGTGGAAAAACCTCCTGGTTTTGATGATTTAGATTTTCCAAATCATGTTTTCAAATTGCATAAAGCATTATATGATTTAAAACAAGCGCCTAGAGCATGGTATGAAAGACTTAGTGCATTCTTACTAAATCATAGTTTTATTGGAGGATAGGTAGATAGCTCATTGTTTATTAAATCAAATGCCAAAAATATATTACTCGTGCAAATCTATGTAGATGATATTATTTTCAGATCTACTGATGAATCTCTGTGCAAGTACTTTGAAAAGCTCATGCAGGGAGAATTTGAGATGAGCATGATGAGAGAACCCGACTACTTCCTTGGATTACAAGTCAAACAAAGCAATGAAGGAACACACATTTGTCAAGCAAAATACACCATGGAACTGTTGAAGAAATTCGGATTTGATAATGCTAAACCAGTGTCCACTCCAATGAGCACATCCACCAAGTTAGACAGTGATCAGGAAGGTAAGAAAGTTGATCAAAAACTATATAGAGATATGATTGGTTCATTGTTTTATCTAACAACTAGTAGGCCTGATATTCTATTTAGTGTATGCATGTGTGCAAGATATCAGTCTGATCCTAAGGAATCTCATTTAATATCTATTAAAAGGATCTTTAGATATTTAGCTAAGACTCATAACTTAGGACTATGGTATCCTAAATCTTGTGAAACTAGTTTAATTGGATATTCAGATGCTGACTATGCTGGATGTAAAGTAGAAAAAGCACTAGTGGTGGTTGTTAATTTCTTGCAGGATGCTTGATCTCCTGGTCTTCAAAGAAGCAAAATTCAGTGGCACTATCAACAGCTGAAGCTGAATATATAGCTGCTGGAAGCTGTTGCACTCAACTCCTATGGATCAAGCAACAGCTTGAAGACTATGGATTGCACATCAAGACCATCCCGCTACTGTGCGACAACACAAGTGCAATAAATCTCACGAAAAATCTAGTACAACACTCCAGGACAAAATATATAGAGGTCAGATATCATTTTATTAGAGATCGTGTAGCTAATGGTAATATTAATATCTCATTTATAGATACCTAAAATCAATTAGCAGATATCTTTACAAAAGCCTTACCTGAAGAGAGATTTATGTCTCTTAGAAGGGAACTAGGCATGTGCAATTTGTAACAGATATATCTGTACATAACTGAAATAATATAATAGATTTCATGATAAGACTTATCCTTCCCCACTAGATTTAAGTAAAATCATTACTATTTGCGTTATCTTCTCCTATTTTGTCGTTATCTGCATTTATTGCTTCGTCGTTTCAAAATAGCCTTTATGTCCTTCCGTTATGTTACTAATCCTTCCCTCACCGATTCGCTTTCTCTCTCTCTCTCTCTCTCTCTTATCTCTTTCGACTCGAAAGCCTGTAAAACCCTCATAGACTCCGACATCCCTTTTTGTGCTTTTGAACAAACTCTCACTTCCCGCTCAAATTTCTTGAGGGGTTCTGTTCCTTCCTCTCCCACGTTCCTCCAGAACCCTACCTTGCTCGATTCTGTGGCCTCTTCTATGAGTTCCAGCAGCATGGGTGGCTACAACGTCGCCTTCCTCACGGCAGATCAACATGAAAGATTTTCAGCAGTAAAGATCAAGCTTTGTGGGAACAAGGCAGTGGACCTAGATGATCTGGAGAAGCATGGTATGCATAGTGTGGTTGAAGCACTTCAGAGGTTGAAGTGGATAGGTATGTGCACAGTTTCAGAACCTAGTTATCCGCACCTAGTGAAGGCTTTCTATACATGTTTGAAGGCAGAAGAAGATGGATCTCTCATTTCCACAGTCAAAGGTACATCCATTCATATCACCTATGACCTATAGGAGAGATTATTTGGAGTTTCTACAGTTGGGCACAGTTTAGTGGATTCAGTAGATATTCATGACAAGGGGCTAGGGATTATTGGAATAGAGTTTAAATTAAAGGATGGGAAGATCGACATCAACTAGTTCAACGCTTTCAACATATTGCATTTTATAGTTTGTTAGATTTTAGTGCCGAGGAGTGCTACTTTTCATCATGCACTAAAGGAGATGCAGACATGATGTTCTGGGCCGTTCAGAAACAAGACATCAACATGGCTCAGGTTATAATACAAAGGATGAAGTCTACTGCAAAAGTTATTTGGGACAGAAAGAACAAATTGGCAGTGTCTCTTCCCTATGCCCATTTACTCACAAGGATTTTCAGTCACCTTGAGATTGATTTGAAAGGAGAATTGATGGAGAAGATGGGTCAGCCCATTCGGTCTAGAAATTTAAAGAAGAGTGGATTTTCACTAATTGGCAATGTGTGGACAAAGACCTTGGTGGCAGAAGGAGAAGCCATCATTGGAGAAGCTTCTGAAGCTCCACAAGTCCAAGAGGAAGAAGCTGCTGTCAGAGAAGAAGAGCCTCCTACATCTAAAAGGAGGATTCAGGATATTGCACTAGAACATATTGAGCCTATTGGGCAATCAGCTAAAGAAGTTATTCCTCCTATAGTCCCTACACCTGATATTATTGAAGAAGCTGTTGCTGAAGGTGCTACTCATATTGAGGGGGAGCATGAAGATATTCACATTGAAGAAACCCCCAATGTTCCTGTAGTAGAAATTGCAATGAAGGAGAGCCATGAAGACATAGTTGCAGAGGTTGTGGCACCAGACCACATTGAAGATGTTTCAATGGCAGATGCTCCTGCTCAGGGGAAGCCTACTGCTAGTGCCCCCACAGACCAGTTTCAGGAAGGTCTGGCTGAAGATACCTTAGAAGAAGGTGTTGCCCCAGGAATTCCCTTGCTCACCAGGAAGGCACACCACAGATCCATGAAGAAGAAGTTTCATGTGCACTTGGAGCAAGTCATTGCTAGACTGAATGCTCAAGGGGAAATCTTGTGCTCTGTGCAGTCGGATGTAACATCAATATTCCTTAGTCAGAGCACTGAAGCCAAGGAAGTTGGAGCAGTAAAATCTGAGCTCCAGGAGATGAGTGGTGAGTTGGGTAGTTTGAAGAAATTGGTGATAGATTTATCAGATTTTGTGATGGTGCATTTATCAGCTCAAGCCCCTCCTGTTCCAACTTAGTCAGTACCAGTGGAGAATGTGGCAAGGCCACCACGATCATTTGTGGATGTTGCAGGGTCACCAGGGCCATCTGTGGAAGTTGCAGGGCCATCTCTTGAGGAATCAGGGCCACCAGGGCCATATGTAGAGGAATCTGGGCCACCAGGGCCATCAGTGGAAGAGTCAGGGCCATCTGGGCCATCAGTGCAAATGGAGTCAGTGGCAAGGCCACCCGGGCCTCAAGTTTCAGTAGAGGAAGCTGCTGTGCCCCCAGGGCCTTCTGACCCTCCTAGTCTTCAGACTCCAGCCCCTTCCTCTCCACCTACATCCTTCACTGCCCCACCTACACTTGAACCCTCGAAGAAACCCCTTCCAAAACATATCTCTTCTCCTACTCCTTTCCCTGTTGCCTCCTCTTCCCCACCTATTCCTCCCTCCTCCATTCCTCATCCAACATCTGAGGCACCTCCTGCCTCATCCTCCTCTGCTAGTCCCTCTTTAGCTAGTCCTTTCTCTGTAGGACGATCCTCTCAACTTCCTCCCACTTCATCTTTTGCATCCTTTCATCCACCTACTCCACCCTCCTTCATCACTATCATTCCTGAGGGTGCCAGTATAGTTCACCATACTGTGCAAGACATCAAGGATGAGTTTGAAGAAGCCATCATCCGCACAGTTCTTGCTGTCTCTGCCCATATTCACAGGACTGATTCTCAGCCCTCCTCCAGTCTTGCATCCAAGAAAAGAAAGACCTCTTCAGCTCTTGTTTTCCCTTCCAATCAAACTCTCTTTCCTCCTCTGTGGTATTCTCTCTCTGTTGTCCACAGAAGAAAAACCTTATATGTTGAATATCTCCAAAAGTGTACTTTTGTAGCCACTTTTGGTCTTCCTCACCTTAACCTTTTTGAACATCTAAATATCATTCTTCCTACTTCTTCTCTTCCTAAGGCTGAACAAGCAAAAATCCTATCTACTGCTGAGTCCAAGACTGAGGATCAGTGGGCCAGGGCCAACAAAGCACTCTACAGAAAATTTGAGGTTGCCAGGTCCAACATCTTTCCACCATCAGACCATCTCCTCACCTTGTCTGAGTGGTTTGTCTGCCAACACAGAACATCTTAGGGTCCCTTCATTCAGAAGGAAATCAAATTGATCAGGCAATTCCAGATGTACCAAGATTACTATTTTGTTAACCGATTGCCAGAAGTTCAGCTTGGCCAGTTCAGGGCCGCCATTGCTCAGCTTTGTACAGAGAATCCAGTCAACACTCCTCTTTAGGTTGACTTTGCAACCTTGAAGATGCCTGAGATTGCATTTCTCCCCAAGATCCACTTCCTTCTTATGAACTCTGAGGTGGGTCCTATAATGTTTGAGAGATTTGCCAGAGTTATGGCCAGGATCTTTGTTCAGATGGGAGCTCCTCTTGCCATTCATAGATTCCTGTTCAGGGAATATCAGAGAGGGTTTATCAAGTCATCTGTTCTAGCTCCACTCCTTGCAGAGGCTGAGAGATTTGTCAACACTGACTTGTGTAAAGCCTATCCTGAGGCTACACTTCATCTTGAGTACCTCAATTCCTCTCTGCACAAGTCAAATCAGCTGACTCTCACTCCAGAAAAGTTCATGAATCTCAACTCCATTAATCTAGTTTCAGATCCTTATTCCACCTGGGTTGAGAGATACAAGATCTATGTAGCTCTGCGGAAGGATCTACTTGCTCACAATCTTCACTACCCTCTCTCCATTGATAAATTTCATCAGCATGCCAGATTTGGAACTGCTGGTCCCTACAAGTCATCTCTTAGCAATCTGGAATACACTAATTTCATTGAAGAGCAGAGACTACTCCACATCAAGTGACTAAGTCCAGAGATGGGGCCATCATATAATATTAGTTGGGGTGTTTTTAGAGATCTCTTTGAAGAGCAAGAAGTCAAAGCTTGGCAGCTCATTACTCGCCATGTTTCTCGTTTGTCACATGCCTTCTACATGCCTACCCCCACTAATGAATAAAATTCCCTTCTTGGCACCATTTATCTTTGTCAATCTCTAATTTTCTCTTCTACATATCTAATTCTTTTTGCTTAATGACAAAAAGGGGGGGGGGGAGGAAATATTCTGAAATACATACCTTAAACATTTTTCGCAAATTTATTTCAGCCTTTTATATGTATGCAACTCTTTATGTTTTATCATCACCAAAAAGGGGGAGATTAATGATCAGTCCATCTCCATCTAATTTATTATTAATTATATGTATTTTTTGGTGATTAACAAAACCTTGAAAAGTATTATCTAACAATTTTTTCTAAAGTTTATCCACATACACTAATTCAAGCAAAATCTGTAAGTCATCTACACTCACTGTCATTTGAAGCTTATTGCATATATTTTGTCTAAGTATACATCGACTTCACTTTACTTAAACATCGATTTGGTTGCTACATCGATTTGGCTGCATTCAAACATTGATTTCGTTGCTACATCGACTTTGTTTCACTTAAACATCGATTTCGGTCGAACAACGACTTCATATGAAACAACAACTTCATGTCTACAACGATTTCACTTAAAGATCGATTTCAGTAAAAGATAGACTTCATATGAAACAACAACTTCGTTTCTACATCGATTACGGAAGAACATCGACTTCATGTGAAACAACAATTTCATCTCTACAATGGCTTCACTTAAACAACAATTTCAGTAGAACAATGACTTCATGTGAAACAACAACTTTACTTGAACGACGACTTCATTTTAAACAACGATTTCATCTGCACATCGATTTCTGTTAAACGACGACTTTGTATAGAACATCGATTTCATTACATACATACACGGATTATGTTCACATTGACTTGGTTTCAACATGGATTACATTCTCACATGATTTATGATTATATCATCAATTTGATATCAACATCGACTCCCTCTGTACACAGACTGTCACCATACATCAACTCTCTATTAAAGATTATGTTTTAGAGAGTAGTTGAATATTATTACTTAAATTCCTTTTTAAGATTCATTCCACATGATATTCAAATACATTTTCAAATCTCTGTGGATTTCAAATCTTCCCGCGTATCATGTTGTATCCTGTAGTCTTCGACATTTATTATGATGGAATAAATCTCTACACGATATATCTTTGCTTATCTCATTTGTGTCATATAAAATCATGCTTTATGTGATGACAGAATGGCATTTCCATTTTGGTGTACCTTTATATAGCACGACTACTAATGTTGACTGACAGTTTAGACAAAGATAAGTTATCTATGTGTCAGCATTTATTGTGTGCAGGGTTTCCGGTAGAAATGCACGTTACAAAGATGGACCTGTCAGCCTAACAGAAGCTAGAAGATTCAGGCAATCTTCCTTTGTGTGTGAATATCTTCCCCAGCATTAATGGCTGCAGGTCTTCTTGCTCCACACTTCGGACCATTCACTCCAACGCGTGCATGAAGATGTGAGACAACGGATACTTCAACGGTCAAATTAATTCAAAGAAGATAAATAGAAGACTGGTGACTCAATGCATGATATCCTTTTCTAGAGAACTTTTTCAAGCTCGCATTTGGAAGATCATAGAAGGAAAGAAGAGCTCGCTTGTTTATTCAAACCCTGTGTAGCTCTTAGCTCTCCATAGCAAATTGCTTAGCCTTCGAGAGCCTGAGTAGATCTGAGAAAGAGTTCCTTGTTGATATTCTCTGTCTCTCAGACTTTGCCTCAGATGAAGCAGTTTGTATTAGCTTGGTCTAGGGGCCATCCACTTCTTACGCATTTTCTGTGAGTGTTCCTCTTCGGGTGTGAAGAGAAGACCTGCTTGAGTGGGTGGTTGTTCCCTTCGGCAAGAAGTAAGACCTATTGCATCAGGTGCTTTAGTTCCTCTTAGGGTTGAGAAGAGAAGGCCATATGTTGCTGGATGTGTAAGTGTCCTTAAGGGGGACTGTACTCTTGTTTAGTGAAATCCCAAGGTGTTGCTTGGGGACTGGACGTAGGACTTCTTGTGATAGGAGATCCGAACCGGGATAAAATTTCTTGTTGCCTGTGTGTTTGCTTTCTTTGTATTTATTTATCACTAACTCTAACTATCAAACCTAGTTTTCTCTGTCAAGCGTTTTATTTACAAGAATTAATCTAAAAGAATTTTTTAGCAATCCATTCACCCCCCTCTGGGCTTACTATCTGGGCAACAGAACAAGCCGATATAAAATGCTTCAGAACATAGTCTTGCAGGATATAGACCAAGTTCACACCTTTCTGATAAAGAACACCTCTTAGGTACGTTTGGAAGGCTTCTAGATGATGAAGACTCATTCTTCAGACGTCTACAAGTTCATAACATATGTTGGCTCTTCCTAGGGAAGCACGATCCTCTCTTGAACTCTAGGGCTCCAGTTGGATTCTTGGAGGCTTATAGCTCTCATCCAAATCACGAGAGCATGTAGTATTTATAACACTCTTGTATGTTAAATCTTTGTAGGACTTTGCTTAGGATAGTTCGTATGCAAAAATGTCGGAATCGGTCGACCGAAATCTTTGGATCGGTTGTCCGATTTCTGAATTAACTTCAACTGGCGCTTCGGCTGGCAACTCGATTATCCAATCAATCGTTCAATTCTGGAGAATTAGTTGTCTGATTTCTAGACTGTCCTAGTGCCAATTTGTACTAGCTAGGTCGATCGTCCGATTTTGCCAAATTGGTTGTTTGATCTTTTCTTCACAAATCGGAACCTTGGTCATCAATTGATTAGCCTTTTCACCATCAATCCATTGAACTGAACATCAATCAATTGGTCCATAATCGGTCGTCCAAAATCCCCAAACTGGTCGTCCAATTTCCTGATCTGTCGACACCTTCAGAGCATGTGTTAACACCACTTGATAATCAGTCGACTTATTTACTAAAGTCGGTCATCCAATTTTATCAGTTTTGCAGTTCTTCTTTCAATCTTGTCTTTTCTTTTTGTCTAAGTCTTGGGCTTTGTAATGTCCACTTCAAGTGCATCTTGTGACATACTTTGTTGCACACTTAACACAAAAGTTAGACCCTTAAATCAAATATGATTGAATCATGCTTAAGAAAAATACCAATTGGTACTTTGTTATCTTTTCATCATAATTGAGAATTGTGTTTTTGTGATTATCAAAATCTACAGAGTACAACAATCTCCCCCTTTTTAATAATGATAAAATACTTGTAGATTTTTCACACAAAACACAACATGTGATTTCATATGCCAATTTGTTAATCCATTTTTTGTTTTTGTTTTGTTTTACATGCATGCAAGCAAACATTCACATTCATGCAAGATTACTTTTCCTCTCATATATACTTTTAACACTCCTTTTTCGAACAATCTCTCCCCAAAACCAGAATACACAAAATCTACATCTTCTCTCCCCCTTTTTGACAACATCAAAAAGTGGGTGGTAATAGGGATAAGAAATGTAATTGGCTCAAAGACAAGATATGAATATTAAGAATTCACTATAGGAAGCTTAAGGAAGTGCATGCACTTAGAATTAGCCATGTTATAGTCCATGTATTTAATCAAGCTCTCAACGTACATTTAGAAAATAAAATCCATTAGATGTGATCTGTGAGACATAACTAATAGGCATCACACATGACGATAAGTAGAATTTCTAATTAACACTAATGGATACTTTCAATCTTACCCATGCATGAAAAACCCTCAATTTTTGGTAGCTATCACTCTACCCCTATTTTTATTTGAAACAAATGATATCATTCAGTTTTTTTTTCTTTCTTTTCTTTCACTTTTGAGAAAAGTATTGTCGTTTGATGCAAAGCTTCTCACTTTTTCAGTGGAAAGACCTAGTTACTAAGCTCAATTCCTCTTTCACTTGGGAAAGGTAACTTTTTCCTCACGAGTTACTACAAGTTAGGTGGATTTTAAGCATCACAAGAGTATTAAGAAAATTTCCACCGATCATTAAGATTGTATCTGTAAATCATAGTCATGTGCATTAGTGTGTTAGTCTCAATTTCAGATGTATTTTGAGAAGTAAGTTAAATACAGAACTATTCGGCTCCCTCTTAATGTATGCACACACCAAATATAGAAATCTCCCCCTTAGTGGTTGAATTAATGCACACTGAGTCTTAAGCCAATGCAATAAATATCAAGGGAGTATTAGGCTATAGAAAGAGTCAAGAATGTGTCTTTACATATACTTTACATGCAAGCTCACAAGGGATAGACATGCAATAGAGAATAAGTTCTAAGATTCTTTTTGTGTTTTTGATTTTTGATTTTTATTTTTGATAGAAATAAAACAAAAAATAGCCTATAATCAAAATCTAAAAGAGTAAACAATAGAAGTACAACATACAAGAGTATTCATGTGTTACCTTGAAAGTCCAAAATTGAAGTACATGATACTTACAGAACAATGTAGGTGTCTTGAGATTTATATTGATGCTCCAACTCTAAAATTCACAAGACACTTGCAACCACAGATCTTAGGTGGATTTTTTTAGTACCCAAATGGTTTTGGGTCGAGTAGTGTGTCCTGGAAGGAAGCAGATCCTTCCTAATCCATACATGATTCAGTTTTTGCATATTTTTCTTTAGAGAACAAGTGTAGTTCATATGACCATGCCCATCACAGAAATACCATGTAACATGAAAAGTGCTTTGTGTGGGTTGTGGCCTATGAATAAGATTGGATGCAACATGCTTATTTACATTCACATGAGTTGTTCTCTTGCATTGCACATGATTCTTAACATGAACATGAGTTTTCTTATCATATGATTGAGAAGTGCTAGGAACATTAGAAGCATGTACAAAAGAGGTTTTGGTCTTAGACTCGAAGGAGTTAGACTTGGATTTCTTAGGTACATACACCAAACTATGTCTATGGGTATTCACCTTTACACTAAGAACCTCGTCTAATTTCTCTTTGCCCTTCATGAGTCTAGACACAGTGTTTTTAAGTTCATTTATTGTTTCATGTAATTTTTTGACAATGCTTTCAAAATCCTTAGCATTCTTCTCAAGCACATTCAACTTATTTTTTAGTTTTTCATTTTCAGATTTTAGATATGTGTTTTGACTTTGAAGAATGCTTAGATTTTTAGAATTACCATTATCATGAAGCATGCATTACATTTCTTCTTCATACAATGAAATTTTACTTTGCATGGTTTCAATTTCATCTTGAAGAATATTGCATTGTACATTCAAGAAATCACATGATTCACAATATTCATTATATAGGATATCATTTATTTTGTTTTTCTATCCCTTATTTTCTTTTTTAGCTTTCTTATATTTCTGATATAAGGCAGAGTACATTGTTTCCATCTCCTTTATCATGTCTCGTCAATTTAGTAGCGGAATAAATCGAGGAGACGTGAGCAAAGTACATAGTAGTGTATCTTGCACGAACAGTTGAGAGATTCAGAGCAACTAATGGACAATACTTGAAATAAACTTTTACTTACAAAAATTATTACAACCACTAATTCAGAGGCAATACATAGGGATCAATGGCATCATTACATTGGAAATGAAATTTAAGCAAGTATTTAACTAGACTTTATTGTACGAGGGTAACTCCATCGATATGATGCCAGGTCGCTCATCACTCTGGTCCTTTCCCATTGATGTATGTAACGTCATCATCTGACTCACCTGAGAACACATATCAAATAACGCAAGGTGAGCTATAACGCTCAGTAGGACTTAAATAACATGAGTCAAGCATGCTTTAAATGATTAATGCATTAAAGAGTAGAGTAACTATCAAGTAAAGTCGAGAAAGTAATAGCACAAGTAGTCTGGTTCAAATAGCACATGAATCAGGTATAACACAAGGAACATGATCAACTATATGATGTATGTCAAACCATGATAGAGAGCGATAGCAAGTCGATGTCAAGTAAAACGTTAATGTCAAGCAAATAGCAAGTAACTACCCACTAGGGCAAATAGCACTTTGATTGATTTTCATCAATCGAGATAGTATAGAACTTTGGTTGTCAATAGATAGCCGAGATAGTATAGCACTTTGATTGTCAATAGACAGTCAAGATAGTATAGCACTTTGGTTCTCAATAGACAGCCAAGAGAGTATAGCACTTTGGTTGATTGTCTTAAATTAATATAGATTGTATAGCACTTGGATAAAATACCAAACACCCTGATCATGAAACTCATGCAGGCAAATAGCACTTTCGGGCACACCTCCTAGGACCAGATCGGGCGCTTTATATATTGCCAGACATTGATTATGCTTTGTTATCTTAAACAATCAATAGATGGCCAAATAGAGTACCAAGAATAGATGAGAGTAATTGAATAATAGACGAGAGTATAGAGAGAATGTGAATAGATGAGTAAATATGAAATAGATGAGAACTATAGGTCAATGCACGTAAAACGACGTTAAAACAAATGATAGTAACAGTTGTACAACACGCATGTTTGGTGTTGGCAGTATGGGAGAATCACTAACCATCCACTAGCAGTGCTATGAACATTGTCTAGAGGTTTAGTGTGATGTCAAGGAGAGAGAGAACTCTAAGGCCGTTGGATCATGTTGATCCCTAAGAGTATATTGGTATTAATGGTACAACTCGCTCATCAGCCATGGACGTATGCAGTAGCTAAGGAGTCTTACGAAGGCCTTGAACAAGGATTACCTAGTTTGAATAGGAGTCTTCCCAAATGGAGAGTCCATCCAAGTCAAGAAAAGTGTGTATAGAAAACATTTACTCATCTTGCCTTGAGTGCTCGAAGGCAGAGCAGCATCGATAATAGTATCCAAAACAAAATGATACAAAACTTAAACAAGTTATTTAATTAAATGGTATCAATTATGAAATAAATTCAATATTTTACCATATATATTATGAATTGATTTCTTGAACATCGCATGGCAGAAAGATAGGGTTTTTGGTGTGTGCATGTGAAAGAGAATCAAAAGATAGCGAATTAAGATTGTGTACATATCTTTTAAAAGAGGATTATAGCATGGTTATCATGAAATAACATTAGTTACTTCTTTATAGTAAATTCAAGGGATTAATAGTGAATAATCAAAGTGCATGAAAAGGCATTTTTCTATTTTCTGAAAATACATAGGCAGGTCGCAACGTTGGCTAGGGGCGATCTCAGGTCACGGTGCACAGGGCTGACGTGATGGTCTTGTTCTTGTCGTGACTGGTCATGGCGATGCGTTCAGGTCGCGTCTGACCAGCAGACACGAGACCTTGTTCTCTTCACGTCAAATCATCGTGACACGTTCAAGTCAGGCCCAACAGGCTGACCCAACGACGTGGATCTCGTCGTGACAGATCATGGCGATGCATTTAGGTCGGGTATGACAAGGCCAATGTGATCTTCAGGTCATGACAGACTATGGCGATGCATTCAGGTCGCGCCCGACATGGCTGACACAATCTTCATGTCGCGTTGTGCCGCATGAGAGCGACGCATTCTCAGGCCGAGAATGCTCAGTTGACATTTTTGGGATAAAACACTTATATCTCGATTCTAATCATGATAGAAACAAGAGTCAAGTAAATAGACATAGATTTCATAGAGTTTGAGACCAAACAAGGGGGCTCGGGTACATGTCAATAGCCAAACTTTATGCATGAAATACTCATAACTAGCATGATAGAAATTGGGGAAAACATGGGGCTTTTATTACAGGTATCATAAACTATCTATGGTCGAGAGTAATTAGGTTTTGCTTAAGAGATTGCGTACCTTTGGACGAGTTGAACTTATAGGCTTAAGAACATGAAGAACACTTGAAGATCTCCTCCCAAGCCTTCTTCACGTGTTGCAAACATAGCCAAGAAAATGTGGAAATAGGTTGAGTCCAAGGAGATAAAGCGCTAACAACAAGGTAGAATCAGCTACAGTCGAAAGGTAAAGAAAGGCAGATTGAATCAATAGAGTATAGCAGTTGTGAAATGAATTAGAGAGAGTAAAAAGCAAAATCGACATGGAAATGAACAGATGAGTCAGCCAGAGCAGAATGTTTGAAAAGCAAGTGTAGAGAAAGTGTATCATACTTGTTCTGTATATGATTTTATTTCTTTTTAGGTGATAGTCCGGCTTGCCGTGGTTTCGTTCTGAATGTCGAGGACGACATTCCTTTTTAGGTGATAGTAATGTAATAGCACGATCGTTCGAATCCGGTTTAACAAGTTGTGAGTGTGGTGCTTATGACCAATGTGGGGTCATAGAGCCTTGTTCGCGGCCTTTGTGCCTTGCGTGGGCATTGTGTACTTTAGCTCTCAGCCCATTTAGCCCGTAGGTTTTCTGGTGAAGAAGGCGACGGGGTGTGTCATTGCGTTTAGAACGCGACGGCTTCCTACATCGCGATTCACCAACCACCTTTCTGGTGCGCAGCATGATTGGCGATGGTCATGTTTGTCGCATTTAAGGTGTTTTAAACGCGACGTCTACCTCCGTCGCGATTTTGATTGAGTGTTTAATTTCTCTATTTTCACCAGACAAAGCAGAGAAGCTATGTCCAATGTAAGGGGGAGGTTGCTGTGCGGTGTTTTTACGATTTTGACTTCCAGGTGGTTCGTGTGGCGCGGTTTCCATGCGAGGAGGGTGCCCGGAGCATGGGTATGCCAGTGGTGTGGTGTTCTTCACGTTTTGCGGGCTCTCCGAGTTGGTAGGGAGACTTCCTCTTTTATTTTGTGTTATTTAATTGGCTTACAGCTTTTAAAGCATGATAGAATGGCATGTGGTAGTTTAGCTTCCGTTTTATAGGCTTATGTATGAATGGTATGGTGTGTGGAATGGGTTTTTGGAGGAGGAAGGAGGGTTCAACTGCCTGCCTGAGAAGGAGACGGACTGAACCATCGCGTTTTGGTTTGGACATTTGTTCCGATTGGGTTGGACCGACTGGTCTAGATGAAACCACTTGACCGCTGCATTCTTGTTAAACGCGTCGGTGTGGTCCGACGTGATTTTGTGTATACTTTTGTGTGGTCTTTGTCGCGACGTATCATTGCGTCGTGATTTTATCTTTGACTGACAGTGTTGACCGTTTTGCATGAAGGTGATGTATCGGGCCGTCGCGATATGGTCGCAACACTGGGCCCTGTCGTGTTAGGCTTTGAATCACGTCAGGATAGGTCATCGCATTCTTAAAGGTGATGTCTGTGTTCATCGCGATTTGGCTTCCGAGGTGTGGTTGTGATGGTTGGGCTGTGATGGTCTGGTATTGACCTAGCCCTAGTTTTCTAAGATGTTGTTAAGGTGTTTAAGTTGTCTCTATAATTAGTAAAGCATGTATAGGCTTAGTCATTTAGATTATGAATGGTTAGTGAGTTATGTTAATTATGTGGTTAATGTGCATTATGGTTTAGTGTGTTGCTATGGAGGTCATGAGATGACCAATGATAGGCAAGGTTATTAGGTGTTTATGTGGTTCACGTTTGTTTAAGTGTATGGGTGCTTGGAGGTCACATGGTGACCGGTGACGAACTAATTATATTGCATGTGCACCGTAGTTATAAATAACGATTGTTTAAGCGTGTATCGTGGTTTGTATGTTAGCCGAGTTTGGTGGTGCGACTCCTATTCCGGAATGCCTCTTCAGTCGAGTATCCCAGGTTCTGTGTGAGCCAGGCACGTTGTGCTCGGGGCGTGTCCCCATACTATGTGTACCATTGAGGTCTGTGTCATCTTCCTGGACACCCTCACTCCTGTGTTTGAGTTGTACGTTCAGCTGAGGAAAATGCGACAGTGGGAAGCGACTTGTGTTTGTGGGTGTGCGGTCGCTTGTAGCACGCTCGTGGTTAGGGGTACGGACACCAGTAGACGTACTGGGCCCCAGCTAGTCTTGTTTTTCAATGCCTCACTTTAGGGAGCTTAGGCCAGAGTCCCTAAAGGTTCTAGGCATGGGCCTGCA
Organism: Colocasia esculenta; assembly: GCA_014218235.1. NCBI lineage: Eukaryota > Viridiplantae > Streptophyta > Magnoliopsida > Alismatales > Araceae > Colocasia > Colocasia esculenta. Next base: position 113,975,446 of record CM024753.1, on the reverse strand, counting down.
GCTGTGTGGTCTGCAGGTGTGGTGTTGGTTAGTCTCCACTGTTGGTTGGCTTACTCTGTGTTTTTGTGGAGCGGTAGCTGGACTGGAGTGTCTGTGGCTACGAGACTAAGAGGTAGTTCTTGTGCAGTGTTGTCCATGTTGGATATTGGCATCATGAACCAGTAGTTTGTTCCCGTGTGGTGGCGTCATTCCTTTCCGACTCGTGCTTTGCCACTGGTTGTGGCTTGTGTGTAGTGACTCGCTGGTTGATGTTTTACTATTGTGGTTGTAGCTCCGTGGTGGTACCACGTGGTGGTACGTACCCTTACCCTTCGTGGGTAGCTTTGTGTTGTGGTATGTCATATACCAGCCTCTTCAGGTGTTGAGGTGAATTTGTGTTTCGTGGAGGTCATGTGGTGTGACCTTCCACTCGTTGTGTTTTACCCTTCTTTTGGTAAGTTTCATAGCGTGGTTTAATGTGTTGTGAATTGGCTTACTGATGCCAGTCTTTTTACCCTATATAGGTAGGTTGCCTATGAGGCTTGTAGCCTAGGCAGTGGTTTGCTTGTGAGGCTTGTGGCTTAGGCGTGCAGTTGCTGCGGTGGTCTGCCTGTGAGGCTTGTGGCCTAGGCATTGCTGTTCTTGTTGTGGTTTGGTGTTTCTATACCAGCCCTCCCGGTTTCTCTAGTTTCCAGAGATTGTGCTAGATAGTAATTTTTATTTAATTACAGTTCAATTATGTCTAATGGGACTATGCTATGGTTTGGCCATCGGTGTTGCCAGTGAGTCCCTTTGTGGTTGAGGTCTCTTCCTTTTTAGGTGTTGTTTTTGGGAGGTCCCTGCTGAGCTAGTGACTTGTTGTGGCTCACTCCCTTATAGTTCTTTTTAGGTGTTAGCCATGTGTGGGCTCGCAACGGCGTTGTGGCAGACTTGTACCACCAGCAGTTGAGTCGTAGTTAGTGTTGTGTGAGCTTTGCTCTCTCAGGGTATGCCCCAAGTAATTGTACTTTTCTCTTGGACATGTAGTAATGTATTGGGAAAGTGTAATGTGTTGTGAATGAATATAAGAACATGTACTTTCTTGTGTTTTATATTCTTGTGATTGTCTTTTATATTCCTACTAGACACTTGTGTGAGATATCCCTTGTGAGACTTCGGTCCGATCGCGGGTGGCGGACTTGGATATGGAGCCTTACTAGGCATAAATAATTAGGTCTGTCACAGTTGGTATTAGAGCATGGTCCAGTTAGACAATGAAAAGACATTAAGGTTACAATGTCCCAAGACATGGTTTAATGTCCACTGCTAGTAGTAAGTCTGTGGTTTTGTGTGATTTTAGTGGGGTTTTCACGTGAGTTTTTGTCATGTGAATTGGGTGCCTATGTTTGTCAGAGTGGCAGTTGCTAGTGGGCAGAGGCATGGTGCGGTTGGTAATGGTATAGCTTGTTGAGTTACGCTAGTAAGTTGATTAATTGTAGAAAGATATGATTGTGTAGAGTTTTTTTCAGTTTTATAGAATTGAGGGAATTGGTAAGTTCAATTGTGATACTTAGAAAGATAGAGCTATGTTCTGAGAAGGATATGATTCAGTGTGATGAAGGTGCTTTTAGCAAGATAGTGAATCAACAGAGACAAGTGTAAGTTAATGGTTGTGAATATGTGTAGTAGGAAGTTATTGCAGAGGTAGTTGTGTAATAGAGTCATAGTGGGAACAGTACTGCAGTGTGGAATAGTGAGTGTTAAAGATTGTTAGAAGAAAGGATTGTGATTGGGAAATTCAGAAGATGTAATTGATATATTTGAGATTTGTGTCAGTAAGTGTTAAGAAGTAATTTAGATAATAATGTGGTTAGTGATATGGAAGATTTTGAATAATTAAGTGAGTCACGATCAGTTTCAGATAAGGTATTAGTAAATAGAGGAGTAGTGATTTGTGGCAGTAAGGTTAAATGTGTTTTGTGATTAGAAATGGTTATAGCAGAGAAAGCTTGAGAGTAATGTTACAATAAGTGATGTTGGTAATAGGAAGTTTGATATAAAGTTTAATATAAATATGTGCAGAGGTGAACCGCTGGAAATAGAGAGAGTAGAGGGAGAACAGTATTCAGTTAAGTTTTCTGAGAATTTTGAAGCTAAGACATTTAATAGATAAGTGGCAGTTTGTGAGGATTCAACTGAAGGATTTCTTTGAAGATTGCAGTGTTAAAGACCAGATCAATAATGTTTAGTAGTTGTGGATAATATGAGGAAAATGATAGGCGAGTTAGTCAAGAAGTTGATAAGGGAATGTCAGGTTGAGCAGAACAGAAAGGCAGATTGTGAAAGAATTAAAGTAAAAGTTTGAATGAAAGGGATATTAATGAGTATGTTGTAATAGTGGTGTCTTTAGTATTTAAGAATAAAATAGATATTGCAAGATAATTGGAAAGACAGATGCTAAGGTTGTAAAGCAGCAGTGTGGAACAGAGGAATCAGGCAGAGCAGGTTATTGTGTCTAGGAAAAGGTTATTCAGATTCTTGTTTTAGCAGTGTTACAGTGAAAGATAATGTGTGTTAAGAAAGGTTACAGTGTAAGTGTACGGTGAGATCAGTCAGCTAGTGGAATAATTAGAGGGAAATCTTTGCAAAAAGTAGTATTATATTTGATATTATTGTCAATATAGCTTAAGTTCTGTGTTATTGATTATAGAAAGAAAGAATGTGGCAGATTATAGAATGACAATGGATGGTTTAAGAAATGTGCAATAAGAGTTTATGTGGTAGTGTACAATAAGTGATTTAAGTGAACAAATGAGTTTTTTTATAAAGGTATTTCCAGAGTTTGATGTAGAAGTTACAACAGATCAGTTAAAGAATAGTGAGCAGATTAAATTATGGAAGAATAGAACAAAAAGAGTAAGGAAATGTGTGATCAATTAAGTAGCAAAGCATTTTGGGTCAGATGGCACCTGATTGAGAAAGAGTTTGGTAAAGTTGAAGGCTGACTATATGCAGAATTAGTCGAATGGTAAAGAAAGGCAGATTGAATCAATAGAGTAGAGAAATTGTGAAATGAATTAGAGAGAAAGGAAAAAGCAGAACCGGCATGGAAATGAACAAATGAGTCAGTCAGCGCAGAATGTTTGAAAAGCAAGTGCAGAGAAAGTGTATCCTACTTGTTATGTATATGGTTTTATTTCTTTTTAGATGATAGTCCAGCTTGCTGTGGTTTCATTCTGAATGTTGAGGACGACATTCCTTTTTAGGTGATAGTAATGTAACAGCATGATCGTTCGAATCTGGTTTAACGGGTTGTAAGTGTGGTGCTCATGACCAATGTGGGGTCATAGTGCCTTGTTCGTGGCCTTTGTGCCTTGCGTGGGCATTGTGGGATTTAGCTCTCAGCCCATTTAGCTCGCAGGTTTTCTGGTGAAGAAGGCGATGAGGTGTGCCATCGCATTTTGAACGCGACGGCTTCCTACATCACGATTGACCAACTGCCTTTCTGGTGCGTAGCGCGATTGGCGACGGTCAGATTTGTCGCATTTGAGGTGTTTTGAACGTGACGTCTGCCTCCGTCACGATTTTGACTGAGTGTTTAATTGCTTTGTTTTGGCTAGACAAAGCAGAGGAGCTCTGTCCGGCGTGAGGGGGAGGTTGCTGTGTGGCGTTTTTGTGATTTTGACTTCCAGGTGGTTCGTACGGCGTGATTTCCACGCGAGGAGGGTGCTCAGAGCATGGGTACGCTGGTGGTGTGGTGTTCTTCGCATTTTATGGGCTCTCCGAGTTGGTAGGGAGACTTCCTCTTTTAGTTTGTGTTATTTATTTGGCTTACAACTTTTAAAGCATGATATAATGGCATGTGGTAGTTTAGCTTCCGTTTCATAAGCTTATGTATGAATGGTATGGTGTGTGTAATGGGTTTCTGGAGGAGGAAGGAGGGTTCAGCCACCTTCCTGAGAAGGCGATGGACTGAACCGTCACGTTTTGGTTTGGAACGCGATGCCTTGGGCCGTCGAATTCATGTGTTCCGATTGGGTTGGACCGACTGGTCTGGACGTGACTACTTGACCCGCTGCGTTCTTGTTAAACGCATCGGTGTGGTCCATTGCAATTTTGTGTATGGTTTAAGGTCAATTTGGTTGCTTGTAAAACATATTCATGAAGAAAAAAGTTTTCCAATGATTAACTTTTACAGGAAATGCAAAAACATAATTGTCCCTTTGGTTCCCACGTAAATGTTTTCCCTGAAAAAGTTTTCGGATGTTTATTTTCCAGTAAAACATTTTTTGGAAATCATTTTTGTGTGTTTATTTGTGTGTAAAAATTTCTCAAATATTCAAATCTTTTATGTTTTTTTTTTTCAAATTAAAGAAGCGAAAAAGACACAAATAAATATGCTAAAAAGACACAATGCAAGCAGCTGGCAAAAAAATAGATTTGGATATGCCTCGCAGGCTCCAACTTTGTCATAAGCGATCATAAAAATAGATTTGGTTATCATACGTTCGACAGTTCAACAAGATGATCATATTACTTCCAGAAAAATGCAAAACCCCTGTCAGGTAGGGGTCTTATATGGCTAAAGCATTGAGTGCAACAGATTTTGATACCAAACACACCGTGCTCATAAACATGACTGAAGGGATGTAAAAATATTCTTTGGAAAACAATAACTGAATAAAAGAAAATTTTATAGAACCAAGTGAAACGAACTACATACAAATAATAGCCGAAATTTTATAGAACCCACATATACAAGAAATGTGCTGCCACTGAACATTTTCATAATCCTCATAGTAGAGACAAAAATAAAACTCAAAGTTACAATCTTTTTTCATATATCACTTCAAAAGAACTATCTTAGATGTGCTTCATACTCATTATCATAAAATATGTAAATAAGATGTAAAACACATATACATGAGTCAAGTGTCGCACCACATGAGGGTGATCTTAAAAGTTCTAGGTATCTCTTTCAATGATTAACTATAGAAGCAATAAACTCTGTGGGTGCCCACAAATTGCACACGTCGGTGTCCCCAATCCACAAATTATCCTCACCATGAGCATATGATCTTAACTTGTGCCCATGCACTCATGTTGTTCGCCATTAATTTCTACTGTAGAGGAAGATGTTGAGTAGCATATTCCCACTTGTGTCTTCTCATCAAGACTAGCTGCGACAATCAGTTCATGAAAGTTTAAACAAAAAAAAAATGTAAAAGACTTTGCCAGGAAGCACTTTGATATAAGATCACTCTTGTCCATTTGTTTCCTGCGAGAAAGTTTGATTCAAATACGCAAAAGGAATTGTGGGGATAAATGGAAATTAATGTTATAACTATAAAATGGCCGTTTTGAACTGTTATGTTAATAGGAGAGTGCATCTCGGAGTTTCTTGGCCAAAGTCTGAAGGTTTACAAAACATTCACCATTTAATCATATATATGGAGTGAAGACTCTAGCTTATTAGTAGTATCAGAGTTTCTTGGCCAAAGTCATCTCTATAGAATACACTTCAATTAGATCACAAAAGCTGCATTCTAAACTTTCGGACAAGTGATCTGGTTAGTGAATTTTAATTCAGTATGATAGATCTCATGACCAATTATTTTCTTTTCCTGTTTGTAGTATGAATGTCAGCTTGCAACAAACTTTAGAGATGATGGTGTAAGGAATTGAAGTTTCACAATACAAAAATTGTTGGCACCTTCCTCAAGTTTTTTCCCTGTTCGCCATGGAGAAGGAATCTTCATCATTTCTTTATCAATAAATAGAGATACTATCAAAGAAGGGAGTAGAGATTGCTCTCCCTTTGCGATAACAAAATAAATAAAAGAAACAACAAAGAAAAGGAAGCTACAAAATCACAATTGAGATTTCTAACATCCTAGTAGACACAATCTACATAAGGAAGCTACAAAATCACAATTGAGATTTCCATGCTACCTCTCCAGACAGAGATTTTCTGATGCCATGTAAGGAAACTACTTTGGATAGAACATTTTTTGCATCTTGGCCTGCACTTTCCAATGTTTCCATACTAGGTTGTCTCAGTATTTTAGAAACAGAGTTTGGTAGACTCACTCGACTCTTCCCAACCAACAGCCTTTCATCAAACTCATGTTTGCATCTATTTTTCCATCATGTAGCCTTACCTACTTCTGTGCCTGAGCAATTTCTCGGAGTTTCTTGGACAAAGTCTGAAGGTTCTTAAAAGGTTGTCATCTGCAGCCTGATTAAATCCACTCTTAGTGCCATCCCAGTGCATGTAATGAATAATGTTCTAATCCCTTAGAATATCATCAAGAACCTCCATACACTTCAATGAAATTTTTGGTGGGGAAAGAAGAATGGCAACCAAAAGTCACCCTTACTAGCTTAGCAGAAAATGCAAAAATCCAGAGGGCAGGAAACATGCATGCATAATCACATAACATAGTTCGAATTGATAATTGAAGCATCAGTAAATAGAAAAAAAAATGAAATCAATCTCTAGATAAGACAATAATATTCTACAAGCAAAGGAACAATGCATATATACACTGACACCCCCATACGCTTATACCATACTATCTAAAGGGAACCTACTACTTAGGTACAGTTGGTTCAAGAATCAGTTGGTTCAATGAAGATCAATGCATCTACAATGTTGAAAACTTAGGAAGTGAAGAAAATATTTTCCTTAGGAAGATCCTAACGCAAAGAAGTTTTCCAACCAAATTTGACGTAGTGCATCATCTCGAGCTAGAAAAGATCTTGCCTAAATCTCATTCGCAAGGAGGAAATAAATGGTTTCACCAATTCAGATTTATCGTATCCGGTATACTTCATCACTTCTCCATATAACTCAAAAGAAATATCGCGATTAGGACTCCTTGATATAGCTGAAGCTAAGTCCCCTATTTTATTTGCCAACAGATCAATCTTAGAATCAAGATCTCTCCTCCTTTTTCTTCCTCTTTTTACTTGCTCAGATGATGTGGAATTGTAAGGCCCTCGAATTTCCGTCGCATTATTTGTATTTGTGTGTGTATATTTGTGCTTGTGTATGTATATACATATTTACGTACGAATTAATTAGTACAATTTCGTGTGCATGTGTTTATACTAGATGTAAATAATGCATGTATTGAATGGTGATAGTATGAATACACTACCATATACATATTGCATGTATATATGCATGGCATGCATAGTTTTCTGCATGTTTTAGACTTCTGGACGAAGGCCATATTGGCGTCAATAGCATGACGTCGATGAGGTGTCAGCGTCCACCCATGGATGCCAACACTAATCCCAGCGTCTAACGATGTGGACGCCAACATCTCTGGCCTGCATGCGCAGCAGAGCCGAAAATTCTGGAAGCAAGGCAGCTCACCCATTGGGGAGATGTCTCCCAACGGTCTGAGAGCCATCTTGTCACCCCATGCGTGGGAGAGATGCCTCTCCCATATGTCTAAACCCGAATCTGCTTCCCCAACCCCTCTCTTCACCCTTTTGCAAGAGAGAAAGAAGAGAAGAAACCCTAGTTTCTGAACTGAGGAAAACCCCCACTTTGCAACCCAAAATCCCTCAACCTAAAGATTGTTCCGGGGATCTGCTGCTTCAAGGAGGTTGCTGGATCGACGAGGAAGGCCTCCCCAACCTCGGAAGGCACTGGAGCTCGCTCAGGAACCCTGAGTCAAGCATTTCTAAGAGCTTCTTGGGACAGCCCAAGGAGAGCTTCACCGAGCCCTAGATCCATTGGTGCATTTTTCTAAAGGCAAGTACCTCATTCATAACGTCCCCGTATGTGTCTAGGATGGTTTTACAATTTTTATGAATTTTCCCTCGTGTCCTAGACCCCCACATTCACCCCATCTTTGGAGCTCGGGTCTGTGTTCTGCACAGACCTGACATTAACGGCAATGTCCCTTGACGCTGAGATCATGCTTGGCGTCCATCGACTATGCCGTTGACACTGAATTAGCGGCCAGAGACCGCCGCCAAGTTCATCTGGACAGAACAGTGACCTGTTCTGCCCTTCTATACAACTATTTTCGATATGTTTCACGATGAGGATATACTGTAAATCATTCATATGTTATGTATATTGTTGATGTGATGAATGTGATGTGTGGATGGGTTATCATGAATGATAGAGCTTAATTATTTCATGAAAATACATGTGTGATGAGCTTTAATTTTGTTAAACCATGTTTGCATGATTTAGGACAAGTCTAAATGCCCTAATTTGTGAGGATTTTGCATGTGAGGTTCAGTCCCTGTTCTAAATTTCTGAGCTTATTCCCATGCTTGTGTGAATTATGGTAAGATTTGTTTAGGAAAAATAGAGATCATGCTAGGTCATGATAAATCTTCCATAAATTAATGGATTGTCTAATAATTCGGGAATGAATTCTGTAGTTCCATGTCTATTAGGGTTCAGACAGTGAGTGGGTAAAACTGTGCTTGTGTGTAACTCCATGTTAAATTGAATTGCGGATAGCATGTGAAAGTAATGTTAGATTTTTGTAATTTTTTTTTAGCTCAGAAAAATCTGAAATTTCGCATGTGGGATCCTAAAACCGAAAATAGCTTGTGGTTAAAATTTCAGGTCATTTGGACTAGTAGATGATACAATATGAATTTTCCATGAAAAATGTGAAACTAATGCATGCCTTATAAAATAATTCGATTTTGTATGTGTCAACTTGATTCGTGAAATTTCCAGAATGCTACATTTCTGTAATTGTAGTGCCATGTTAGGAAAACAGAGAATTGTGAATGTGAGATAGAAAGTGAATAGAATGAGAGTGACATGTGTAAACCCATGTGTAAAATCTGTAAAAATGTGTAATGTGTAAATTGTGCCAAGTGTGACATTGCTTACACAGAGGGCAGTGGAACCGTATCAGGGAAAAGTCCCCCTGAGAAGGTTCAATGTGTAAGTGACCCTAAGGGCATTAGGGGGAAATCCTGGAGGTGGACAAGTACCACTGGTTAGGGTGGAGACTTGTTCTCCCAGTCTGCGCAGTCCAAGAGTCGCCATTGTATTGCCTAGATGGCGTCTATGTGATGTGATGTGTTGTGTCCTTCTTTGGTGGTTTGGACTATGTGTCACGACACTAAATGTGAAAGTGTAAATGTGTAAATGTGTATGTGTTCATGTGTTAATGTGTAAGTGAACAATGTGTAATGTGTATGTGTAAAGCGCAATTTAAGTGAATTGGAAATTTGTGTAAAGAAAATGTGAAACCAAAAATGTGAAGATATGATATTTTAAATCCATGTTGTGACAAATCTGAAACCATGCTAAATCAGTAGCTTCCTTATGATATGATCATGTTTACATGTACAAGTGTCTAGAACCCATGCTAGGGACAAATAAATGAGTATGTGTACACAATTCCATGTTCGGTTGTTCACATGTTGTGTCTTAAATAACATTGTAGCTCTCATGTGTAGGTTATGGTTACTAAAGCATGTGAAAACCAACAAGCTTAAGCATGTGAAAATGGTTATGTATATGTATAAGAACATGTAGATTCCATACTAGTTGTGTTTCCTCTCATGTACGCGCAGAATTCATGTTAATGGCTTTCATGTTTTGGTCAAAATGCAAAGTAGAATTTCATGAGTAGGAATGATTAGAGAGCTTATGTTAGGCAATTCATTTCGTTAAGGAAATCTGAAAGCATGTATCATGTGTTTACTGATAGAACTATCATGATAGATTGTTCATTTCAAGGTTTAAGCATGCTACATGTTGAGTCTTTTGCAATTGTGTGTGTAGAGCCTACTATGACATGTACGTGTATGGTATGAGTGGTGTTACTTGATGAGTCTTTTAGACTCACTACTTGCTTTGGCGTATAGGTGTAGTTGGTGATGTGGCACCGTTGGAGGAGACGGTGGAGACGGACTCCGAGCGCGGAGATTAGACTGTTGGAGCAGTTGTACCCTTTTGTGTTTTCACAGTATGTAAAAGTGACATTGTACTAGAACTATCATGAGAGAATTGTATAAGTGTGGACATCTATGTATTTAATTTTCAGCAATTTAAATTATGTGAACTTTTAAGTTCTTTAATGTTATTGCAATTTCATGTATGTTAAATGTGGATGATGAATGAATGAAGACAGTAGTTCTTTTTACTTCCGCTACTCTGTTCGTATATTCACGTGTATCTCAGCTGAATGTATCGTTGGGTAAATGTCCCACTGTGATGACGCTTGCTATACCGACGTGGGTTGGTATAACCGTACCGGTATAACGAGGGCCGTCACAGAGATTGGTATCAGAGCAACCGGTTGAGATTACACATGAATATACCTAAGTCATCATCCCCATTGCATGCTAAGTATGTCCACATGTGTAGAAAACACTAATAAGAAGTGACAGATAGATAAAAAAATGGTTAGAAAACTTAGTAACCTAGCTCTAATTGTGGCTGAAATTTTATTACAGCCATGTCTTCGAGAAGTAGGCGTGGTGGAGCGCCGGCCTGTGAGGACGAGCCGCGACGTAACAAGCGGGCGGAGCAGCAGGCCCCGGCACTGCCAGGTCCTATACTTCCCCCACCGCCACCTGTGGACTACGGAGTATTCATACAAGGTCTGGTGCAAGCCATGCAGACGCAGGCTCATACCCAGGCAGCACTCCAGGCACAGTTGGAGGCTCAGGTTAGACTAATAAAATGATTAATAGTCGATTTTAAATTGCTTATGTGATATTATGTTGATTGTATATTGCTTGATGTGTGATGTAGCAGGCTCAAGGACCAGCTCAGGACCATGGTGGACCTTCTACCATGGAGAGATTCAAGAGGATGACCCCACCCTCTTTTAAGGGGGAGAGTGATCCATTAATGGCAGAGAGTTGGTTAAGGGAGACAGAGAAAATCTTCCAAGCCATCAGGTGCCCTGATGAGGATAAGGTGACATTAGCCACCTACATGCTACAGGTAGGCTTTTAATTTTGTATGTTTGTATGTTCTGCTTAAGTTAGAATTTGTTAGTTGGTGCTTATGAAGGTGTATTGCAGGAGAGAGCGGATGTATGGTGGTCCTCCCTACTACGTACACGCTTTGAGGACGGAGCAGTAGGCGTGGCGTGGGACGCGTTCGTGAGGCTCTTTCGAGCCAAGTTCGTCCCAGAGCATATCCAGGACAAGATGGAGCAGGAATTTTTTTCCCTGACACAAGGCTCCATGACTGTGCTGGAATACGAGGCAAGGTTTTCTGAACTTTCTAAGTATGAACGCATATCGTAGAGGATGAGCGCAGGAAGACGAAGAAATTCGTGATGGGACTCAAGCCATCACTGCGGACGAGACTCGTGGAGTTTGACCACTGCACGTTGGACGAGGCCCTCAGCGCTGCCTGCAGGCAGGAGGGAGAGATGGAGCAATATCTGGAGGAAAAGAAGGCTTCGCAGAAGAGGCCAGCAGCGACATTCCAGCGGCAAGACAAGAAGAAAACGGTGTACCAGACACCGCAGCGAACCGTGGCAGTCGGCAGTTCACAGGTACCTTCTGTACGTTCCCCTGGTGTGAAGAAAGAGTGTCCCCACTGTGGGAAGACACATGGTGGTTCCGAGTGTTGGTTGGTAGCGGGTAGATGCTTGAAGTGCGGGAGCAGCGACCACAAGATCAAAGATTGCCCAAGACTTCAGCAGGGAGCTCAGCGTGGAGCGCCAGCCCTAGCAGTAGCGGCAACCGCGCCAGCTACAGGAAGACCAGGAAGGCCTCGAGCCCCAGCTCGAGTGTTTGCGTTAGCTCATGAGGACGCCGAGCAGGCGGAGCATGTCACCGAAGGTATGGTTTTGCTTTTAGGTGTGCACGCTCGGGTTTTGTTTGATACGGGTGCTACTCACTCGTTCATTTCCGAGCGGTTCGCTAGGCAGTTAGCCCTAGAGTCAGGCATAGAGTCTGAGGAGTTAGAGGTCCCTTTGTCTGTGAACACCCCTGCGGGTACGGTATCGACTAGGAAGTGCATTCCGTCGTTACCTGTGTGCATTGAGGATAGAATCCTAGATGGGTGTTTCTTCTTGCTAAAGATGGACTATGATGCTATTCTTGGTCTGGATTGGCTAGAGGAGCACTATGCATTAGTGGATTGTCGTCGGAAGAGGATTGTTTTCCGCATTCCTGGTGAGGATGAGTTCTCTCACCCCTTGCCAAGGAACTGGGCGGGAAAGATGGCCATCTCTGCCATGAAGGCGATGCGCATGGTAAACAAGGGTTGTGACGCTTTTCTTGCCAGCGTGGTGTTAGTGCCAGAGGCTGATGAGTCACTTACTCTTGCGGAGATTGAGGTAGTGCAGGATTTTCCAGACGTCTTTCCTGATGATTTGTCTGGATTGCCACCGGATAGAGAGATAGAGTTTACTATAGAGTTGCTTCCGGGAACCTCTCCTATCTCGAAGGCTCCATATCGGATGGCACCTGCAGAGTTAGCCGAGTTGAGGAGGCAGTTGCAAGAGCTACTTGATAAGGGATTTATTCGCCCTAGTGTTTCTCCTTGGGGCGCACCTGTATTGTTCGTCAAGAAGAAAGACGGGTCACTTAGGTTGTGCATTGACTACAGAAAGCTGAACCAAGTGACTGTGAAGAACAGGTATCCCTTACCTCATATTGATGACTTCTTTGACCAGTTGCGAGATGCATCAGTCTTTTCTAAGATTGACTTGCGATCTGGTTATCATCAGTTGAGGATTCGGAGTGAGGATGTGTCCAAGACGACATTTAGAACCCATTATGGACATTATGAGTTCTTGGTCCTTCCTTTCGGATTGACCAATGCCCCTGCAGCGTTCATGGATCTCATGAACCGGGTGTTTAGGCCTTACTTAGATAGCTTTGTTGTAGTGTTTATTGACGATGTGTTGGTCTACTCTCTGGATGAGGCCACGCACCGTCAGCATCTGAGGTTAGTGTTAGAGGTTCTTCGTGAGCACAAGCTGTATGCAAAATTCAGCAAGTGCGATTTTTGGTTGTGCGAGGTTCATTTCCTCGGGCATGTTATCTCCGGCGCTAGTGTTGCAGTTGATCCAGCGAAGGTCCAGACAGTTATGGATTGGGAGGTTCCCAAGACCCCTTTGGAGATTCGTAGTTTTATTGGGTTAGCTGGTTACTATCGGCGATTCATTGAGGGTTTCTCATCCATCGCCGCCCCCTTGACAAAGCTAACCAGGAAGGGTGAGAAGTTCGTATGGTCTGATGCATGTGAGCGTAGCTTCCAGCTATTGAAGGCTAAGCTTACTTCTGCTCCGGTATTGGTATTGCCTAGTGGTCTAGAGGGCTTTGCCATTTATACAGATGCGTCTCAGATTGGTTTGGGCTGTGTGCTCATGCAGCAAGAAAGGGTAGTGGCTTATGCTTCTCGTCAGTTAAAGGAGCATGAGAAGAACTATCCGACTTATGACTTGGAGCTCGCAGCAGTGGTTCATGCACTAAAGATCTGGAGGCACTATCTTTATGGTGTCAGATTTGAGGTGTTTACTGACCACAAGAGCTTGAAGTATCTTTTCTCCCAAAAGGAATTAAACCTGAGGCAGAGAAGAGGGATTGAGTTCTTGAAGGACTATGACTTCGACCTTCAGTATCACCCTGGAAAGGTGAATGTCGTAGCGGATGCTCTTAGTAGAAAGAGGTCTTCGCTCCAGCAGGATTGGAAGATGTTGGAGGATGCGGTGTACTCTATGACCGAGTTAGAGCCATCGCTGTGTCAGGCTTTTGTAGCTCAACTATCCCTTAGATCCTCGGTTTTGGATGAGGTGATCGAGCAACAGGAAGCCGACCCTAGATTGTTAGAATTAGTGGGTAAGGCGGGCATTGCTCGTGATGAGGACGGTGTGATTAGATTTCAGCACCGTGTTTGTGTCCCCGATTTGGTAGATGTCCGTGAGCATGTGTTAGTGGAGGCTCATAGATCGTGATTCTCTATTCATCTGGGTAACACTAAGATGTATCAAGACCTGAAGAGATCATTTTGGTGGTCCGGCATGAAGAAGGATGTTGCGGATTATGTGTCTAGATGTCTAGTATGTCAGCAAGTGAAGGCCGACCGACAGCGACCATCCGGCCTTATGCAGAGGATGGATATCCCAGTGTGGAAGTGGGAAGCTGTCACTATGGACTTTGTTTCGGGTTTGCCTCGATCTAGAAGAGGCAATGACTCGATTTGGGTAGTTGTAGATAGATTCTCGAAGACTGCTCATTTCTTGCCTATGAAGAAGAAGCAGTCAGTAGAGAGTTTAGCTAGATTGTATGTTAGTAGTGTCATCAGATTGCATGGTGTGCCGAAGTCGATCATTTCGGATCGAGATCCGAGATTCACTTCGAGATTGTGGAAGGGTCTTCAGGATGCTTTAGGTTCGGAGCTGAAGCTCAGTTCGGCGTTTCATCCCCAGACCGATGGACAGTCCGAGAGGACTATCCAGACGCTCGAGGATATGTTGAGAGCGTGTGTTCTGGATTGGAAGGATGATTGGGAGCGTCATTTACCTCTTGTGGAGTTCGCATACAACAACAGCTTTCATGCGAGTATTAGTATGGCTCCATTCGAGGCTTTGTATGGTAGGCCCTGCAGATCTCCGTTGTGTTGGGAGGAGATTGGTGATAGGCAATTGATCGGACCGGAGTTAGTTCAGGAATCTTCGGATAAGATCCAGCTTATCAGGAAGAGGCTTGTTGCGGCATAGGATAGGCAGAAGAGTTATGCCGACAACAGGAGAAAGGATGTGGCGTTCGAGGTTGGCGATCATGTCTTCTTGAAGATATCGCCTACTCGAGGTGTTGTCAGATTTGGCAGGCATAGTAAGTTGAGCCCTCGGTTCATTGGCCCATATGAGATTCTCAGACGTTTGGGCAGCGTGGCATATGAGCTAGCATTACCCCCAGCTTTGGCTAGTGTTCACCCTGTATTCCACGTATCTATGCTCAGGAAGTATGTCCGAGATCCATCTCATGTGATTAGTCATGAGCCAGTGGAGATCCAGCCAGATCTTTCGTATGTCGAGCAACCAGTAGCTATTCTTGACCGGAAGGTTCAGCATCTCCGGAACAAGAGTATTGCGTCGGTGAAGGTCCTATGGCGGAACTTCTCACGAGAAGAGGCTACTTGGGAGCTTGAGGATGCGATGAAGAAGAAGTATCCCCTTTTGTTTGAGTAGTGTCGTTCTAACTTCGAGGATGAAGTTTCTTTAAGGCGGAGAGGGTGTAAGGCCCTCGAATTTCCTTTGCATTATTTGTATTTGTGTGTGTATATTTGTGCTTGTGTATGTATATACATATTTACGTACGAATTAATTAGTACAATTTCGTGTGCATGTGTTTATACTAGATGTAAATAATGCATGTATTCAATGGTGATAGTATGAATACACTACCATATACATATTGCATGTATATATGCATGGCATGCATAGTTTTCTGCATGTTTTAGACTTCTGGCTGAAGGCCATATTGGCGTCAATAGCATGACGTCGATGAGGTGTCAGCGTCCACCCATGGACGCCAACACTAATCCCAATGTCTAACGATGTGGACGCCAACATCTCTGGCCTGCATGCGCAGCAGAGCCGGAAATTCCGGAAGCAAGGCAGCTCACCCATTGGGGAGATGTCTCCCAACGGTCTGAGAGCCATCTTGTCACCCCATGCGTGGGAGAGAAGCCTCTCCCATATGTCTAAACCCGAATCTGCTTCCCCAACCCCTCTCTTCACCCTTTTGCAAGAGAGAAAGAAGAGAAGAAACCCTAGTTTCTGAACTGAGGAAAACCCCCACTTTGCAACCCAAAATCCCTCAACCTGAAGATTGTTCCGGGGATCTGCTGCTTCAAGGAGGTTGCTGGATCGACGAGGAAGGCCTCCCCGACCTCGGAAGGCACTGGAGCTTGCTCAGGAGCCCGGAGTCAAGCATTTCTAAGAGCTTCTTGGGACAGCCCAAGGAGAGCTTCACCGAGCCCTAGATCCATTGGTGCATTTTTCTAAAGGCAAGTACCTCATTCATAACGTCCCCGTACGTGTCTAGGATGGTTTTACAATTTTTATGAATTTTCCCTCGTGTCTTAGACCCCCACATTCACCCCATCTTTGGAGCTCGGGTCTGTGTTCTGCACAGACCCGACATTAACGGCAATGTCCCTTGACGCTGAGATCATGCTTGGCGTCCATCGACTATGCCGTTGACACTGAATTAGCGGCCAGAGACCACCGCCAAGTTCATATGGACAGAACAGTGACCTGTTCTGCCCTTCTATACCACTATTTTCGATATGTTTCACGATGAGGATATACTATAAATCATTCATATGTTATGTATATTGTTGATGTGATGAATGTGATGTGTGGATGGGTTATCATGAATGATAGAGCTTAATTATTTCATGAAAATACATGTGTGATGAGCTTTGATTTTGTTAAACCATGTTTGCATGATTTAGGACAAGTCTAAATGCCCTAATTTGTAAGGATTTTGCATGTGAGGTTCAGTCCCTGTTCTAAATTTCTGAGCTTATTCCCATGCTTGTGTGAATTATGGTAAGATTTGTTTAGGAAAAATAGAGATCATGCTAGGTCATGATAAATCTTCCATAAATTAATGGATTGTCTAATAATTCGGGAATGAATTATGTAGTTCCATGCCTATTAGGGTTTAGACAGTGAGTGGGTAAAACTGTGCTTGTGTGTAACTCCATGTTAAATCGAATTGCGGATAGCATGTGAAAGTAATGTTAGATTTTCTGTAATTTTGTTTTAGCTCAGAAAAATCTGAAATTTTGCATGTGGGATCCTAGAACCGAAAATAGCTTGTGGTTAAAATTTCAGGTCATTTGGACTAGTAGATGATACAATATGAAATTTCCATGAAACATGTGAAACTAATGCTTGCCTTGTAAAATAATTCGATTTTGTATGCGTCAACTTGATTCGTGAAATTTCCTAAATGCTACATTTCTGTAATTGTAGTGCCATGTTAGGAAAACAGAGAAATGTGAATGAGAGAGAGAAAGTGAATAGAATGAGAGTGACATGTGTAAACCCATGTGTAAAATCGGTAAAAATGTGTAATGTGTAAGTTGTGCCAAGTGTGACATTGCTTCCACAGAGGGCAGTGGAACCGTATTAGGGAAAAGTCCCCCTGAGAAGGTTCAATGTGTAAGTGACCCTAAGAGCATTAGGGGGAAATCCTGGAGGTGGACAAGTACCACTGGTTAGGGTGGAGACTTGTTCTCCCGGTCTGCGCAGTCCAAGAGTCGCCATTGTATTGCCTAGATGGCGTCTATGTGATGTGATGTGTTGTGTCCTTCTTTGGTGGTTTGGACTATGTGTGACGGCACTAAATGTGAAAGTGTAAATGTGTAAATGTGTATGTGTTCATGTGTTAATGTGTAAGTGAACAATGTGTAATGTGTATGTGTAAAGCGCAATTTAAGTGAATTGGAAATTTGTGTAAAGAAAATGTGAAACCAAAAATGTGAAGATATGATATTGTAAATCCATGTTGTGACAAATCTGAAACCATGCTAAATCAGTAGCTTCCTTATGTTATGATCATGTTTACATGTACAAGTGTCTAGAACCCATGCTAGGGACAAATAAATGAGTATGTGTACACAATTCCATGTTCGGTTGTTCACATGTTGTGTCTTAAATAACATTGTAGCTCTCATGTGTAGGTTATGGTTACTAAAGCATGTGAAAACCAGCAAGCTTAAGCATGTGAAAATGGTTATGTATATGTATAAGAACATGTAGATTCCATACTAGTTGTGTTCCCTCTCATGTACGCGCGGAATTCATGTTAATGACTTTCATGTTTTGGTCAAAATGCAAAGTAGAATTTCATGAGTAGGAATGATTAGAGAGCATGTGTTAGGAAATTCATTTCTTTAAGGAAATCTGAAAGCATGTATCATGTGTTTACTGATAGAACTATCATGATAGATTGTTCAATTCAAGGTTTAAGCATGCTACATGTTGAGTCTTTTGCAATTGTGTGTGTAGAGCCTACTATGACATGTACGTGTATGGTATGAGTGGTTTTACTTGCTGAGTCTTTTAGACTCACTACTTGCTTCGGCGTACAGGTGTAGTTGGTGACGTGGCACCGTTGGAGGAGACAGTGGAGACAGACTCCGAGCGCGGAGATTAGACTGTTGGAGCAGTTGTACCCTTTTGTGTTTTCACAGTATGTAAAAGTGACATTGTACTAGAACTATCATGAGAGAATTGTATAAGTGTGGACATCTATGTATTTAATTTTCAGCAATTTAAATTATGTGAACTTTTAAGTTCTTTAATGTTATTGCAATTTCATGTATGTTAAATGTGGATGATGAATGAATGAAGACAGTAGTTCTTTTTACTTCCGCTACTCTGTTCGTATATTCACGTGTATCTCAGCTGAATGTATCGTTGGGTAAATGTCCCACTGTGATGACGCTTGCTATACCGACGTGGGTTGGTATAATCATACCGGTATAACGAGGGCCGTCACAGGAATGATCTTCAACAATCCTATGTGGAGGTGGAGTCTCTGATGTCTCCTCATTCATTGCATCCATAGAAGTACTATCCGCATCAACCATGGAGTCTGCTACTGTTCGTGAAAAATTCCTCGTAGCTTGATCATCTCCACAAATGACAACTAACGTCTCATACATGTCAATGGACTTGTTAATGTATGGTTCATCCTTTGGATGTGCCTACAGAAGATATCAAATATTATGATCATAAAATGTAAAAATATTTCAAAATAAATAAAAAAATAGGAAACTTACCGTAATATGTTCATTAAAAGTATCCTTGTCCATAGTTATCAATTTTGCATCATCATTCTAGCCAACTCCACTCATTCCTTTCAACTTTTTGATAGAAACATATTTTGTCTTCAGTGTTCTCAAATAATTTTCTACATTACTATCAGAACATGTGACTTTAAATTTTTCACTAACAACATGAGCAGTAGCAACAAATGCCGACCTTTTAAAGCTCTTGTCTACCTTCATTCCATCGGCAGCTTGTTCTACTAAACTTTTTTGCATAAATCTTGACATGCTCATGCTCCATCGGAAATTGTTATTACCTTTCTTAGAGGAACTAGTATCTTGTGACTGAAAACTTTCCATCCTAAAAAAATCATCACAATTCACATCTAAACAATCACAAGCAAAGATAGAATTTCCATTATAAAAAGTTCACATAATACTTGCTGTCCAAAAAAGAGATGGATAAAAAAAGAGTCACTTAGAATAGTCATCCCACATCTCATTTGCTATTCTATCCCTTATTGATGCCCACATTGCATTGTCCTCTCTTTCTTCTCTCCTTGTCTTTCGTCTTGATGTTATTTAAGTAGACTCCTCCACAGTTATCTCATTAAGCAACTCATCATTTGGATTTAACTCTAAAATAAAATATCCAAAATATAACCCACCAATACAATCTCGACTTGAGTAGGGAATGGGAAACAAGGAGTTTCATTTATGATACGAAAATGCCTCTTTAAAAGGCCAAAAGCTCTCTCCATGGTCATTCTTAAAGATGAATGTCGTAAGTTAAATAACTCTTTCTTGTTAGTAGGAGTGTGCTTGCCAAAATATTTAATAAAAATCATACTTTCTCCTAATCTCATTCCGAGTACTCGAAGGAATCCTCAGTATGCTTTCACGCAATTCAGCACTATTTGTAGACACCCATTTCTGGCCCATAAGTAGAGCCAAATTTCTTGTCATATCATTGACGTCCGACGTTGGCTCATCATCGCCTAGCTAGCTTTATCCGATCATGGCATCTTTCTCATTAGTTCATCGCCTTGGTGGGTTCTTCCTGGTCAGATCAATCAGTCTTGATCAGTATCTCGTAGCTCTCTGAGTCGGGAATTCAACACCTCGAACTGCACGTCAATCCGATACCTATGCAAGGAGATCAGACCCTTTGAATGAGCCTTATGCTGAAGGTTCATGAAGGCGACAAGGTCCTTGTCGCATTCTGCTTCAGAAGGCGACGCCCTTCATGTCACGTTCCTCCTCACATCGATTTGCCTTCAGGCCTGACTCGATCTCCTTCAGAAGGCGACACCTCGATACGTCACGTTCATATTTGGCCTTTTAATTCTCTGAAAAATCACCAGAAAATGCTTAAAAGCTTTCCTTCTATGGAAGGTGACGTATCGAAGCGTCGCGATCCTGATTGCGACAAGGAGCCTGTCGTGTGCTGGTTTCCATGCAACTACCCTTTCCTAATCATACTTGGACCCTTGGCATTGATGAATAATCCATCTTTTAGTAGGTCTAGAGCCGTCCAAATCCTTCCAAACTTGGAGGAAACCTTCCTCAGGGTGTCCTTTCCACGTTCTGACTCTCCTTGCCCGAGTACACTTACCCAAAGTTGAACTATGCCTCATTATTCTCCTCTCAGCTGGTACAGGAATGAACACATATAAATCTCTTCATAGGGCACGGTTTAGGGCAAGGCTGGCGTCTGCTTCTTCCTCTCCCAGAGAGCTTCGAATTCTCAGAAGACCTCTCAGCCTCCAGATGACCAGGAAGTACCATCCAGGGCGATTTCTCTCATCTACACTTTCTCTCTCTTGTTCTTCTTGATTTTTCTCTTCATACATGCATGTTTAGATTCATTTTTTCGTAGATCTGTATTAGAACACTCCACACACACCTAGTTTAATCACCCAAAGGGGTTAAAACCCCACTCCACATGAGTTCCCTCTAATTATTTCATGTTCTTTCATGCTTTTGGGATAGATTCTACACAAAACTTTTGTCTAATGGGTTTTCTCTTGTTTTGATGTTCTTGGCAGGGTTGTAGAAGGCAGTAGCAGCACGAGGCTCTTGCCCCTTGGCCGGCTAAGGAGCAGGAAGAATAGAACCCACAATCTTCATCTTTGAAGCAGAAGGCGTAGCACCCCTGGTCGCGATATCCAGAAGGCGACGGATAGCGCGTCGCATTCTGAGAACCAGAAGGCGGCACCTTCCTCGTCGCGTTAAAGACAAGGCGACGACTTGCTTGTCGCGTTCACAGGACCAGGTACCTTTCTGCACTTTTTTTCCTTTTCCAAGGTAGTTAGCAGTCCTTTCATTTGTTCATCTCTTTTCAACTACTTTGGTGGCGATCACGGTCTCTTTTCCTTATTTTTAATCATCATCTTTGGGGAGCAAATCCCGTGATTACACCTTTTGGCGATCACGGTGGGACATCTAGTGCCTATCGTGCTTGTTACTGTCTTCCCCTGCTTGTTTCAGTCCTTTATGTGTGTGGTTCATCTTTAGATTTCACATTTTTTCATTTATTTCACTGCTGTTTTAAGTTCTGCTGCACTGGGTGAGAAGGTGACGTTGAAGTCGTCGTGATCTGGAAGGCGACAGGGTGGTCGTCGCGATCTGGTCAGTGCTCCTAATTCCATCTATTTCTGTGTTTTGGTTTTATTTCAAGTACTCCATCCATGATCTGAGTTGTTTTGTGCCTGATCCATGCTTTTACAAGTCTGTCAGTCCTCCATGCTATAGGGTTGTTTGATTTTTTGTGCATAATTAGGTCCTATCTGATCTCTGTCCACTGTGAAGAAGAATGCGACGCCCGTTCCTGTCGCGATCCAGGTCGCGATAGGTTAGTTGTCGCCTTCTGCTTCTGAGAGCAGGTCAGCCTGATTCCTATTTTGTTAGTCTTAGGCTAGATTTTGCATGCACTCCGGTGCACATAGGGCACATACATACTTCCATATTTTAGTTTAGGTTGTCCTCCTCGGCGATGCCCTCTCTCTTGGCCACATATTCCTTGTGTCTGACTAGAGCACTCACTTGAGGGCCTCCATAAGTCTCCGTTGACCGTGGATTCCCACACGGTTGCTGGGCTGGTTGTACCTGTTGCCACCTAGCGTTAGGGTTCGTGGATTGGTGAGTCTGTGAGAATCCTAGTCGAACCCGAAGTTGAAAGCCTCCTCCCTTTAGGAAACCCTTTCTTTTGAGGGAACTTTCTAAAAAGTCAATCCATTAAAAGGTAAAATTGAATCAAATAAAAGAAACCATCATCATTGCCAACTTCTTGCTTTGGGTGAGATGTTTTCTCTTTCTTTTGTCTGCATAGGATTGTTTGTTTACGAAACTAGGTGTCCGTTTAGGTAAGGTTGTCTTTTAAGTCTGGACAGGCATCTTTCACAAAAAAAACTCTTACTCTTCAAACATGGATTCTTACTTGAACCCAGTCTATGATGGTGAGCATCTAGATGCTGCCTTCTACACCTCCCAAAACTATGAGGAATGTCTTCCTCATGATCTCTTCGAGGAGTCGACCCGACCCTGGGTCGCAACAGTCCATGCCAGTGAGAGTCACCATCCCGACGATGGTGGCCCGTCACAAACTGTCCATTCCCCTCAGGCGGATGATCAAGCTGTTCAACTCATGCACCTAATTCCTCAGCTTGATCAATCCCAAATCTATAATCTCATGACAGCTCTCAAAGGAAAGGCCGCCTCGTCGCCTTCACCCAGAGCGGGCACTTCTCGCCCATGGCATCTACCACCGACCCCCGTGTCATCACGGGACCAGCCAACAACACTCCTATCCAGCCACGGGCCATTCGATTCACTCCCTTCGAGTCTGAGCACTACCATCCGCATGAGTCGAGGCCCCGGTCTCCACCATATCTCCCTTGCCATCCACCACAGCTTGAGCCGCACGGCAGGCTGGCATCTCGTGCCTCCTCCTTGTACGCTCAACCCTCCGCCGCTCTCGACCTAATGTCCGAGTGGGCGTCTATTAGAAGGAACTCCAAGAGCTGCGAAGGCAAGTCGACCCTAGGCAGTACCATGATGTTCACACGCCTAACTTCAATGGCCTGTGGGTCCCATCTCCATCCGAACTTCCTAAGTATTTCAAGTATAATGGCTCTGCAAACCCATACATTCACATCATGGACTTCATTTATGAGTCTGCACCCTATCAGCATGACCGCCGCTTGACGGTGTATCTGTTCTGTCGGTCACTGGACGGGCCTGCACTAGATTGGTTCTACTCTTTGCTACCCGAGGATGCAAAGGACTTCGCCACAGTGAAAGGGAAGTTCCTTGAACAATTCCAAGATAGGGTCAGGCCAGAATACTCTCTTACAGATCTCATGGCAGAAAGGATGAAGTCGGATGAAGATTTCGCTACATATGTCGACAGGTGGAGATAGATGGCCACACGAGTCCCGGGGTACCTTCTGGAGGGAGAAAAGGTCAAGATCATCATTGCCAATGCAAGCCCTGCCTATAAGAATATCCTAGCAATGAATGATATCACTACCATGCATCAGCTCTACAGTCGGGCCCGGTTCATCCAAACCCAACTCAAAGGCTCCCCCATACATTCCATGTTCGAACCCCAAAAGTCTCGCTTCCAAAGAAAACCTCAGGGGCTAGTGACCGAGGGTGTCCAAGTTAATGACGAGGTGAGTGCGTTCAACCCTGCTGGCCAGAACAACAACCGTCAACCTTACACTGCCCAAAGTCAAAACCGCACCAATCCCCCACAAAGCCAGTAGCCCCAATATAACCAAGTATCACCTCCCGATGGCTCCCAACAAAGCCGTCCCCTAGGTCCAAGGACAACTCAATACCCGCCACTTCCTGAAACACTCTCCGACATCTTCTTGGCCTTGGTCTCCACGGATGCCATCAAGCTCCCTCCGGAAAGGCCATTGAACTCGAGTGTGGACCAGACAAGATATTGCATGTTCCATCACCAGCCAGGTCATACAATTGAGCAGTGCTTCACATTCAAAGATCTGGTGTATGACCTTCATGAGCAAAACAGGCTGGACTAGACAGCTCTCCGAAGAATAATCAGAGATATCAAAGAAAGGCAGAGGCAGCAGCAGTAGCAAAGGCAGCATCGCCAACCACCCCTCAACAACAAAAACAACAGTACTTATTGCAGGACCTACGGATTGTCCATAACCCACTCCCAAACCACCCGCCACCTCCCAATCCACCACCACCACCAGCCCAGGTGAATCCTATCGTCCATCACCCCCCTCCTCAAGCGAACTGGAAGTATGATGATTAACCCGATGTTCAGCATATGATGGCCATTAACCACCAGTATCCTCAACAATCCTAAACAATACAACCAGCCAACGTGGCCCCCCAATCAGTCCCTCCTTTAGTTTCCCAGGCGAACACCATCATACTGCCCATCGGCTCAACACCCATGCTAGTCGCTATGCCCTCCATTATCCTACCACCTACCACATCCCTTGCTCCACCTGTCTCCACGCAACCACCACTCGTCATAACCACTCCCACACCCATCATTTTACCTCCACCTAGGCTGGACTAACCCTCCGCTGCCACATTATCCTCCAACAGACAAACTGCCACCCAACCAACCACCCTACGGAGCGGACGAGTCTTTCGTCACCCGTATCCACCCATCTCCACAACCTCCACCAGCCAAAGCAATCCCCAATAGGTCGTGCAACCACCTCAGCAACAGCCTCAACGACAACCACAGGATGAGGGGGTGATTGAGCCACTACCTGGTACACATTATGATATCCTCAAACATCTTGATCATGTGCCAGCTAAAATCTCCATACTGGAATTGACAAAAAGATCCAAAGAACATCAAGAAGCATTGAGAAATTTCTTGCAAAGGGTAGTGGTGAATGAGGACATGCTTGCCGACAAACTCTCAAGTGCATTAGCCATGGTGACTCGTGGGCCGGCAATTACATTTGAGGAAAATGAATTAGCACCCCCAGAAGCCAGGAGGCTCCCGCTCTATGTTACCCTAGTCATTAACCATGTAGCAGTGGGGGCAGCACTGGTCGACACTGGGGTGTCAATAAATGTCTGCCCACTGAGTACTCTGAGAGCATGTGATGTGTCAGAAGGGCTGCTAAAACCAACGCCAACCACCATTGCTGCGTATGATAACTCCAGAAGATCTTGCCACGGCATGGTGACTGTACAAGCTGAACTGGGGACACTAGCTGTCATCGTTGATTTTTATGTACTTGATATTGACCCCATGTTCAAGGCCATCCTGGGGCGTCCGTGGTTAGAAGCACTGGGGGCCGTACCGTCCACTGCACACCAGTGTCTTAAGTTTCCTTTCCAAGGACGAGTGATCAAAGTCAAAAGCATAGCTAGTCGATGCCATCAATGATACTCTGCTTCCAGCTGTATGGCCCTCTAACAAGACTATTGTCTCGGTGCTGGACATCAATTATCCTTGGGCCTACTCATTCCATTCTAAACAAGAGGCCAGTCCTGCACAAGTCAACGCAGTCAAGAGGAAGGAGCCACTAAACACTAAGGGGCGAAAAATCATGATGAAGCTCGGCTATGAAGAAGGAAAAGGCCTAGGCACAAAACTATAAGGCATCACCAAGCCCATTCCAGACATCGTGATGAAAAGCCGATGGGGACTTGGTTACAAAGAGAAGTCCAAGACATGGTCATCTAGCACATCCACCCTCAAGGCCGATCGCGAACCACTCACATGGACACTATGGTGTCACTTTACTAGAGGTCCAACCCAACTTGGATACAGCACTGTGGTGGTCGAGGCAGAGCTGTCACAACATGAGGTGCACGGCAAGAATTTCTCCCGACACATGGCACTAGAAATGCTCACAAATAAGGCACTAGAAACGCTCCGCCCAGGAAAGAGAAGGAAGACAGGGGACCCAGAGGCTGAATGGTACCGCTGGTTTGATATAGAAGACATCACTATAGCCTTCAGCCATTTGTTCTAAGAAGAAGAAAGAACATGGCCGCCAGCTGCAGCCGAGCTGCTAGATCCACCAACATCCATCACATCCAAGAGGCAGCTAATGAGTGAAACCACAGACGTGGGAGAGCCAGACATTCCCTACACGGTGGACGAGATATGGAGGGGCATGTGCCTGGCCATCCATCCATCACTCCTGTGCTCCCTCCTTCCAAGCCTTGTCCCTTCATCCCCTCCCTTGCTCATCCAATTGTCTCCTGAACTCCTGACAGCTGCACACATCATCCTCACTCCTGACCTCCCACCTTCAGTCCTCCCTACTTTGCAATCTGATCTGAGTGACCATGAGATCACTCTCTCGTGCTGCATGCTCTCCACTGATCCCCCCAAAAAAAAAAAACGCCAATCTTCAAATGCATATTGAGGTCGAGGAGCCGACATACCTCCTTCACCCTCCTGATCAGGGGCACCCCTCAACTAGGGCTTCCCCTCCTGCTCCTTCATTAGGAGCCATTCTCTTCGAGGACCCCATGTCCTCCTCTAGTCTTGTAGCGTCGTCTAGTCAAGTAGAGTCATCTAGGTTAGAAGAGTCTAGTCTTAGCTTAGGTGAGTCTAGGGTAGAGAGTCAGGTCAACCCAACACCCACCAAGTCCAAACATTGCCCTAGGAAGCAACGGGGCAAGGCTATTCCCCAAAGATACCTTCAAGAGTTAGCTCGGCGATGTCAAGCATTGTTGTTAATAGAGGAGTTCACAAAGGACGTGTTGGAGTTAGAAGAAGAAATTGAGCAGGATGTGGTGTTCATAGACGACGAGTTTGGCGTCTATGAGATCATGAATGATGAGGACTCAATCGATGAAGAGGATGGCGAAGTAGAGGACACTGCCGAGATGTACGCTAGTGGTGTAAGAAGGTTTGATGAACCTACAACGGCGGTGTATGAACCTACTAAGGAAGTCAATCTCGGAACAGAAGAAGATCCCAGGATTGTGATTATTCAGCTAACCTCCCTCCCGATGAAGAAGAGGAACTGGTGCAAATTCTGAGGGAGTACAAGGATACATTTACCTAGTCGTATGAGGACATGCCTAGCCTAGACCCCTCATTAGTGGAGCACCGACTCGTATTGAAAGAAGGGGCAAAGGCCATAAAGCAAAAACTTAGAAGGTTCCACCCACTTATGGCCGTGAAGATGAAGGATGAAGTTGACAAGCTCCACAAGGCTAGATTCATCAGGGTAGTGCTTTATTCGAACTG
Organism: Colocasia esculenta; assembly: GCA_014218235.1. Taxonomy (NCBI): domain Eukaryota; kingdom Viridiplantae; phylum Streptophyta; class Magnoliopsida; order Alismatales; family Araceae; genus Colocasia; species Colocasia esculenta. The sequence goes on along the minus strand of CM024753.1, from coordinate 113,948,507 downwards.
GGTGGCAAATGTAGTTCTGGTCATGAAGAAAGACGGAAAGGTCAAAATCTGCATTGACTTTCGGGACCTAAATAAGGCATGTCCAAAAGTTGACTTCCCGCTTCCTCACATTGATGTACTAATTGATAACACCATTGGGTATGAAACCCTCTCATTCATGGATGGATATTCAGGCTATAACCAAATCCGTCTAGCTTCTGAGGATCAAGAGAAAACATCCTTCACCACGCCCTGGGGAACATACTGCTATGTAGTCATGCCATTTAGGCTAAAGAATGCTAGGGCTACCTATCAAAGGGCGATGATGGCCATCTTCCACGACATGATGCACGTCTATGTAGAAGTGTACGTGGATGATATTTTGGTGAAGTCAAGAACCCAGAGAGAACACCCCGAGATCCTCGCCAAGGTGTTGTAAAGATCAAGGGAGTACAAATTAAGAATGAATCCAAAGAAGTGTGTGTTTGGGGTATCGTCAGGAAAGTTGCTAGGCTTCATAGTTAGTAAGCGGGGGATTGAGATCGATCCAAACAAGGCAAAGGCTATTACGGAAATGCCGCCTCCAAAGAACATCTCACAACTAAGAGGCTTGATTGGGCGTCTGTAATTCATTAGAAGATTCATATGACAACATTCACAAAGATGCCACCCATTCTATGATCTCTTGAAAGGAGAGGCGAAGTTCGAATGGAATGACAAGTGCCGAGAAGCCTTTGATGATTTGAAGAGGTATCTCATGAATCCCCAAGTTTTGCAACCTCCTGTACTCGGGAAACCACTAATCCTATATCTCTCAGTCATTGAGGACTCCCTAGGTGCTGTCCTTGCGCAACATGATGAATCTGGAAAAGAAAGGGTAGCATACTATCTTTCTAGGCTTTTCAACACCGCAGAATCCAAGTACACCACCGCGGATAAAACTTGTGCCGCACTCGTGTGGGTAGTCCAAAAACTCAAGCACTACTTTCTTGCCCACGAGGTCAAGCTGATCTCGAGGATGGATCCACTCAGATACCTCCTAGAAAAACCTGTCCTCTCTGATCGGCTTGCACGCTGGCAGAGCTTCCTCTCCCAATTCGACATCTCTTTTGTGGTCCAAAAGGCCATGAAAGGGTATGCCATCACCGAGCACCTTGCCCATCTTCCACTACCCCACAGTGATTCCATCTGAGATGAGTTTCCTGATGAAGAGCTCTCGGTCATCTCCAAAGATCCTTTCTGGTCCTTTCATTTTGATGGTGCGCTCAACTCTCAGGGACGGGGCATTGGAGCCGTGCTGCTCACCCCGGAGGGTATTACCATTCCCATCGCTATTTAACTCACCTTTTCTGCCACTAATAACATGTCTGAGTATGAAGCTCTCCTCACTGGTCTCAAACATGCTTATATCTTGGGTTCATCCCACCTTAGAATCATAGGAGACTCTCAGCTTGTTCTGCGACAGGTGCTCTCAACTTACCGCACTCATGACCCAATGCTTAAACCATATCAAGATCTGGTTACCTTGTTGGCAAGGCATTTCCGTAAGCTTATCTATGTCCACACTCCTCGCTCAAAAATATCCTGGCTGATGCCTTGGCGTCACTAGCTTCATCTCTATCCTTCCCTTTGAGTCGCCGGACCGAGACAATTGTCATCCAACGGCTCGATGTTTCATCTCCCCAAGATCCTTGGTTCAAGAACCTTAGGACAACTTTAGAAGAGAGGACTAGGAAGAGAGAAGTGCAACAAGTCATGCTTGCTGAGCTTGAGGAAATCTTAGATGAAGAGGAACTGCCATGGTATTTTGAGATTGAGCAGTATTGTAAGGATGGGTCATATCCCGAAGGGGCAAATGCGGAGGATCGCAAAGCCATAAGAAGAGCCGCCAAAGGTACACATTTGTTGGAGAAGTTTTGTACAGGCGGGCTCTTAATGGAGTTCTTCTTAGATGTCTCAATGATGACGAAGCTTGGAAAGTGGTAGAAGGAGCCCATGCTAGTGAATGCGGAGGGCATGTCAACAGTCAGATACTTGCGAAGAAGATCATTAGGCAAGGCTACTACTGGCCAACCCTAGAAGAAGATTGTGCCAACTACGCCCGTATATATGTCAAATGCCAACTCCATGCTGATAAAATTCATGCTCCTTCATTCTCACTTCATCCACTCTCCACACCTTGGCCATTCTCCATGTGGGCTTTTGATATGGTTGGCCCCCTTGGTGATCCTAATGCTCAAACCAAACAAAAATCCTTTATCTTAACAGCAACTGAGTATTACACCAAGTGGGCAGAAGCAGAAGCTTTTTCAGAAATCAAAGCATCCACAGTGTGCCACTTTATCATGAAGAATATCATCTCGCGGTTCGGAGTGCCAAGCAACATCGTCATAGACAATGGGCCGCAATTCATCTCACAAGAACTTCAGGACCTCTGTAAGAAATACAACATCACTCTGCATCATTCATCCCCATATTACCCCCAAGGCAATGGCCAAGCTGAAGCAACTAATAAAACCCTTCTTAAAATCTTGAAGAAAACTTGTGAATCACATAAATTCGCCGATTGGCCAGAAACGCTAATAGAGGCTCTATGGGCCTATCGTACCTCCGTCCGTACTCCCACGGGGCAAACCCCATATGCTCTCACCTATGGGATGGAGGCGGTAGTTCCATATGAGATCTTGATCCCTTTACTAAGAGTCCAACTTCATAAGAAACTTAATCTTGACGATCGTCGAGAGGCATTGCTAGTCCAATTGAAACTCTTAGATGAAAGGCGACTTATGGAGGCCGATCATGTACTCTCATATCAAAGGCGAATCTCAAGGTCTTTTGAAAAGAAGGTAATTGAGCGAAAATTCCATGAGGGTGATATGGTCTTGAAACACATTTTTATCAAACCTGGAGGTCCAAGGTCAAAATTGCAACCAAACTGGGAAGGTTCGTACATTGTGAATGAAGTGTATTCGGGAAACGCCTACCATCTAACCAATGCTGAGGGTGTAGAATTGTCACATCTGTGGAATGGGTTGTACCTCAAAAGGTTTTATCCCTGGGTCTATAGGTGTGAGCCCACAACACTTAGATTAGGGATAACCCCGTGTTAAGAGTCTGAAGTCCTTTCTCAAATCACCGAGGGTTGCCCTAAGTTAGGACCCACACACACACGGCAAGCCCGGGCATCTGCACTTAGTAGGTATCGTAGCTATAAAGGCCCTACTTTAGCGATGCGATGGTCATTCCCTCCCAAATCGGTCGAAGTGTAGGGACAAGGGTCATGAGGGCGAGGTTGTCAGCCTTAGGCATACCCTGGTGAGAGGAAGTCTCAAATAGGGACGGTCAAATAGCAAAGGCAAAGGAACAAAGAATCAAAAGAAAGGAAAGAAAAATACATGATAGAATAGGGGCATGGCAAAGAGTGGCAAAGTCCCCGCGGGACGCTCATGAGCCCGGTCGTACGCATGCCCCAGATAGTGCAAACACATAAGAAAGACCACAAAGTCCCTACACAATAGACCTAATCTTTGAAGGGTATGCTGCGGGAAGAAGCCGAACCCAACGTCCTTAAACCTACATTAGACTTTCCTTAAATAGTCTTCCCATTTCCCCCTATAAGATCGGATCATCTCTTAGGTATGGCCTAAGTAGCTGCACTATCAACTAAGAGCAGCTGCCTATGGCATGTCACCCCTAGTAAAGCCTTCAGTGAAAAGGGGAAGCGACCAAGACTCCTAAACCAGTGGTTTGAACTGGTCTATGTATTGTGGCCCAAACGGGTGAGTACCTTCCGTCTCGCGCGTCTTATTTTAGAAAAGGGCTAACGTAGGCTTTAGGTGTCTTTCAAAAACTCCAAAAAAAATTCAAATATTATAAAACTCTAAAAAAATCAAATATTTCAAAACTCCAAAAAAATCAAATATTTCAAAACTCCAAAAAAATCAAATATTCCAAAAACTCAAAAAAAATCAAATATTTCAAAACTCCAAAAAAATCAAATATCTCAATACTCCAAAAATGTTTTCAAAATCCTAAAGAACACTTTACTCATTCATTCATGCATGTCATTTATTTATTTTTGTCTTTTCGCCTATTTTAATAAGGCTTAGCCCCTTGACAATTTATCGAGATTGGTCACTTGTCATGCTTAAGGCAAGGGGCTAAGTCGAAGAACGGATCTAACTTGTCTTCATGGTTGTCCTAAGTGTGCAGGTCGCAGCAGAAGAGAGAAAGCGGCACTCATATCTAACTCATCACTGTCACACAATCACATTCCATTCTATATATACATCATCATCTTAACATGAACAAAAAAGGGGCAAAGTACAAGCCCTCAACGCTACAAAAAAAATGACCTATAACTTCGCATAATAACCGTAGGTATATACCCAAAATCCGAAGGTAAAACCCTTTACCTACGGAAAATGCTACGGTTTGAATCCGACATGCATGCGCCCGTGACTAAATCCTATACCCACAGAAAAATAATCATAGTTATATATCGGATTATTCATACGAATATTAACCGTAGGTAAAGAATCATATAAAGCATAGGTAAAAGACTCAAAAAAGCATAGGTATTGCCATCTATACTCATGGTTTTGTCCCCGTAGTAATAAATTTGTGAGATGATGATAAATAAATGTAAGTATAGATTAATCTATACTGATGGTTTTTATAACCGTAGTAATACCATTTTTTGAAATGATGATAAATAAGTGTAGGAATAAATATTGCTATATACTTACGGTTCTACAGCATTGTATGTAATCATGTTTAACCATGAATATAAAAAATCGTAGGTGTAGATTTTTTTTTTTTTTCAAAAAGAAACTACCTATCCACTCTTACACCATTCAAATAGAAACTACCTGCCCATTCATGATATGAACATGTAGTTCTACAAGCATGCATTCTATACACATGCACATATAAAATACATATACATCCACATAACTAAAATAAAATTCAAATCCATATCCAGTCATCTACATCACATAAGCAAAACAACATTCAAATCTATAATATTCACATTCACATCCATAACATTCACATGTCCACTCAAATATCTACATAAATATCCGCTCTTATAATCATGAAGAGATTGAACTTAATCAAAGACATGGAGAAAGAATAGACATGACCAAAAGAGTTGTTTACCCATGTTGCATACAGATATTGAAGTTGCTGCTGGAAAATGTAACTCTCCGATTTTAAAGACGAACACACCCACCTTCCAGGTTCCCTGGTACTGCTGCAAGTAAGATGGGGCTTTAATTTGATGACAAGAAGAGACCAACAACAACAAGACTAGAAGCCACAGCAATGCGTCTATTGATATCTTTGTTTGGATATTCCTGAACAGCATTTTGGGAAACTGTGGTAGATTGAGTGGAACTATTCTTGACTGAGTCAGCCTCAACCTTTGGCTCCTCCTGAGATATTACAAGATTGATAAGACTAAAATGAAGCTGGAAATAAAGAAAACAAATGATTTATGCAAAAATTTTCAAGATTGTACACTCCCGCCAATATGACACATTGAAGATGTAAAACTAAACTATTTGAACAATAAAACAGACTGAAATGATGACTCATTGAATGCCTTCATCATACTTGACATCAAATCCTGTGTTACTAACAGTGGGAAACACAAAAAATCCATACTATGGTATTATAAGACTGTAGATGAGCATCAACCTTTGACTTGATGGAATGCCAGTAGATGGTACGAAGAGCATAGATTTTGGAAAATTACCATTATACACCTATCTTTATCTAACATAATTTTATGCCTTCTTGGACAAGTAAACAATTGTAAACTCAGGTTTTCTAGGGCTCTCTGAAATTTTCTTTTTTTTGCAAGGTGACTTTGGGCAGTTTCTAGGAGGAGCAAGCAGGAAGCTTTAGATGACAGGGCACTCCTCCTGCAACTAGTACAGATGACATCAGGGATCTGCATGGGGCTTGTATTGGTGGACAATTCATGCATAGTTGGACATTGGAGATACTCATTTCTCTTTAATTAGGGAAGGTTTGGGGGCAACTACTGCCATCATTTTCTTTGTTTATAAGGGAAGCAGGAATGAATGCAGTCCTTTTTTGGCTGCCTTGTTGAATTTTGTAAAGCCAACTGATCCTCTTCCCCCATTACTATGCATTGTAAGTTTCTACATTGACAATAACCAATAAAAGCAACATTACTTGAGGCAACTAAGGGAATTGTCAACTGATGCTAATATCAGTAAGGAAACACCATGTTGACATAATAAAAAGCTTCATAGAAATGTACTTGAACACAATCATGCCTCTTTGCTTCCTTTACCAATGCCCAACATGCCTTAGAGGTAGTATACTTCCAACATAATAAAACATCTGTGCAAACTTCATCAAGATAATAAAAAGTGGAGAATGGCAAGCGTCCATTACAATATAAGCTATTCATAAAACAGCACTAGGTGCAGCCACCTTAATACATCACGAAGCATTACATGACATTACTCACCTAAAAATAGAAATCCTAAAGCAAGAACTAAATTAAACTATGTAAACCCACAACATTACATGAACTACCCTTTAGCTGCCCATTACATTTAACATTAAGTTACATGAAGATGTTGCTTGACAATTGCCCTAATTTATTTCATGCAGGATTGGGGATCTTAGGTTTTAATCCCACCATGAGTACCTCCATAAGAGGGTAAGAGAAGCCTGTTTCATTTGTAGCCTACCCACAAAGGGCAATATTTTAGAGACAGTTTCAATACAAAGCTTTCTTTGACTGCAAACCATTTTATTCCTTGTGTCTACAGCAGCAGTACAGGTTCTACTGGAACATGTATCAGCCCATTGCTTCATTCTACATGAAGATGGGTGCAATGCTTGTTTATCATATGCAATCAATAGAAATTTGATAATACCATGGCATGAATCCAGATGGATCACATGTTTGACCCGAGCCCCCCTCCAACCTTTTTTCTACTCACAAGTACAGACTAGGAAAAGAGCCACACATTTTGTTTGACAAGGTGATTTCAGTCTACCCCTCCCCCTATCCCACACAAGAATCCCCATGAATAGAGACACCAAAAGGTGTGGCCAATGGGGTCCTCTGCCAGCCAAACTGGAAGGGAGGCTCAACCCAAAACCATAGTCATCATGACCAACCCCAAAAAAATGAGCAAGTCATCATCAGGACCAGGAAAAGTGAAAAAAAAATTATTAAATGACAAATAATATGAAAAGCAAACTCAAACAGCAAATGCCAATTGCCATATGTTGGGTTAAATACCATCAATTTAAAATGAAATATTGATCAAGAAGCTTATTGTGAAGAAAATAATAGGATTACATCAAGGTAGAACTTTTCTATTAAACTCCCAAAATGATTAGAGAGTTACACCAGCCGATTATGCACATATTCCAAAAAGGACGGTACATCTGGCTAATGACACAGTTCATCATTCTCTAGTGGAGGAGATTTTTGATAACATATGATATCACCATCTTCACGCTGCAAGCAGCAAATAATTCAGAAAGTTTAAAATTTCCTCATTTAATTAGAAAGTCTCTATTATTATTGAAGAAGACCAATCCACATAAGCCACTTCATACCTGGCTAGATCGGAAAGTAAGTTTCTGGTCAATGTGTTCACACATCACATTTGGTTCAAACTTTATTTCCTACAAAATAAGTTGGAGTCAGAGTTAGCATTGGCATTATAACATTGCCACAGCAATTTATAGGCCTATTCTTCACTATATCAAAACTTGACAAAAAGAAAAAATAACCGAAGATTCATTTCACATAATCCAGACCTCATAAAGTTCAATCTCTTCATTTGGATCAAATCCAGCCATTTCATTGAGCTTCTTCAGAATTTCCATTGGTTTTCCCATATACTTTACAAAAAGTTTTCCCACATACCTGAAAAGGAAAATGTAAGAACTACTGCAGAACTGCTATGATCCATCTGAGAATAACATTGGTAACAAGGATGATAGCAAACACGTACCTAAACTCTTCCTTCCTCAGTTAGGTTAGGAAACCTTCCTCTAACCATGGGCATCTTAACTATAAAATGTATAATTTCATAAAATTATATGTTAAAGGCAAACAGACACTTCCTTGAAAAGACTAAAAGGCATCTGCTTATGTTTCTAGTTAAATATGCCAGATTTGATGTTTCAGAAAAAAATTAGCTCTAAAGGAGCTCTCGTTTCCGGAGGGGAACACATATCATGACAAACAATTGTCAAACAATCTCCATGCACGTCCATAGTGCTTTGACTTAACACTAACATTCAATAATTCCTTCTTTTTTTTTGTACACAACAGTATAACATACTTCTGATGTCTAGAAAGAGAAAATTCTCTGATGCCTATGTTCATTAACAATGAGCCATACATGTCAAACTGTTGTCTTTCTTTGTAAAGCTAGATGAAGTCACCTGCAACTTCAATCATTACAAACAGAAATATGAGGGTGTATGTTAACACAGAGCTTACTCAGCAGTAATGTACTTAATCAGTATTAGACTAGCTTGTGCAGCATTATATACTCATTCTACATGTTGTACTAGAACTCTGCATTCACTAATTTGAGATCAATACTAGCCAGCTGGATATATCAATTACTGTTTATTCCAAAATATGCAAGAAAATGACCACCCGATTGGAACACTTAAGGTAGCAAGGCAATTCTTAAGAAAATATGCAATAAATATCCACTCTTTATTCAACACATTTTCTCTTTGAACATCACTAAACGTATACAGCAGACTAACAGGGTGGGTCTCTTGGCAATAAGGATAGCAAAATTCATGAAGGAAAAAATCTAAAAGAATCCACTGATTATGCCATATCTAACTTGCCATGTTATTGATGACTAAGGAGCTCACTGTAAAATAGTAAAAAGTGCCTACCCGATATCAATACGTTGATGTATACGGCAGTAAGTCTCAAAAATGAACAAACTTGCATTTTCAAGGAACTCATCTCTTAATGGTATAGTAGAGAAAGTACCATCTTTAAGTGTAGATGCCAAGCAAGGGATGTGCAAATCGGTGCTGCTTTCTTTGTTGGGTTCATGTTTTCCAGACCTGAATATATATATTCAAATAACTCTAAAAGCTTACAGACCTACAATCAAAGGCAAGAGTAGTCTCAGGAACAAAGCATTGCCACTGGTTTTCTTTCTACAGGTACTCGATGCATATAGCTTTCTTTCCTCATACTCAAATAAAAATAAAATCATCCCCATCTTATTTTTTTTTTTTACAAAACACCCCATATAGCTTGCATCTCCTCGCATTGTTGACTAGGTGGGCACCTTGCTTGCCTTTTCAGATAACATAGGTAAGATGCTAACAAAAATTAAATTCATGGAAAGTTGTGGTAAATGGAGCACATAAGAAAGAATAAAACAACTTGGAGATTGAACACGACACTAAAAAGAGATGACACTAGCACATTAAACTGACTGTTTTGGCAAAAATAAACTTCGGCATTGTTAACCTCTGATCCTGCCCTCCAAGAAAAAAAATGGACTGCTTTACTCAAAACAGATGAAACCTCACCTGACATGTCATTTGAGTTGCAGTCTACACAAGAAGACATATACAAATCCAAGTATAGCTGACCCTGTAGTTCAAAGTTTTCATATTTTCTTGAAACAATATAAGATCTAACATCCATAGCAAGAAAGAACAAAACATATTAGCATCCATACACACATGGCCATATACAAGAGGGAAACTCCACTAAAGGCCCATGGCAACCATATATATATATATATAAGCACATGACCTCCATATACAAAATAAAAAGTCTGGTTCAAAAAAAAGAAGTCCAGTGTAATCCAAAATAAAAAGTCTGCTTCAAAAAAAAGTTTGTATCTTAAAATAAAAATCTTGTCTCAACAAAAAGAGCCAGTGTATCTCAAAATAAAAAGTTTGTCCAGCAATGTTCATGCTTATAGTCAATGTGTGTAGTCCAGCAATGTTAGTCAACATGAAGTCAAAACCAAGCAGCATCATGGATGGACCATAACCTGAAAAAATAGATCATACAAGGCTAAAAGTTACCAAATTGAAGACATAGGAAGAAATGTTAAATTGGAAGAAATAGTTAACTACTTACATAGTCCTTTAACCATAAGATGTGGCTTCCGAGAGCATCACTTAACCTTTTCCTAAATTGATCCTTAACAAATAGTGATGTGTTTGGCCTTTGAGCATGGGTGATTGATACCTCACAGTACTCAGTGCCTATTTTGCGGCCCATGACTACCTTTTCAATTTCTGTGCTGATGAGGATTCCATCAGCTACATGTTGCATCTCAGTGTCAACTAAAAGAATACGTTTTCCAATCAACTGTAACATGTATGAAAAATCTAAACATATAAAAAAATATTGAGCATGTATAAGTATAACTTGAAAGAGAATCACAAGTTGATTATACCTTGCTTACATCTTCACAATCTATAATGCACTTTACATCTTGATCTACAGTTTGTCCCTCAACTGCACTGGTCATATGCACATCCACGTGTGGAGATGGAGCACACTTATCATCATTCTTGGCCTACAACAAAGTTGAACAATTGTCATAAACATATTTATGTTGGAAACTTTGGGATGATAAAGATGATAGTAGCAGTGGGCAGCAATAGAAAGGGAGGAAACTTTGGGGATTGGTGCTATGCCATCACTGCAGTCCTAGAAGGATCCTAGAAAGCAACAGGTCTCTGTAAAAAATAAAAAAAAAATTATCAACTCAAATCTGTAAAAAAAATTGTACCCTTGAAGTTTGTCCAGAAAATCCAATCAAATTCTTCAAAGAAAACCTTAAACAAAAGCAACTGAAATATGCAAAACTGAAACAAAAACAAAGGAAACCTGGGATCCCATTTCATGTTTAAAATGTCCATACTCGCAAAGCATGAAATAGTCATATATACCTGGGATCCCCTAATCATACTCTCCCATTTCATGATTAAAATTTACTAGTTAAAGTGCATGAACAAATGCAATTTATATTACTTTTCTAAAGTACTCTACACTAGTGGATGTTTACACCACTTGGGGAGGGGGATGTGTGGACCGAATGACTTTGCAAACTCTTTTCATTTAAATAAAAATTTATCGACACATATATATGAGGAATTGGGGAAATCTTCAGCATTTCCATTTCTGACTTTTTCCTGACTGGTATAAAAAATGACTACGTATTCGTCAAGAATAAAATGATGATGAGCAAGAAAAGATCAATTCATAAATAGACATATATGATCAATTTAGAGAGAATAAACATGGAAATTTTCAACCTTGAAATAGGCATATAAGGTATCTATAAATCACCTACAGGCACAAAATCAGCCTGCAGTTTCTAAACCAACATACATATTATATATATAAATCCATAGAAATCATTTATATGTGCAGGTTTTTAGGCTTTCACCATGTTCTATATCATGCAAATCAGAGGACCGTACAACAACTATAGGAAAAAGAATGTCTTATCATAATACCTGGTATATATATAAATCCATAGAAATTATATCTCTGTGCAGGTTTTCAAGCTTTCACCATGTTCTATATCATGCAAACCAGAGGACCGTATAGTAACTATAGGAAAAAGAATGTTTAATCATTATTCAGTCAATTGATCTGGTATAAAAGGATATCTGATGTCATTAGAACATAATAAGTCAGAAGTGCAGCACCGCCTTTTCATCACCCTACAACAAATTGTTGTCCATAAAAAATCTAGTTCTGCATATTTCCCGGATTTCACAGCTTCAAAAATGTGAAATGAATTTCCTACATTTGGTAGACAAGACTCTTTGTATGAAAAAAATACATATACTTAATCATGTCCTAATTCCTAACTATGGTTATTACCAACCATTCAGATTGCTAGTAGATAACTAGATATCTATAAAATTCTTATGATGTGTTTTAATTGTGAAGGACAAAAGAATAAAGAGGCCAGGGAAACCATGTATACAAATAAAATATGATGCATATGGTCAATACAGCTAGAAAAGCATATAAAAAAATAAGAAACAAAAAATGTGAAACAAGCAGTCAGATAAATGGCGGTTGTTCTCCTTGTGGGTTCAGATAGCTACTGAGCATCATATTATAGAGTAATATGTCAACAAAGAGATTACTTTAAGAAAATCCATACTTGGCAACTACACAGATATCCTGTTAGAATATTAGAATCAGGATAGAAGAGACTTCTCATATCAACTTTGGGACAACTGAACCAGCTATAAGAATTAAAGAGTGAAGGCTGAAGCATACTAGCAACCTACGACATTTTAATGGGCAAGTGGAAGAAGGAACACTGCCCTGGAATGGGGAAATGTTCTCCCAGTTCGTGCGAGGATAGAAATGTGGGACTGCGATGCGGTGTTGGTGGGTCGTACCTTGGATGGAGGAGCAGAGGCGGCAATGACGACCCACGCTTCTCCTCGAGCTTAGAAGCAGGGGCTAGAAAGGGCACAGAAGAAAGCTTCGGGCTTGGACGCGAAGGCGACACTGTAGGGTTGAGACGACGATTGCTGCGGTCAACTATGTCACCAGGTCGTGCACGACAATAGCAGGTGATGACGGCGGCGTGCTAGGGCATAGATGATCACGGCGGCGTCTGGCTTGGATGACGACGATGGTGACTGAGGGCGCGGTCGGCGTCCGGCTTGGACGATGACGATGGTGGCCGAGGGCGTGCTAGCTAGGGCGTGGATGATCACGGTGGCGTCTGGCTTGCACGACGACGAGGGCGCGGTCGATGTCGGGCTTCGACGACGACAAGGGTGCAGTCGGCGTCGGGCTTGGGCGACGACAAGGGCGTAGTCGGCGTCGGGCTTGGACGACGACGAGGGCGCAGCCGCGGTCGGTGTCGGGCTTCGACGACGACGAGGGCACGATCGGCGTCAGGGGCTTGGTCGTGCTAGGGCGCGGTCAGCGTCGGGGGCTTGGTCGTGCAGAAGGAGGTATCCGCTGAACCCCATATCCCAGGCTTTTTATTTCCCACGCAAGGGAAATGTATTGCCACCACAACTATATACTCACAGTTCCTATTTTTTTAGGATATTATGAAAAGACCAATACCTATATTTGGTAGCTTTTCATAGGTGTATACATCTTTTTGTTACACTTATTAATAAACTATGGCTAAAATAAATATATTCTCTCACGATTTATAAAAACCGTAACTATATATTCGTATCTACATATGGTTAAAAAAAGCGTGTGCATAACCTTGCAACAGATGGATTTAACATGTATAATTGTGGTATATACCTATGTATTACCCTACTATAGGTAAATTCTGTGGGTATAGCTCCAATTTGTTGTAGTGCAACCACTCTCCCTTGTACCCTCAGGCGGGCGGGAAGGTGGATTTGCCATCTCCCTCAGTCCCATCGTGCTCCCCTCGGCTACTCCCTCGCACCGTCGTCCCTCCTCCTCTTTTCCTCCGTCGCTCGGAGGAACCTGTCAGGTAGTGCCCTGCCAATTCGCTGGGGATGCCGCTCCTGCTAGCCGACGAGCGACTGCCCCCGAACAGGGACAAGGCTCTCTCTAGCCCCCTCATCTCTGACCTCAGCACCAGGACGGTATGTCGCTCGCTCCCCAGCTGCGAGCGGAGCTCGTCTACCTCTCGGCGCAGTCCCGTCGCCTCATCCACCTGAGGGAGTAGGCATACCTCTACCATCTCCGCCTCTAACGCGGTCGTCCGCGCTAGGGCGTCCCTCAACTCCGCCTCCTGCAAGTCAAACATTTGTCAATAAGGGAATAAAATACAAGGGGCATGTAATTAATAACTCACTTGCTCACGTAGCTGGGCCATGGCATCCTCTGCCCGGGTCACTACTGCTGCCAACTGACCCTCCAGCATGGAGCGGCCAGGCTCGTCCCAGGAAGTAGAAGCACCTCCCACCATATGCTGCGCCCGCTCTAGCTCGGTGCGCTGCAAAGGAGAACATAGGAATCTGTCAACTAAAGTCAAGAATAGAAAGGAAAGGAAATAGAACACTCACCAGCTCGATCATGGTCCGCTGGAGGTCATCCCTCTGCTGGATCGTGGAGTGGAGGACGCCCTCGAGGGAGGCAATCCGATCCTCGGGGTCAAACTGCAAACATAGGTCAGGTTAGCCAAGGAATTAACAATTAAAATATTAAGAAAGGCTAAGTTGTAGCACTCACCGGTCGTCGGGTCCCCATGTAAACCTAGGCCCCGTACCTCCATGCGTAGGCAAGGAAGTAGTCCTCGTCACTGGTGGCCTCAGAGGTCACCACCCGGCCCCGCTGTCGCCAGTCCTCGAGCTGCTCCCGGGCTCACTCTCTCCAGTCAGTGACCTGCTGGATGCCCCGAAAGCTGTGACCCGATCTCTCCCACAACCTCTGTCAGGTCGGGAACTCCACCACCACCTGGTGGAGCCCCAGCATCTGCGCGACCTGCCGAAGGTGGAGTGGTACCACCGTGTTGAGGTCATGAAGCCAAATCTCCCTGCCGAAGTAGGGGCAGTCCTGCTCCACCCACGGCTGGTCCGCGTCCTCGTCCCCAGCGTAGAGAGTCCACTCGACCTGCACATCACACATAGAAATTCATTAGTCAATTGTCAGTGATAAAGAAAGGAAGGGTTGCAAAGGGTAGAAGTACCCACATGTCCAAAGGGGACGGCATCTAGCGTGTCCTGGATGAGGGTCACCTGCAGGTGCAGGGACCGCTCATCGCGGCAAAACCGCCAGTGCTGTAAGAGTGGCATAGCGCCTGGCTGCCTCGGCACTCCCCGGCCTAGGGAAGGGAGGTAGTGATTGGCCCACACCTGCAAAACAACATAGTCAGTATCACAATCAATTATAATAAACAGGAAAAGCAATAAAGGGTAAGGGTGAGAAGCATACCTGTAAAAACGGAAAGAACCCGGCCACCCCTGTCTCCCTGCCGGAGGTGCCCAGGCCATCAAAGAGGTGGGCCAGAAGGGCCGCACCCCATGCATAACTGTCTACCTGGGTCAGATCCTCCAGCAGGGGCAGACACCGGCAGCTCATCGGGTCTCCTCGGGTCCCCAAGATCAGCTTCCCAATCACGAGAATCAGGAAGCGTCTTAGGTCTCTATCTGCCACTACTCCCTCCTCCTCTATCAGTGCTTCTCCGGCATCCGCTGTCAGCTGGGCCATGTATTCTGCCTGGCCCTCTCCTATCTGGTGGTGAGCGTCTGCCACCCCTAAGCTTGCTTGTAGCCTCATCCTCAGCACCAAGGACGATCTCTCCCGCGTCACCTCCAACCCCAGGAGCCTCTCCACCATCTCCTGGTAGCAGGTGTAGGTCAACCCTGTCACCGCCTGGCCATCTACCCTCCGGTCGGTGATTCGTGCCATGTCCTCCAGTGTGGGAATCATATGACCCCACTGGAGGAGGAAGGCGTGGCACTCGGGGTCCCACTGCTCCTTCAATGCCTGGATTAATGCCACATCCAGCGTGAGCTCATCCAGTCTCAAAAAGGGGCCGAACCCCATCTC
Organism: Colocasia esculenta; assembly: GCA_014218235.1. Classification (NCBI taxonomy): domain Eukaryota; kingdom Viridiplantae; phylum Streptophyta; class Magnoliopsida; order Alismatales; family Araceae; genus Colocasia; species Colocasia esculenta. The sequence continues at coordinate 113,932,990 of CM024753.1, read as the reverse complement.
CTCCAGCTGCGTCCTCTGGAAGTCCGGCAACCCCTAGTAGACTACCCAGACGACTGTCGATCCCAGTTGGGACTGTAGCTTGCTCTACAAAATAGCCACAAAAGCACAAAGGTTAGTCAAAATTCACAAAATAAGTTGTCTGTTCAAATTGCGACAAGGCCTCTGTCGCCTTCTGAACGCGACGTAAGGGGCATCGCATTCAGGTTTCTTAATGGGATGGCTCTCCTGTCACCTACTGAATGTGACACCCTATGTGTCGCGTTCACCCTGGTAATGCGATAGGGACACTATCGCGTTCACAGGGTAGCCGAGGATGGCCAATGGCTTTCACCTTCGGAAAATGCCCTACATGGGTGCTAAACACCTCGTTTTACTCGATTCCCCCATCAAACACGCACATGGGGCTTGGTTTGGCCGCTTACCTTTTTGGGGCCGGCCGCTTCTTCCTCGCCCGGCGCCTCTGGAGCGTCTACCTCCATGGGGAGGGCCGGAGCTTCCTCCCCCGACAACGTAGAGGATCCCTCTGCTGTCTGCCGCCTGCTGATGGTGTTCTTGGACCTTCTTGAGTGCCCATCACCATCGCCGCTGTGCTCTCTGCCACCCTCCATCACCGTGGGCCACCGAAGAGAGAGAGATAGGAGAGAAGAAGATCGGAAGAAAAAAGTGGGGAAGAGAAGAAGCAGGAGCAGCCGCCGCCATCGCCGGTGGAGGGGATTGCCGGAGGAGATGGGGAGGCACTGTCGCCGTAGAAGAAAGGGGAGAAGGAAGAGAGAGAAGAGTGAAAGAGGGAAAGAGGGAAAGGTGCATGGGGCTGGAATTCAAACCGCCTAGGCCCTGTGGTCGCGACAGCAAGGCTATCGCGTTCATTCTTTGTCGCGACACTGTACCTGTCGCGTTCGTTGCGCTGATAGCGACGGTTGACATATCGCGTTCAAGGTCGCGACACTCTGGCTATCGCCTTCTCAGTTTGTTCACAGAACACATGCAAATTCACATTCTTATTGAAAATCTCCAATGCATACATCATATAAAGTTGAAATTTGTCATAAAGTCCCTGATACATCACTCTTATGCCCCTAATACATCAAATCTCTCAAAAATCTCCCAAAAGTACAATCATGTCTCTCTTGCAAGCTCGCGGTCCTCACATGGCCGGATCTCTCTGTACTTCTTGAGGTATGCTAAATATGTCTCGCGATCCTTGTACACCGTGGGTGGTAGGGCATGAGTGGCACACACGTGCCATATCGCTAACGCACTCCGCATAGCCTGCTCGTCTTCCGGATTTCTGAGGCGTCTCACTTTCATACGAGGCATGTGTGATGGCTGAAGAAGTTATGTCCATGGCTTCCCAATCTGAAGATAGCACCTATGCGGGTGTAGAGAACCATCGCCACGTTCCCCAGGAGCTGTAGGTCCAGTCGCGCCCAAGGGGAAGTCGTATGTCCACTCCGCATAGCGCCGCTATATCCATGGCGAAGTGCTCTATCGGAAGTGTGCTGAGGTATAGCCGCCATGCATTCCATGTGTTCTTATTTGCTGTGCACACAATACAATCGGAGAATTTGGCCGCTCCGCCGATGAAGCACAAAGGATGGCACCCAAAGATCTAGCTTTATGTAGTGGGATTTTCTACAGGCTTATACTTTATCCTCACTCCCAACCAGCACTCTAAGAGGATCATAGAGCCATAGAGTGGGCCCTCCGAGGCCGCCGATGTGAGCCCCGCGTAAAGGAAGGCTAAAACCGCATGAGAGAGGGAGAGTCCCCGCCATACACTGCTAATGGCACTCAGATTTGCATGGTCTAAGAGGTGATCTCCAGACAAGAATAGTACCACCCCACACAAGCATATAGCCACAGCTTTGGCTATTTCTTGGTAATTCCCACACTTGTTTTTACAGTGAGATATAACCCATTTAGACAAAGGAACTAGATGAATATGTTGAGGGATAATCATGGTATACACATCTCCGGGATCCATCATGAATTCACCAAGGATGAGTTTTGGGTTAATGGGCTCAACGGTATAGCAAGTCTTTTGCTCATCTCCCAGTGTGGTCTTAGGGAAGGCCACGAATGCTTCAACCTCCTCAAGAAGGACGGTAGCCTCAAACTTTGGGAAAAGAAAAGTATGAGTTTGTGGGTGCCATAACTCTATCAAAGTTTTGATGCTATGCCAATCAAAGGACATTTTATGGTAGTTGTGGGCGGCTATCAAGATACCACCCAAACCCCACTCTCTCAATGCGTGGATCACATGCATGGGTAGGGCTTTGATCATGGGTGCTATCCAAGTGAGTTTAGAGTATCGGCGGGCGCCGGGGAAGAGTAGAGGAGAAGAAGAAAAAGAAAAGAGAGGAGAAGAAGAAGAAGGCGCATTAATAGAGAAATTCGGAGTTGAAAATAATAGGAAATTGGAAAAACCACTCTACATACCTCTCTCACATTGGCATTGCCGCTCAAATGATTTGGAACCTCCGATAGCCTCAGGAGCTCGCTGTAGAACGTCCGGGCGCGCTTGGGACCTCCAAAGGAAGCCTCTTCACCCATGGGAGCACTTGGAGCTCTCTTCATGGCCATGGGAGCTTTGGGGGCTTGAAGAGAAGAAGGGAGAGTGTGAACTCCGAATTTGGCCTCTCCCCCCTTATTTATAGGCATTTAGAACTCCTTTTCATTGTGGGAGAGAGTTTAGAAGGGTTTATAGGAGTTAGAACATGACTAGAGAACTCTAGGAGTCCAAGTGAGAGCCAAACATAGAGCCCTCGGGTGGCTAATTGAGCTCTGGGCACAAAAACTGTGGTCGTGACGTATCGACACATCGCCAAGTGGTCGCGACAGGAATCCTGTCGCGTTCTGCTTAAGGTAGCGACAGGCCGCATGTCGCGTTCTGTGTTTCAACATCTGTTGGTTGATTCCATTGCATTGTCGTGATCCTTATTGCCAATTCGAGATGTATTTGCACATATGCTTTAATGATTCATTTGTTTATATGCAAATTGAACTTTTTATCTTGTTTTTATTGCTTTATATCTTGAAAATCCATAAAAATAAAAAAACTTAGAAAATCCACAAAAATCAGAAAGATCATAAAATCAAAAGATGGCTCGTCAGGTAAGTTCAGGTAAGTATTTCTCACCTTATCTCTGCATTACTATATGATATCTACCCTACTATATCATCTCAAGGACCGGCTGGTTCCTAGTGTGTTCCAAGATCTGAGTTCCCCTTCACCAAAAATAAGGATGATCTAAGTGCGCATTGTTAATCGTTGGATAGGCCGTTAGAAGGTATGACTTGGGAACAATGGATTCTATCGCACGCCGGAGATGCGAAGTGTCTTGACCCTTGCTCATTTTGTCTAGCAATATTATCCTTGAGTATTTGTTATTTTTTCCTTTTCTTTACATTTTATTTTATGATTTCTTTTCTTTTAGCCCAGCATGCATCATTTAGGATGTTTGAGCTTCATGCTTCATGATTAGTCAAAGCCAGCTTCGCAATGATGTTTCAACCAGATCTTCATTTCTCAGACAAGGAATTCATTCCATTCCAAATTTGAAAGTTCTCTTCGAGCTAGTTGCTTGGTCCAGTTTTCCAGTATGGTTCCTATTCAGGATTCCTCTCATCCCCATTCATTATATCAGTCATTCCTTTTCCCTCTGATTTTCTCATTAGTCGTGAATCGCTCAAAGGCCAGAGTCGAATCGACCTGCCGAGCAGCACCTATCCCCTAATGAACGAAGTCTGCAAGCCTAAGATGGCCAGGGTACCTCTTCATCAAGAGGTTGATCATTTCTTTTCTTTTAATCTTTATTCATCCTATATTTGGACCATCCTTGCATTCTATTCCAGCCATGTTCGAAGATCGCCGGATAATTCTCACTGCTTATTCGTTCAGAATGGGTGTCTCTTTACCTTGATGTCCGCTTTTCATCTCATTCAACTTCATTCCACTACATCGTCATTTCATGTCATCTCCGCTCCACTATCGTTCCACTCTCTTGCAAATCAGGCGTCAAGGAGGGGCAATCTGTAGACACCCATTTTTGGCCCATAAGTCGAGCCAAATTCCTTGTCATATCATTGACGCCCCACATTGGCTCATCATCGCCTAGCTGGCTTTGTCCGATCATGGCATCTTTCTCATTAGTTCATCGCCCTGGTGGGTTCTTCCTAGTCACATCAATCAGTCTTCATCAGTATCTCGTAGCTCTCTGAGTCGGGAATTCAATGCCTCGAACTACACGTCAATCCGATACCTATGCAAGGAGATCAGACCCTTTGAATGAGCCTTATGCTGAAAGTTCATGAAGGCGACAAGGTCCCTATCACGTTCCGCTTTAGAAGGCGATGCCCTTCATGTCGTGTTCCTCCTCACATCGATTTGCCTTCAGACCTGAATCGATCTCCTACAGAAGGCGACACCTCGATACGTCACGTTCTTATTTGGCCTGTTAATTCCCTAAAAAATTTCCAGAAAATGCTTAAAATCTTTCCTTCTATGGAAGGCGATGTATCGAAGCGTCGCGATCTTGATTGCGATAAGGAGCTTGTCGCGTGCTGGTTTCCATGCAACGTACCCTTTCCTAATCAGACTTGGACCCTTGCCATTAATGGATAATCCATTTTTTAGTAGGTCTAGAGCCGTCCAAATCCTTCCAAACATGGAGGAAACCTTCCTCAGGGTGTCCTTTCCACGTTCTGACTCTCCTTGCCCGAGTACACGTACCCAAAGTCGGACTATGCCTCATTATTCTCCTCTCACCCTGTTAAGGAATAAACAAATATAAATCTCTTCATAGGGCACGGTTTAGGGTAAGGCTGGCATCTGCTTCTTCCTCTCCCAGAGAGCTTCGAATTCTCAGAAGGCCTCTCAGCCTCCAGATGACCAGGAAGTGCCCCCCAGGGTGATTTCTCCTCTTCTACACTTTCTCTCTTTTGTTCTTCTTGATTTTTCTCTTCATACATGCATGTTTAGATTCATTTTTTCGTAGATCTGCATTAGAACGCTCCACACACACCAAGTTTAATCACTCAAAGGGGTTAAAACCCTACCCCACGTGAGTTCCCTCTAATTATTTCATGTTCGTTCATGCTTTTGGGATAGATTCTACACAAAACTTTTGTCTAATGGGTTTTCTCTTGTTTTGATGTTCTTGGCAGGGTTGTAGAAGACAGTAGCAGCATGAGGCTCTTGCCCCTTGGCCGGCTTAGGAGCAGGAGGAACAGAACCCACAGTCTTCATCTTCTGAAGTAGAAGGTGACGCACACCTGGTCGCAATCTCCAGAAGGCGATGGACAGTGCGTCGCGTTCTGAGAACTAGAAGGCGGCACCTTCCTCGTCATGTTAAAGACAAGGCGACGTCTTGCTTGTCGCGTTCACCGGACCAGGTACCTTTCTGCACTTTTTTTCTTTTTCCAAGGTAGTTAGCAGTCTTTTCATTTGTTCATCTCTTTGCAACTACTTTGGTGGCGATCACGGTCCCCTTTCCTTATTTTTAATCATCATCTTTGGGGAGCAAATCCCGTGATTACACTATTATCACAATTATCTACAAGTATTTCAAGTACCCCAACACATGCAGATAAAACTCCTACAATTGCAACATCCATTTCATCTTCATAAGAAAAATCATTGTCATCCATCTACAATTTAAAAAGATGTGAATAATAACTCATAATTAGCAATCATAAATGATCATGGAAAAATTTAATTAATTGCAAAAACAAAAAACTATAGGAAAAAGGACTAATGAAGGTTGGATAACATTTTCCATCATCATTAACAAGCTGAAAAATAAAATTGGAACTATAAGTTCAAAAAGGTTGTCGAATGATGATCCCTCAAAAGATAAATCAACATAATGAAGCAGGATAAGAGCTAAAGTGAAAGCTGAAAGAAACAAAATTATAATTCTCAATGGTAATTCACACATTGGAGAAACCAAAAGATTTTTCTGTCCAGGCAAAGTTTCAAAGCTGTCAGATTAAGAGCCATCAACACTTGGTACATTATGAATGATTCATCTATCATATTCTTGATCATTGGCAGAGAAACTGATGTGTTTGTGTTTATTCAATCTATGGTCGTACTCTTGAGAAAAAAAAAATCCCCATACAAGACAAGCTTGTTTCCCACTGTCTACATTTGTTTAAAAGATGTGGAAATTTTGAAGTTTGTTCTTTAGTTATATGGATCTAAATGGCAACTGAGCCGTAGCTCTCATAATTTGTCTCCAAAAATCTGACCGATTATCCCTCGTTGAAAGTTTTCTTCACGAGGCACTTCTACTGCTTTAGAGATGGCTAAACTCTCATTGGATGATTAGATCTGGCCAACACCAGTTTGACCTGATGAAGCACATATGCTTATAGAGTGAACTGCATAATCACACTTAGGAAATTCAAAGTTCTGTATCTCATGAATTAGCTTTATTGCTTCAGAACAGTAGATTAATGATGACAATAATAGATTCTCATCAAAGTTTGCATTCAAACTACAAAAGCATCGAGCTTAAATAATTCCATCACTTGCCAGACTACCTGCTACTTGTTGCCCAGATAACAAGCCCAGAGGGGGTGAATGGATTGCTAAAAGTTCTTTTAGAATAATACCTATAAATAAAACGCTTGACAGAAAACACTAAGTTCGATAGTTAGAGTCAGTGTGGAATAAAGACAAACAAGCAAGCACACATAGACAACAGGAAATTTTATCCTGGTTCAGATGTCCTATCCCAATGAGTCCTACATCCAGTCCCCAAGCAACAACTTGGGATTTCACTAAACAAGGGTACTATCCCCTTTAAGGACTCTTACACATCCAGCAACAGCTATCCTTCTCTTCTCTACCCAAAGAGGTACAACCAACACCTGATGCAACATGTCTTCCTTCTTACCAAAGGGAAACAATCCACCTGTTCAACAACAGGTCTTCTCTTCACAACCGAAGAGAAGCACTGAAGAAGAATGAGTAGAGAGTGAATGGCCCCTAGACCAAGCTTATAAGATTGCTTGATCTGAGGTGTGGTCTGAGAGGCAAAGATTTACAGTGGTGGTGTAACGACCCTCCTTATACCAATACGATTATACCAATCCACGTCGGTATAACGAACGTCGTCACAGTGGGACATTGACCCAACACTAAACATTAAGTTGAGATGTAAACAAATACAACACAAATACAATGGAATAATAAGAAGTTTATTCTCATTCCATCATCATCATTAAATATCCACAGTCCATATAGCATTTTAAAGAAAAGATAAAGTCCACATAATTGAAATTTTAAATCTAATTTACATTGTCTAAATGAGATACATCACTTATTCATTACATACTTATGAAAATAAAAGTACAATGTCGAAGTCTTCACAGCACAAGCTACTCCTCACGCTCGATGTTGCTCCTCAAAAGATGTGGAGACACCTGCACCTGTACGCCGAAGCAAGAATGAGTCTAAATAGACCCAGCAAGCAAACCATGAACACGACCATACACATATCTTTTACACAGGTTACCCTTTTTACTAAGGATAAATACATATTGCATGCTTCAAACAATTTAATTTTACTATACATTGAAATCCATACAAATAGAAGTACATGGTCCATGGTCCATATCAAATAAACAACTAAACATGAAATCATATGACATGTATCTTACACCTTTTATTCAACATGCTTTCAAAATCTAAATCTCATTCAAATCATTAAGTAACAACACATAATTTAAGCATGGATTTGCACAAAATAAATAACATACCTATCATGGATTTTATTCATTTTTCACATGCATTTAACATCAATACACATACCTTTTGCTTGCTGTTTTAACATGAATTAAACATATTCATATGGATTTACACTTATTCACATGCTAACACATTTACTTAACAATCTCACATTGCACAACTTTCACATTTCACATTTCACATTTTACACTTAGTTGCCGTGACACATAGTCCAAACCACCACCAGAAGGACACACATATACACATTCACATATCCATCACCTAGGCAACACAGTGATAGACCTTGGTTAACTACACAGAACCAGGAGAAGCACTCTCCACCCTAACCAGTGGTACTTGTCCACCTCCAGGATTTCATCCTAATTGCCTATAGGATTTCACACACATTGAATCTTTCCATAGGGACTTTACTACGGAACAGTTCTATAGCCCTCTATGGTAGCAGTGTCACACATGGCACAATTTTACTCCATTCACATTATTTACACATTGCTTGCGCATCATTTAACACAATTATATTCACTTTCATACACTTACATATGCTTCAGTTCTCCTATCATGACACTATTGTTCACAGTAAATAAATAACTCACATCATGGTCCTATACATGCTGTTAAATACTAAATCACACCGATTTAATTTAACATGCTCAATACATTTACTTTCCATGATGCAACAAAGAATCATACTTACTGTCATCAGAATGAATCCGAATTTTTATCACATGTTAGAAACAGACAATACGTTACAGGCAAAATTTTCCAAAATTTTTGGATCAATACACTAATTACAATAATTAAAACTATTTACAAGCAAATTTTTCATTAATTTCATTTAAACAGGTTCCACAGTAAATCAGTCATTCCCAATAGTGTCAACACATGTATACAGTCATCATGCTGCCATATAAAATCTATGAAACTCTAATTTAACATGGATCTAATTAAATAAAATTTATTAATGCTAAATCATGCGCAATATCTTGTTACAGAAATTCTAATAAATAGGATAATCTACGAAAGTTCAACCTAACCACAAGGCATGTTCTACTGGATGTACTTGATCACACACAAATTTTACAACATGCACACATGTACAGAAATTCAAAAAATATGACACAAGGATCAAAACATGAATTTTGTCTAACCTGTTGAACATGGCGGCACAGATGCTATCACCAATATAGGTTAACGACATAGGATCATGCCGCCAACCAAGGATCTTAACGGCATTAGATGCTGCCATTAAGTTTCTATCTGTGGAAACACAAACTGAACGCAGAAACAATGATGAATGGGGGTTCCAGGACACGAGGAAAAATCTGTAAAAATACCTGGGACCTACTAGACATAGGTATGGATGAGATCCAAGGGTTACTTGCCTTATAGAAGTTCCACAACCGTTGAATCAAGCTGAAGAAGCCCTCCTCGACCAAGCTAAGATGTAACATCGCGCGTTTTTCGGATCCTCGTGGATCGTGCGTTTAGCGCTTGTGGTGGCCAATGTGAGGCCAATGTGGCTTGTGTGTCGTGTGTGTGTGTTTCTGGGGCTTACTGGGCCGACAGTTTGGGCCTACAGTACCCTAGATTCCTCAGCTTGTCATCGCGACAGGAAGGTGTGTCGCGTTCTTAACGCGACAAAGGTGGTCGTCGCCTTCATGTGGCCGTCTTGAAGTATTGAGCATCTGCATGTGCGCCACATGTAGCGCTCAGGGCAGCGGGCGTTGGGAAGGTGACGCTCAGGTCCGTCACGACCTGATCGCGATGCCGCGATGCGTCGTGTTCCGAACTGCTGCAGGTTTTTAAATAATCCCAGCCAAGCAGAACGCACAAGGGTTCTGCTCGGCCAGGGGGAGGAGCTGTGGCGATTTCTGCTGGGTTTTGGCATCTTCGGTGTGTCCTCACTGCAGGGAGTCCGAGAGAAGCAGGGGAAATGCTGGGAGATCGCTGCATAACGCGTTCTTCGCAAAGGTAGTTGAACTCTTGCCGTTTTTGGGGTATAAATCGCAAGGGGTAGGGTTCCAATCTGTTTAATGCGTTTCTAACCTTAGATACCCTGCTTAGGTATTCACAAAAGCATGAAAGGAAAGAATTAAGGGTGGTTTGTATGGTGTGGAATGGGGCTGTCATGGAGAGAGCCCGGATTAGGGTTCCCGCCTGATAAGGCGACGGGTCCCTATGTCGCGTCCTGAATGCGACACAGTGATGTGTCGCGTTAAGGATCAGGAGGCGACATGTAAGTAGGTCGCGTTCTGGATCTAAAGGCGACATGTCGTGGCGACGTCTTCTGAAGGCGACCCAATGGGTTGTCGCGACTTGGCCTGAGAGGCCCTATTTGTGTATGGTTTACGCATGTGACCATCCAATTATCGTTATCGGTATGCTCAGTGTTAGTGTGCAGTGCATTGGCACTTGTGGCACTCTGGGAAGCTCATGGTTTACGAGGCTAGCTCTAAGGTTACGTAGCTAGCTAGTAGTTTGCCTGTGGACATAGTGTTCACACGAGGCAGGTGGTATTCACGTGTTGTGGACTGTTAGTACACGAGGTTTACATGAGGTTTCACGTGGTTTGTGCGGTGCGCACGTGGTTTCTGTGTGCGTGTCAGGTAGTAGACGCCTACCATGGTTACCTCTCCAGTTGGGTGTCCCAGGTTCTTTGTGAGCCAGGCTGTTAGCTCGGGGCTTTGTCCCGGTACTTGTGCTGTACCATCGAGGTCTGTGTCGTCTGACCTGGACACCCTCACTCCTTAGTTTGAGTTGTACGTCCGGCTGAGGGAAAGACGACAATGGGACAATGACTCTTGTATTTGTTTCTAGTCACTTGTAGCGCGCTCTTAGTTGGGGGTACGGACACCAGTTGTCGACACTGGCTTCCGACTAGTCCTTTTCCAGTGTCTCACTCTAGCGAGCCCAGGCCAGGGTCTCTATAGGTGCCAGGCATGGGCCTGCGACCATGTGGTCCGCAGGTGGTGGTGTTTAGTTGGTCTCCACAGTTGCTTGCCTTTTTCACATGGAGCGACAGCTGGACCTTTCGTCCGTGGCTGCGAGACTGAGAGGTAGACCTGTGTTTGTTTGTCTGAGTCTATTACTGGTGTCGCGAACCAGTCTACGTGGCTCGAGTGTTGCGGTCTCTACCATTGCTCGTACATGTGTTGGAGTTTTTCCGTTTATTTATTACAGTTGTTTTACGCTGTCGGCTAGCGGTGAGTTTGTTTATAGCTTTAATATCCCGTTTAGTTGTGCTATAAATTTGTTGCATAATTTACTGCTTTCGCACCTGTGTTTGGTTTGCGCGGTGTTGGGGGAGTTCCCTACTGAGCCAGTGACTAGCGAGGCTCACCCCTACTCCCCACAGGCGAGGGCGAGGAGGAGGTTTCTCTACCGTCGTCCAGTTCAGAGCCACGACGTAGCGCTGTTGGCCCAGCGCCTCCAGTAGTGTAGCTTTTCTTTCTTCAGTTGTACCTATTGTACCTCGTGGTATGCCCTAGGCTTGTGTACTTTCCTTTATTTCTTTTGAAGTTGGCTATGTAAAACCTTGTATATTATAAATGCAATGGTGTCTTCCTTTGTGTTTTCACGGACTAGTGTGTGGTATCCCTCACGAGGCTTTGGCCCGTTCGCGGGAGACGGACTCGGGTCAAGCACGTTACTGGTTTAACGAGCATGGACGAGGTGTTCCGTCACAGTTGGTATCAAAGCAAGGTCCGTGTGAATATAAAGGAATTAAGAAGTTACATAGCCATGCGTTCTTGTAGATACACTGCTGGTAGCTGGCCTTTGTTTTGTAATGACTCGTTGTTTTTCCTATGGTTGACTTGTTGTGTGTGTTTTTCAGTTGTAATGTCCGATAGAAGAGACTGGGGTGATGGAGGAGATGACCCTGAGGAGTCGACTCAACGGATGATAGAAAGGATTTGGGAGAGCCTCACCGATATTCGAATGAGGATGGATCAGCAGGCACCGGTACCACCAGTGATCGGAGAGGCAGTACCTGTGGCCCCAGTTCCACCACAGCCAGGGGTGGAGGTACCTTTTGTGGCACCAGTACCACCATCACTACCCGTGATTGCGGCAGAAGAGCCAGTGGTGCAAGTTGAAAGGTTTTTGAGGTTGCAGCTGCCCACTTATACAGGAGGGCCAAATCCAGATACAGCGGAGCACTGGATTCATGAGATTGAGAGGCTGTTTATGACCATCAGGTGTCCGGAAGCGGACAGAGTTCTGTTGGCTACTTATCAGCTGAGGGGATTTGCACAGGAATGGTGGCGTCTGAAGATGCAGACCACCTTTGCATGCAGAATAGAGGGTGCTATTACCTGGCCTGAATTTCTTGAAGTGTTTAACGATACATTCTTTCCTTTTCAAGTGCATCAGGCAAAAAGGGAGCAGTTCAGGACCTTGCAGCAGGGTGAGACTTCGGTCCTGGAGTATCAGATGCGGTTCATGGCATTGAGCAGGTATGCACCCTATGTTGTCACGGATAATGCTATGATGGTTGAATATTTTATCCGTGGTTTGAGGCCAGAATTACAGACTGTAGTGATACCATTAATGTGTAGAACAGTTGAAGAAGCAGCCTAGAGAGCAGCTACTCTAGAAAGAGCAGTTCGGACTCATCAGGGGGGCGAGTCAGGTTCGGGTAGTTTCCGGCTACCCCAGTAGTCAGCGGGTGTGAGTAAGGGCAAAGCATCAGCAGGACCTTCCTCATCAGGTTTTGGTAAGTGGGGCCAGAAATTAAAACAGGCATTTAAAGGTAAAGGAAGAGGATGGGGAGGTCGTCAGCAAGTTCAGCAGGGTCGTGGTAAGCCAGAGGTGGAGGAATCGCAGCAAAGTAACGCCAGGCAGTGTACCCTTCCACCAGGCTATAGGTGTTTTAACTGCACTCAGCCGGGGCATTTGATCCGTAATTGTCCCTATCCGAGGGAATATGGTTATGGTAGAGGTGTTCAGCAGCCGCAGCAGTCTCAGCAGCCACCGACAGGTCGTGACAGAGGAGCACCATAGCAGAGAGGTAGGGGCCAGGTTATGGCTATCACTCGTGCCCAGGCAGAGGCATCGAATATGATAGAAGGTACTATCCCCATTTATGAATATTCAACAAAAGTTCTATTTGATTCAGGTGCCTCGCATTCATTTATTTCTGAAGAGTTTTTGGATAGTATGGCTCGTCCTTTAGAATAAAAATCATGTGAATTAGTAGTGGAAGTTCCCTCTGGTGAGTTTATGCTCACCTCGTGTTATATAGATGATGCTCCAATGGTGTTTGAAGGGAACCAGATGCCAGGTCAATTATATGCTTTACAGTTGACTGATTATGATATTATTTTGGGTATGGATTGGCTTGAGGCCTATGGAGCTATGCTAGATTGCAGGAAGAAAAGGATCAGGTTTTGTCACCCCAATGGTTCTGTATTTGAATATCAAGGCATGCCTTTTTTTGCTTCTAAGTTTATAATTTCTGTAATTAGAGCTAGAAGGTTGATTAACGCGGGGTGTGTGGCTTACTTAGCTTCTGTAAGTTTGATAGAAACTAGTAAGTCAGTTGAGACAGTTCCCATGGTTAGGGAATTTACAGATGTGTTTTCAGATGAGTTGCCTGGTTTAGCTCTACACAGAGAGGTGGAATTTACTGTTGAGTTGTTGCCGGGTACCATGCCGATTTCTAAAGCACCCTATCGGATGGCACCAGCAGAGCTCAAGGAGTTGAAGAAGCAATTTGAAGAATTGTTAGAAAAAGGGTTTATTAGGCCGAGTCACTCCCCGTGGGGAGCACCAGTGTTATTTGTAAAAAAGAAGGATGGAAGCTTTCGAATGTGTATTGACTATAGAAGGTTGAATGATGTGACCATTAAGAATAAGTACCCGTTGCCAAGAATAGATGATTTGTTTGATCAATTGCAGTCAGCCAAGGTGTTTTCTAAAATTGACTTGAGGTCAGGGTATCATCAATTGAGAATCAGAGAGGAGGACATAGATAAAACAGCTTTCAGGACTAGATATGGTCACTATGAATTTGAGGTTATGCTGTTTGGGCTGACCAATACTCCTGCAGCTTTCATGGATTTGATGAACAAAATTTTTCATCCGTATTTAGACCAATTCATTGTGGTCTTTATAGATGATATTCTGATTTATTCAGCCTCTGAAGAGGAGCATGCTGCTCATTTGAGGTTTACTCTTCAGTTATTAAGAGATAATCAGTTGTTTGCTAAATTTAGTAAGTGTAAGTTCTGGTTAAAGGAAATTAAGTTTTTGGGTCATGTCATCTCGACAGATGGAGTGGCAGTTGATTCAAGTAAGGTGGAAGCTGTAATGAAGTGGGAAGTGCCCAAGACAATTACAGAGATTAGAAGTTTCTTGGGGCTGGCAGGCTATTATAGGAACTTTATACAAGATTTTTCTAAGATTGCGACACCCATGACTAGACTGACTAGGAAGGGTGTGCCATTTGTGTGGTCCCGAGAGTGTCAGAGAAGTTTTATCGAATTAAAGAAAAGGCTTACTACATCACCAATATTGACACTACCGGCAGGAAGTGGTGGATTTGTTGTGTATACAGATGCATCTAGAAGAGGGCTGGGCACAGTGTTAATGTAGCATGGCAAAGTGATAGCCTATGCGTCCAGGCAATTGAAGCCAGCAGAAGAGAATTATCCCACCCATGATTTACAATTGGCAGTAGTTGTGCTTGCTTTGAAAATGTGGAGGCATTATTTGTATGGCGAAAGATTTGAATTTTTTACAGATCATAAAAGTTTAAAGTATATCTTCTCTCAGAAGGATTTAAATCTTCGCCAGCGTAGATGGGTGGAATATTTAAAGGATTATGATTTTAGTTTGGCTTACCATCCGGGTAAGGCCAATGTTGTTGCTGATGCCTTAAGCAGGAAAGCTTATGTAAGTCACATGAGGATTAAAGAATGGAAGTTGTATGAGGAGATAGCAGAAAACTCCTTGTACGTGCCGAGTAGCCAGCGGTGGGCAATACTAGCCAGTAATACTATAGAGCCGTCTTTGTATTGGTAGATTGTTGAAGCTCAGAAAGCAGATGCAAATTTAGCCAAAATTGTGAAAATGGAAGGAGTTACCCTTGATGATAATTGTGTGGTCAGGCTCAGAGGCAGGTTATTTGTACCAGCAGAAAGAGAGGTGAAATAGAGAGTGTTAGAAGAGGCTCATAAATCCCGGTACACTATTCATCCAGGCAGTACTAAGATTTACCAGGATCTGAGGAAGTATTTCTGGTGGCCTCATATGAAAAAGGAAATAGCTGAATTTGTTTCAAGATGTGCTGTGTGTCAGCAAATTAAGGCAGAGCATCAGAAGCCTGGAGGTCTATTGCAATCGTTACCCATTCCGCAGTGGAAGTGGGATGATATTGCTATGGATTTCGTGGCAGGCCTACCGAGAGGAACATCAAGTCATAATGGAATATGGGTGTTTGTGGATAGATTGACTAAAGTGTGCAGATTGGTGACAGTGAGTATGTCTTGGCCAGTGGATAAATTAGCAAAAGTGTATGCTGATAGAATTATTCCACTTCATGGTGTTCCGAAGTCAATTGTATCTGATAGAGATCCCAGATTTACTTCAGGTTTTTAGAGAAGCCTGCAGAGAGTTGTTGGCACTGAGTTGAGGTATAGCTCAGCTTACCACCCGCAGACGGATGGTCAAACAGAGAGAACTATCCAGACAATTGAAGATATGTTGCGAGCTTGTTGTTTAGTTTGGGGTGGTAGCTGGGAGCATCATTTGGGTATGGTGGAATTTGCTTATAATAATAGTTACCATACCAGCCTTGGGATGGCACCATATGAAACTTTATATGGAAGACCATGTAGAACACCTTTAAATTGGCATGAAGTGGGAGAGAGGCAATTAGTGGTCCCTGAGTTAGTTCAGCAAACTACAGAGTTGGTAAAGTTTATTAAGGAAAAATTGCAAAAAGCTCAGAGTAGGCAGAAAAGTTATGCTGATAATCGGAGAAGGCCACTTCAATTTGAAGTTGGTGATTATGTTTTTCTGAAAATTTCTCTTAGCAAAGGTATTGTGAGATTCAGTAAGAAGGGAAAGCTGAGTTCGAGATATGTGGGACCCTACCAGGTGTTGGAAAGAATTGGAGAGACAGTGTATAGACTGAATTTGCCAGCAGATTTTGCAGATGTTCATGCTATCTTTCATGTCTCAATGTTAAAGAAGTGTATTGAGGACCCAACACAAATAATCAGTTATCAATGAAGTGATTTGAGACCGGACATGTCCATGCCAGAATATCCGGCACAAATTACTGGTCGCAGGACGAAAAAGTTGTGAAATAAAGAAATTGAGTTAGTTAAAGTCAGATGGGAAAATAGGCTGGATGGTGAGGATATCTGGGAGTTAGCCGACGAAATGGCTAAAGGATATCCTTACTTGTTCGAGTAATGTTTTAAATGTTTTTAGATGATAGTATTTGTAAATGTATGTGTACATTATATGTGAAATTGTATTATGAATTTCGAGATCAAAATTTCTTTTTAGATGATAGTAATGTAACGTCGCGCGTTTTGCGGATCCTCTTGGATCGTGTGTTTAGCGCTTGTGGTGGCCAATGTGAGGCCAATGTGGCTTGTGTGTCGTGTGTGTGTGTGTTTCTGGGGCTTACTGGGCCGACAGTTTGGGCCTACAGTACCCTAGATTCCTCAGCCTGTCATCGCAACAGGAAGGTGTGTCGCGTTCTTAACGCGACAAAGGTGGCCGTCATGTTCATGTTGCCGTCTTGAAGTACTGAGCGTCTGCATGTACGCCACATGTAGCGCTCAGGGCAGCGGGCGTTGGGAAGGCGACGCTCAGGTCCGTCACGACCTGATCGCGATGCCACGATACGTCGCGTTCCGAAGTGCTGCAGGTTTTTAAATAACCCTAGCCAAGCAGAATGCACAATGGTTCTGCTCGGCCAGGGGGAGGAGCTGTGGAAATTTCTGCTGGGTTTTGGCGTCTTCGGCGTGTCCTCACTACAGGGAGTCCGGGAGAAGCAGGGAAACGCCAGGAGATCGCTGCATAACGCGTTCTTCGCAAAGGTAGGTGAACTCTTCCCGTTTTTAGGGTATAAATCGCAAGGGATAGGGTTCCAATCAGTTTAATGTGTTTCTAACCTTAGATACCATGCTTAGGTATTCACAAAAGCATGAAAACGAAGAATTAAGGGTGGTTTGTATGGTGAGGAATGGGCTGTCATGGAGAGAGCCCGGATTCGGGTTCCGGCCTGATAAGGCGACGAGTCCCTATGTCGCGTCCTGAACGCGACACAGTGATGTGTCGCGTTAAGGATCAGGAGGCGACATGTAAGTAGGTCGCGTTCTGGATCTGAAGGCGACATGTCGTGGCGACGTCTTCTGAAGGCGACCCAATGGGTTGTCGCGACTTGGCCTGAGAGGCCCTGTTTGTGCATGGTTTACACATGTGACTATCTGATTATCGTTATCGGTATGCTCAGTGTTAGTGAGTAGTGCATTGGCACTTGTGGCGCTCTGGGAAGCACGTGGTTTACGAGGCTAGCTCTCAGGTTACGTAGCTAGCTAGTAGTTTGCCTGTGGACATAGTGTTCACACGAGGCAGGTGGTGTTCATGTGTTGTGGACCGTTAGTACATGTGGTTTACGTGAGGTTTCACGTGGTTTGTGCGGTGCACACGTGGTTTCTGTGTGCGTGTCAGGTAGTAGACACCTACCGTGGTTACCTCTCCAGTTGGGTGCCCCAGGTTCTCTGTGAGCCAGGCTGTTAGCTCGGGGCTTTGTCCCGGTACTTGTGCTGTACCGTCGAGGTCTGTGTCATCTGACCTGGACACCCTCGCTCCTTAGTTTGAGTTGTACGTCCGACTGAGGGAAAGACGACAATGGGACAGTGACTCTTGTGTTTGTTTCTAGTCACTTGTAGCGCGCTCTTAGTTGGGGGTACGGACACCAGTTGTCGACACTGGTCCCCGACTAGTCATTTTCCAGTGTCTCACTCTAGTGAGCCTAGGCCAGTGTCTCTAGAGGTGCCAGGCATGGGCCTGTGACCATGTGGTCCGCAGGTGGTGGTATTTAGTTGGTCTCCACAGTTGCTTGTCTATTTCACGTGGAGCGGCAGCTGGAGCTTTCGTTTGTGGCTATGAGACTGAGAGGTAGACCTGTGTTAGTTTGTCCGAGTCTGTTGCTGGTGTCGCGAACCAGTCTACGTGGCTCAAGTGTGGCGATCTCTACCGTAGCTCGTACACGTGTTGGAGTTTTGTCGTTTATTTATTACAGTTGTTTTACGCAGTTGGCTAGCGGTGAGTTTGTTAATAGCTTTAATATCCCGTTTAGTTGTGCTATAAATTGCTAGCATAGTTTACTGCTTTCGCACTTGTGTTTGGTTTGCTCGGTGTTGGGGGAGTTCCCTACTAAGCCAGTGACTACCGAGGCTCACCCCTACTCCCCACAGGCGAGGGCGAGGAGGAGGTTTCTCTACCGTCGTCCAGTTCGGAGCCGCGACGTAGTGGTGTTGGCCCAGCGCCTCCAGTAGTGTAGCTTTTCTTTCTTCAGTTGTACCTGTTGTACCTCGGGGTATGCCCCAGGCTTGTGTACTTTCCTTTATTTCTTTTGAAGTTGGCTATGTAAAACCTTATATATTATAAATGCAATGGTGTGTTCCTTTGTGTTTTCACAGACTAGTGTGTGGTATCCCTCGCGAGGCTTTGGCCCGTTCGTGGGAGACAGACTCGGGTCAAGCACGTTACTGGTTTAACAGGCTTGGACGAGGCGTTCCGTCACAAAAGAAGTGCTCAAATCCCCTCCCGAACTGATTCTGTTGATGGTATTGGATGCACACCGGCGTCGGGGAAGATCCACAGATGTTCATAGAGTCTCCTGGTAGATGATGATCGTGAGGAAACGCACCAAGTCGACGGATCAAAGTCTCCAAAGTCTCAATTTTCGCACAAGAAGTCTACGGTTTTGACAAGAGCCAAAAAGACCCAATCTGACCACAAAAGGGTGTTTTTATATGCCAAGGGGTTTTGGGGTATGCGCAGATAGGGTATCCTACCGTTGGGCGGAGGTTTCCTAAACAGGAGCCAGAGGAAACGCAATCATTTCCAGATCTGAGATGGCACAGGTTTTGCGAAATAAACGCCCACCTAGGTTGCCGCCAACTTGGAGTTGCCGTCCATCGATCTGGACATCGACTGAACCCCTAATGTCCATGCATGTTGACGTTAAACGGTCCTTCGGCCAGAGCACAGAAATGCAATAAACCATGCTTACACTATGTGCATATACACATATAATGTACAATGTATTACATGAACACCATATGTAGATAATTAAACAAGCATACTTATATGTACAACATTATTTAGTTATAATATGTATAGAAATACATACATATAGGTATATATATATATACACATAACTATACTCACAAGCATCTAAACATTACACAACCAAACATCCAATTAAGATGGCAAAATTCGAGGGCCTTACACCCTCTCCCCCTTAAAGAAACTTTGTCCTCGAAGTTAGACCAACGCTACTCAAAAATTGGGGATACTTCTTCATCATAGCATCCTCAAGCTCCCAAGTAGCCTCCTCTCGTGAGAAGTTCGGCCATAGCACCTTCACGAACGCAATACTCTTGTTCCGAAGATGCTGAACCTTCCAGTCAAGAATAGCTACTGGTTGCTCAACATATGACAGATCTGGCTGGATCTCCACTGGCTCGTGACTAATAACATGAGATGGATCTCGGACATATCTCCTGAGCATAGATATGTGGAATACATGATGAACACTAGCTAACGACGGAGGTAAAGCTAGCTCATATGCCACGCTACCCAAACGTCTGAGAATCTCATACGGGCCAATGAATCTGGGACTTAATTTGTTATGGCTACCAATTCTGGCAACACCTCGAGTAGGCAAAATCTTCAAAAAGACATGCTCGCCAACCTCAAACTCCAAACCCTTCCTTCTGTTGTCGGCGTAACTCTTCTGCCTATCCTGCACCGCAACAAGCCTCTTCTTGATAAGCTGGATCTTATTCGATGTCTCTTGAACTAACTCTGGACCAATCAACTACCTATCACCAGTCTCCTCCCAACATAAAGGAGATCTATAAGGCCTTCCATACAATGCCTCAAATGGAGCCATACCAATACTCGCATGAAAACTGTTGTTATATGTGAACTCCACAAGAGGTAAATGCTACTCCCAATCATCTTTCCAATCCAACACACACGCTCTCAACATATCCTCGAGCATCTGGATAGTCCTCTTGGACTGTCCATCTGTCTGGGGATAGAACGCCAAACTAAGCTTCAACTCAGAACCTAATGCATCCTGAAGACCCTTCCACAACCTCGAAGTAAATCTCGAATCTCGATCTGAAATGATCGACTTTGGCACACCATGAAATCTAATAATGCTACTAACATACAACCTAGCTAAACTCTCAACCGACTGCTTCTTCTTCATAGGCAAGAAATGTGCAGTCTTAAAGAATCTATCTACAACTACCCAAATCGAGTCATTGCCCCTTCTTGATCTGGGCAAACCCGTTACAAAATCCATAGTGACAGCCTCCCACTTCCATACTTGGATTTCCATCTTTTTCATAAGACCAGATGGTTACTGCCGCTCGGCTTTCACTTGTTGGCATACTAAACACCTATATACAAAATCCGCTACATCCTTCTTCATGCCAGACCACCAAAATGATCTCTTCAAATCTTGGTATATCTTAGTGTTACCCGGATGAATAGAGAATCTAGACCTATGAGCTTCTACAAGAACATGCTCATGCACATCTACAATATCGGGAACACAGACTCGGTGATGGAATCTAATCACACCATCCTCATCATGAGTAATGCCTACCTTGCCCACTAACTCCTGGAGTCTAAAGTCGGCCTTTTGCTGCTCGATCACCTCATCCAACACCGTAGATCGGATACATAATTGAGCTACAAAAGCCTGACACAATAATGGCTCTATCACAGTCATTGCACAAGTAGCATCCTCCAACATCTTCCAATCCTGCTGGAGTCTCTTCTGGCTAAGAGCATCCGCTACGACATTCGCCTTTTCGGGATGATACTGAAGATCGAAGTCATTGTCCTTGAGGAACTCAATCCATCATCTCTGCCGGAGGTTTAATTCCTTTTGCGAGAAGAGATACCTCAAGCTCTAATGGTCAGTGAACACCTCAAATCTGACACCATAAAGATAGTGTCTCCAGATCATTAGTGCATGAATCCCACAACAATCAACTAAAGCATAGTGCTCCTCTAGCCAATCCAGACCTAGAATAGCATCACAGTCCTTCATCTTTAGAAAGAAGAAACACCCATCTAAGACTCGATCCTCAATGCACACAGGTAACGATGGAATACACTTCCAAGTCGATACCGTTCCCGCAGGTGTGTGCACAGACAAGGGGACCTCTAACTCCTTAGTCTCCAATCATGACTCTAAAGCTAACTGCCTAGCAAACCACTCGGAAATGAACGAGTGAGTGGCACCTGTATCAAACAAAACCCGAGCGTGCACACCCATGAAAAGAACCGTACCTTCCGTGACGTTATCAACATGCTCAGCATCCTCTCGTGCTAGGGCAAACACTCGAGCTTGGGCTCGAGGCCTTCTTGGTCTTCCTGTAGCTGGCGCTACTACGGATGGCGCTCCATGCTGGGTTCCCTGCTGAAGTCTAGGGCAGTCTCGGATCTGATGCTCGCTGCTCCCGCACTTGAGACACTTTCCTTCCATCTTCTAGCACTCGGTACCACCGTGCGCCCTTCCATAATGAGGGCACTCCTTATTTTCAATAGGCCTACTACTAGGGGACCACTGAGAAGCTACCTGCTGAATACTCGCTGCCACAGGACGCTGCGGTGACTAGTACGCCGCCTTCTTCCTATCTGCCGCTGGAAAGGAGGTGCAGATCACTTTTGCGAAGCCTTCTTCTCCTCCAAATATTTCTCCATCTCGCTCTCCTGCCGACAAGCCACGCTGAGAGTCTCATCTAGGGTACGATGGTCAAATGCTACCAGCCTCGATCTAAGTGATGGCTTAAGGCCCATCACAAACTTCATCGCCTTCCTGCGCCCATCATCCACAATGTGAGGTGCATACTTTGATAATTCCGCAAACCTGGCCTCGTACTCAAGTACGGTCATGAAGCCCTGAGTGAAAGTAAGGAACTCGTGCTCCATCTTGTCCTGGATATGCTCTGGAACGAACTTGGCCCGAAAGAGCCTCATGAACTCGTCCCATGCTACCTCGATAGCACCGTCCTCGAATCTAGTACGCAATAATGGGGCCCACCACACATCAGCTCTCTCTTGCATTAAACCATCCATAAGGACCAAATCTAGACAAATCTAAACTTACTAGAAATGAATGTATATGCAACTAACTCATACCTGTAGCATATAGGTGGCCAAGCTGACCTTGTCCTCCTCAGCGCACCTAATCGCTCGGAAGATCTTCTCGATCTCCCTCATCCAGCTCTCCGCTAGCAGTGGATCACTCTCCCTCTTAAAAGAGGGTGGAGCCATCCTCTTGAATCGCTCCATGATGGAAGGACCACCATGGCCATGCTCCTAGGGAACTGGAGCTGGAGCCTGAGTCTGCTACAACATAAATAACACATATGCAACATAGCAACATAAAAATCATATATTTTACATGAAAGCAGACTACTTCTATCTAACATTTCTAACCTGAGCCTCCAGTTGAGCCTAGAGTGCAGCCTGAGTATGAGCCTGAGTCTGCATGGCCTGTACCAGACCTTGCATGAATACTCCATAATCTACTGGTGGTGGTGGAGGAAGTACACTAGGTCCCTGTGGTGCTGGGGCCTACTGCTCACCCCTCTCCTCTCTCCTCTGCTCATCCTCACGAGCAGGAACACCACGCCTACCTCGAGAAGCCATAGCTTACAAGACAATTTAATCACATTTAGAACTAAGTTAATTAATTCCTAACCACTTTCTTATCTATTGTTCATTCATTATTAATCATTTCTACACATGTGGACAAATCTATAAAGACATAGCATATTATGAAGATGATGGCATATATTCATGTACAATCTCAACCATTCTCTGATACCAATCTCTGTAACGACCCTCCTTATACCAGTATGATTATACCAATCTACGTCGGTATAATGAACCTCATCACAGTGGGACATTGACCCAACACTAAACACTAAGCTGAGATGTACACAAATACAACGGAATAATAGGAAGTTTATGCTCATTCCATCATCATCATTATATATCCACAGTCCATATAGCATTTAAAAGAAAAGATAAAGTCTACATAATTGAAATTTTAAATCAAATTTACATTTTCTAAATGAGATACATCACTTAATCATTACATACTTATGAAAATAAAAGTACAATGTCGAAGTCTCCACAACACAAGCTACTGCTCGCGCTCGGAGTCGCTCCTAACAATCTCCTCGGAAGATGTGGAGACACATGCACCTGTACGCTGAAGCAAGAATGAGTCTAAATAGACCCAACATGATCATCTACATTTGCAAGTGAGTCCTTTTTTCTCTCCAATTCCCGCCCTTTCTCTCTCCTTGTCTCCCATGGCGACTGTGGGAGGGGGGGATCCACCCCTACCCCCCCAGGGCGCCCAGCTGCCCTTCCATCCATGCCAGTCACCACCCCAGCTGCGCCGTCCACGAGCAAGGGTGCCTGGGGAGCTGTCAATGGTGCGTCTCCCAGCTTTGCATAGATTCTTCTGAAGTCCACCCAGCTGCTCGCGGTTCCAGTTCAGGTCCACCCTCCAGCGACCACAAATGCAGGAGAACCAACGGCCTTCTTTTCAGCTGAGGAGGTTCAGCTCTCTTGCAAAGTCCTAGAGCTAGCGATTATTGCCAAAACTCCACAGGGCCGGCCCCCCTTTCAGGATATTCACTTACATCTCACACAAAGGTTTCAGCTACAGGAGGACTTCCTGATCAGTGCTTATGATGGGAGGCATCTGATAATCCAATTCAGGAATGAGGCAGACTACTATAAGGTGCTTCTGAAGGAATCCATGTTTGTTCACGGGAGATTATTCAGATTTTCAAAATGGTCCATGGAATTCTCACCAACTAAAGACTCTCCTATGGTTCCGTTTTGGCTGCACATGCCTGGCCTCCCGGCCAACTTCTTCACCGAACCGATGCTAAGGACCATTACGGGTAGTATTGGACCTGTGTTGCACATAGACCATAACACCTCCAGAATGATTAGAGCAGATACAGTAGTGGTTTGGGTCCAGCTTGATGTTTCTGAAAAGCTTCCCGATCGGGTTTGGGTTGGGGTAGGTGGAGGAGGATCATGGCAGCCCATCGTGTACCCCGCCCCACCTCTATTCTCCACCTCCTGCTCCAGACTGGGTCACTCCACCACAAACTGCAAGTAATCCGCCCCAGGAAAGAAAGCATCTACGGTGCAGGATCCATCAGAAGAACACAGCCGGCCCACAATCAATGCCAAAGTCACAACCTGGAGGCCCATCAGAAATGTGAACAGATCGGTCCAAGCTATTCTTCAGAAGGAACTCACTCCCAATAGTCACGCTTATGAAAAAACCACAGCCACCCAGTATGTGCATGGGCCACCTACCACCCACCTCAGCATTAATGACAAAGGTAATGCAGACAAGTCTTACATCTCAGCCCACCACATGCAAGACACAGAGGTTGACAATGGGAGCGTCACTCCCATCCAGCAGGTTCATGAAATGGAAACTCCCCCTTCAATAAATCCTGTGCCCATCAAACCCAAGAGAAAATCTACCAGCACAGGCAGAAGTGCTCACAAGGTGTTTGATAGTTTGCTAACACCCCAGAACTGTCATGGAGTTGATGGCAGAACTGCTCACAAGGTGATCGATGGTTTGCTAACACCCCAGGATAGCCATGGAACTGATGTGAATCCCCCTGTGGGTACAGGCACTGGTCGGGAGAAACCACAGCCCCCCCCCCACACTGCAATCTACAGGATGACGGTAGTAACAGAAAACACAAGGATGGTGACCTTCAAGGTGACAGCCCTGCTAACACACATACTGCAGAAGCTGAGAAGCCACCCCCCGCTGGTGAAGTGAATGTTGGCCCTCTTGAAACCCAAAGAGTGGACAGTGGGAAGGAAAAAACACAGGAAGATGGAAGGAAAGCAACACAAAATACCAGTAGCAAGGGCGCCATAATATCACTACCTACCATACACAATATCAGATCTGCACCTAGGCTGGCTCCACCTGAGGAAGATAACTTAAACACCCTACATGTTGCTTTTGCAGGGAGACCAAAGGCACAACAGCCAACAAAAGAAGAAGGTGTTCGAACCTGTGGTGGGCTACGTGGTAATACCTCCCCGAGCCCAATGAATCAAAAGATCCTAATATGGAACATTAGGGGCATTGGCAACACCCAGTCTATCAGGAGGTTGAAGATTTTAAAACGTAGGCACAATCTGTCCATTATTGCTGTTATAGAACCCAAGAAGAAGACTTCTTGCATTGACATGTACAAAAATAAACTCCATATGGCTCACTCACTTGCAAATGTAGATGATCATGCTAGTATATGGATTTTTTGGAAGGAGAACATTACCATTTTGAGAATCGGTGCCAGTGACCAGTTCATAACAGTTTCTGTTGCTTCTGATTTTTGCAAAACTTTCTACCTAACAGTGGTTCATGCTAGCTGCTCTGTCAATGAGAGGAGGAAGCTGTGGGATTACATGATAGATTTTTCTACTTCTTGTACTGAACCGTGGCTGATCGGAGGGGACTTTAACACTTACCTGGGTCTGCACGAAAAAAGGGGTGGCAAGAGGAATCTATCTAGACTGGTCATGGAATTCAAAGCTTGTGTATCTGCTGCGGGGATTGAGGATGCTGGCTTCACTGGGAGTAAATTCACCTGGTTCAATGGGCAGGACCACAACGGTATTTGGACCAGAATTGACAGGCTCTTCTTTAACGCTGAATGGGCAATATCATATCCTGCAGTTCATGTCCAACATTTGAATAGAGCCTGTAGTGACCACAACCCCCTTCTTATCTCCAGCACTGCTGAAACCAGGAAGGGACCCTCCAGGTTCACCTTCCAACACATGTGGTGTTCTCATGAAAGCTTTATGGAGGACTCTACTGCTGCTTGCAGGATGGATTCTTGGAGGATGGCGCCGGCTTCCACCCATCCCATGCTTAACATCACTTTCAAGCTGAAACACATGAAGAGTTTTTACAGGAGGTGGAACAAGGAGACCTTTGGTAACGTTTCACTCAACATCCAACAAGTTGAAACCGCCTATGCTACTGCTCAAAAGAACCTTGATGAGGATCCTACTCAAGACAACCATGCCACTTTCCTTATTGCTCAAGACAAGTTGGATCATGTACTATCTCAGGAGGAAAAACTTTGGCGTCAGAAATCCAGAATTAAATGGCTCAAGGAAGGGGATAACAACACCAAATTCTTTCATGCTTATGCCGTCACTCAAAGGAGAAAGTCACTGATTTCCAAACTCTATAACCGGGATGGTACACCAGTGGAGGGAGATGATAAAATTGCGGCATTGTTTGTGGATCATTTCTCCAAAGCTTTCACATCCACCCCTCACCATGTTAATGCAGAAATGCTTCAACATATACCGGCCCTGCTAAATGAAGAAGACAATAATAAGATGTGCAACGTGCCTACACCGGATGAGATAAAGAAGGTGGTTTTCAGTATGGACCCCGACAGTGCTCCGGGGCCCGACGGATTCTCCAGACATTTCTTCCAGGCCTGCTGGAATTTCATTCAAATGGACATCATCAATGCAGTCCAGTCTTATTTCTGCGGTCATAATCTCCCCACAGCTCTTACCTCTTCTTTGATAACTCTCATACCCAAGGTTGACAACCCCAAGACTTGTTCAGATTTCAGACTGATAAGTGTATCTAACTTCCTGTACAAAATCATATCCAGAGTTATTTCTGACAGACTGGGTAACCTGCTGCCCTCCTTAATTTCTGAAGAACAGGGAACTTTTACCTAGGGGAGGAACATAGCTGAAAACATCCTTCTCACCAAGGAGCTTCTCCAGACCCTTGGAAGACAGTGCAGAGGGGGTAATATGATCATAAAGCTTTACATGGCCAAAGCCTATGACTGAATGGAGTGGGACTTCCTTTATGCAGTCCTCCGAAGGTTCAGTTTTTCCATCAAAGTCATCTCTGTAATTGAACCACTCATATCTAATTGCTGGTTCTCCATTCTCTACAACGGCAAGACCCATGGCTTCTTCAAATCATCTAGAGGGTTGAGGCAAGGAGATCCGGTGGCACCCGCCCTTTTTATCCTCGCTGAGGAGGCTCTTAGCAGAGGACTCAAAAACTTATTTCAACAAAACAGTGGTGCTTGGTATCAATCCAATGCCCGTTGCCCAGCGATATCTCATCTCCTATTTGTGGATGACACTCTTACATTTTCCAATGCTTCAGAGAGACATATGAGGAGACTAATGACATTTCTAAAGACTTATGAAGAAGCTTCGGACCAGCTCATCAACAAGCACAAAAGTTCCTTCTATGTGCCCGCCGGTGCCACTGACACTCGCATTCAGAAAATCAGTAAGACAATGGGGTTTTTTAGAACCAAACTTCCAATAAAATTTCTGGGTGTTTCCATCTACACAGGCCGCAAAAAACTGACACATTTTGCCAACATCATCTCCAAGACCGTCAGCAAGCTTCAAGGGTGGAAAACGGAGTTCTTATCTACGGGAGGAAGGCTCATTCTCATACAACATATCTTGTCTGCCCTCCCAATCTACACTATGACTGCCATGCCCATATCGGTCACCGTTGTGAGGGCCTTTCATCGAATCCTTGCAAACTTCTTCTGGGGTTCTTATGAAGGCTCCCAGAAAAGACACTAGAAAAGTTGGAAGGACATTGTTCAACCGAAGGAAAGCGGGGGTCTCCGTGTGTTGAACCTGAACAATATGCAGATAGCTTTCAGAACTAAAATGCTTTGGTGGGCATTATCCACCAACTCCCTATGGGCCAAATTTTTAAGAAGGAAGCACTTATTTAATTGCCATTATTCAGAAGCACAATTCCAATTCATGTTAGCGGCGGATAGGAAACTATGGAAGCATGCAGCTCAGCTGATCCAAAACAATCACAAGATCATATCCAGGGACACTTAACTCAGCTGGCCATTTCTGGTTTGATACTTGGACAGGAGATGCACCTCTCAGATCATATATCCCTGAAGACAAATGGCAGGAGATGCCTAATAAGCTATGCACCATCCAGTAGGTCCTTAGCAGTCCCGAGAACATCCACTTGCAGAACGCCCTCATGCACTGCCCCAGATATCTGATGGAACAGTTCCTGACCACGAACAATTCAAATGACACATGGATCTGGTGCTTGAACTCCAATGGCACATTCACCACAAACTCTGTCTAGCTTCTCCTCCAACCTGAAATCTCCCAGAAGTGGAAGGCCCTATGGTCTCCCTACATACCCCTCAAATGGTCCATCTTTCTGTGGAGGATGGTTTAGAATCGCATTCCGGTTGATGGGACAGTCCAAGAAAAAGGCATACCGTTGTGCTCTAAATGTTCCTGCTGTACCAATAGTCAACATGAAAGCTTGCTCCACCTGTTCTTCAATAGCACCACAGCGACCCAAATGTGGAAAAAATTATCTAATCTTCTGAACTTTAAGCACATGGACATTACTGATGTTGCTGATGGCGTGACTTCTTTCCTAACATAGCCGGACATCTCCACTGCTACTGGGCGTCTAAAATGCTGCACCTTCATGGTTGTCCTGTGGGAGACTTGGTGTAGCAGGAATAAGGCGAGATTTGAAGGTACGATCATGTCGGCTAAACACATAATCAACCCAAGGCTGTTAGATGGCTCAACCCCCCCCCCCCGGGGGGAGATTAAAGTTGAACGTTGACGGTGCCTTTGACATGCAGTCGGGTGAGGCTGGAGGAGGTGGTATTCTCAGGGACCACAATGGTGATATGCACTGTGCGTTTGCTGCCCCTTACTAAGATCTGAAATCTAGTCTTGCTGCTGAGGCCCTCGCACTCAGGGATGGTATGCGGATGTGCTGCAAAATCGGTGCCAGTGACTTGCAGGTTGAGACTGATTCCTTAAACCTTGTGCACATTGTCACTAAGCAAACCCCCCGGCCGTGGGATCTCTCCTTTATACTTCATAAGATAGTTGTTATTGCTGCTAAGGTCCAGGCTCAAATCACTCATGTCCCAAGGGAAGGCAACAAAGTGGCGGACTGCCTAGCTGTTTTGCAGTTTCTTGTGCCTACTTTACTTCTTTGGACCACTGGGCTGACCTCCCTAGCAATGTAATGGACTCATGTGTCCATTTTGTACATTTTGTACTCCTCCCCACCAGGAGCCCTGAGTCCATTTTGTACTCCTCCCCACCCCTCCTTTCTCACATACTTAATGAAAACACCCTTAGCCGTCTGGTGAAGGTAGTGGCACCCACACAAGTGAGGGCGCCCCTACCCTCTCCTTTTGGTTCGGCTAGATTCAAAAAAAAAAAAAAAATAGACCCAACAAGCAAACCATGAACATGACCATACACATATATTTTACAGAGGTTACCCTTTTTACTAAGGAGAAATTCATATTGCATGCGCTAAACAATTTAATTTTACTATACATTGAAATCCATACAAATAGAAGTACATGGTCCATGTTCCATATCAAATAAACAACTAAACATGAAATCTTATGACATGTATCTTACACCTTTTATTCAACATGCTTTCAAAATCTAAATCTCATTCAAATCATTAAGTAACTACACATAATTTAAGCATGGATTTGCACAAAATAAATAACATACATATCATGGATTCTATTCATTTTTCACATGCATTTAACTTCAATACACATACCTTTTGCTTGTTGTTTTAACATGAATTAAACATATTCATATGGATTTACACTTATTCACATGCTAACACATTTACTTAACAATTTCACATTGCACAACTTTCACATTTCACATTTTACACTTAGTTGTCGTGACACATAGTCTAAACCACCACTAGAAGGACACACATATACACATTCACATATCCATCACCTAGGCAACACAGTGATAGACCTTGGTTAACTGCGCAGAACCGGGAGAAGCACTCTCCACCCTAACCAGTGGTACTTGTCCACCTGCAGGATTTCATCCTAATTGCCCATAGAATTTCACAAACATTGAACCTTTCCATAGGGACTTTACTACGGTACAGTTCCACCACCCTCTATGGTAGCAGTGTCACACATGGCACAATTTTACTCAATTCACATTATTTACACATTGCTTGCGCATCATTTAACACAATTATATTCACTTTCATACACTTACATATGCTTCAGTTCTCCAATCATGACACTACTATTCACAGTAAATAAATAATTCACATCATGGTCGTATACATGCTGTTAAATACTAAATCACACCAATTTAATTTAACATGCTCAATACATTTACTTTCCATGATGCAACAAAGAATCATACTTACTGTCATCAGAATGAATCCAAATTTTTATCACAGGTTATAAATAAACAATACGTTACATGCTTAATTTTTCAAAATTTTCGGATCAATACACTAATTACAATAATTAAAATAGTTTACAGCCATATTTTTCATTAATTTCATTTAAACAGGTTCCACAGTAAATCAGTCATTCCCAACAGTGTCAACACATGTATACAGTTATCATGCTGCCATATAAAATTATTAAACTCTAATTTAACATGGATGTAATTAAGCAGAATTTATTAATGCTAAATCATGCTCAATATCTTGTTACAGAAATTCTAATAAATAGGATAATCTACAAAAAATTCAACCTAACCACATGGCATGTTCTACTGGACATACTTGATCACACACAAAATTTACAACATGCACTCATGTCCAGAAATCTGGAAAATATGACACAAGGATCAAATCATGCATTATGTCTAACCTATTGAACTTGGCGGCACAGATGTTGCTGCCAATACAGGTTAACGGCACAAGATCATGCCACCAACTAGGGATCTTAACGGCATCAGATGCTGCCGTTAAGTTCCTATCTGCGCAAACACAGACTGAACGCAGAAACAATGATGAATGGGGGTTCCAAGACACGATGAAAAATCTGTAAAAATACCTGGGACCTACTAGACATGGGTATGG
Organism: Colocasia esculenta; assembly: GCA_014218235.1. Lineage (NCBI taxonomy): Eukaryota > Viridiplantae > Streptophyta > Magnoliopsida > Alismatales > Araceae > Colocasia > Colocasia esculenta. Next base: position 113,901,992 of record CM024753.1, on the reverse strand, counting down.
ATGAGATCGAAGGGTTACTTGCCTTATAGAAGTTCCACAACTGTCGAATCAAGCCGAAGAAGCCCTCCTCGGCCAAGCAAAGAAGTGATCAAATCCCCTCCCGAACCGGTTCTATTGATGGTATTGGATGCACACCGGTGTCGAGGAAGATCCACAGATGTTCAAAGAGTCTCCCGGTCGATGAAGATCGCCAGGAAATGCACCAGGTCGACAGATCAAAGTCTCCAAAATCTCAATTTTCACACAAGAAGTCTAGGGTTTTAACAAGAGCCAAAAAGACCCAATCTGACCACAAAAGGGTGTTTCTATAAGCCAAGGGGTTTTGGGGTATGCGTAGATAGGGTATCCAAACGTTGGGCGGAGGTTTCCTAAACAGGAGCCAGAGGAAACACAGGCATTTCTAGATCTGAGATCACACAGGTTTTGGGAAATAGACATCCACCTAGGTTGTCGCCAACTTGGAGTTGGCGTCCATCGATCTGGACGTCGACTCAACCTCTAACGTCCATGCATGTTGACGTTAAATGGTCCTTCGGCCAGAGCATAGAAATGCAGTAAACCATGCTTACACTATTTACATATACACATATAATGTACAATGTATTACATAAACACCATATGTACATAATTAAACAAGCATACGTATATGTACAACTTTATTTAGTTTTATATATATATATATATATATATATATATATATATATATATATATATATACATAAGTGTACTCAGAAGCATCTAAACATTACACAACCAAACATCCAATTAAGAGGGCAAAATTCGAGGGCCTTACAGGTGGATTCTCTCAGATCATACACAATCTCTCAAAAGACTAAGCAGATGGCTATGGAGAGTTTAAGAGCTTAAAGACTGATTTCCAAAATTAAGAAACTCTTCTACAAGGTGCTCCAAAGGATAACAAGTTTTATTGCATGGAGTCGTTGGTCTTCCATATGTCCTTTCTTGAGAATATAGCCATTGAAGTATCCGTTGTCTCTATGTCTGAGGCACGCAAGTTGAGTATGTTCCATCGTGGGTACCAAGAATACCTATAGCCATTAAATGCCCAGAGAGACACGCACATAGAGAAGGATCATCCAGATATCTTTTGCCTCTTGTTTGTCCAACGTTGTAGGGTGTGATCTTGGCAGAAATCTGCGCGCAATAAATACTGAAACATAGACAGCTCAACTATCTCTTAGCTGTCAGTCAATGTTAGACGGCATGCAATAAGAAAATACGCCAAAAAGGAAATGCCATTATGTCACCCTGTAAAGCTTTTTTTTGAAGAACACAAGAATAGAAAGCACACAGATATATTTCATACAGAGATATGTACTAGCACAATAAATGCTCAAGAGCACAAGATACAATGTTATACGTGGGAAGACTTGAACTCCATAGATATTAAAAAAGAATACATTTGAATATCATGAAGGATAATTATTTTCAAGATTATCTGAGAAGATAATGAAAGTATAAGACACTTTATCATAATCGTTGTGAAGAGAGTTGATATATTCATGAAATCGTTCTCATAAACATACAAATGAAATCTATGTTGAAGTAGAATCGATGTGACCATAATCCATGTATAAATATAGTGAAATCGTTGTTCTGAACACAATTGTTATATGAAGAAATCGATGTGCAGATGAAGTCGTTGTTTAAATAAAATCGTTGTTTCATAGAAAATTGTTGTAGCAGCATTCAAATCATTGTTTAAGTGAAATAGAATCGTTGTAGCGACCAAATCGTTCTTTAATAGAATCATTGTAGCAGCCAAATCGTTGTTTCTATGAAGTTGTTGTTTAAGTGACCAAATCATTCATGAAATCGTTCTTTCAATGATGAAATCGTTGTTTAAGTGAAATCGATCATGAATTCGTTGTTTCAATTATGAAATCGTTGTTTAAGTGAAATCGATCATGAATTGTTGTTTCAATGATGAAATCTTTATTTAACTGAAATCGATCATGAAATCGTTGTTTCAATGATGAAATCGTTGTTTTAGTGAAATCGATCATGAAATCGTTGTTTTACCAAAATCAATGTTTAAGTGATATGAAATCGATGCATCAACAAAATCGTTGTTTAAGTGATATGAAATCGATGTATCAATGAAATCGTTGTGAGACCGAAATCGTTGTTTTACTTATGAAATCGTTGTGCGATGGAAATCGTTGTTTTACTTATGAAATCGTTGTGTGATAGAAATCGTTGTTTTACTTATGAAATCGTTGTGTGATAGAAATCGTTGTTTTACTTATGAAATCGTTGTGCGATGGAAATCATTGTTTTACTTATGAGGAATTCATGCTTTAAACTTCAAATAATGTTTTCAATGGTTTTGTTAATCACCAAAATTACATATAATAAAAGATAACTTATTTATGGAGATGGACTGATCATCAATCTCCCCCTTTTGGTGATGACAAAAACATAAAGATATGCAAGTGTAAAGGTGCTAAAATGAATTTGCTGGAAAAATTTTAAAGTATGTATTTCAGAATATTTTCTCCCCCTTTTTGTCATTAAGCAAAAAGAAATATAAGGAGCCAAAGAGAAGATAAGAGACTAAGATAAATGGGAGTCAAATCAACATTATTTGATTACTTAATAGGGGTCAGAAATATATAAGGCAGGAGACAGAAGAGAGGCATGGCGAGTAATGATTGGCCAGGCCTGGAGTTCTTGCTCTTCAAAAAATTTCTTAAAAGCACCCCAACTGATGTTGTAAGAAGGCCCCATATCTGAAAGGAGTCTCTGGATGTGGAGCTGCCTCTGAGCTTCAATGAAGTTGGCATACTCATATTTGCCAAGAGATGTCCGAAAGAGGCTAGTGGTTCCAAAACTAGCATGCTGAAGAAACTTATCAATGGAAAGAGGGTGAAAATTTTTATGCTGCAACAGTTCCCCCTTTAGGGGTACATAGATTTTGTACCGCTCAACTCAAATGGCAAAAGGGTCCTGAACCAAATTAATGGAGTTGAGATCCAAGAACTCTTCAGCTGATAGAGTAGGTTTGTTTGATCTAGACAGGGAGAGATTTAGATTGATCAACTGCTGAGCAGCATGGTGATAGTGCTTTTCCTAGTCAGAGTGGAAGTGTCTGTCACACTCAGACAAGAGAGGAGCTAAGACATCGGACTTGATGGAACCCCTGTGATATTCTCTGAACAAAAATCGGTGGAAAGCAAGAGGAGCTCCCTGTTGAAATGTGATTCTGGCCATGAATCTAGCAAACCTTTCAAAAATAATAGGACCTACAGCAGAGTCCATGAGCAAGGAATGTAGCTTTGGGAGAAACACAATCTCTGGCAGCTGAAGTGTAGCAAAATCCACTTGAAGAGAAGTATTGACTGGATTTTCGGTTCTTAACTGAGCAATAGCTTCCCTGAATTGGCCAAGCTGAATTTCTAGAAGTTTATTGACAAAACAGTAATCATTGAACATCTTGAAGTGCTGGATTAACTTGATTTCCCTCTGGATGAAGGGTCCCTAAGTATTTCTATGGTGGAGTACAAACCATTCAGTCAATGTGAGAGGGTGGTCTGAAGGTGGGAACCGTTCAGATCTGGCAAGCAGAAACTTCTTGTAGAGAGACTGATTACCCTGAGCCCACTGGTCTTTAGACTTAGACTCAGCTTAGGAGAATACTTTGGATTGATCAGCTTTGGATAAAGGACATAGAGGAATAACAATATGCAGATGATCTGTGAGATTAAGGTGAGGAAGGCCAAAAAGTGCAGCAAAGGTGCATTTCTATAGGTATTCACAGTAGAGAGATCTCCTTCTATTTAAAACAGAAAGAGAGAACCAAAGAGGAGGGAATCAAGGTTTAGAGGAGAGAGCAAGCTCCTTAGAAACTTTTCTCTTTTTGGGGGCAAGACAAGGAGAACCTATCCTGTGAACATGAGAGGAGACAGACAGGACTGAGCGAAGAATTACTTCTTCAAACTCATCTTTAATGTCCTGAATGACATGACCTTGAACACGAGCACCCTCCAGAATAATGGTGATGAAGGATGGTGGAGTGGGTGGATGAAGAGAGGTGAATGAAGTAGGAGGAAATGGTTCAGATGGTCCAACAGAAGAGGGACTAGCAGATGATGATGCTGGAGGTTCCTCAAAAGTGGGAGGAGGAATGGTAGTAGAAGAAATAGGTGAAGAAGAGGAGGTAGCAGGAAAAGGTGTAGGAGAAGAGATATGCTTTGGAAGTGGTTTCTTGGAATGTTCAGGTGCAGGTGGGGCAGTGAAGGATGTAGGTGGAGAAGAAGGAGCTGGAGTTTGAAGGTTAGAAGGGACAGAAGGCTCTGGGGGCATAGCAGCAACCTCTACAAAAGCTTGAGATCCGGTTGGGTCTACCACAGACTCCACTGGCCGTGATGGCCCAGCACCAACATCTTCAACCAATGGCCCTAGTGGCCCTGACTCTACAACTAATGGCCCTGGTGGCTGGACTTCCTCTACAGAAGGCCCTGATGGCCTGACATCCTCTTCACAAGGCCCTGGTGGCCTGACTGCTTCTTCTGGTACAAATTGAGTGGGAGCAGGAGGGGCGGGAACAAAAAATTGCACCCTCACAAAATCTAAAAGATCTATCACTAGCTGCTTCAAGCTACCCAACTCACTTCTCATCACCTGGAGCTCAGTCTTAACTGCTCCAATCTCCTTGACTTCAGTGCTTTGACTAATAAAGATGGATGTCACTTCAGATTGGAAAGAGCACAAAATCTCCCCATGTGCATTCAGTCTATTAATGACTGGCTTTAGGTGTGCCTTCCTGGTGAGTAAAGGAATTCTGGAGGCAACACTCTTACCCTTTCTACCGGAGCTAACAACTGGTTCAATATCCTCATCCGAGGTATCTTCAACAACACCTTCCTGGAGCTGGTCTGCAGGAGCACTAGTAGTAGGCTCCCCCTGAATCTCTGGCTCCCCCTGAGCTGGAGCATCTTCCATCTAAATGTTTTCTATGTGGCCTGGTGCCACAGCTTACGGAATGACTTCTTCCAAATTAACTTCCATAAAAACATCTACAGCAGGAACACTAGAGATGTGTTTCATGTGAGCCTCTTCCTGCTCCCCCTCAGTATGAGCAACAGACTCTAAAGATTCTTCAATATTAGGTACAGGGACTGTAGAGGGGATCACAACTTCAGATGATTGCGCAATGGGCTCAATGTGTGCCGGTGCTATATCCTCAATCCTCCTTGCAGGTGCAGGAGGTTCTTCAATTTTGACATTTGCCTCTGCCTCTTAGAGTATAGGAATTTCAGGAGCTTCACCAATGATGGCCTCCCCTTCTGCCACCGAAGTCTTTGACCAAACATTTTCCACAAGAGAAAAACCACTCTTTTTCAAGTTTCTGGACTGAATAGGATGGCCCATCTTCTCCATCACTTCTCCCTTCAGATCAATTTCATAGTGCTTGAAAATTATAGTAAGCAAATGAGCATATAGTAGTGATACTGCCAACTTATTATTCTTATCCCAAATCATCTCTGCAGTAGACTTCATTCTCTCTATCATAACTTGAGCCATGTTGATATCTTGATTTTGGATGGCCCAGAACATCATATCCACATCTCCCTTTGGACAGGTTGAGAAAGTAGCACTCCTCGGCACCAAAATCTGACAGACTATAAAATGTAATATTCTGTTAAAGGCATTGAACTGGTTGATGTCGATTTTCCCATCCTTCAGCTTGTACTCTGTTCCAATGATACCTAGCCCCTTGGCATGAATGTCTACTGAGTCCACTAAGCTGTGTCCGACTGCAGAAACTCCAAATAATCTTTCCAAAAGATCATGAGTGATATGAATGGGTGTACCTTTGACTGTGGAGGATAGAGACCCATCTACTTTTGATTTCAGGCAAGTATAGAAAGCATTCGTGTAACGGTCCCAACGCCTGGACCCTCGACTCCCACCAAGAATCCAAACATCGGCACCGCCACCCACAGGTCCGGAGACCCGGAAGGGCTAACGGATCGGTCTAACAAGATATGTAATAGAGATAAATAACAGCGAACACACTAAAATGTACAACAGGTGAAGGAAAAGAGTCGAACACTGAGTAACAGTCTAGTACAGTCCCAAAGTGGATAAAGTACAAGTGCTGAAATAAAAGGGAAAGAACACATCCCTTAGGGGCATACCCCGAGGGTGAAGTATACAATCTGGGGAACACTGCTCACTGGGGACGCCGTCTACTACGGCCTCGTCTCCTCAGTTTCCCGCGAAGGGAGGTGCTGTGAAGTCTCACCTGCAAAAGAGGGCATGAGCTTCACGAAGAAGCCCAGTAAGGACTACGAATCTCCTACTGGTTCTAACAGCAGAAATAGAACAAAATGAAATAATTAAATAAAGCAATAAATTCTATTCTACTAAACAAAGTCAAGTGCGGAAGTGTGAAAGAACTACACGGTCATCGGTCTAGGCTACACGTTGGGACTGGAAAACCCGTGTAAAACACGGCACCAAAAGAAACCCAAGGCTGTAACACAGACAGCTAAACACTGCCTGGGCAAACACACTAGCTACAGTACACTACACTAGTCAGGTCAGGTGTGCCACGTGCCTTACCCTCGACCAACGGTCCATGTCTAACACCTCCCGTCGGAGTGAGACGCAGAACTAAAGAACCACAACTACCGTAGTCTGGCTGGACTACGGTCCCACGCCTAGCCCCTCTAAATGGTTCCAGAACCACGTAGAGGGAGGCAATGAGAAAGGACTAGCGGGTCCGCAACGAAAGAGCGCCACAACTACCTCTGTGACCCAGACCCAGCTAAGAGAGCTCTACAAACGACTCTACGCTGCTGTCCCCACCGTTTTCCCCTCCGCTCCAAGTCCGTGACTCGAGCACGCCCGCCACTCGGAGAACTCCCTATAACAGGCGCACGGGGATGGGGGTTCCAGGTAACGGTAACAACCTGTCTCGTGGACAAGCCCTCAAGTGCCTAGCACCAGGCGAAGAGACTAGAGTAGCACTGCACTAGGAATAGCACAGGTGCCAAGAAAATCGAGTCGCAGCGGAAGAGGAACGTCAAAACCTGTCGCCAGTCCCTCTCGGTCAGAGAGGCGACGCAGAGCTACGTCGTGATTAGAACGTGACGATCTAGTCTATCGCGACTAGAAGCCAGAAGGCGACCCTTCGACCCATCGCGATAAGAACGCTACAGCTTAAGGCGCCGCAACAAACCCGAGTTTTTTGAACGCGACACGTACCCCGTCACGATCCTATAGCGACGGAGGCGGACGTCGCGTTCTGACAAACCCCGAACTCCTGAATGCCGCACACGTACGCCGACGCGTTTGCTAATGCGATGGGTGCTGGGGCGTGTTAAGAGAGAACGTGACGCGACGATACATCGCGACCAAGTTGCGACTGGGAAGCCCGTCGCGACCTCAGCCGAGTGCTCAAACAGAGCAACTCCATCACCCCAAAACCACACTAAATGATACAAGAAGGCGGAAAGGATCATGGCAATGCTGGAAAACATCTCAATGATCACCAAACCACCCTCATGAACCCCATGCATGGCAAGAAGAGCAACCTACACTCAAATAACCTTACCAACAACATGGAGCTCTTAACACAAACAACCCAAACCAAGCATGCATACACACAGAACAACATTCCACGATAAGACCACCTGAAGCATGCAAGATATCTAGCATGATTTCTAGGCTTGGAAGTGGGGTTTGGAAACCTAGCATGTAGAACTAGGGGGAGGGTTTGGGTTCCCTACCTCATTTTGAATATGCACCCAATTAGGGCCTTCTCGCAGGCTACCACCCCTCCACCTCCGAGCTCCAACGCTGCAAGAGCCGCCGTCCACAAGCTGAGCTCGACCTTCCCAAGCCGATGGAGAGGATCCACACCATGGGGAAGAACCACAGAGAATGAGAAGAAGAAGAAGAAACATACTAAGCACCCAAGTCACAAAAACAAATCACACACATACTTACCAAGACAAGCCAACCACAACTCCCTTCCAAGCTCCCCACAGAGAACCAAGTACAAGGGAGATCGCCAGAGATGAGAAAACACAGAGAATAGGCGAAATGGGGCTTTTGCTCTCGGGCTTGGACACTTAAACATAGACGATGAGAACGTGACGGACTTGGTCGTCGCGTTAGCAATGCTAACATGACACCCACCTACATCGCGATCTGGAAAATGCCTGCGACCCTGATGGTCAAAGCCACCACGTGGCATGCATGCAAAGATGACATCTGATCGCGATGGACCAGTATGTCACGTTCATGCATGCATGAAGACACGTGTCGCCACCGTCCAGACAGCTAAAAGATAAAACAACAGTCTGCTGTCAGAGCCCTGTCACGACAGGGGCGGCCGGCGTGTTGTTATTCAGAATGCGACAGGTACCTACGTCGCCTTTAGAAGGCGACGGGTTGACATGTCACGATCACAGCCGAGAGAGCTGACCCTCAAAGGGGACAGGGATGTTACAATGTAACCAACAAAAAAACAATTTCGTCTTCAAAATTAAGTGCAAAACTAGGGGAAAGAGGGTAAACAAAGTACATGTCACTTGAACAAGTAAGGGAACTGCTCCCACATCTCGTCCTCATGCTCCCAAGTGGCCTCGCCACCGGCGCGGTGCTCCCAAACCACCTTGACGAGCGGGATCTACCTCCTGCGAGGCTGCTGCACCCTGCGGTCCACCACGCTGACTAGGTACTCTGGCACGAACAGGTCCGGAGCGACCTCTAGCTGTGAGTAGTCAAGTACTTGCGACGGATCTGGCATGTACTTCCTCAGCTGCGACACGTGGAAGACGTCGTGGACACCTGCCAACTCAGACGAAAGAGCCAACATGTAAGCGACCTCACCAACCCGCTACAGGATGGGAAAGGGGCCAACAAACCTCGGGCTGAGCTTGCCCCTCTTCCCAAACTTGAGAATGCCCTTTGTGGATGAGATCCGAAGGAACACACTATCACCAACCTAGAACTAAAGTGGCCTCTTGTGGACGTCGGTGTAGCTCTTCTGTCTACTCTGCGCTGTCTGCAACCTCTGCCTGATCAACCTCACGGTGTCTGCACACTGCTGCACCAACTCTAGACCCAGCAACTGCCTTTCACTAACCTCGTGCCAGTGCAACGGTGTCCTGCACGGTCGACCATACAGAGCCTCTTAGGACGCCATCCCGATGCTGGAGTGAAAGATATTATTATACAAAAACTCCACCATGGGAAGGTGCGACTCCCACGTGCCGCCCCAGTCTAGGCAACACGCTCTCAACAAGTCCTCGAGGGTCTGTATGGTTCTCTCCAACTGCCCGTCTATCTATGGGTGGTAGGCTGAACTCAACCTCAACTCGGTGCCTAGTGCCCGCTGAAAGCTACGCCAGAAACGAGAAGTGAACCTTGGATCTCTATCTGAAACAATAGAGACCGGGGTTCTGTGTAAAGGCACCACTCTGTCCACAAAAAGCTGCGCAAGTCTATTCATTGACCACGCTGCTCTGACCGATAGGAAGCGAGCTATCTTCGTCATCCTGTCGATGATGACCCAAACTCTGTCGTGCCCCTGTGAAGTGCAAGGTAAGCAAGAAACAAAGTCCATGGTGATGTGCTCCCACTTCCACACGGGAATGGGAAGCGACTGCAACTCACCATCAGGACGCTGGTGCTTGCCTTCACCTGCTGATAGGTAAGGCAGCGCGAAACAAACTTGGCGATATCTCTCTTCATCCCAGGCCACCAAAAGAGTGCCCTCAAGTCGTGGTACATCTTGGTGGAGCCCGGATGAATAGAGTATCGCGACCTGTGTGCCTCAGCCAGTACCTCCTCCCTGACGTCCTCTAGAACATAGAGTCTGTCTCGAAACCGAACCTCGCTGTCCTCGTCCAGCACCACCTCGGGCAACTGCAACACATCTGCCAAGTCTACGTCTACACTGTGTGCCTCGATCACCTGCTGATATATCATAGGGTGAACTATCATGCTGGCCAACATTTCCCTCTCATTGAGGCTCGATGGCGTGAACACGCCCTGAGTGGCATCCTCCAGGAGTCTCCAGTATCTAACCAACAATGAACTCAAGTGGGTTCTCCTACTCAAAGCGTCTCTATGACATTAGCCTTTCCCAGGTGATAGGAAAGGGTAAAGTCGTAGTCTTTCAAGTACTCGAGCCACCTCCACTGCCTGACGTTCAGATCTCTTTGTGTGAAGATGTACTGTAAGCTCTAATGATCCGTGAAAACATCAAACACCTCGCCGTACAAGTAGTGCCTCCAAAACGTCAAGCCGAACACGACTGCTGCAAGCTCCAAGTCGTGTGTCGGGTAGTGCTGCTCATGCTTCTTCAGCTGACGAGAAGCATAAGCAACTACTCGACCGTGCTGCATCAGCATAGCTCCTAGACTAGTCCATGAAGTGTCTGTTTAGACAAAAAAGCCAGCACTGCTAGAAGGTACAACAAGGATCGGAGCTGAAGTCAGCCGGCTCTTCAGCTTCTGAAAACTATGCTCGCACTCTACTGTCCACACAAACCTGGTCTCCCGCTTGGTCAACCGGGTCAAAGGCTCTGCAACTCTGGCGAAGTCTTGCATGAACCTCCGGTAGTAGCCTGCCAGCCCCATAAAACTGCGCACCTCTGCAACTGAAGTGGGCTGGCCCCATGAAACCACGGCCTCAACCTTGGCGGGATCCACTGCCACACCTGCACCAGAAACAACGTGATCGAGGAACTGCACCTCCTTTACCCAAAATTCACACTTGCTGAATTTGGCGTAAAGTTGGTGACTCCTCAAAGTCTGCAACACCAGCCTCAAGTGAACCTCGTGCTCCTCTGCCGTCGCTGAGTACATCAGGATGTCGTCGACGAACACCACCACGAACCTATCCAGGTACTCTCGAAACACGCTATGCATCAGCTCCATGAACGCTGAAGGTGCATTCGTGAGCCCAAAAGGCATGACGACAAACTCAAAGTGGCCGTAGCGAGTACGAAAAGCTGATCTGGCGATGTCTGACTCACAAATCCGCAACTGGTAGTAGCCCGACCTCAAGTCGATCTTCGAGAACACTAAAGCTAACTGCATTTGGTTGAATAAGTCATCGATCCTGGGCAAAGCGTATTTGTTCTTAACGGTCGCCTGATTTAACTGCTGATAATCAATACACATTCTGAGGCTACCATCTTTCTTTCTCAAAAACAAAATAGGTGCTCCCCACAGCGAATGGCTAGGACGAATGAAGCCCAACGCAAGCAACTCCTCTAGTTGGCACTTCAACTCCCGCAGCTCCACCGGCGCCATCCGTACGGTGCCTTGGAAACACGTTGGCAAACTCGTAGAAAACAGGCACAAGCTAGGTACGGTCCCCCGAAGCAACTCAATGGAGAAATCTACCTCCCGCTCCAGCGTCAAGACAGGTAGATCCTCCGAAAACACGTTGGCAAACTCGTAGACAACAGGCACATCTGAAACAGATATCTCACCAGAATCTGAGACAGACCTGGAAGCCAAGAAAGCAACACCACCATCTCAGATAATATGCCAAGCTCTACAAAAGAGACAAAGGGTCGGCGGGTAGACCGGGTACCTCGGAAGAAAAGCACAGGTGCTCCAGGTAGCTCAAACCTTACGGTCTTTCGCTGACAATCCACCAGTGCAGTGTGTGACTCTAACCAGTCCATGCTAAGGATGGCATCAAAGTCGTGGAGCTGCAAGGCAAACAGTCTGGTTGGTAGCTGGTGGCCCTGTACCTCGACGGTGACACCTTCTAGGTAGCCCAGAGTTCGCACAAAGTCACCCGTCAGCAGATCAATAGCTAGGTCATAGGCCCGCTCCGGAGCAAACTCAGACAAAGTAGCAAAGAACTCCTCAGAAGCAAAACATTGTGTGGCACCCGGATCAATCAAAACTCTAGCAGCCCTACGAAGGATAGGAACCGTACCGACGACCAGATTAGAGGCCTCCGCCTTCTCTCTGGTGATGTTCATCACCCGACCGCGTCCACGTCCTCACTGAGGTTGCTGTTGCTGGCGCTGCTGTGGTTACTAGAACTGACCTTGGTGCTGTTGTTGGCGCTATGCTGGCTGGGGTGGAGGAAACTGCGCCTGAGGTGCCTGCTGCTACTAGCTCAACAATGGAGACTCCCGCCTGTAGTGACCCGGCTGCCCGTAGTGGAAACAACTCGTGCTCTGCTGGCCCTGCTCTGCTCCCTACTGTAAGGACTGCTCCACTGGCTGCTCCGACTGACGTCGCCGCTGCTGTGGCTGCTTGTACTGACACCTGCCTCCATAAGTGAACAACTTCTTCAACTTCAAGCTCAGGCCAGCACCGCCTATCCCCGAAGAAGAAGAAGAGGAAACACTCCCTCGACTGCCCGAGGGGCGCTGGTACAAAGAAGACCTCCCCGAACCTCCACTCTGCTACGGCTGAAACCGACACTCCCTCTCCAAGGTGGTGGCTCTCGCCACTGCTACCGTCAAGGAGTCACAGAGGTGACCAGCCATGGCCCACCTCAACTGTAAGGCCATAGATTTTTCTCTCTTATATAGGTGCATGATTGTGTGAGAAATTGATACTCATTGTGTGTAGTTATATATATATATATATACATATTAGTTGAGTATTGTTGCACATAGATGTATGAATTGCTACGCATATTATTCATTTACTTTATGTACGTAGTAGTTTAGGGCATGCATTTTAAATTGTACCTAATTGTGTGGTGTACATAAAGTTTCTGCAGTTTTAAGTTCTGTTCTGGCGTCCATTAGATGTCAATATGTATGGACGTCAATCCCAAGTCAGCGGCCACATCAATGGATGCCAACTCAGAATTGGCGGCCCGTGATGTTGACGTTAACCTCCCAGATCTGTTGCGTTTGCAGATCCAGAAACGCCCCCGAAATCATCGCACCCTGTTTAGGAAACCGTTCCACAACGGCAACCTAGTCGACCCCAAATGCGCTCCAAAGCCTAGCCTTATAAAAGACTAAGTTTAGGGCGCTATTGGGTCCTCATGGCCTTTTGGTCAAAAACCCTAAATTTTGTGCATGAAACCAGACCTTTGGACCGTGGATTTAGCAATTTGGCGACTTCTTCCGACGATCTTACACGACTGAAGGGGAGTCTAAACGTTGGAGAAGGCTTCTCCAACGCCGGATTAGGGTCTACATCAACACAGAAACCAGATTTGGAGGAGTTTGGAGGCTCCTTGGCACTGGTCGAGGAGAGCTTCATCAACCCAAATCCCCTTTCATAGATTTTCTCAAAGGCATGTACACCGTTCACATCATCTATACATGTGTCTAGTAAGTCCTAGGCATTTTACGGATTTTTATTCGAGTCCTGGAACCCCAATTTCACCAAGTTTCCTGCATTCAGTCTGTGTTTTGTACAGACATGAACTTAACGGCGGGATCTCTTGCCGTTAAGATCCTAAATTGGCGGAGCACTATGTTGTCGTTAACTGGGTAAACGGCCATCCCCTTGCCGTTGAGTTCTTCAAGCAAGAATAGTGGACTGTTTACTCCCTATGACTTAATTTTTGAGATTTTACGCATGAGGATATATGGTAAAAAATTTATATGTTATAAAATATGTCTAGTAGAGCATGCTGTGTGATTGTGATAAATTTGATTCATTGTTATAATTATTAATAATTTCTGGAACCCTGTCCTAAGCATGTTTTAATTATTGTTGAATGGTTCTGTGAGGAATCTAGATGTCACAATTTTTTTGTAGTGTTCACATCGATATCAGAGCATGCTGTAAAAATTTGATGAATTTATGATGACTGTGTTAATTGTTATATTTTCTGGATCATAATACAGTGAGCATGTATCGTTATTTAAAAAATTGCAAATAAATTGTACAAAATAGCTGAAATTTCCAAAAAAAATTATGTTGAACCTGGACTGTAAAATAAATGTTATAAGCTGGTTAGTGTAGTTTACCATTGTGAATCGTGCAGAATTCAGTATTTACGAATTGTGCGATAGGACTATTTCAGTTTTCATAAATTGTGTAATTCAAAAAATCTAGAAATCTGGTATGTACGATGCTCAACCTGTAACCTATAGGTGGTTATGTTTTCATGCATATTGGATAACGGTAGATACTGATTTCATTATTTAACCATAAAAAGAGCAATTAAGACATGTTTAACGTAGTTAACCATAGATTCGTTAAATTACAACATGATTCGAACTAAATGATGTTTGTTGAACTCTGTAAATAGTAGCACCATGCTAGGTAATATTACAATATGTGGATGTGTGAATATGAAACAAGTGTGTTAAACTGTGCATTAAGTATATGTTTAAAATTGAGAGAATGTGTAAATATGCCAATGGGTGACACTACTACCTTAGAGGGCTGTGGAACAATACCGTGGTAAAGTCCCCACGGGAAGGTTCATAGTGTGTGATATCCCATGGGCATTGGGATTAAATCCTAGAGGCGGACAAGTACCGCTGGTTAGGGTGGAGAGTCCTTCTCCCGGTTCTGCACAATAACTAAGGTCTATCATTGTGTTGCCTAGATGATAGATATGTGTGTGATGTGACAAGTGTGTGTCCTTCTAGAGGTGGTTTGGACTATGTGTCATGGCATATAAAGAAAAAAATGTGATTATGTGTATGAGAAATGTGAAATCTTTAAATGTAGATATGACATGATAGCATGTACTTTCTGTTATGAAGTGTTAAATTCATGTAAAACAACAAGCTAACCATGTTTAGAAATGTATTACGAATGTGAAATTGTGCATAGAATCCATGCTAGGATTGTTCTCTACTTTAAATGTAAAATTCACGCTTAATTCGATGTTATGCTACAACATACATATAATAAAATGTAAATTTAGATCAAGTGTAAAGAAGATGTAGGAAGCATGTGATAGGTTTAAATCCTTGTAAATTTATCTTAAGTCAAGTACCATGTGTTGGAAAAATGGAGAAATCATGTATAGGTTTCCTTTAAAAGTTTATCTAATTCATGCTTTATGTGATAGTTGTATAATATGAAAAATGTGAATATTACATGTGATGTATGTATGCTTAGTGTGAATGGATGTACTTGTTGAGTATTTTGGACTCACTCTTGCTTCGGCGTACAAGTGCAGAGATTTCTACTTCATCTGAGGAGATAGTTAGGAGTGACTCAGAGCGGGAGTAGGAGATCTTTGTGGAGTCTCAGTAATTGTACTTTTACTTTTCATAGTATGTAATAAAGGACACTTTGTAAATCAATTATGGACAATGTGGACAATGTATTTTCATTTCTCAGCTATTAAATGTTTAGTTTTCTTTTCCTCTATATGGACTATGAATAGAATGTGGATGATGGAATAAGAAATTTCATTTGGCTCTTTCTTTTCGCTGTTATGTGTTATATTTGTGTACATTTCAGTCTATTGATTTTGTTGGGTAAATGTCCCACTGTAGCGGCGTTCATTATACCGATGTGGGTTGGTGTAACCGTATCAGTATAAAGAGGGTCGTTACAGAGATTGGTATCAGAGCTACAGGCTGAAATTGTACATAAATATGCATGTACCATCATCTTCATTATATGCTAAGTCTGTGTAGATTGTCCACATATAAATAGTTAGAAATTAGATAGTCTAGTTCTAATTTGTGATTAAATCATTTTGCAGGGTATAGCTTCACATGGTAGGTGTGGTGTTCCTGCTCGTGAGGGTGAGCAGAGGAGAGATGAGCCTCAGCGTGAGGATCAGGGTGAGCAGCAGGCCCCAGCACCCCAGGGTCTTGTGCTTCCCCCACCGCCACCAGTGGATTATGGAGTCTTCATGCAGGGTTTAGTGCAGGCCATGCAAATGCAGGTCCACACCCAGGCTGCACTCTAGGCTCAGCAGGAAGCTCAGCAGGCTCAGGTGCCAGTTCCCCAGGCTCAGGACCATGGTGGACCCTCCATCATGGAATGGTTCAAGAGGATGTCGCCACCCTCTTTTAAGGGGGAAAGCGATCCGTTACTTGCTGAGAGCTGGATGAGGGAGATCGAGAAGATCTTCCGGGCTATTAGGTGCGCTGAGGATGACAAAGTCACTTTAGCCACCTACATGCTACATGTATGTGTAAATTAATTCGGTGGTTATTTGTTTAAGTATAGATTATGTTGGTTTGTTCCTTATGGGTGTTTTTGGCAGGAGTTAGCCGACGTGTGGTGGTCCTCGATGCTAAGTACTAAGTTCGAGGATGGTGTTGTGGACGTTGGATGGGACGAGTTTGTGAGGCTCTTCCGAGCCAAGTTTGTTCCGGAGCACATCCAGGACAAGATGGAGCAGGAGTTCCTCTCGTTGACTCTGGGCTCCATGACCTTGCTGGAGTACAAGGCCAGGTTTGCCGAGCTACCGAAATATGCCCCTCACATTGTAGCTGATGAGCACAGGAAGGCAAAGAAGTTTGTGATGGGTCTGAGGCCAGCATTGAGGACGAGGTTGGTGGCATTTGATCATCGTAACCTCGATAAGGCCCTTAGCATGGCATGTCGGCAGGAGGGAGAGATGGAGCAGTATTTGGAGGGGATGAAGGCTTCTCAGAAGAGGCCTGCGGCTCCTTTCCAGAGGCAGGAGAGGAAGAAGGCGGCCTTCCCATCACCGCAGCATCCTGTGGTATCGGGAAGCAGTCAGGTATCTTCTCAGCATTCCCCCAGTGGCAAGAAGGAGTGTCCTCATTTCAGGAGGGCACATGGTGGTTTGGAATGTTGGAAGTTGGCAGGGAAGTGCTTGAAGTGCGGGAGCAGTGAGCATAGGATCAAGGATTGTCCCAGGCTTCAGCAGGGAGCACAGCGTGGAGCAGCCCCAGCAGCAGCAGCAGCGCCAGCGTCAGGACGGCCAGGGAGACCTCGAGCCCCATCTCGAGTGTTTGTGTTAGCTCGTGAGGATGTCGAGCAGGCGGAGCATGTTACCGAAGGTATGGTTTTGTTCTTAGGTGTGTATGCTCGGGTTTTGTTTGATACGGGTGCTACTCACTCGTTCATTTCTGAGCGTTTTGCTAGGCAGTTAGCCTTAGAGTCAGGACTAGAGCCTAAGGAGTTAGAGGTCCCTTTGTCTGTGCACACACCTGCAGGTACGGTATCGACTAGGAAGTGTATTTCGTCTTTACCAGTGTGCATTGAGGATAGAGTCCTAGAAGGGTGTTTCTTCTTGCTAAAGATGAAGGACTACAATGCTATTCTTGGTCTGGATTGGCTAGAGGTGCACTATGCATTAGTAGATTGTCGTGGGAAGAAGATCTTTTTCCGCATTCCTGGTGAGGACGAGTTTTCTCATCCATTACCAAGGAACCTAGTGGGAAAGTTTGTCATCTCTGCCATGAAGGCGATGAGAATGGTGAGCAAGGGTTGTGGCACTTTTCTTGCCAGCGTGGTGTTAGTACCCAAGGTTGGTGAGTCACCTACTCTTGCAGAGTTAGATGTGGTGCGGGAGTTTCTAGATGTCTTTCCCAATGACTTATCTGGTTTTCCACCAGCTAGAGAGATAAAATTCACTCTAGAGTTGCTTCCAGGCACCTCTCCTATCTCGAAGGCACCTTATCGGATGGCACCTGCGGAATTAGCTGAACTAAGGAAGCAGTTGCAAGATTTGTTAGATAAGGGATTCTTATGCCCTAGTGTTCCCCTTGGGGCACACCTGTCTTATTCGTGAAGAAGAAGGATGGGTCACTTAGGTTATGCATCGATTATAGAAAGCTAAACCAAGTGACGGTAAAGAACATGTATCCCTTACCTCGGATTGATGATTTGTTTGACCAACTGCAAGATGCATCAGTCTTTTCAAAGATTGATTTGCGGTCTGGTTATCATCAGTTGAGGATTAGGAGTGAGGATGTGTCCAAGACGGCTTTTAGAACCCGTTATGGACATTATGAGTTTCTTGTCCTTCCTTTTGGTTTGACCAACGCCCCTGCAGCATTCATGGATCTCATGAACAGGGTGTTTAGACCATACCTAGATAGTTTCGTCATAGTTTTTATTGATGACATGTTGGTCTACTCTCCGGATGAGGCCACACATCGTCAGCATTTGAGGGTAGTATTAGAGATTCTTCGTTAGCACAAGCTGTATGCAAAATTCAGCAAGTGCGATTTTTGGTTGCGTGAGGTTCATTTCTTTGGGCATGTAATCTCCGGTACTAGTGTAGCAGTGAATCTAGCAAAGGTCCAGGCTGTTATGGATTGGGAGATTCCCAAGACTCCTTCGGAGATTAGGAGTTTTCTTGGTTTGGCGGGTTATTATCGGTGATTCATTGAGGGATTTTCATCCATCGCCGCACCATTGACTCAACTAAGTAGGAAGGGAGTAAAGTTTGTCTGGTCTAAGGAGTGTGAAAGTAGTTTTCAATTATTGAAGACTAAGCTCACATCGGCTCCTGTGTTAGTTTTGCCGAGCGGTAAAGAGGGTTTTGCTATCTACACGGATGCATCTCGGATTGGCCTTGGCTGTGTATTGATGCAGCAAGGAAGGGTAGTAGAGTATGCTTCTCGCCAATTGAAGGAGCATGAGCGAAACTATCCGACTCATGATCTTGAGCTTGCGGCAGTGGTTCATGTACTAAAGATCTGGAGACGCTATCTTTATGGTGTCAAATTTGAGGTGTTCACTGACCACAAGAGTTTAAGGTATCTTTTCTCCCAAAAGGAATTAAACCTGAAGCAGAGAAGATGGATTGAGCTCCTGAAGGACTATGACTTCGACCTCCAGTATCATCCTGGAAAGGTGAATGTAGTAGAGGATGCACATAGCAGGAAGAGGTTGTCACTCCAACAGGATTGGAAGATGTTGGAGGATGCAGTATGTGCGATGACTGAGTGAGAGCCATCATTGTGCCAGGCTTTTGTAGCTCAGATGTCCATTAGGTTTTCGGTGTTGGATGAGGTGATCGAGCAGCAGAAAGCTGACCCTAGACTCCAAGAGTTAGTGGGCAAGGCAGGCATTGCTCGTGATGAGGATGGCGTGATTAGATTCGATCACCGTGTCTGTGTTCCAGACATTGTAGATGTCTGTGAACATGTTTTAGCGTAGGCTCATAGGTCTAGATTCTCTATTCATCCGGGTAACACTAAGATGTACCAGGATTTGAAGAGATCTTTTTGGTGGTCTGGCATGAAGAAGGATGTAGTAGAGTATGTGTCTAGATGTTTAGTTTGCCAGCAAGTGAAGGCCGAGAGGCAGCGACCATCTGGTCTTATGCAAAAGATGGAGATCCCACTATGGAAGTGGGAAGCTATCACTATGGATTTTGTTACGGGTTTGCCTCAATCTAGACGCGGTAATGACTCGATTTGGGTAGTGGTAGATAGATTCTCGAAGACTGCGCATTTCTTGCCCATGAAGAAGAAACAGTCAGTATAGAGTTTAGCTAGATTGTATATTAGTAGCATTATTAGATTGCATGGTGTGCCGAAGTCAATCATTTCGGATCGAGATTCGAGATTTATTTCGAGGTTATGGAAGGGTCTTCAGGATGCGTTAGGTTCTGAATTGAAGCTCAGTTCGGCGTTTCATCCCCAGACAGATGGATAGTCTGAGAGGACTATCCAGACACTTGAAGATATGTTGAGGGCGTGCATTCTGGATTGGAAGGATGATTGGGAGCGCCATTTACCTCTAGTGGTGTTCGCATACAACAACAGTTTTCATTCGAGTATTAGTATGGCTCCATTTGAGGCGTTGTATGGTAGGCCTTGTAGATCTCCTTTGTGTTGGGAGGAGACAGGCGATAGGCAGCTGATTGTTCCGGAGTTAGTTCAGGAGACTTCGGATAAAGTCCAGTTGATTAGGAAGAGGCTTGTTGCAGCACAAGATAGGCAGAAGAGTTATGCCGACAACAAGAGGAAAGATTTGGAGTTCGAGGTAGGTGAGCATGTCTTTTTAAAGATTTCTCATACTCGTGGTGTAGTTATATTTGGTAGGCATAGTAAGCTAAATCCTAGATTCATTGGCTCGTATGAGATTCTCAGACGATTGGGCAACGTGGCATATGATCTAGCTTTACCCCCAGCGTTAGCTAGCGTCCATCCCCTTTTCCACGTATCTATGCTCAGAAGGTATGTCAAAGATCCATCTCATGTCATTAGCCACGAGCTAGTGGAGATCTAGCCAAATCTATCTTATGTGGAGCAACCTGTAGCTATTCTTGACCAGAAGGTTCAACCCCTTCGGAACAAGAGTATTGCGTCGGTGAAAGTCTTATGGCGCAACTTCTCGCGAATGGAGGCTACTTGGGAGCTTGAGGAAGCAATGAAGAAGAAATATCCTCAATTGTTTGAGTAGCGTCAGTCTAACTTCGGGGACGAAGTTTCTTTAAGGGGGAGAGGGTGTGAGGCCCTAGATGTTTCTCTCTTATATAGGTGCTTGATTGCGTGAGAAATTGATGCTCATTGTGTGTAGTTATATATATATATACATATGTATACATATACATATTAGTTGAGTATTGTTGCACATAGATGTATGAATTGCTACGCATGTTATTCATTTACTTTATGTACGTAGTAGTTTAGGGTATGCATTTTAAATTGTACCTAATTGTGTGGTGTACATAAAGTTTCTGCAGTTTTAAGTTATGTTCTGGCGGCCAGTAGATGTCAATATGTACGGATGTCAATCCCAAGTCAGCAGCCACATCGATGGACGCCAACTCAGAATTGGTGGCCCGTGATGTTGACATTAACCTCCCAGATCTGTTGCGTTTGTAGATCCGGAAACGCCCCCAAAATCTTCGCACCCTGTTTAGGAAACCATTCCCCAACGGTAACCTAGTCGACCCCAAACGCGTTCCAAAGCCTAGCCCTATAAAACACTCACTTTAGGGCGTTGTTTAGTCCTCTTGGCCCTTTGGTCAAAAACCCTAAATTCTGTGCGCGAAACTAGACCTTTGGACCGTGGATTTGGCGATTTGGCGACTTCTTCCGGCGATCTTACACGACTGGAGGGGAGTCTAAATGTTGGAGAAGGCTTCTCCAACACCGGATTGGGTTCTACATCAACACAGAAACCAGATTTGGAGGAGTTTGGAGGCTCTTTGGCACTGGACGAGGAGAGCTTCATCGACCCAAATCCCCTTTCATAGATTTTCTCAAAGGAAAGTACCCCTTTCACATCATCTATACATGTGTCTAGTAAGTCCCAGGTATTTTACGGATTTTTATTCGAGTCCTGGAACCCCAATTTCACCAAGTTTCCTGCGTTCAGTCTGTGTTTTGCACAGACAGGAACTTAACGACGTGATCTCTTGCCATTATGATCCTAAATTGGCGGCGCACTATGTTGTCGTTAACTGGGTAAACGGCCATCCCCTTGTCGTTGAGTTCTTCAGGCAAGAATAGTGGACTGTTTACTCCCTATGACTTAATTTTTGGAATTTTGCACATGAGGATATATGGTAAAAAAATTATATGTTATAAAATATGTCTAGTAGAGCATGATGTGTGATTGTGATAAATTTTGTTCATTGTTATAATTATTAGTAATTTCTGGAACCCTGTCCTAAGCATGTTTTAATTATTGTTGAATGGTTCTATGAGGAATCAAGATGTCAGAATTTTTCTGTGGTGTTCACAATGATATCAGAGCATGCTGTAAAAATTTGATGAATTTATGATGACTGTGTTAATTGTTAAATTTTCTGGATCATAATCTATTGAGCATGTACCGTTATTTAAAAAAATGCAAATAAATTGTACAAAATAGCTGAAATTTCAAAAAAAATTTATGTGGAACCAGCACTGTAAAATACATGTTACAAACTGGTTAGTGTAGTTTACCATTGTGAATCGTGCAGAATTGAGTATTTACGAATTGTGTGATAGGACTGTTTCAATTTTCATAAATTGTGTGTAATTCAGAAAATCGTGAAATCTGGTATGTATGATGCTCAACCTGTAACCTATTGGTGGTTAAGTTTTCATGAATATTGGATAACAGTAGATACTGATTTCGTTAGTTAACCATAAAAAGAGTAATTAAGACATGTTTAACGCAGTTAACCATACATTCGTTAAATTACAGCATGATTCAAACTAAATGATGTTTGTTTAACTCTGTAAACAGTAACACCATGCTAGATAATATTACAATATGTGGATGTGTGAATATGAAACTAGTGTGTTAAACTGTGCATTAAGTATATGTTTAAAATTGAGAGAATGTGTAAATATGGCAATGGGTGATACTACTACCTTAGAGGGCTGTGGAACCGTACCGTGGTAAAGTCCCCATGGGAAGGTTCATAGTGTGTGATATCTCATGTGCATTGGGATTAAATCCTGGAGGCGGACAAGTACCGCTGGTTAGGGTGGATAGTGCTTCTCCCGATTCTACGCAGTAACTAAGGTCTATCATTGTGTTGCCTAGATGATAGATATGTGTGTGATGTGACAAGTGTGTATCCTTCTAGAGGTGGTTTGGACTATGTGTCATGTCATATAAAGAAAAAAATATGATTATGCGTATGAGAAATGTGTAATGTTTAAATGTAGATATGACATGATAGCATGTACTTTCTGTTATGAAGTGTTAAAATCATGTAAAACAGCAAGCTAACCATGTTTAGAAATGTATTACGAATGTGAAATTGTGCATAGAATCCATGCTAGGATTGTTCTCTACTTTAAGTGTAAAATTCATGGTTAGTTCGATGTTATGTTACAACATACATGTAATAAAATTTAAATTTAGATCAAGTGTAAAGAAGATGTAGGAAGCATGTGATAGGTTTAAATCCTTGTAAATTTATCATAAGTCAAGTACCATGTGTTGGAAAAATGGAGAAATCTTGTTTAGGTTTCCTTTAAAAGTTTATCTAATTCATGCTTTATGTAATAGTTGTATAATATGAAAAATGTGAATATTACATGTGATGTATGTATGCTTAGTGTGAATGGATGTACTTGTTGAGTCTTTTGGACTCACTCTTGCTTTGGCGTACAGGTGTAGAGATTTCTACTTCATCTGAGGAGATAGTCAGGAGTGACTCGGAGCGGGAGTAGGAGATCTTTGTCGAGTCTAAGTAATTGTACTTTTACTTTTCATAGTATGTAATAAAGGACACTTTGTAACTCAATTATAGACAATGTGGACAATGTATTTTCATTTCTCAGCTATTAAATGTTTAGGTTTCTTTTCCTCTATATGGACTATGAATAGAATATGGATGATGGAATAAGAAATTTCATTTGGCTCTTTCTTTCCGCTGTTATGTGTTATATTTGTGTACATTTCAGTCTATTGATTTTGTTGGGTAAATGTCCCACTGTAGCGGCATTCATTATGCCGATGTGGGTTGGTGTAACCGTACCGATATAAGGAGGGTCGTTGCATCAACTCCGAGCGTAGCCCGCTAATGAACTGCTTGGTATGAGCTTGCTCACTAGCGGCCACGTGGGGGGACGTGTCGAAGTAGCTGCACGAACCTCCGGTGGTACTGTGCTACCGTCAAGTCTCCCTGCACCAACTCGTGGAACTAGTCCCTCCTCTCACGGCATGCGTAGTCGGGGAACAACTCGCCGTGAAAGGACACTAGGAACTCCTGCCAAGAGATCTGGTTCAGCCTCCTGCCCTGAAAATTGGTCTGCCTCACTGCCCTCCACCACTCGTGGGTATACCCCTTCAGCTGATATACTGCCATCCTGACCTGATCCAGCTCTCCACAGTCCATGGTCTCCAAGGTGCGCTCGAGCTCATGGACCCAACTCTCTGCCCTGTCTGGATCACGGTCACCAGAAAATGTCGGAGGCCAAAGATGAACAAACCTCTCCAGAAGCGTCGTGCGGTCCTCAGGTGCTGCCGCTGCAACTGGAGTCTGCTACCGTACCACTGGTGGTACCTCTGGTTGAACTGGTACTGCCTGCGGGGTCGGTGGTGGCTGCTCCTTTGCTGCCATCTCTGCAAACTACTGACCTTCTGCCGGCATCTGCTAGTACGGCTGGTACTACGGGTATTGCTGGTACTACGGGTATTGCGGGTACTACAAAGGACCGTGGAACATAGCTCTCCACCACTGCTCCATGACAGCCGGCAGGGGCGGAAACCACTACTGCTGCGGCCCTCCCTGCAGAAACAGAATGCCTAGCGGCAACAGGTCTCCAGGCTACTCGAACTGCTGGGGCTGAGCATCAATCGGCACGTGCTCCTCTGAAACTGACCCGTCCAACTCGAACTCCTGGTGCTCCACCATCTCACGAGCTTGCCTGCGAGTGCGTGGAGGCATGTTCTGTAAAACAACCACAATAATAAGTTAGCAGATAAAACTCCGGCGGCTAGCAGTGTTACTTCTACTTCCTAAGAGACTTTACGTTATTACTTATTTCCATTACAAGTCCTGATAGACCCCTTGCTCTGATACCACTGTAACGGCCTCGGCGCCCGGACCCTCAGCTCCCCCCAAGAATTCGAACATCGACACTGCCGCCCACGGGACTGGAGATCCGGAAGGGCTAACGGATTGGTCTAACAAGATATGTAATAGAGATAAATAACAATAAATGCACTAAATTATATGACAGGTGAAGGAAAAGAGTCCAACACTAAGTAACAGTCTAGTACAGTCCAAAAGTAGATAAAGTACAAGTGCTGAAATAAAAGGGAAAGAACACGTCCCTTAGGGGCATACCCCAAGGGTGAAGTAAACAAGTTGGGGAACACTGCTCAATGGGCACGCCGTCTACTATGGCTCCATCTCCTCAATCTGCCACAGAGGGAGCTGTGTGAAGTCTCATCTGCAGAAGAGGGCATGAGCTTCACGAAGAAGCCTAGTAGGGACTACCAATCTCCTACTGGTTCTAACAACAGAAATAGAACTAAATGCAATAATTAAATAAAGTAGTAAATTCTATTCTACTAAACAGAGTCATCGGTCTAGGCTACATGTCGGGACCGGAAAACCCGTGTAAAACACGGCACCAAAAGAAACCCAAGGCTGTAACACAGATAGCTAAACACTGCCTGGGCAAACACATTAGCTACAGTACACTACACTAGTCAGCCGGTCAGGTGCACCACACGCCTTACTCTCGACCAACGGTCCATGTCTAACACCTCCTGTCGGAGTGAGACGCGGAACTAAAGAACCACAACTATCGTAGTCTGGCCGGACTACGGTCCCACGCATAGCCCCTCTAAGGGGTTCCAGAACCACGTAGAGTGAGGCAGTGTGCCACAACTACCTTGGCGACCCAGACCCAGCTAAGAGAGCTCTACAAACGACTCTACGCCGCTGTCCCCACCGTTTTCCCCTCCTCTCCAAGTCTGTGACTCGAGCATGCCCGCTGCCCGGAGAACTCCCTGTAACAGACGCGTGGGGATGGGGGTCCCAGGTAATTATAACAACCTGTCTCGTGGACAAGCCCTCAAGTGCTTAGCCCCGGGAGAAGAGACTAGAGTAGCACTGCACTAGGAACAGCACAGGTGCCAAGAAAATCGAGTCGCAGCGAAAGCGGAACGTTAAAACTTGTCGCCAGTCCCTCTTGGCCAGAGAGGCGATGCAGAGCTACATCGCGATCAGAATGCAATGAACCGGTCTGTCGTGACCAGAAGCCAGAAGTCGACCCTTTAACCCGTCGCGATAAGAACGCTACGGCTTAAGGCGCCGCAACAAACCTGGGTCTTCTGAACGCGACACATACCCCATCATAATCCTATCACGACGGAGGCAGACGTTGCATTCCGACCAACCCCGAACTCCTGAATGCCGCACACGTACCCCGTTGCATTTGCTAATGTGACAGGTGCTGGGGCGCGTTCAGAGAGAACGCGACGCGACGATACGTCGCGACCAGGTCGTGACTAGGAAGCCCGTCGCGACCTTAGCCGAGTGCTCAAATAGAGCAACTCCATCCCCCCAAAACCACAATAAATGATACAACAAGGGGGAAAGGATCATGGCAATGCTGGAAAACATCTCAATGATCACCAAACCACCCTCATGAACCCCATGTATGGAAAGAAGAGCAACCTACACTCAAATAACCTTACCAACAACATGGACCTCTTAACACAAACAACCCAAACCAAGCATGCATACACACAGAACAACATTCCACGATAAGACCACCTGAAGCATGCAAGATATCTAGCATGATTTCTAGGCTTGGAAGTGGGGTTTGGAAACCTAGCATGTAGAACTAGGGGGAGGGTTTGGGTTCCCTACCTCAATTTGAAGATCCACCCAATTAGGGCCTTCTCGCAGGCTACCACCCCTCCCCCTCCAAGCTCCAATGCTGCAAGAGCCACCGTCCAAGTGCTGAGCTCGACCTTCCCAAGCCGATGGAGAGGATCCACACTATGGGGAAGAACCACAGAGAATGAGAAGAAGAAGAAGAAGAAGAAGAAGCATACTAAGCACCCAAGTCACACAAACAAATCACACACATACTCACCAAGCCAAGCCAACCACAACTCCCCTCCAAGCTCCCCACAGAGCACCAAGCACAAGGGAGATCGCCAGAGAGGAGAAAACATAGAGAACAGGCGAAATGGGGCTTTTGCTCTCGGGCCTGGGCACTTAAACATAGACGATGAGAACGCGATGGACCTAGTTGTCGCGTTAGCAACACTAATGCGACACCCACCTACGTTGCGATTTGGAAATTGCCTGTGACCCTGATGGTCAAAGCCACCACGTGTCATGCATGCAATGCTGACATCTGATCACGACGGACCAGTATGTCGCATTCATGCATGCATGACGACACGTTTCTCCAGCGTCCAGATAAATAAAAGACAAAACAACAGTCTGCTGTCAGAGCCCTATCGTGAGAGGGGCGGCCGGTGCGTTCTTATTCAGAACACGACGGGTACCTACGTCGCCTTCAGAAGGCGACGGGTCGACATGTCGCGATCACAGCCGAGAGAGCTGACCCTCTAAGGGGGCAGGGATGTTACATTTTGCGAGGTCTGGATAACTTGATTCAGAAACTGTACACATCTTTGTCCACTTCATCCTCTAATTGGCTTCGACTACGTTGTGCATACCATGCTTCTCTAGGTCTTCTATATCCACTGCCTTGTTACCACAAACCATGATCCTCACAGCTGTAAAGCATTCTTGTTGCTCTGTCGTGAGGAAGGCGACTCTATAACCACCCACGCTGCTGGAACCCCAAAAAGCAGCCATGGAATTGAGCAAGGAAGGTTTCTGGAGGATCGTGGGAAAGAGAGGAACAATAACCCTCATGAAATTTGAGCGGGAATAGAGAGAATCTTTGAAACCTCACAAAGGGGATTCTGGAGTCGATGAGGGTTTCGAAAGCTAGCAAATCGAAGGAGATAAGAAAAAGAGAGGAAATCGATGAGGCAAGGATTTCGGACTTAATGACAGGATATAAAGTAGTTTTTGAAACGTCAGAGCAATAAATGTTGATAGCGACAAAATAGGAGAAGATAACGCAAACAATAAAGAATTGATCAGAAATGCGATAGCAATTTATGACGCAAGCAATAGAGGATTTACTTAAATCCAGTGGGAAGGATAAATATTATTCTGAAATTTATTATTTCAGTTACGCACAGACATATCTGTTACAAATTACACATGCCTAATTCCCTTTTAAGAGACGTAAATCTCTCTTCAGATAAGGCTTTTAGAAAGATATATGCTAACTGATTTAAAGTATCTATAAAGGAAATATTTATATCACCATTAGCTACATGATCTCTAATAAAATGATATCTGACCTCTATATGTTTCGTCCTGGAGTGCTGAACTAGATTTTTCGTGAGATTTATCGCACTTGTGTTGTCGCACAGCAATGGGATGGTCTTGATGTGCAGTCCATAGTCCTCAAGCTGTTGCTTTATCCATAAGAGTTGAGTGCAGTAGCTCACAGCAGCTACGTATTCAGCTTCAGCTGCTGATAGTGCTACTGAATTTTGCTTCTTTGAAGACCATGAAATCAAGCATCCTGCAAGAAATTGACAACCACCACTAGTGCTTTTTCTATCTACTTTGCATCCAGCATAGTCAGCATCAGAATATCCAACTAAACTAGTTTCACATGATTTAGGATACCATAGTCCTAGGTCATGAGTTTTAGCTAAATATATAAAGATCTTTTTAACATATATTAAATGAGATTCCCTAGGATCAGATTGATATCTTGCACACATGTATACACTAAATAAAATATCAGGCCTACTAGCTGTCAAATAAAGTAATGACCCAATCATACCTCTATAAAGTTTTTGATCAATTTTCTTACCTTCTGGATCACTATCTAACCTGGTAGATGTGCTCATGGGAGTTGACAGTGGTTTGACATTTTCAAAACCAAATTTCTTTAGAAGTTCCTTGGTGTATTTTCTTGACAAATGTGAGTTCCTTCATTGCCTTGTTTTATTTGTAATCCAAGAAAGTAGTTGAGTTCTCCCATCATGCTCATCTCAAATTCTCATTGCATGAGCTTCTCAAAATACTTGCACAATGATTAATCAGTTGATCCGAAAATAATATCATCTACATAAATTTGAACAATTAATATATTTTTTGCATTTGTTTTAATGAAAAGTGTGCTATCTACCTGACCTCTAATAAAACCATGATTTAGCAAGAATGCACTAAGTCTTTCATACCATGCTCTAGGTGCTTGTTTTAATCCATACAATGCTTTTTGTAATCTGAAAACATGATTTGGATAATCTAAATCATCAAAACCAGAAGGCTATTCCACATAGACTTCCTCCTTTATATAACCATTTAAAAATGTAGATTTTACATCCATTTGAAAAAGTTTTAAATCCAATGCACATGCATAAGCAAGTAAAATTTGAATAGCCTCTAGTCTAGCCACTGGTGCATAGGTTTCATCGAAATCTATGTCTTCCTCTTGGGAATAGCCTTGAGCAACCAGTCTAACCTTGTTTCTAGTGATAACACCAACGTCATCCAATTTGTTTCTTAACACCCATTTGGTGCCAATCACAGGATGATCTGATAGTCTCGGAAGAAGGGACCAAACATGATTTCTCCTGAATTGATTAAGTTCATCTTGCATGGCTAAAATCCAAGATTCATCAGACAGTGCTTCATTGACTATCTTCGGCTCTATTTGAGATACAAATGGTAAATAATCACAAGGAATAACATTACCTCTAGTTCTTACCCCTGCGGATGGATCTCTGATAATGTTGTCTATAGGGTGATTGTTTTTGTACCTCCATTCCTTTGGAAGATCATCATGAATAATTTCTTTCTGTTGTAGTTCTTCTAGGGTGGATCTTCATTATCATTGATAGTTGTTTCCTTCAGTTTCTTGGAGAGATTTTATGCATTTTTATCATCACTATCGACTTCCTTTCTCAAGGAATGGTTAGACTCGTCAAAAATAACATGAACAGTTTGTTCAATTAATAAACTTCTTTTATTAACAACTCTATAGCCTTTAGGTTTAGAAGTGTACCCCATGAAGATTCTTTCATCAGATTTAGAATCCAACTTTCCTAAATCTCTCTTTCCATTGTTGTGAATGAAGCATGTACATCCAAATGTTCTGAGATGGCTGATCTTGGGCTTTCTTTGTTTGTACAACTCATATGCAGTCTTCTTCAAGATTGGCCTGATCATGACTCTATTTATGATATAGCATGCTGTATTTATAGCTTCTGCCCAAAAATATCTTAGAAGGTTATACTCAGATAGCATGGTCCTAGCCATATCCAACAAGGTTCTATTCTTCCTTTCAGCTACTCCATTTTGCTGTGGTGTTCTAGGTGCTGAGAAATTATGTTTTATACCTTGATCATCACAAAATTCTGCAAATCTGTCATTTTGGAATTCTCCTCCATGATCTCAACGAATACTGATGATGCTAAACTTCTTATCCTTTTGAAGTACTTTACTGAAATTCACAAAGCTTTCAAATGTGTCATCTTTCTGCTCAAGAAAAGACACCTATGTAAATCTTGAATAATCATCAATTATGACAAATCCGAAATTCTTTCCTCCCAAACTAGTTGTTCTCATGGGTCCAAACAAGTCCATATGTAGTAGTTCTAGAGGTTTGGAGGTAGTTACTACTGTCTTGGATTTGAATGAGGATCTTGCATGATTTCCTTTCGCACATGGTTCACACACACTGTCTAGTTTTGAATGAATCTTTGGCAAACCTTCCACTAGCCATGCTTGATGAGTTTTCTCATGCCATCCAAGCTGCAGTGGCCTAACCTTCTGTGCCATAGTTCAACGTTTCGCTCTTTACTTACTGCTAGACAGATATCTTGATCTTTCAATTCTTCTAGGTGCAGTGCGTACATATTCTTTTCTCTACTAGCTTCGAAGATAGTTGCCTCATTCTTGATGATCAAACACTTAGATTCTTGGAACTTGATCTGATGTCCCTTGTCGCACAATTGGCTGATGCTAATTAAGTTGTGCTTAAGTCCCTTGACGCATAGTACATCTTCTATCAGAGTTCTATCTTGGTTTCCAATAGATCTGCAACCAATCACTGATCCTTTTCCATTATCTCCATAGGTTACTGTGCCTTCTTCATATTTGATGTGCGAGAATAGTCTTTTATTGCCAGTCATATGCCTTGAGCACCCGCTGTCCAAGTACCACTTTGATCCTCTAAGGCTTCCCTGCAATAAATCACTGAGATTTAGGTACCCAAGTTTCTTTGGGTCCTAGTTTGTTAGTTTCCTCACTGTTTCTTTTCAGAATCCACCTTAACTGTTTAGTTGTACATTTTATTATAGTGTGACCTAATTTATTGTAGTGACTGCAGCATGAGATATTATCTACTGTTTTAATTAGCCTGTTAGATTTATAATTAGTATTTTGTTCAACTACAAATTTTGGCATTGGATAAATTTTAGAATGAATAATTGTTTCTTCATTGTCAGGTGGAGTGTATCCTAAACTAATTTTTTTCTTTCCTGATCATCTTGCCCCTTTTAATATTAAAGAAGATATTTCATTTGTGAATTTTTCAATTGTAGCAGTTAGATATTCATTGTCTTTTGTTAGTGCATTGATTCCATTTTTAAGTTTTCTTGTAGTTTCTTGATTTTCTAGATTTGTTAACTTTTCATTTTTATCCTTTAAATCTTCGCATAACAGTTCATTTCTCCTTTTTAAATCAGAAATTTATTTTTCTAGTTGCTCAGTTTCAGATTTTAAATCTGAGTTGGTTATTTCTAAGCATGCATAATTCTTGGTTGTTTTTAACAACTTACAGACATCTTTATAATTACTGTATAATTCGTTAAATGCATCTTCTAAACTATCTGAATTAGATTCATTGCAAGAAGTGAAAGATGAGTCAGAAGTTACCTTATCATCAATATTTGCCATGAAGGCCAGATTGACCTTTTCTTCTCCTTCATCGCTGGAGCTTGACTTACTGTCTGAGTCACTCTCGTTGTTCCATGCAGCAGCCATGGCTTTCTTCTTATACTTCTTGAACTTCTTCACACTGTCCTTCTTTTTGTATTCTATCTTCTTTAGTTTCGGACACTTAGCTATGATGTGTCTAGGCTTCTTGCACTAGTAGAATATAGGTTCTGATTTCTTGACTTCTTTTCCTTCAGATCTTTTGAAATCTCTGCCTTTCTTAAAATGCCTTCTTCCTGACTGGTATTTTTTCTTGGCTAGAATGTGCTGCAGTCTTCTGGAGAGAAGAGCTTCTTCATCTTCGCTGCTTTCATCACTCCTTTCACTTTCTAACTCACCCTCAGAACTACCTTCTGTGGCCTTCAGAGCATTGCTATGCTTCTTCCTACTGGAGGATTCTCCAAGCCTTTCAATATTTATCTCGTGAGCCATCAAGGATCCAATAAATTTCTCAAGTGACATTCTCCTAAGAATGTTGGCTTCTTCTATGGTTGTTACTTTGGAGTCCATGAGGTTGGTAGAGATCTTAATATTTTTCTTACCATGTCTCCAATTTCATAGGTTTTTCCAAGCCCAGCCAAACCGTTGGTGATATCTGTAAATCTACAGTACATTTTGGTGATGGACTCTCCTGACTGCATTTAAAATCTGTCATACTGAGTACCAGGATGTCTATCCTTGTTTCCTTTACTTTGTCAGTTCCTTCATATGTGATTCTGAGCTTTTCCCACATTTCCATAGCTGACTTGCATGCTGAAATCCTGTTGAATTCTTTCTTGCTCAGCGAATAGCACTATACTTTTAGCTTGGTTGTTTAGGGATATTTTCTTCTTGTCATCATCTGTCTAATTTTCTATGTTGTTGTGTACCACTAGATCTCCTTCTTCGATAATTGACCAATGCTAGAAATCAAGTCCTTGAAGGAAGAACTCCATCGAGGTCCATTGACGGATTGACCCTCTACATATCCTTGAGCTACCACTTATCTTTGCTCTTTAGATCGTGAGATCTTCTTGCTCGAAGAGACAAGGCTCTGATACCACTTGTTGCCCAGATAGCAAGCCCAGAGGGGGGGTGAATGGATTGCTAAAAATTCTTTTAGAATAATACCTGTAAATAAAACGCTTGACAGAAAACACTAAGTTCAATAGTTAGAGTTAGTGTGGAATAAAGACAAACAAGCAAGCACACATACACAACATGAAATTTTATCCTGGTTCAGATCTCCTATCCCAAGGAGTCCTACGTCCAGTCCCTAAGCAACAACTTGGGATTTCACTAAACAAGGGTACTGTCCCCCTTAAGGACTCTTACACATCCAGCAACAGCTGACCTTCTCTTCTCTACCCAAAGAGGTACAACCAACACTTGATGCAACAGGTCTTCCTTCTTACCAAAGGGAAACAATCCACCAATTCAACAACAGGTCTTCTCTTCACAACCGAAGAGGAGCACTCAAGAAGAATGAGTAGAGAGTGAATGACCCCTACACCAAGCTTATAAGATTGCTTGATCTAAGGTGAGGTCTGAGAGACAAAGATTTACAGTGGTGGATTCTCTCAGATCTTACACAAGCTCTCAAAAGACTAAGTAGATGGTTGTGGAGAGCTTAAGAGCTTAAAGAGTGATTGCCAGAATGAACAAGCTCTTCTAAAAGGTGCTCCAAAGGATAACCAGTTTTATTGCATAAAGTTGTCGGTCTTCTATATATCCTTTCTTGAGAATATAGCCGTTGAAGTATCCGTTGCCTGTATGTCTGAGGCACGCAAGTTGAGTATGGTCCATCGTGGGTACCAGGAATACTTGCAGCCATTAAATGGCCAGAGAGACACGCACACAGAGAAGGATCATCCAGATATCTTTTGCTTCTTATTTGTCCAACGTCGTAGGGTGTGATCTTGGTAGAAATCTGCGTGCAATAAATACTGAAACATAGACAGCTCAATTGTCTCTAAGCTGTCAGTCAATGTTAGATGGCATGGAATATGAAAATACGTCAAAAAGGAAATGCCATTATGTCACCCTGTAAAGCTTTTGTTTAAATAACATAGGAATAGAAAGCACACAGATATATTTCGTGCAGGGATATGTACTAGTACAATAAATGCTCAAGAGCACAAGATACGGTGTTATACACGGGAAGACTTGAACTCCACATGAGATTCAAAAAGAATACATTTGAATATAATGAAGGATAATTATTTTCAAGATTATCTTAGAAGATAATGAAAGTATATGACACTTTATCATAATCGTTGTGAAGAGAGTTGATATATTCATGAAATTGTTGTCATAAACATACAAATGAAATCTATGTTGAAATAGAATCGATGTGTCCATAATCCATGTATAAATATAGTGAAATCGATGTGCAGATGAAGTCATTGTTTAAATAAAATCGTTGTTTCATAGGAAATTGTTATAGCAGCATTTAAATTGTTGTTTAAGTGAAATAGAATTGTTGTAGTGACCAAATCATTCTTCAACAGAATCGTTGTAGTGGCCAAATCGTTGTATCTATGAAGTCATTGTTTAAGTGACCAAATCGTTCATGAAATCGTTGTTTAAGTGAAATCGATCATGAAATCGTTGTTTCAATGATGAAATCGTTGTTTTAGTGAAATCGATCATGAAATCGTTGTTTTACCAAAATCGATGTTTAAGTGATATGAAATCGATGCATCAACGAAATCGTTGTTTAAGTGATATGAAATCGATGTATCAACGAAATCGTTGTGAGACTGAAATCGTTGTTTTACTTATGAAATCGTTGTGCGATGGAAATCATTGTTTTACCTATGAAATCGTTGTGCGATGGAAATCGTTGTTTTACTTATGAAATCATTGTGCAATGGAAATCGTTGTTTTACTTTTGAGGAATTCATGCCTTGAACTTCAAATAATATTTTCAATGGTTTTGTTAATCACCAAAAATACATATAATAAAGATAACTTATTTATAGAGATGGACTGATCATCACTACTATGGTTTTTTTTTAAGTGGGTAGTACCACAAGCATATTAAAATAAAAGAGTATGTACAAGTATAGGTGGGCGCAAACCTATAAAGAAACCATCCCCAAATCACCTAGACATCAAGACCACACCAAGATGGTGTAAGAGGCCTATTCCCCCAACCATCCAACAAGAGAAGAAATAGAAGAATTAACATCGGAGTGAACTACCTACATATAAGTAACATGATTTAAAACCTTAACGATATCTGTAAGGCCCTATAATTTTACTCTCTCTTATATATGAGTTTGATTGTGTGAGAAATGGATGTTTGTATGTGTAGGCATATGCATGTGTATATAAATAAATTATTGATGTATTGTTGTAAATATATAAATATGTATATCTATTGCATATATATATATTATTCATTTACATTGTATGAATGGTATTCATTTTCTAATGTGTACATTGTATATTACATGTATTTGCAATGTGTAAATATATAGTTTTATGCGTTTTTAAGTTCTCTCCGAAATGTTATTTGGCGTCAACATGAGTTGACATTGGGTAGAGGTCAGCGGCCATATCGATGGACGCCAACCTCATATAGGCGGCCATTGATGTTGACGTCTAAAACCCAGATCTGGTTGCACTTTAGATCCGGAAATGCTTGCGATTTTATCGGCCCTTGTTTAGGAAACCGTCCCCAACGGTCATCCCTCTCTGCCTACGCATACCCAAGACCCTGAGGTTCTATAAAAACCACCCTTTTGCGGTCGGATCAACCCTTTTGGCTTTCGTCAAAACCTAGAATCCTTCTGTGTGAAACTCGATCATTGAACTCTGAGATCTGGCGATTGGTGACTCCTTCCGGCGATCTTCTGCGACTGGAGGGGATTTATACCATGATGTGAATAGATGTCAGTTTATACCATGAGATTTAGGAAATTTTTCGATGTCCATGTAAATAATTATAATTTTTGAACTGTAAAATAGTAAGTATGCACGATTAGTTTTAAATCTTCAATAAATTGTATGATGCCAAATTAATTCTCAAGAATTGTATGTAGTATCATGACTGTTATATACAAGTTTTAGAATAGGGGAATATGTATTTGGCAATGTGTACCAAGCTTAATTGATGTCTTCATAAATTAGGCAGAATGCATGTTTTATTTATCATAAATTGTGTATCACTTCGAAAAATATGAAAATTTGTATGCCTGATGCTTTATCTGTAAACGGTCTATGGTTAAAATTTCATGTAAATTGGATAACATTAGGTATTGAACTCAGTATTTCATGATAAAATGACTAGTTAAAGCATGCTTAAAGTAATTAGAAACTAATTAGATAATTTTAGCATGAATTGGATTAAGTTGTAACTGTTTAACTCTATAAACAGTAGTACCATGTTAGGTAATCTGAATCATGTGCAAATAGGTGAATATAGAATTAATGTGTTAAATGGTATGCAAATAATATGTGTTTAAGAATGGAAAATATGTAAATGTGCCATGGGTGACACTGCTACCTTAGAGGGCTGAGGAGCTGTACCGTAGTAAAGTACCTACGGGAAGGTTCATATGAGTAAGTGAAATCCCATGGGCATTGGGATAAAATCCTGGAGGCAGACAAGTACCGCTGGTTAGGGTGGAGAGTGCTTCTCCCGGTTCTGCGCAGTAACTAAGATTTATCACTGTAATGCCTAAGTGATAGATATGTGTGTGATGTGATAAGTGTGTGTCCTTCTAAAGGTGGTTCGGACTATGTGTCACGGCATATAACGATAACAATGTGAAATTGTGTTTATGTGATAAGTGAATGTATAAATTGTGTAAATGAGTAAGTAAGCATATGGATATGTGAATCAATGTGTTGACATGCGAAACTGTAAATTTGTTTATGAATGTGCTAAAATTTTGTCAAAACAGCAAGCTTAATTTGTTTATAAAAGTGATATGCATGTGGAAAAGTACATAGAATCCATGTTAGGAACATTCTTCCTTTATGTGTAAAACTCCATGTTTAATTGCCATTATGATACAACATGAATGTGAATTTAGACAGCATGTTAAAAATTGTGTAGAAAGCATGTGATAGGTTTATTATTGTGATATGAACATAAACCATGTACTATATGTCATGAAAATTGATGGAAGTATCATGTTAGTTTTTTTTACATTGTTTAAATCCATGATCATGTACCTGTGAAATTGTGAAAGAGTAAAATGCCATGTGATGTATGTATGCTTAATGTATGGGAAATTACTTGCTGAGTCATTGGAGTCATTCTTGCTTCGGCGTACAGGTGCAGGTGTCTCTACTTCATCCGAGGAGTTAGTTCGGAGTGACTCGGAGCGAGAGTAGGAGATTGCTTGCAGAGATTTACTTTGTTGTATTTCCTTTTCATAGTATGTAATAAATGAGGACTTGTACTACATTGGATTCGTGTAATTTATTTAGCTGCAAGTTGTGGACAATGTATTTGATTTAAATTTCAGTTATGTGAACTTTAGTTCTTTTGTACTATATAGACTGTGTATAAATGTGGATGATGGAATAAGAGATTTATTTCTAGTTCTTTCTATTCCGCTGTCAATTGTTTATATTTGCGTACATCTTAGCCTATTGAATATGTGTTGGGTAAATGTCCCACTGTAGCGATGCTCTCTACATCGGTTTGGGATGGTATATCCGTACCGGTATAAGGAGGGTCGTTACATAGATTGGTATCAGAGAGCCCAGGTTGAGATAGTATATGAATATGCGTATACCATCATCTTCATTATATGCTAAGTCTCTATAGATTGTCCACATAGTTAGGAATTAGAAAGTTTAGTTCCTAATCGGGATTAAATAGTTACTGCAGGCTATGGTTTCTCGAGGTAGGCGTGGTGTTCTTGCTCGTGGGGATGAGCAGAGGAGAGAGGAGAGAGTTGAGCCCAAGCGTGAGGATCAGGGTGAGCAGCAGGCCCCAGCACCCCAGGGTCCTGTGCTTCCTCCACCGCCACTAGTGGATTATGGAGTGTTCATGCAAGGTCTAGTCCAGGTTATGCAGACCCAGGTCCATACTCAGGCTGCACTCCAGGTTCAGCTGGAGGTCCACTCTTTTATTACCCTCATATTTTGGTGCTAACAAAATTTATGATTAGATTATTTCATGAATATTTATGATTATTTTATGGCGCACTAAAATGATAAAGTCGATGTCTAATTTCATATACATCGATTTCACTTCAAGTGCCAAATTTAAGTGTGCCAGAATGATTCACTTTGTGGCCATAAAGATTTGTTAAGAATTTGTTAAGAAATCGATCTTAGAACGATTCGCTAAGTGGCCATAACGATTTGTTAAGAAATCGATCTCACAGCGATTTCTTAAGTGGCCATAACGATTTGTTATGAAATCGATCTCAGAACGATTCCTTTTATAGCCATAACGATTTGCTCTCAGAATGATTCGTTAAGTCTCTCATAACGATTTGTGAAGAGACCAGAACGATTTGTTCACATCGATTTCTTTGTGAGAACAATGATTTGCTCTCCACAACGATTTCTTCAGTAAACATAACGATTTGGTTATGTCTTACAACGATTTAGCTAAATTGACTTGATCATAACAATTTCATAAGTCATGAATGTATCAACTTCTTATGTACAACGATTTTCTTGTTAATGCTCAACGATTTCATAAGTCATAAATGCATCGATTTCTCGTTTATATCGTCTTGATATATGACTTATCTTTGAAAGCGTTGAATAGTCAAAGTCTTCGCACATATCTCCATGACTACTGTGCATTTAATGTAGACTGAACGTATCTCTGCATGCATGCAAATAATATCTTTCCACTATCATGCTTACTCTTTTAAACATCTTTTTTTAGAACAGCAAATGGCATTACTATTCTGATGAACATTTCTTCTAACGCTGACTAACAACAAAAGACAGTCCAGCTGTCCACTGTTTAAAGCTTGAAATGTGTGCAGGCATCTGACAGCAATCCACTACAACGTTGGAAACGCAAGTAATCTAAGAAGATCTTCTCCTACGTGCATGATAGGCCAAGAAGACCGTTGAACACAAGTTCCAAGCTATTTGAAGTCTAACGTATACCAAGCTTGGAGACAACGGATACTTCAGCATCCATATTTCAAATGAACGATATATATTCAAGACAAAAGCTCCAGAAGAATAGAATGAAAAGAAGAAGAAAAAGCTCACATCTATTCTGATCTAGTTTTCTACGAGCATCCAAGAAGAGCAAAGCCTCACTTCCATTTCATCTAGCTCTTAGCTCTCTGCGTCCATTGTCTAACTTTGAGAGAGAGCCTTTAGCACTGAGAGAGTCCTTATTCTGTAGATCTTTATCCTTTCAGTCCTAGCTTCAGATCTTGCTCTGTGTAAGCTTGATCTAGGGGCGTTGTTCCTTGAAGACATTTTCTGTGTTGTTTCCCTTCGTGTGTGAAGGAAGACCTGGTGGGTACCAGGGTGTTATTCCCTTCTGAGAGAAGGAAGACCAGCTGCAGCTGGGTGCTGCACCGCACTGGGGTGGGTACCAGTAGGTTAGCTTCTAAGCCTGTAAAAGAAGTAGGTTTGCTTCTGAGCCTGTAAAAGAAGTGGGCTGCCTTCTTCCCCGGGAAAGAGAAGAAGACCTGGTGGGGCATCCAGGGTGTTGTAGTGTCCAAAGGGGGACTGTACCCTAGATAGTGAAATCCCAAGAGATTGCTTGGGGACTGGACGTAGGACTCCTGTGGAAAGGAGGTCCGAACCAGGATATATCGATGTGTCCTTTGTGTGATTGCCTTGCTTCTTCTATCCTTCCTTTACTAACTCTAACAATCTGCGAAGTGTGTTTGTGCAATCGTTTTTGTGAACAGGTTTTAATTGACCGAAATTTTAAAGTCCCATTCACCCCCCCTCTGGGCTCGTCAACTGGGCAACAAGTGGTATCAGAGCAAGTCTCTTCAAAGAAAGAAGATCCAACGATCTGAAGAGTTAAGATCTAACGGCAGCCCAAAGCTATTTCAAAGGTCAGTCCATCAACCGATCCCCTCTCTTCGATGGTGAAGATTATGCTTATTGGAAGACTAGGATGGAGTATTTCCTGCAAGGTTTCGATTATCAAATCTGGTCCATAGTAGAAGAAGGCAATCTCCTAGTCACAAATGAGAAGGCTCAGTGGACAGATGATGATAGGAAAAATATTTCCTTGAACTGCAAAGCTAAAAGCATTTTGTGTTGTGCCCTCAGTAAAAAGGAGTTCAACAGAATTTCTGCGTGCAAAACGGCAAAGGATATGTGGGAAACACTGAAGCTTACATATTAAGGAACTGACAAAGTAAAAGAAACCAGGATTGATATCTTGGTGACAAAATATGAGAAGTTCCAAATGGAGCAAGGTGAGTCCATATCTCAAATGTACACCTACTTTATTAAGATTATCAATGAACTCGCAGGATTGGGAAAGAAATACAGCCAGGGAGATATGGTCAGAAAGATTCTAAGATCTCTTCCGAAGGAGTGGACTCCTAAGGTCACAGCTATAGAAGAAGCAAATGACCTTTCCACATTGTCATTAGAAAAGCTTATTGGATCTCTTATGGCTCATGAGATCAACATGGAGAGATTAGGAGAAAGCTCTTTCAGAAGAAGGCCAATTATTGCACTCAAGGCTGGGGAAAGCACTACGGATGAAGACACTGCTAATGACTATAAGAGCAGTGATAGTGATAGTGAAGAAGAAGAAATCATCCGAAAAATATTAGCCAAGAGTAAGAAGAAAACTAAGAAAAGAAAGGAGGAGAAACACAAGAAACGTAAAAGGAAACCCTTCACGGTTACTAAGGATAACTCCTCAGATAGTTCAAGCACAGAAGAAGATGAAGAGAATGCCAATCTGCTCTTGATGAGTAAAACAACAAAAAGGCATTCAAGTGGGTATGGTTAGAAGATGCTCAAATCTTTAGTTTTAATTTACATTTCTGTTTCTATTTTTCAGTAAATTACCATGCTACTAACAGTGTTTGCAAGTTGTTCTTAAGATGTATGCAGATGATAATTCTGAAGACTTGACAAATAACTGTGATAAGTCAAGACCAATAAGATCTGACTTGCGTCACATTAAGGGGGAGTCTCACACTCAGGGGGAGTGTAGACAAAGGGGGAGTCATTCATGATAATCATTGTTGAACCCCTCAAATGGTAAGAACTTCACTCAAAGGGGGAGAAAATGCATGGTAAGAATCTTTCTTTTTGGTTAGTGACAAAAAGGGGGAGAGTATGCATCATATGTATGCATGGTATGCATGATTTGTGAATTTTCTGTGTTTCCTATGCTTTAAGTATTTTTGTCAGAAAATTCTCATAAATTTTGTCATCACCAAAAAGGGGGAGATTGTTGAACCACTCTTTTATTACCCTCATATTTTGGTGCTAACAAAATTTATGATTAGATTATTTCATTAATATTTATGATTATTTTATGGCGCACTAAAATGATAAAGTCGATGTCTAATTTCATATACATCGATTTCACTTCAAGTGCCAAATTTATATGTGCCAGAACGATTGGCTTTGTGGCCATAATGATTTGTTAAGAATTTGTTAAGAAATCGATCTCAGAACGATTCGCTAAGTGGCCATAACGATTTGTTAAGAAATCGATCTCACAATGATTTCTTAAGTGGCCATAACGATTTGTTAAGAGATCGATCTCAGAACGATTCCTTTTATAGCCATAACGATTCGCTCTCAGAATGATTCGTTAAGTCTCTCATAACGATTTGTGAAGAGACCAGAACGATTTGTTCACATCGATTTCTTTGTGAGAACAACAATTTGCTCTCCACAACGATTTCTTCAGTAAAAATAACGATTTGGTTATGTCTTACAACGATTTAGCTAAATTGACTTGATCATAATGATTTCATAAGTCATAAATGCATCGATTTCTTGTCTATATCGACTTGATATATGACTTATCTTTGAAAGCGTTGAATAGTCAAAGTCTTCGCACATATCTCCATGACTGCTGTGCATTTAATGAAGACTGAACGTATCTCTGCATCGTATCTCTGCATGCATGCAAATAATATCTTTCCACTATCATGCTTACTCTTTTAAACATCTTTTTTTAGAACAGCAAATGGCATTACTATTCTGATGAACATTCCTTCTAACGTTGACTAACAACAAAAGATAGTCCAGCTATCCACTGTTTAAAGCTTGAAATGTGTGCAGGCATCTGACAACAATCCACTACAACGTTGGAAACGCAAGTAATCTCAGAAGATCTTCTCCTACGTGCATGAGAGGCCAAGAAGACCGTTGAACACAAGTTCCAAGCTCTTTGAAGTCTAACGTATACTAAGCTTGGAGACAACGGATACTTCAACGTCCATATTTCAAATGAATGATATATATTCAAGACAAAAGCTCGAGAAGAATAGAACGAAAAGAAGAAGAAAAAGCTCACATCTATTCTGATCTAGTTTTCTGTGAGCATCTGTAATCACGGGATTTGTATCCCCTTTTGAAATAGATTGTGAAGGTGTAGGGATTAGGAAAATACCGTGATCGCCACCAGAGTAATCGCCTCGTAGATGTAGACGTGGAGGGCTGACTACCTTGGAAAAGAAAGGTGAAGTAGAAGGAGTACCTGACAAAGCGACAGATGCGGTGTCGCTTTCCTTTTTCCTGAACGCGATAGAGGCTAAGGCGCCTTCTTGAACGCGACC
Source organism: Colocasia esculenta (assembly GCA_014218235.1). Classification (NCBI taxonomy): domain Eukaryota; kingdom Viridiplantae; phylum Streptophyta; class Magnoliopsida; order Alismatales; family Araceae; genus Colocasia; species Colocasia esculenta. The sequence goes on along the minus strand of CM024753.1, from coordinate 113,859,945 downwards.
GGATTCTTGTCGCCTTCTCCTCAGAGGGACAGAGATGTGGATTCTCGTCTTCCTGCTCCTCAGCCGGCCAAGGGACAGGAGCCTCACTTTGTTCTAACCTTCAAACACCTGCCAAGATGATTTAAACATGAGGAAAATCCATTAGAATTCGTGTGCAATAGATCTATTCAATGAAAAGTGCATGTACATGAACTATTATGGGGGGAACTCACAGGATTGGGGTTTTTAACCCCTGGGGGTGCTAAGGATGGGTGTGTGCGTCGTGTTCCAATGCTAAACTAGAAGAAAAAATGAACTATGCATGCATGAAATTGATGAAATAAAGAAAAAAAGGAGAGAGAATTGGATAGCCGCTGGGGAAACGCCCTGGAGGGCTCTTTTGAGTCGTCTAGAGAAGAAACTCTCTTCGTGGAAGAGGAAGCTCTCTTGCTCTGCGAACTAATGAATCCGGCATTGTATCAAATGATGGAGAGACGAGATACTTATGGGTGATTATTCCTAACTCGAGTCTGAGGGGAATAATGGGAAGTAGTCCGACTTGGAGCAAGTATGGCTGTGCAAGGGCTATTGGAACTCGGAAAGGATCTTATTAGGAAGCTCTCCTCCAAATTTGAGAGGATTTGGACGTCCAAAACATGCAATTACCATTAATAGCATGTGTACAAATTAGCCTCGGATTGAGTTTCCTGTTTAAGACCCAGAATGCGACAGCCATCGTGTCGCCTTCATGAAGGCGCCACCTCGACATGTCGCCTTCATCATATGGCAGGTGAACTTGAGTTATTTTTGATTTTTTGAGGGATTTAAAATGTGGAATTATCAAGGCGACACGGGGTATGTCGTTTTCAAGAAAGCGACACATGGCCTGTCGTCTTCTGGTATTTTTCTGCATTTTGACCATAAAATGTGTCCAATAGCCTATGCACAGCCTTTGAATGATATTCAGAGAGCTATAATGAAAAAGATATTGAATTGACTAGAAGAGTCCTCTGGGGCGTTGAACTAATGAAAAAGATGTCATGATCGGAGAAAGCCAGCTTGACGATGATGAGCCAACGTGGGGCGTCAATAATGCGACAAGGGATTTGCTCGACTTATAGGTCAGAAATGGGTGTCTACAGATTGCCCCTCCTTGATGCTTGCTTTGCAAGGGAGAGGAGCGGAAATGGAGCGAAAGTGGCATGAAATGGCGATGTAGCGGAATGAAGCGAGATGAGCTGAAAAGCGGGCATCAAGGTAAAGAGACACCCATTCTGGACAAATAATTAGCGAGAATTATCTAGCTAACCTTGAACATGGCTGGGAACAGAGTGCGAGGATGGTTCCTATTTAGGACGAATAAAAATCAAAAGAAAAGAATGATCAACCTCCTGATTGAAGAGGTACCCTTGCTATCTTTAGCATGTAGGTTTCGTTCATTAGGGGATAGGTGCTGCCCGGCGGGTCGATTCGACTCTGGCCTTCGAGCGGGTCACGACTAATGAGCGGATCGGGGATAAAGGAATGACTGTTATAGTGAATGGGGGATGAGAGGAATCCTGCATAAGAACCATCACTGGCAAACTGGACCGAGCAGTAAGCTCGAGGAAAACTTTCAAATTAAGAGTGGAATTCTCGTCTACAAATGAGGATTTGGGTTGGGACATCATTGGAAGCTGACTTTGACAAATCATGATTCGTGAAGCTCAAAATTCCTACATGATGCATGCTGGGCTAAAGAAAAAGGAAATCATAAAAGCGAATGCAAAGAAAGAGAGAAAATAACAAATATTCAAGGATAATATTGCTAGACAATATAAGCAAGGGTCAAGACAGTTCGCATTCCCAACGTGCGATAGAATCCATCATCCCCGAGTCATATCACCCAACGGCCTATCCAGCGATTAGCAGTGTGTACTTAGATCATCCTCATTTTTGATGAAGGGGAACTCAGATCCTGGAACACACTGGGAACCAGCCGGTCCTTGAGCTGATATAATAGTGTAGATATCATATAGTAATGCAGAGGGATTAGGGTTAGAGATACTTACCTGACTTACCTGATGGCCGTCTCTTTTTTTTTCTTTTATGGGTTTCTAAATAATAAAAACAGATAAAGATAGAATGATACAAATGAAAAATGCACCAATCAATGATCATCAAAGCATATGTGCAAACGTTCTGAACAGTTATAGAGAATTAAGCATGAAAGCAAGAGGGGCCAGAAGGCGACATAGGGCCTGTCGCCACCCTACACTTAAGAAGGCGACACCTAGCTTGTCGCCACCATGAAGGCGACACAACGATATGTCGTCTTCACAGGATGCACAACCCGAGCTCAATCCTTTTCAACATAAAACTTGGTTTTAACTCCCACTTGTAGTCTAATGTTTCCCCATTCAAAGTCCCATCCCTAATGGGCCTTCCCTTCCCCTTCCTAGCGGGATTAGGAGTGTTTGAGCTCTATAAATAAAGGGGATGAGAGGCCAAATTCGTAGCTTTCCCTTCTCTCTTCCTTTCTTCAAGGTTTTCAAGCTCCAATGGCCATGAAGAGAGCTCTCCTTGCTTCCATGGATGGGGAGGTGGCTTATGAAGGTTCGTAGCGCGCTCGGACGGCGTATGAAGCGCTCCTGAGGGTGACGGACGTCCCCAACCACTTGAGCCGGTGCAAGGAAGTGAGGGAGGTGGGTTTTGGTGTTTTCAATTTTCATGGACTTTTGAACTCCGAATTTGTCTTTTAATTTTGGTCTTCTTCTTCTTACCCTCTCTTTTTTTTGCCTTTTTCTTCTCCTCTTCTAGCTCTTCCCGGGGTCCCGCCGCCATTCTAAGCTCACTTGGATCACCCCAATGATCAAGTCCTTACCCATGTTTGTCATTAGATTCTTGAGAGAGTTGGGATTGGGTGGAGTATTGATAGCGGCCCATAATTACCACAAAAATTCTTTCGATTGGCATAGCATCACGGCCTTGATAGAGTTATGGCACCCACAAACCCATACCTTCATTTTCCCCAAGTTCGAGGTGACCGTCCTTCTAGAGGAGGTCGAGGCCTTTCTAGCTCTCCCTAAAACTAAACCGGGGGACGAGCACAGCGTAAGCTATACCGTCGAACCCATTAACCCAAAGCTCATCCTAGGGGAGTTTATGACCGACCCGGAGGATATCCATACCATGATTAGCCCACAATCCATACACTTGGTTCCATTGTCTAAGTGGGTCATATCCTAATGCAAGAACAAGATTACGGACCATCGGGAAATTGCAAAGGCCGTGGCCATATGCCTATGTGGTGTAGTCCTCTTCCCGTCCGGGGATCACCTTATAGATTATGCGAGCCTTAGTGCGATTAGTGGGGTATGGCGGGGACTTTCTCTTTCACACGCGGTCTTGGCCTACCTCTACTCGGGTCTCACTTCAGCTTCCACGGGTGGTTTCCTTTACGGCTCTATGATCCTTCTAGAGTGTTGGTTGGGTGTGAGGATAAAGTTTAAACCTGTTGATAACCCCACCATCGACAGTCAGATCTTCGGGTGTCATCCATTGAACTTCATTGGCGGCGTGGCCAAATTTTCGGACAAAGTTTTATGCAAGACGACCGACAAGAAGACGAGGAGTCCTTGGTGCCTCTACTTCAGCACCCTGCCGGTGGAGCACTTCGCTTTGGACATAGCGGCGCTGCGCGGAGCGGAGATCCGGCTACCACTCGGACGCGGCTTGGACTTGCAGCTGATAGGAAACATGGCAATCGTTCTCTACAACCCACAGTGGTGTTACTTGCAGATCGGAAAGCCAAGAACGAGAGTACTGCCACCATCACACCTTCCTCCTGTGAAGAGACGGCGCTTGGGGACCCCGGAGGATGAGCAGGCTGTGCGGAGCGCACTGGCCCTGTGGAGGGCGTGTGCTACGCACGTGCTCCCACTGAGACTTGACGAGGACCGGGAGACGTACCAGGCGTACCTCCGGGAACACGAGAAGCTTCGGCCACTTGCGGACCGTGAGCCGGAGAGAGAGAGATGTGATTGTACTTTTAAGCTTTTGATGGGACCTGATGGGTTGAGTTTGATGTAGTGGGAGTGAGACTTTTGATTTTTAGGGCTTTTATTTGATGTAAGGATTGATTTTCTGCAATGAGAATTGAATTTTGGGCGTTTTGATGCACTGGCTAAAGAAGGCGACATAGGGTGTGTCGCTACCTTGAAGGCGACAGATCATGCGTCGCAATGACTAAAGTAAAGGCGACAGACATTGTGTCGCGATAATCATATCAGAAGGCGACGGGGGCTGTGTCGCCTTCACAACTCCCGAGGCGGTTTTGAAAACCGAGCTACGAGCCTCTCCCTCTTCCCTCCTTTTCTTCTCTCTCTCTCTCTCTTCCTTTCCATTTTCTCTCCTCCGGTGACCCAAACCGAGCCCCCCCTTTCTTCCTCTCTTTCTCGTCTACCTCCGGCGAGCCCCCCCATCTCCGGCGAGCCCCGGCCGGCGGCGCCTCCCTCTTCCCTTTCTTCCTCCTCCTCCTTTCCTCTTCTTCCCCTTTCTCTTCTTTCTGGCAAACGGCGATGGAAGGCGGTGGAGACCAAGGAGGTGAGGGCGGCGGTAGACGTCGGAAGAAGATGATCCGGCGGAGGCAAACGGGTGAAGGGACGTCGGCGGCAGCCCAAGATCCTCCCCCGGTCGTCCCGATGGAGGGAGAAGTCGCGCCGGCGGTGGGAGACGACGACGAGCCGGTTGGGCCCAAAAAGGTAGATTTTCGGAGCCTTAAACCTTGAATGTGGGTGCGGGGGATAGAGCATGTGTATAGGGCGATTCGCCCCGTGGGACGGCCGGGAAAACGGGAGAATCTCCGTTTTGGGTCGGTTCTGGTAATGCGACAGGCCCCCTGTCGTATTACCAGACAGAAGGCGACAGCCCCCCTGTCGCCTTATAGAAGGCGACAGGGGGCCTGTCGTAATGAGGGACTTCTTAAAGCGACAGGGGGTCTGTCGCCTTCAGAAGGCGACAGGTCCCTTGTCGCTTTAACAGGGCAGAGAGTGTTTTGGCCTTTTTCTTTCTGATTTCTGACCCCTTTTGGTGTTTGCCTTAAAGACTGAGTTGCGGTCCCGGCTCGGATGGGCAGCGATCCGGGCGGTCTATGACGGCCTTCCGGACTTCCAAGTACGCCGACTAGAGGGGATGGGCTTCGGGCCATTCTTGAGACTGGAGGAGTTAGTGCCGGATGTGGCACTCATCCAGGCGCTGAAGGAGAGGTGGGACCCAGAGTGCCACGCCTTCCTCTTCCCGTGGGGATAGATGGTCCCTACGTTGGAAGACATAGTGCGGATCACCGACCTGCGCGTGGATGGCCAGGCGGTGACTGGGACCACCTACACCAGTTATCAGGAGCCCGTGGAGAGGTTGCTGGGATTGGAGGTGAAGAGCGCGAGGTCCTCGCTAGTGCAGCGGACGGCGCTGCAGGCGAGCCTGGGCGTGGTGAGGGCGAGGCGCGAGACAGGAGAGGGACCGGCGGAGAATATGGACCGGATGACCGAGGGTGCCAGAGCGGTGATGGCAGAGGAGGAGGGAGAGGCAGCGGACAGGGACCTGCGGCAATTCCTGACGCTGGTGATCGGGAAGCTAATCCTGGGGACCAGAGGGGACCCGGTGGGCTGCCGTTGCTTGCCCCTGCTGGAGGATCTGTCCAGCATGGGCAACTACGCGTGGGGTGCGGCCCTCCTGGCCTACCTCTTCGACAGCCTGGGCACCTCTAGCAGGGAGACTGGTGTCGCGGGTTTCTTCCCACTTCTACAGGTACGTTTCTACCCTTGCCCTTTGCTGCTTTTCCTGCTTGTTTATTGATTGTGGTACTGACTTGTGTTTCTCTTGCAGGTGTGGGCTTACTACCACCTCCCCTCCCTAGGCTGCGGGGTGGCGAGGTGACGCAGCGCTGTATCGCTCTTACAGTGCTGGCGGTTTTGCCGAGATGAGCGGTCCCTGCGGCGCCAGGTGACCATGATTCACGATGCGTTGGACACTATTCCTTTTGGACATGTGAGTGCTTCTAGCCTTGCCCTTTCCCCTTTACTTTGCCTATTTGATGGTTGACTGACGGAGTTTTGGCTTTTGGGTGTGCAGGTACAGTGGACCCCTTATGTCGGGGAGAGTGACGCCGCCCAGCCGTGGGTGGAGCGAGGCCGTCCCTACTTCGGTAGGGACATTTGGCTGCATTGCTTCAACACGGTGGTTCCGCTCCACCACCGGCTGGTGGCGCGTACTCTGGGACTCCACCAGGCGGCAGTGGAGTTCCCGTCCCGACAGCGAGCTTGGGAGAGGCCAGGCCGGAGCTTCTGCGGGATCCAGCAGGTCACGGACTGGACGGTCCGGGTCCGGGAGCAGCTGGACGACTGGGAGCGATGAGGGACAGAGGTGGTCTCTGAGGCCACCAGCGATGAGGACTAGTTCCGGGCATATGCCCGGAAGTACGGGGCTCAGGTGTACAAGGGGTCCCGACGACCGGTGAGTCTTTACTGCTTTCAGTCTTCTTCTGGATTCCTGATTTGATTGTGCGACTGACTTGGCTTGTGTTTGCAGCTTGACCCTGAGGGGCAGATCACCTCGCTTGAGGGCATCCTCCACTCCACCATCCAGCAGCGCGACGACCTCCAAGCGGTGGTGGATCAGCTGGTAAATACTCTGCACCCTACCCTTCTTCTTCTAAATGTGGTTGACTGACCCTTGACATTTTCTTTCGCAGCGGGCAGAACTGGACCGTGCGCAGCAGATGGTGGGAGGGGCTTCCTCCTCCCAAGAGGATCCTGGCCGCTCCGTCTTGGAGGGCCAGCTAGCGGCGGCGGCGGCCCGAGCGGAGGACTCCCTCGCCCAGCTGCGGGAGCGGGTAAGTTACTTATTTAGATGCCCCTATTTTTTTTGCTTCTTTCGTGATTTCTAACAAGATTTTTTTCTGATATTACAAGAGCAGGAGCTGAGGACCGCCCTGGCACGGACGACGACGCTGGAGGCAGAGATGGCGGAGCTACGCCGACGACCCGAGGCAGCGGAGGTGGCGCGGTGGCGCCAGGAGGCGAAGGCGGCGGCCCGCTGGCAGCAGGAGGCGGCAGAGGCGACGCGTTGGCGCCAGGAGGCGGAGGAGGCGGCACGACTACGCGCCGAGGCTGGGGACTTCCGCACCCAGCTGGGGGAGGAGAGGCATCGCGGCGACATGCTGCGATCTGAGATGAGGGGGCTAGAGAGGGCCCTGGCTTTGGTCGGGCGCAGCCGATCAGCGACCAGCCGGAGCGGTATCCCGAGCGGGTCCGCTGGGCACTATCTGACGGGTTCCTCCGGACGGCGGAGGAACGAGGAGGAGGAGCGACGATGGTGCGAGAGAGCGCCAGAGGGGAGCGAGACTGGGCCGAGAGTGATGGCCCCTCCATCTCCCCGCCCGCCTAAGGGTACGGGGGAGAGTGGTTGAGGGTTTGTACTTCTTGCTCCTTTCTTTTGTACATGATATGAATAGAATGGAATGGAATGTAACTCTTTTATGTGTTTTTTATGGTTTGCGACTGAGTGAGAGTGACGAGTGAGATATGAGTGCCGCTTTCTTTTCCGTCCTGCACACTTAGACAACCACGAAACAAGTCAGATCTGTTCTTAGGCTTAGCCCCTTGCCTTAAAAATAAAGCGACGATTGAGCGACCTTGATAATTTGTCAAGGGGCTAAGCCTTATTAAATAGGCAAAAGATGCGAATAAACAAATGAAATGCATGTATGCAAACGACTTGGAATCATTTAATGTTTTAAGATTTTTGGGATATTTGATTTTTAGAGTTCTGAAAATTTTTGATTTTTTTGGAGTTTTGGAGAATATTTGATTTTTTGGAGTTTTGGAAATATTTGATTTTTTTGGAGTTTTGGAAATATCTGATATTTTTTTTTTGGTTTTGGAAATACTTGATTTTTTTGGAGTTTTGGGAATATTTGATTTTTTGGAGTTTTTTTTGTTAGCGCCTAAAGCCGGCGTTGGCCTTTCCTAAAATAAGACATGCGAGACGGAAGGTGCTCGCATCTTCGGGCCACCACACTTAAACCGATTCGAGCCGCTGGTTAGGAATCTTGATCACCTCCGGTTCTCGCCACAGGGCTTTCTAAGTTAGGACGTGCGTAAGGGGTGGCAACGCCTCGGAAAACCTACCCTTGGTTGATGGTGCGACTAATTAAGCCCCACCCTAGAGGTGACTCAGCCTTATAGGGAAAAGCGGAAGATTATTTAAGGAAAGTCTTGCGTGGGTATGAGGACATTGGGTTCGGCTACTTCCTACAGCATACCATTCGGAGATTGGGTCTATTGTGGAGGGACTTTATGGTCTTTTGCTATGGACTTGCCTTGCTTTGGGGCATGCGTACGACCGGGCTCATTAGTGTCCCGCGGGGACTTTGCCACTCTTTGCCATGCCCCTATTGTATTATGGATTTTCCTTTCTTTTCGTTTCTTTGCTTCTTTGCCCTTTTGTTATTTTGACCGTCCCTGTTTGAGACTTCCTCTCGTCGGGGTATGCTGCAGTTTGACGACCTCACCCTCACGACCCTTTTGCCCCTACACTTCGACCGATTAGGAGAGAATGACCGATGCATCGCTAGAGTAGGGCCCACATAATTGCAGCACCTACCGAGTGTAGTTATCCGGGCTTGCCGTGTGCATGTGTGTTAATCCTAACTTAGAGCAGCCCTTGGCGATTAGAGAGGTACCTTAGACTCCCAACATGGGGCTACTCCCTGGTCTAGGTGTTGTGGCCTCACACCTATAGGCCTAAGGATAGAAACGTTTGAGGTACAACCCGTTCCACGGATGTGATAATTCGACGCCCTCAGCATTGATTAAGCGATATGCATTTCCAGGGTAGACCTCCCTCACAACGTACGGACCCTCCCAATTAGGTTGCAGTTTGGACCTAGGACCTCTGGATTTGATAAAGATGCGTTTCAAGACCATATCACCCTCTTGGAATTTTCGTTCAATTACCTTCTTTTGAAAAGACCTTGAGATTCGCCTTTGGTAGGAAAGGACATGGTGGGCTGCCATAAGCCGTCTTTCATCTAAAAGTTCCAGTTGGACTAGTAACGCCTCTCGACGTTCATCAAGATTAAGTTCCTTGTCTAGTTGGACTCTTAGTGAAGGAATTAGGATCTCATATGGAACTACCGCCTCCATCCCGTATGTGAGAGCGTACGGGGTTTGTCCCGTGGGAGTGCGGACGGAGGTGCGGTAGGCCCATAGAGCCTCTATTAGCTTCTCTGGCCAGTCGGCGAATTTATGCGACTCACAGGTTTTCTTTAGGATTTTAAGAAGGGTTTTGTTAGTTGCTTCAGCTTGGCCATTGCCTTGTGGGTAATACGGTGATGAATGATGCAGCGTGATGTTGTATTTCTTACAGAGGTCCTGAAGCTCTTGTGCGATGAATTGCGGCCCGTTGTCCGTGACGATGCTGCTTGGAACTCCAAACCGCGAGATGATGTTTCTCATGATGAAGTGGCACACCGTGGATGCTTTGATTTCTATGAAGGCTTCAGCTTTCGCCCACTTGGTGTAATACTCAATCGCAGTTAGGATAAATGACTTTTGTTTGGTTTGAGCATTAGAATCACCAAGAGGACCGACAATGTCGAAAGCCCACATGGAGAATGGCCATGGTGTGGAGAGTGGGTGTAGTGAGGAGGAAGGGGCATGGATCTTATCGGCATGGAGTTGACACTTGACATACCTACGGACGTAGATGGTACAGTCTTCTTCTAGGGTTGGCCAGTAATAGCCCTGCCTAATGATCTTCTTTGTTAGCATCTGACTGTTGACGTGCCCTCCGCATTCGCTAGCATGGGCCCCTTCCACCACCTTCCAAGCTTCGTCATCGATAAGGCACCTTAAAAGGACTCCATTAAGGGCTCTCCTGTATAGAACTTCTCCGACAACTGTGTACCTTAAGGCGGCTCTTCTGATGGCCCTGCGGTCTTCTCCACTTGCCCCTTCATGATATGTTCCATCCCTGCAGTATTGCTCTATCTCAAAGTACCATGGCAGTTCTTCTTCATTCAGGATCTCCTCGAGCTCAGTTAACATGACTTGCTGCGCTCCTCTTCTCCTAACCTTCTCTTCTAAGGTTGCCCTAAGTTCGCTAAACCAAGGGTCCTGGGTAGATGGAACATCGAGACGCTGGACGATGATTGTCTCAGTCCGGCGACTCAGAGGGAAGGATAGGGATGAGGCTAGCGACGCCAGAGCGTCAGCCAGGATGTTTTGAGAACGAGGAGTGTGGATAAGCTTACGGAACTGCCTTGCCAACAACGTGACCAGGTCTTGATATGGCTTGAGCTTCGGGTCACGAGTGCGGTAGGTTGAGAGCACCTGCCGCAGGACGAGCTGAGAGTCTCCTATGATTCTGAGGTGCGATGCCCCCAGCAGATAGGCGTGCTTGAGACCAGCAAGGAGAGCCTCATACTCGGACATGTTGTTGGTAGCGGGGAAGGTGAGTTGATATGCGAAGGGGATGGTGATACCTTCCGGGGTAAGCAGCATGGCTCCAATGCCCCGTCCCTGAGAGTTGAGCGCACCATCAAAATGAAGGGACCAGAAGGGGTCTTTGATTATGACTGAGAGTTCCTCATCGGGGAATTCCTCTCGGAGGGAGTCGCTGTGAGGGAGTGGGAGATGGGATAGATGCTCGGCGATGGCATACCCCTTGACGGCCTTTTGGACCACAAAGGATATGTCAAACTGGGAGAGGAAGCTCTGCCAGCGTGCCAGCCGATCAGAAAGGACGGGCTTTTCAAGCAGATAACGGAGTGGATCCATCCTTGAGATCAGCTTGACCTCGTGGGCTAGGAAGTAGTGCTTAAGCTTTTGGACTACCCACACGAGCGCGGCACAAGTTTTGTCCGCGGTGGTGTACTTGGATTCAGCAGTGTTGAAGAGCCTAGAGAGGTAGTAAGCTGCCCTTTCTTTTCCAGACTCATCATGTTGTGCAAGGACAGCTCCTAGGGAGTCCTCAATGACTGAGCGATATAGGATTAACACTGGGAGATAAATCTTCTGATGAATTGCAAACGCCCGATTAGCCCTCTTAGTTGTGAGATATTCTTTGGAGGAGGCATCTCTGCTATTGCCTTGGCCTTGTTTGGATCGATCTCAATGCCCCGCTTACTGACTATGAAGCCTAGCAGCTTACCTGATGATACCCTGAACACACACTTCTTTGGATTCATCTTCAGCTGATACTCCCTAGCTCTCTGCAGCACCTTGGCTAGGATATCGGGGTGTTCTCTCCTGGTCCTTGACTTCACCAAGATGTCATCCACATAGACCTCAACATAGACATGAATCATATCGTGGAATATGGCCATCATCGCCCTCTGGTAGGTAGCACCAGCATTCTTCAGCCCAAATGGCATGACTACGTAACAGTATGTTCCCTAGGGCGTGGTGAAGGATGTCTTTTCTTGATCTTCAGGAGCGAGACGGATCTGGTTGTAGCCTGAGTATCCATCCATGAATGAGAGGGTCTTGTACCCGGCAGTGTTATCGATCAGTACATCAATATGAGGAAGTGTGAAGTCATCCTTCGGACATGCCCTATTCAGATCCCTGAAGTCGATGCATATTCTGACTTTTCCGTCTTTCTTCATGACAGGGACGATGTTGGCCACCCAGTTCGGATATAGCACTACCTTGATGAATCTAGCCTTATGGAGTTTGTCTACTTCGTCTTTCATTTTCAGGGCCATGAGTGGGTGGAATCTTCGGAGTTTCTGCTTAATGGCCTTTGCCCCTTCTTTCAGTACTAGTCGGTGCTCCACTAGAGAGGGGTCTAGGCCAGGCATGTCCTCATAAGACCAGGCGAATGAGTCCTTGTACTCCCTTAGGATTTGCACCAATTCCTCTTCTACATCAGGAGGGAGGTTTGCTGAGATGATCACAATTCTAGGGTCTTCTTCCGTTCCGAGGTTGACTTCCTTAGTAGGTTCATCCACTGCCGTTGTGGGTTCATCAAATCTCCTGACTCCACTGGCATATTTCTCGGCAGCGTCATCTACTTCGCTATCCTCTTCCTCGATCGGGTCCTCATCATTCATGATTTCGTAGACGCCAAATCCATCGTCTATGAACACCCCAACCTGCTCAAACACTTCTTCAAACACCAGCGCATCCTTTGTGAACTCCTCTACCAACAGTAGCGCTTGACACCGCCGAGCTAGCTCTTGAAGATATCGTCGGGGAATAGCCTTTCCCCACTGCTTCCTAGGGCGGTGCTTGGTCTTAGTGGAGACCGGGTTGACCTGACCTTCTTCCCTAGGCCTATCTAAACTAGTGCTAGACTCTTCTATACTAGACCCTTCTAAGCTAGAGGACTCTACAGGACTGGAGGAGGACATGGTGTCCTCGAAGAGGATGGCTCCTAATGAAGGAGCAGGAGGGGAAGCCCCAGCCACGGGGTGCCCCTGATCAGCAAAGTGCAGGACGTATGCCGGCTCCTCGACCTCAACGTGCATTTGAAAGTGGATGTTTTTTTTTGGAGATCGGAGGAGAGCATGCAACAGAAGAGGGTGACCTCGTGGTCACCTGGATCAACTTGAAGGGCGGAGAGGACAGCCGGTGGGAGCTGGGGTGTGAGGAGGCTGTTCGCCGCCGTGAGGAGCTGGGGAGTCAGCTGGATCAGCAAAGGAGGAGAGGATGGGACCAGACTGGGAAGGAGGGAATCCACGAGGGATGGGTGGATGGCTAGGCAGGTGCCTCTCCAGAGTTCGTCAACAGTGTTCCCCTCCTCGTAGGGGATGTCCGGCTCTCCTATGTCTGAGGCATCGCTCATGAGCTGTCTTTTGGACGTGATAGCAACGGGTGGATCTAGTAATTCTTCCGCAGCTGGCGGCCAGGTTCTCTCCTCTTCCCAGAACAGTCGGATGAAGGCGATGGTGATGTCTTCTATGTCGAACCATCTATACCACTCAGCCTCTGGGTCTCCAATCTTTCTCCTCCTGGTCGGACGGAGGGCTTCTAAGGCTCTATAGGTCAGCAACGGGGCCATGTGCCGAGAGAAGTTTCGGCCATGCACCTCGTGCTGTGAGAGTTCTGCCTCGACTACCACGGTGTTGTATCCAGGTTGGGTAGGCCCCCTGATGAAGTGACACCAAAGTGTCCAAGTGAGTGGCTCTCGGTCGGCCTTAAGAGTGGATGTGCTGGATGACCATGGTTTGGATTTCTCCCTATACCCTAGGCCCCACCGGCTTTTCGTGACGATGTCGGGGATGGGTTTGACTATACCTTATACCTCTGCCCCTAGGCCCTTGCCTTCTTCATACCCCAACTTCATCATAATTTGCCACCCCTTTGTGCTTAGTGGCTCTTTTCTCTTGACCGCATTGACCCGGGCTAGGTTGACCTCTCACTGGGACTGGAACGTGTAGCTCCAGGGGTAGTTGATGTCTAGCACTGAGACGATGGGTTTATTGGCTGGCCACACAGCTGGGAGATGGGTATCGTGGAGTGCATCTACGGAGTGGGTGGTGGCTATGCTCTTGACCTTGATGATTCTCCCTTGGAACGAGAACTTCAGGCATTGGTGCGCGGTAGATGGCATAGCTCCTAGTGACTCTAACCACGGACGTCCCAAGATTGCCTTGAACATGGGATCGATATCCAGGACGTAGAAGTCCACTGTGACGGAGAGGGGTCCCAGTTCAGCTTGCACAGTTACCATGCCGTTGTGGACGTCTCGTTCCGCCTCCGTCCTCGGGCGCCGGCCGGTGTGACCTTCTCCGACGGTGGTTCACGGACGTTCCGCTCCCTCGTTGGCGGTGGAGAGTGTGCCGGTTGACCTCGTTGACTCCTCGTTTGACCAGTTTGACTGAGGGGAAACAAGGAGAACCGGAAGGGGATGGGAGATGATAGTGATCGCCAGGGCCTTACCTGTGCCCAAGGAGTTGTGTGATCACGCCGGAGTGGTAGCCTCGCGTCGCGGGTGATGGTGAAGCTCCAACTTCTCCTCCTTCAGCCGGCCAAAGGAAGAGAGCTCCACGGTCTTCTTTGGATGGTTCCTGCCATAGAACAAAACTCAATTAGACCCTAGATAGTGCAGCAAATACTCAAAACGAAAAGTGGAAGGCCCAAAAGGAGAGTCCCGTACCGGTTGCGGACTTGAGAAGAGGGGTGGCCAAATGCTATGACCACCCTTCTTCCCTCCGTTTTTGGTTGGGAAACCCCTTTCTAGGTGTGTAGGACAGTGACCTACGTGCCTAGAGTGTGTGGGAAAGAGTGTGTGACATGCACATATGTAAAAGAGAATAGAGAAAGGGAGGAAGAGAGGGGGAGGTGATCCTCTTTGTTGGTGATGCTAACTCGTTGCAGAGGCTCCTTCAGCTCCTTAGAAGCCTCCTTGGACGTCCCACAGGTTGAGAGGAAGTAGAGAGCAAGTTATGGAAGGTAGGGTATGATTTTCTCTCTCCTCTCTCAAAGCTTGAGCATATGGACGTCCAGCCTCTCCCCCCTTGTTCAGAGGGACCAAGGGGGAGTTATATAGACAGTGAGCTCGGGGGTTGAGAGCATTGGATGCTCAAGTGTGAAGAAACACACTTGCATATGTGGCACTCCATGTGTTTAAGCTCCAACCAATAGGGGGAGGCCAAATGGGATTTTTACTGGGTCAAGGGACTGCCAAGGTGGCCCATATACCCGTTGGGAACGGCCCCATGCGTTGCATGGGCGAGACAAGGGCGCAAGTGGGCTGGAATCTCGGGTTAGTTGGGCAGACCCGGTAAACGCGCTTGACGTCCAGGGATCAGGCCGCCAACCTCATGCAGACGTCCATCGAGGTGGACGCCAAGATGGGTCGACGTCCAGGGGACATGCCCTCAATCAGTAGTAGGCGGCGGTCGATGCTGCCGTCTACATGGAATCCGAGGCTGGTCAACACATGGTCAAACGAGGCTTAATGGGCCAAATAGCCTTGAGGGAGATGGGCCAAATCTCGCGTCTACAGCCGTGACAGGATCTTCTAGAGTTGTCATATGCGGCAATGGTGGTGGGTGTCGGCCTTACCATGCCTTCTGATAAATCACAGGCTCTCAGGGTGCTTAGCGGGTAGACATTTATGGATCGTCTGAGAGACAAGGTAGGAACAAATGACGAATCGTCTGAGAGACAAAATAGGGGAAGGAAAAGGATGATCTACCCGTGTAACTACAACCTCAACCCAATGGTAGGGTCCCTGGCGTGGCCGTGTTGGACTTTGACTAGTTTCCGGCGTGTCTGAGTCAAAGGAGTTTGTAATATGACGGTTGAATCAGGAGGGTCTCGTAACCGGAGCCGTGAGCTCGCTGGCCTAATCAGGACGTCGGTCCCGAATTTAGGAGGTCACGAAGACAAGGAGTTGGTTGATCTCTCAAAGGATTATCAAAAGATTCTAACTGGAATCACATGCCTGGAAAGCCTGAAGTCCGGAGTTAAACTCGCGACTGGCGAAGGCTCAAATGAACTCAATAAGGCTAGAATGATCATTTGTTGAAAGCACGGTGGGACAAGTAAAGAAGAGGGTAACAAAGACCCGATATCGACTTGGGTAATCATGAAGGTCGGACCCAGTAGGCTACCTGAGCTGAGGAAGCCATGGAGCAATCATATATTCGAGGAAAATCACCATTTTTTTTTTTTTTTGAGTGTTACTCAGAAAATGTTAGCAGTGAAGATGCATGCTGGTGTGGGTTGCCTATCTAAAATGCAAGTTAGCACCAGAGGAAATTCTAAAGGCCATATGAATAACTGAGAGATCGCAAACCCGTCACGGTTTTTGGTGAAGGGGAACTCAGGGTTCACGGTCGCCAAGTTATTCGCCTCTGGTGGGGTCCTATGTTAGACATACCTGTGACGCTCAAGGTCGCATGAGCGTTCCGTCATTGAAGCGTAGCTTGTGCTTAGAACATCTGCAAGACAACTTGAAGCACAAGATTGAAGAATAACAGCCATAAGATATATGAGACTTTGAAATTTTGAAATCTGCGGATGATTAACGTCCATATCGACAGCCGCCAATACATAATTAATGGCCAGTGATGTTGCCGTTTACTACCTATTGACGTCCGCAGATCTGGACGTCTATCGGCCAGCGGATTAGGCCGAAAAAACAGGTGATAGGAGCCCATAAGGACTCTATCATCTTCCTCCTCCGTCCCTCCCTGCTCCTGCTGCGAACCAGAGAGCTGAGAGACAGAAAAGCACAGCAAGATGGCCTCTTCATCGACCGGACAATCCTCAGGTGCGAATCCCGGAGTTCTGAGTGAAGTTCCGGGCCACCTAAGCGCACGTCTAGCCAATGGAGAGGTAAGTGATGACTACTTCTGCTATTTCCTGGGCTGAAAATGCCCCAAACAACTTTTCTTACAGAACTCCGCCTCCCATGCAGGAAGTTCCCGCATTCCCAAGCCAAGGCCAGGTACGGGCCTTTTCCTGGCTCGTGAATCTGGTTAATGCGATAACACTGGACATGCGAGGCTTTATCGGAATGTGGCATTTGAACTTTATGGTGGTCCTGGCCAAGAACATGAAGGAGATGTGGTGGGGGTTCGATGCCCTGGGGGCGCTGGTGGAGAGATGGCATCCGCACACGCACACCTTCGTGTTCCAGGGATTCGAGGCGAGCGTGCTGCTGGAAGAGGTGGAGCTGTTCTTGGGATGGCAGCGGTGTCTGGAGTATGATGCAGCGACTCCTCTCCTTCCATGGGAGGAGATCCTCGCAGACATCGTGCGAGACAAGAAGGAGGTGCTGCGGATGACGAACAAGAACGGGATCTTCCTGGACCGGCTGGCCTGGTGGTTGATCCAACATGTGAGGGAGATTGGCGGAGAGAGGGCAACCCGGGGACTGACACTCTGCCTAGCTGGTGTTTTCCTGTTCCCCACGAGTGGCGACTTCATCCTCTATGAGCATGTGGAAATTCTGTCTCTGCTGTGGCGCGGGCAGTCACTTGCCCCTGCAGTGTTGGCCCACCTGTACAGTTCGCTCACCACCATGAGCTTAGGCGGACGCACCTGCGGGAGTTTGTTTCTGCTCCAGGTATGGATGGAAGCTCATCTAAAGTTTGACTTCGCTGATGCACAACCTACCCCCTCCAGAGTTTTCCTTCGGAGTTCAGTGTATTGCAGCAGGGCATGGTACGGGCCAGAGGATGAGATCAAGTGTTTGACAGCACACTTGAAGGGCAGAGATGCTTGGAGAGATCACTTAGCATATCTGGGCATGGATGAGTTCATTGTGAGGCCACTGTTTATGAGGACTATCGAGTTCAGAGCAAGGACCAGGGAGGACAGAGATCTATGGCTAATAGGAGCAGATCAGATGGTGATGTATCAGCCACATCGGTGCCATTGTCAGCTTGGGATTCCACGGGGAATCCCAACTTCATTCAACGGTACTGACGTGATTGTTACTGGGAGAAATGAGAAGATGAAGAAGAAAGGTTTGAAGACATGGAAGAAGTACACAGTGAGCAAGAAAGTGGGATTGGCAGTGCAGGAAAAACGGGAAGAGATCTTGAAGTATGAGGAATACAATTATAGCATCCTTCCCGTTGCTTGTGGTTATTTTATGGCCCGCAGGGCAAAGTGATGTGCTTTTCTTATTTTCAAATAAATGTAACACAATTTCAGATGAATAAGCAATAGATCTCATTTGTGTTTTCAATTGATTTGAATGGCTTGAAATGGTGTGGAATTGATCATTAAAATGAGATGGGACTGAAATGAAGCCAAAGGGTGTCAAAAATGGGCCCAATTGGTTCTGTGATGAGGGTTCTGTAAGCACTGAGGGCGCCATATTGACGTCCAGATCGACGGCCGCCAACAATAGGTAAACGTCAAGATATGTGGCCGCGGATAATGTGACTGAATGTAGACGTCCACATAGGTAGCCGTCTAGTTTAAACTAGACGTCCATATCATGCCGTCTACCAGACTTCGAGGTCTGACACTGAAGGGACATTGACGTCCACACCCTGGCCGCTGAAGGTACGTCGACGGCCAGAGATCGACGTCAGATAAAGTTAAACGGCCAGGGGTGGACGTTAAACCAGTAAACGCCCTTTTTTGAACCGACGCCTTCTCCCGGCGCCATTCCATCTTCCCAAGCGCCGGGAGAAAGAAAAGGAAAAGGAAAAAAAAAAAAAAAAACCCACACCTACCTTCCTTGCTCGAGACAATGAGGACCAGGGAGAAACGAACCATCACCCGGGGCCGTCGCCAACTGGAGGAGGAAGAGGAGGTGGAGATGGCTACGGCGGAGGAAGAAGAAGAAGTGGCGGTGGAGGATGGTTCGGAGGGGGATGAGGCCGAAGGAGGAGACGAGACGGAGGCGGAAGCACCTCGACGACCCCGGGTGAGTACCCTAAAACCCTTGTGTGTGTGTGATTTGAATTGGTGAAAGGAAGGGGAAACAGGGGAAAAGCCGTCGGGTTGGACAGGAACTTGACGGCAACATCGGTGGCCGTCGATTTCCTCCTGGCGTCCACCCCTTGCCGTCAAGATTATCTTGACGTCAATGGGCAGGACGTCGACACAGGAACTCAACGGCTATCCTGTTGACGCCTATCATGGGTAAACGGCAACCCCATTGCTGCCAACTTTGAATAAACGGCCATCGATACTGACGTTAAGATTTCTGTGCATTGTGCAGGGTAAGGGCCGAATGAGGAGCAGGGTGACCTGGGACTTGTGCTGGGCGTGGTACCATGCGCTTCCAGAGGCCCAGCAGGATCAGATAGCGAGGATGGGACTCGGTCATCTCCTGTCGGTACGCCCTTTCCACTTAGATGTGCCGTACCTAGAGGCACTGAGGGAGAGATGGGAGGAGGACTGCAAGGCATTCATCATGCCTTGGGGTCACATGATACCCACATTGGAGGATGTGGCGTATCTGACGGGACTGCGGGTTCAGGGAGAGCCGGTAGTTGGATTGGAGCGGAGGGACTACTATGACGACATAGTAGAGCTACTGGGGCCAGAGTTCGTGGCTGGGAGGAGGAGACCGATCCGGAGCATCCTGCTCGGATCGCTGTCAGAGGCGGTTGGACTGAGGGGGAGGAGGAGAGGACCCCTAGAGTCACTGGATGAGTTCTACACTGGAGTGCGGGGGTCACTCGACCTAGGAGACCGGAGCGAGGAGCGCTCGGTGCGGATTTTTGTCAGCTACCTCTTCGGACGCCTGTTGTTCGCGACGCAGTCATCACAGATGAACTGCAAGTTCGTGCTGTTGCTGAGGGACTTGGCGCAGGCGGGGAGGTACGCTTGGGGTGCTGCGATGCTGGGACACCTTTTCTCTCTCCTCCCCAGTAGCTCGCAGCGCTCTCAGAGCACTGGGGGTTTCACCCCCTTCCTTCAGGTACGCAATTTTTCTTTTAAAGCTCAACTTGAATTTCAATTGATTAAATTGCTTGACTGACTGACTTTCTCTTCTTGCAGATCTGGGGGTACACCCGCTTCCCCATGGGGCGCGGGACACTTGTAGAGGGGCGCCAGATGATGGTGCCTCTCATGACGAGGTGGGAGGTGGCCCCGGACCCCAGGGTCACTGACAGGAGGGTAGGGGATGTGGGGGTTGCACTTGACCACTACCCGCACGATCAGGTATGAAACCCTCAACTAGCTTTTGCATTCTTTCAATTACTGCTGCATTTGATGTTACTGATCAGCGTTTTCTCATTCTTCTCAGGTGGTGTGGACCCCATATCGGGGTGAGGAGGACGCCTCGCACCCGGCGGTGGCGGCAGGTCGCCCCTTGTTCGACCGCCACCTCCTTTTACTGTGCCTCGGGACATGTGAGGTACTGTATTTGGAGTTGGTGGTACGGACCCTGGGCTGGCACCAGCCGGCCATCGAGGTGCCCTCCCTCGGGAGAGAGGGGCACTCACGCCGGCGGTTCTTTGCCGAGGACCGCGACTGGGGGGCAGACCACGGCAGCACTGTCGCGTACTGGCGCGATGGAGGAGAGCAGGTGGTACGAGTGACCGACCTTCAGGACAGCTCGGCTTATATGGAGGACTACCAGGCACGATACGCCGGGCGACTCCGGCTTGACCGACGAGTGGTGAGTGAAACTCCTAACTCTAAGCCTTGGTCGGATCCGAATTTAAATTGATTCTAACCTTGAAGCATTTGGCAGATGCCGGAGTCACAGGCCATCCGCCTCTTGGAGGGGCGACTGGCCGAGCAGGAGGTGGAGCTGACGAGGCTCCGGACCGAGGTCAGGACCCTGGTGAGTGTCTTCAACCGTTGATCTTGAAATTGCCATTGATTTGATTTGATTTCTGACCCAGAATTTGTGCATGCAGAGAGGAGAGCTATTGAGAGCACAGGCGAGCCGGGATGCGGGGGCGAGCTCGTCCGCCCAGCCGGCCGGAGGGGACCTGGCGGTCCGCTTGCAGAGGGCCCTGGACCGAGCGGAGGCGAGAGTCTGGGAGCTTGAGGAGCAGGCTCGAGAGATTGGGGCTCAGGTAAGACACCAAACTAGCACTTTCTTTCAAAGTCTATTGAATGCTCTAACATGTTTGCCCCTTGACATGCAGCGGCAGGGAGGAGATGCGGCTACTCTCCAGGCACAGATGGAGAGTTTGCGACTGGAGTTCGAGGCGAGGATCTCCGGTCTGGAGGCCGAGGTAAGACACTTCCTTCTTTCTTTTCCTTCTTGCACATGTTCGAGACTGATCCTTTTTTGCTTTTGACGCGCAGCGGCGGACCATGGTGACAGCCATGGAGGAGTTGAGGGACGACCGGGCCACCATGAGGGGTCGCCTGCTCGAGGCCCGAGAGAGTCAGAGCGAGGCCGAGACGGCTCGAGCACGGATTGCCGCGGATTACGAGATCCTCAAGGACCGGGTGCTGAAGAAGCGCCGGGAGTAGCAGCGGCAGGCCCAGCAGGCGACGCCGGCGAGGACCGGATCAGCGTTCGCCTCTCTTGACGACATCGTGTCGCTAGGAGACCCTTCCGTGGTGCGAGGAGGGGTGCCGAGACCCGAGGCGTCTACGGCTTCCAGACCTCCTCTCCCAGACCGGCGTCGGGAGAGGGAGGAGGAGGAGGTGAGCAGCTCCCGTAGGCAGAGGCCTACAGAGGGGGAGCAGAGAGAGGGAGAGTGAGGAGCGAGGCTCCTTTTTGTACCACCAGGGGTATGCCCCTGTTTATGAGATATACATGGATTTGATTATCATAGTGGAATTTGTGAATTTTTGTGAGCTTTTGTGCTTGAATGGTTTGCTTCTTGCTCTTTGGTTCCTGCACCCTGTATCCACAACACTTAAATAAACATATTAGTGTAGATCTGTTTTTAGCCCCTTGCCTACGATATACCTTTCTTGAGATCTGGTCAAGGGGCTAATTTCTAATCAAAGATGTAAACACGAATTAAAATGACCGAAGGGAAATATGTACATGCATTTTTTTTGTGTTTTGTGTTTTTTGTTTTTTTTTTGTTGTTTTTTGATAGGAAAATAAAGAGAATGTTAACATATATACATGGTACCACTAATTTTTTTGGACTTTTGATTTTTTTCTAATTTTTTTTGGCTTCTGAAGATAAGGGAGAAATTTTGGGAGAAAATATGTACAGCGTGAAATATTTACATCAAAAGACTCTCTTTTTGTTATTTTTTGCATTTTTTGTATTTTTTTTTTTGGATTTTTAGATTCTAAGACAGATATTCATCACATGTCGGGGTATAGGGTTTATACAATCCACTAAACCACAAAGGTCACGAATAAGGAGGGACGTGCATAAAATCCTTGATGTTGGACATTGCCCCTAACCTTCTTGATATTTTCTACTACAGAGGGTCTTATACGGCCAAATTGCCCCTAGAGGGAGAAATTGGAAGAAATGTATAGAAAATCATGTAGGGCTTTGGTTCAAACTACTTTTTGTTTCCAAACCGACATCTCATATAAGCAGACTTGGTCAACCATTGTTTTAGGGGGAATTTTTCATTTCTTTATTTTATTTCTGGGGTGGAGGCACGTACTTTTTGCTACCTCCTTGAGTTGGTCAGCCTTTTTCTGGGTACGTACTTTTTGCTACCCTTTTTTGACCTTCTGGCTTTTCTTTTCCCCATTGAGGCTTGATTTTGACATTTTGCCCCTTGCTTTTATTAGTTGCCCCTGTTTTATGGTGACCTTGTCCTTTTAAAAGAGAGTGGGTGGTCCCCTACTCGTAGTTTGTTCCGCTTCCGGACACGACCGAGTGGGAAGAGAATAAGGGAAATACATTGACCGGATGAGACCGCCCGAGTGTACTAGTGATTTTCTAGCCAAAGGGCAATATCTCAACATCGTGTGGTGTGTGAATAAGTCCTACCTCACTAGTGACCAAGTGGAAAAGTAGAGACTTAAACCCGAACCGCTGACAAGTGATGAACGACCGACCTGACTGACTGGCTAGGAATAGAACTTCTTGAGGTAGACTGCATTCCAAGGATGCGTTAGCTCAACTCCCTCGGCATCTACTAGCCTATAAGCGTTCCCTGAGTAAACCTCTTTGACAACGAACGGACCTTCCCAATTTTCTTGCAATTTGCTCCTGGGACCTGGTGCTTTTATGATTTTACGCTTAAGGACCATCTCACCCACTTCGAACTTTCTCTCAAGAATTCTTTTGGCATAAAAACGTGCAATTCTCTGACGATAGACTTGAGCATGGTCAGCCGCTATCATTCGTCTCTCATCTAAGAGTTCAAGTTGTGCCAATAAGGCTTCCCGACGTCGATCAGGATCAAGTTTGGAATCCAATTGAACTCTAAGTGAGGGGACGAAGATCTCGTATGGTAGTATCGCATCTGATCCATATGTCAAAGCATAGGGGGTTTGCCCCGTAGGAGTTCGGACCGAGGTGCGATAAGCCCAAAGAGCTTCAACCAAGCGATCTGGCCAGTCAGCATTGTTGTGAGACTTGCATGTTTTCTTTATGATTTTGATGAGAGTTTTATTAGTAGCTTCCGCTTGTCCGTTACCTTGTGGAAAGTATGGTGATGAATGATGCAAATTGATACCATATTTACCACACATGTCGCGAAGCTCCTGTGAAGTGAACTGTGGTCTGTTGTCGGTGACGATGTCCCGAGGCACGCCGAACCTTGCAAGGATGTTGCGCTTGATGAACTTGACAACTGTTGATGCTTTGACTTCTATGAACGCTTCTGCTTCAGCCCACTTTGTGAAGTACTCTGTGGCGGTCAGAATGAAGGATTTCTTCCGGACTTCTCCGGTTCTATCCGCGAGAGGACCGACCACATCGAATGCCCACATGGCGAAAGGCCATGGAGCAATAAGGGGATGAAGAGAGGAAGAAGGAGCATGAATTTTATCACCGTGCAATTGGCATTTAGCACAGTGACGGACGAAATGGGTGCAATCTTCTTCCATGGTAGGCCAGTAATAGTGTCTTAGCAACTTCTGGGCAATTGCTCTACCATTGACATGGCCACCACATTCACTAGAGTGAGCAGCTTCAACAATGCTTTCAGATTCGATTTCATCAAGGCAACGGAGATAGACCCCACTGAGAGATTTCTTGTAGAGAACGCCACCTATAATCTTGTACCGTTCAGAGACACGGCGAATAGCCCGTCTATCGGCAGAAGTGGCGTAATCCGGGAAGGATCCATCTTTGAGGTAGTTCTCGATGTCAAAATACCAGGGATGGCCATCATCGAGGTCGATTTCAGGCTCTTTTGAGAGTGCATTGATTTGATGGGAGGGAGATTGAAGTTGGACAAACCAGGGATCAGCATGAGAAGGGATCCTTAGCCTTTGAACAGAGATGGTTTCGGAGGACCTTTTCAAAGGGATGGGAATGGAAGAGGCCAGAGAGGCGAGGGAATCTGCTAGGATGTTTTGGGCCCTAGGAGTGTGGACGAGGGTGAGCTTCCTAAACTGCCGGATTACCTTTGCTACCAATTCTTGATATGGTTTCAACTTGGGGTCCCGGGTTTGGTACTTGCTGAGAGATTGCCGGAGTATCAACTGCGAATCTCCAATAATCCTTAATTCCTTGACTCCGAGCAACAATGCCATCTTCAACCCAACTAGGAGAGCCTCATACTCGGCCACATTGTTTGTGGCACGGAAGGTTAATTGGTAGGCGTGCGGGATGACTACCCCTTCCGGTGAGAGGAGGACTGCCCCTATCCCACTCCCTTTGGAATTTAGAGCCCCGTCGAAGTAAAGCACCCATGAAGGCTCACCATCGATGATGGCTCCTAACTCTTCATCGGGAAAGCTTTCGTCGACAGGAGAATACGAAGGTAAGGGGTGATGGGCTAGGTGTTCGGCTATGGCATGCCCCTTGATTGACTTTTGGTTGACGTAGGTGATGTCAAATTGATTGAGAAAACTTTGCCACCGCATCAACCGCTCAGTCAGGACGGGCTTCTCAAGCAAGAACCGAATAGGGTCCATACGCGCCAAAAGTTTCACTTCATGTGCCAGGAAATAGTGCTTTAACTTTTGGGCAACCCAGACGACGGCCGCGCATGTTCTTTCCATGGCGGTGTACCTCTTTTCAGCCTCATTGAACAACTTGGATAAATAGTACACCGCTCTCTCCTTCTTCTCGTCGTCATATTGGGCCAAAACTGCTCCAGTTGAATCTTCAGTAGTTGATACATAGAGCAATAAAGGCCGACCCGGGACCGGAGGAGCGAGAACAGGGGGATTGAATAGGTAACTCTTCAATTCATCAAAGGCCTTTTGACATTTATCGTTCCAATCAAATTTTGCCTCTCCTTTTAGCATCTCGTAGAAGGGCTTACAGCGGATTGAATGCTGGGAAATGAATCTCCTAATGAATTGAAGTCTGCCAATCAGCCCTCTGACTTCTCTGATGTTCCTAGGAGGAGGCATTTCGATTATTGCTTTGGCCTTGTTGGGATCAATCTCAATCCCCCTTTTGCTAACTATGAACCCAAGCAATTTCCCCGAAGAGACTCCAAAGACACACTTCTTGGGGTTCATTTTAAGCTTATGCTCCTAGACCGTTGGAGAACTGCCCGGAGGACTCAGCATGGCCATGTCGAGTCTTTGATTTTACCAAGACATCGTCCACATAGACCTCCATGTGCACATGCATCATGTCATGAAAAATTGCCATCATTGCCCTTTGATATGTTGCTCCTGCGTTCTTCAATCCGAAGGGCATGACGACGTAACAGTAAGTCCCCCAGGGTGTTGTGAAAGAGGTTTTCTCCTGGTCTTCCTCCGCCAGACGGATCTGGTTGTACCCCGAGAAACCATCCATGAAAGATAACATTTCAAACCTGGCAGTGTTGTCCACTAGGACATCTATGTGTGGGAGAGGGAAATCGTCCTTTGGGCAAGCACGATTAAGGTCTCGGAAATCTATACAGATCCTAACCTTACCGTCCTTCTTCATTACGGGGACGATATTAGCTACCCAATGTGGATATAGCACAACCCTGATAAATTTGGCTTTATGCAATTTGTCAATCTCCTCTTTGATCTTGAGTGCTAGCTTGGGATGTAGCCTCCTTAGCTTTTGTTTGACGGCGGTTGCATCGGCTTTTAGGACTAACCGGTGTTCGACCAAAGAGGTGTCGAGTCCCGGCATGTCCTCGTAGGACCAAGCAAAACCATCGGAGAATTCTTTAAGGATAGCTACCAACGCATGCTCTTCTTCTTCACTCAAGTTGGCACTGACTAACACTGTCTTCGGGGATTCTTTGGTGCCAAGATTGACTTCTTTAGTAGGTTCGTCTGCAGCCGTGGTGGGCTCGTCGAACCTCTTCGTGCCATCCACATAGGAGCTCACTGGGTCTTCCTCTTCTTCTGACCCAGATTCTCCTAACCCATCTTTCTCACTGAAATCTAGCAGATAGACTCCTAAACCATCATCTACAGAATCACCTTCTTCAAAGTCTGAAACGGTTTCTACTAAGGCAGGTTCCTCAAGAAATTCCGGGACTTGACTCAATTTGGCACACCTCTTGGCCAAGGCCATGACATACCGGGCAGGAACTTGCCTACCTTTTTCTTTGCGAATGCATGGTTGAGAGGGACCAGACTCTCCTAATCCTGACTCTAGACTGGACTCTAAGCCTGACTCTAAACCCAAATCTAAACTAGGATCTAGACTGCTATGTACAGGACAACTATGTACAAGGGAAGGGGTCCCAGAGGAATGAAAATCTAATGGGGAGAGCGTCGGCCCTTGGCCGAGCGGAAGAGATTCCAAAGAGGAAGGGTGCTCAATGGAGATCTCGCATTTCCAACTTTGATAATTGGCGTTTTTTTTTGGGAATCAAGGCCCAAAACCATGAGTTGCTGACTCAAGGTGGCCCCGACTGGATGGGTGAGAGATAGAGATGGTGATGGGAGTGGAGTAGATGCGGATGGAAGATTAGAAGGAGAAGGAGATGAAGATGGTGGAGGAGAAGATGGGGGAGAAGGGAGATCAGAGCCAAAGAGGGAGAGGAGGCCAAAATCGTCAGAAATCTCTTTTATTTGGGCGTCCTCTTCCTCTTCATCCTCACTCTCAGAGCAAGGAATTTCTTCAATTACGGGCTCCCTGGTCCCCATCTGGGTCGGCCCCTGAACGAAATGCTCCCTTAAAGTCCAGGTAAGGGGTTGATATGGTATGAACGGGTCGGGATGGACCGGGTCTGGGTGAAAACCTAGACCGGCCTTAGGTAACATCCTCCTGATTGCCTGGACACTCTGGGTCTGCCCTTTTTCATCCGTACCCAACCCGCGGCCATGAACATAGCCGATGTTTGCCATCACTTCCCAACCTTTTCCCGGGAGACATGGGACACGAGGTTCTACGGTGGGCTTGGGAGGTTGGCTAAGCTCAGAGGGTGTGGGGAAGTCAAAGAGAGACATGACCGGCTTCTTCCCCTTATCCGGAATGAAAAGGTGTGGCATCTGCTCTTAAGTGATAGCATTAAGAGTCTCTAGAGTGGGAATGCTCTTGATCTTGATAATCCGCCCATTGTAAGGGAATTTGAAACATTGATGGGCGGTGGAAGGGACTCCTAGAGTCTGTTCTAGCCAGGGACGACCGAGGATGGCTTTGTAAGCCGGATCGACATCTAGAACTAGAAAGTCAGTGGACATGGTGACGGGTCCGACTTCCAGCTTAAGAGCAATTTTGCCTTTGGCAACCCTTTTGGAGTTGTCGTAGGTGGCAATGGTAGAGCAACTCTTCTCCAGATTATTTTCTCCTAGACCCAGCTGTTTGAGGGTCTTCATCGGACAGACATTAATGGATGCCCCGGTGTCAATGAGAGTGGAATCCACCGAAACCCCATTGAGGTTTATGGTGAGACAGAGAGGAAGCGAACGACATTCGGGGGTGGCAAGATCTTTGTCCGAGAAGGAGATCGAAGGTCCTTGAGTGAGGGAAAGGATGGCATTGGTGACCCCACTAGGAGGGAGGTCATCGTTAACCATGATTTTCTGAAGAAATTGGAAGAGAGTGGATTGATGTGACGGCGACCTCCGAATCAACTCTAAAATAGACACCCTTGCGGGCGTCTTATCAAGATGTTGGAGAATATCATATTCGGTGCCAGCCGGGGGGGAGGAACATTATCCTCCTCATCCTGGGAAGGCCGCGGAGGTGGAGGAACGATGCGGTTCCGGAGTGTGACGTGGACGGCCTCCTGAGACTGAGGGCGGATAAGCTGAAGGGGTCTAGTAGATGACTCAGAGGCAGAGGGGGTGAGGATGGTAGTGTAGGCATCTTGAGGGGGGCGGATCAACACTAAGGGTCTCTCCTCAAGGATGGCATCCACCGAGGTGGGAGGTTCCTGGGACTCTACAGTGGGACATGGATACCACTCATCAAATCCCTCTACCCCCATTGTTGTTCTCTCCTCACGACCCGGGGTTCCGAACAAGTCATGGTGTGGACATTTTCCTGGGATTTTGAGGAGGAGGGGTTGTTACTTTGGTGGTTGGGGAGAGGGTTGCTAAAGATGCCGAGGTCCCTTTTGGTGTACCTAGACTTGGCTATGGCCACCTTGACATCCTCCCAGTTGATTCTTCCCTGGTCATTCATATCATAGACCCAGTCACGAAAGGTAAGGCAATTGGTGATAAAATGACCATGGGCTCTATGGTACGGACAATATTTGGAGGTGTCAATCCTCGGGTTGTTATTCTCCCTTTGTGGGGGGAGTTGGATGGCATCACACGACATGAGGGCGAAGAACACGTCCTCAAGAGTCTCCGGGAGGGGAGGATAGTGCGACCTCTTGGGGCCAGGTCGGGTGTAGCCGGAAGAAGGGGGAGGAACAGCAGAGTAAGGCTTGGAAGGATGTGACGGAAATTGGTGAGGATTAGAGGGAGGATTGGACGGAGGGATAGAGGACTTGTTGGGAGGCCTCAAAGGCTGGCTGCAAGCACTTACAGACTCATTGACGGTCACCCCTTCGGTGGTAGGTGCCGCGGGAGCCTTACGTGCTTTTGGCTTTCCTTCAAGGAAGTGGGGGAGAGAGGAGTCCTTGATTTGATTTTCAACTACCCTGGCTCTGTTGTAAAGATGTGAGAAGGAGTGGAATTCACTTAGCATTAAGACGGAGCGGAGCACAGGAGTAGTGTTAGTGACCAAGAGGGTTATGGCTTGAGACTCCGGGATAGGAATGTCGGCTCTTGAGGCCATGGACCTCCATCGGTTGGCATAGGTTACAAAGTCTTCGTTCGACTTCATCTTTTCTGCCATCAAGTCGGAAAGTGTGGGGACTTGAGTGGCCATGTATGAAAAGTGCGAGATGAAACGCTCGGAGACTATGTCAAAATTAACAAGGTCAGATGCGGGTAGAGAGGTAAACCACCTCAAAGCTTCCCCTTCCAATGATTATTGGAAAAGGTGAACTAAGAGGACCCGATCATACAACCACCGATGGGAATCCATGGTGAAGCCGGCGAGATGAAATTGGGGGTCGGAGGTCCCATCATACTTGCGGTACTTTGGGGCCTTGAAGTCGGGGGGAAAGTAAGCGTTGGGGAGCTTGCAGTAGTTTAATAGGGAATGAGGCTTAGAATGGGATAAGGAATCCGCTACAAGCTTCCTAACGAGACCTTCAACTTCTGAAAGGGGAACAGATTTAGATTGATTGAGGGGTGCAATTTGGGTAGGTGGCGAATAGGCAGAAGGAAGAGTGGGAATCGGAGTATGCAAAGGAACGGGAGTGACAGGAAGAATGAAGGCGGAGACAGGAACTCGGGATGGGGTGATCGGTTTAGGAGTGGGTATAGATGAGGAGGCATTGAATGGGGATAAAGATGGAGTGGAAGGGGAGGCAGCTGCCCGGACAGTATGCTTTGAAATCATAGAAATGATATCCTCGGGCGAATACCGGGACATGAGTCTAGCAAACTCGGGGTCTTCCTGATTGTCTTGATCATGAGTGGGATTGACCCTTAAACTCACTTCTTCATTATCAGCCTGAGAGGATGATTGGACTGACTCCTCACGCTGGACATTGGTATTAATCATACCGACCATTTCATTGATATTATCATCATATTCAAAAGCCGGTTTGTTAGCCATGTCAATAGGATCCAACCAAGTGTCCATTAGCACACAACCTATGGATTTTAAAGTGGTTAAAGTTGATTAACTTTACTGTTTAGACAGAAATGTGGGTTTCTACCAAACAATGTTAGCAATCAACGTCCCCAAAATTTTAAAAATTACCAAAGTTGTGTGTTGAGTTAAGTTGATTGGTAAGACCGTCCTCTCAAAGCTCACTCGAATCCCGGTAAGTAGGTGACTAGACAAGGTGGGTAAAGGTCCTCCTGCCCCGTACCGTGAGGGAATCCACGGAATTTAGGGACTTATAGAGTTTTCTTCAGAGCCAACCCGATTTACCCGAGCGGGAATCCCCGAGTAAAAGGTTGTGAACTGAAGAAGGGTGATCCTAGAAATGTGAGGGGAGGCTAGAAAAGAGGAGAAGAAGAACCCCCTGGAGACTGAGGACTGTTAGTGATAAACAGTAAGCAAACAAGAAATAAAAACAAGGCAAAACAGAACAAAAAACAGAGAAAAACAGGCTTCTGTGAAACTAAACGGCAAGCATGTTGACGCCAAGTTTATCAGAAATCAGTAGACGACAGGATCGACTGACGCTAACATACAGTAAACGACACCCTATATGGACGCTAAGAAGTTTTAAACGGCAGGAAGACTGGACGTTTACCTGGGTAGGCGGCAAGATCTCTTGCCGTCTACCTGGATGCACTCAGACCGCAGCAGCACTGTTGGTCCCACCGTGATCGCCAGAGAAGAGACTGTTGACGTCTCGTTCCACCTCCGTCCTCGGGCGCCGGCCGGTGTGACCTTCTCCGACGGTGGTTCACGGACGTTCCGCTCCCTCGTTGGCGGTGGAGAGTGTGCCGGTTGACCTCGTTGACTCCTCGTTTGACCAGTTTGACTGAGGGGAAACAAGGAGAACCGGAAGGGGATGGGAGATGATAGTGATCGCCAGGGCCTTACCTGTGCCCAAGGAGTTGTGTGATCACGCCGGAGTGGTAGCCTCGCGTCGCGGGTGATGGTGAAGCTCCAACTTCTCCTCCTTCAGCCGGCCAAAGGAAGAGAGCTCCACGGTCTTCTTTGGATGGTTCCTGCCACAGAACAAAACTCAATTAGACCCTAGATAGTGCAGCAAATACTCAAAACGAAAGTGGAAGGCCCAAAAGGAGAGTCCCGTACCGGTTGCGGACTTGAGAAGAGGGGTGGCCAAATGCTATGACCACCCTTCTTCCCTCCATTTTTGGTTGGGAAACCCCTTTCTAGGTGTGTAGGACAGTGACCTACGTGCCTAGAGTGTGTGGGAAAGAGTGTGTGACATGCACATATGTAAAGAGAATAGAGAAAGGGAGGAAGAGAGGGGGAGGTGATCCTCTTTGTTGGTGATGCTAACTCGTTGCAGAGGCTCTTCAGCTCCTTAGAAGCCTCCTTGGACGTCCCACAGGTTGAGAGGAAGTAGAGAGCAAGTTATGGAAGGTAGAGTATGATTTTCTCTCTCCTCTCTCAAAGCTTGAGCATATGGACGTCCAGCCTCTCCCCCCTTGTTCAGAGGGACCAAGGGGGAGTTATATAGACAGTGAGCTCGGGGGTTGAGAGCATTGGATGCTCAAGTGTGAAGAAACACACTTGCATATGTGGCACTCCATGTGTTTAAGCTCCAACCAATAGGGGGAGGCCAAATGGGATTTTTACTGGGTCAAGGGACTGCCAAGGTGGCCCATATACCCGTTGGGAACGGCCCCATGCGTTGCATGGGCGAGACAAGGGCGCAAGTGGGCTGGAATCTCGGGTTAGTTGGGCAGACCCGGTAAACGCGCTTGACGTCCAGGGATCAGGCCGCCAACCTCATGCAGACGTCCATCGAGGTGGACGCCAAGATGGGTCGACGTCCAGGGGACATGCCGTCAATCAGTAGTAGGCGGCGGTCGATGCTGCCGTCTACATGGAATCCGAGGCTGGTCAACACATGGTCAAACGAGGCTTAATGGGCCAAATAGCCTTGCGGGAGATGGGCCAAATCTCGCGTCTACAGCCGTGACAGGATCTTCTAGAGTTGTCATATGCGGCAATGGTGGTGGGTGTCGGCCTTACCATGCCTTCTGATAAATCACAGGCTCTCAGGGTGCTTAGCGGGTAGACATTTATGGATGCCCCGGTATCGACCAGTGCTGCTCCCACTGCCACATGATTGATAACTAGGGTGACGCAGAGTGGGAGCCTCCTGGCTTCTGGGGGTGCTAGTTCGCTTTCGGCAAAGGTAATTGCCGGTCCGCGGGTCACCATGGCCAGGGCGTTGGGTAGTTTATCGGCTAGCATATCCTCATTCACTAACACCTTTTGCAGGAAATTCCTCAGGGCCTCCTGATGCTCTTTGGACTTCTTTATCAATTCCATAATGGAGATTCTGGCTGGCATGTGATCCAGGTGCTTGAGGATGTCGTAGTGAGTTCCAGGTAACGGCTCAATCACCCCCTCATCTTGCGCTTGCTGCTGAGCTTGTTGTTGTTGTGGCGGTTGCAGGACCTGCTGGGGATTTGCGGAGGTGGTGGTGGAGATAGGTGGGTACCGGCGGCGGAAGACGCGCCCGCTCCGCAGTGTGGTCGGGTTGGTAGGCGATGTCTGGCAGAGGATAACGTGGCGGCGGAGGGTTGGTCCGGCCCTGGTGGTGGTAGGATGATGGGTGAGGGAGTAGGTATGATAGAGGGTAAAGGGATGGAGACAGGTGGAGTGAAAGGTAAGATGATGGGCGAGCTAGCAACTGGTGCGGGTGCTGAATTGACGGGCAGTATGACGGCGTTGGCCATGGAAACTACAGGAGGGATCGACTGGGGAGCCGTGTAGGCTGGTTGTATCGTTTGGGATAGGACAGGATATTGGTTAATGGCCATCATCTGTTGTACGTCTAATTCATCATCATACGTCCAGTTTGCTTGCGGAGGAGGGTGGTGGACGATGGGGTTTATCTGGGCAGGCTGCTGTGGTGGTGGGTTTGGAGCTGGTGGATGGTTAGGTAGGGGGTTGTGGACAATCCCGAGGTCCTGCAACGGCTGCTGGTGTTGTTGTTGCTGCTGTTGTGGAGGGGGTGGTTGGCGCTGCTGCCTTTGTTGCTGCTGCTGTCTCTGCCTCTCTTTGATGCCGCCGATTACTTGCCGGAGGGCTGTCCAATCTATTCTGTGCTGCTCATGCAAGTCGTACACCAAGTCCTTGAATGTAAAGCACTGGTCGATGGTATGACCAGGCTGCCTATGGAACACACAGTACCGAGTTTGATCCACGCTCGGGTTCAGGGGTCTCTCAGGAGGGAGCCTAATGGCATCTGTGGAGAGCAAGGCCAAGAATATGTCGGAGAGGGTCTCCGGCAACGGTGGGTAGTGGGTTCTTCTGGGACCCATGGGACGTCTTGGCTGAGAGCCATCAGGGGGCGGCACTTGATTGTATTGGCGTTGTTGCTGCCCCTGGGGCGGATGGGTAGGGTTCTGACCCTGGGCATTGTATGGTTGGCGGTTTTGGCTCTGGCCGGTAGGGTTGAACGCGCTCACTTGCTCGTTCACCTGGACGCCCTCGGTAACTGGACCCTGAGGCTTTCTTTGGAACCTAGGCTTCTGGGGTTCGAACATGGAGTGGATCGGGGAGTCTTTGAGCTGGGTCTGGATGAACCGGGCCCGGCTGTAGAGTTGATGCATGGTGGTGATGTCATTCATCGCCAGAATGTTTCTAAAAGCAGGTTTGGCATTAGCAATGATGATCTTCACCTTCTCCCCTTCTAGAAGGTACCCCGGAACTCTGGTGGCCATTTGCCTCCACCTATCGGCGTATGTGGCGAAATCCTCATCAGGCTTCATCTTTTCGGCCATGAGATCTGTGAGTGAATATTCAGGGCCGACTCTATCTTGGAATTGCTCGAGGAACTTAGCCTTCACCACAGCGAAGTCTTCAGCGTCCTCGGGTAACAGGGAATAGAACCAATTCAGAGCGTGCCCGTCCAGCGACCGGCAGAAGAGATATTCCATAAGATGGCGGTCATGCTGGTAAGGCGTGGACTCATAGATGAAGTCCTTGATGTGGATATATGGATTGCCTGAGCCATTGTATTTTCGGTACTTTGGCAGCTCGGATGGAGAGGGGACCCACAGACCATTGAATTTAGGCATGTGCACATCGTGGTGCTGCCTAGGGTCGACTCGCTTGCGGAGCTCTTGGAGCTCCTTCTTGTTGGACGCCCACTTGGACATCATGTCCGGTGCGGCGGATGGCTGCGCATACATAGATGAGGTATGAGAGGTGGGCCTGGTGCGAGGCTTGGGACGGTGGGGAGAGTAGCACGGCTGATAAGGTGGAGACCGGGGCCTCGACTCACGGGGAATGTAGTGCTCAGACTCGAAGGGCGTGAATCGGATAGTCCGCGGCCGGATGGGGGTGTTGTCGGCTTGTCCCATGGAGACGTGGGGGCCGGAGGTAGCTGCTGCAGGGCGTGATGCGCCCGCTCTGGGTGAGGGTGAGGAGGCAGCCTTTCCTTTGAGAGCCGTCCTGAGAGTTTGAATTTGAGACTGATCAAGCTGTGGAATTAGAAGCAGAAGCTGAGCAGCTTGATCATCTGACTGAGGAGGGTGGATATGAGATGAGCCGCCATCGTCGTGATGGTGACCCTCAGATGCGTGGACAGTAGCGACCCAAGGTCGGGTCGTCTCCTCAAGGAGGTCATAGGGCAGGGACTCCTGGTAGTATTGGGAAGTGTAAAAGGCAGTGTCAAGATTCTCCCCATTGTTGTACATTGGGTTTAGGAATGACTCCATATTTGGAAAGTGGGCACAGAGGGATGGAGAAAGCCTTTCTAGACTTCGAGAGGGATGCCCTAACCTAGACAGACTCTTTATTTCCTAAACAAACAATCCTATACAGACAAAAGGAAAGAGAAAACGTCTCACCCAAAGCAAGCAGTTGGCAATGATGATGGTTTCTTTTATTTGGTTCGGGTTTGCCTTTTAGTGATTTTGACTTTTAGAAAGTTCTCTCCAAATAAGGAAGGGTTTCCTAAATGGGAGAGGGCTTCCAACTTCGGGTATGACTAGGATTCTCTCAACCTTACCAAATGCACTTTAAACTCGATCCTAGGTGGCGACAGGTACAACCAGCCTGGAGACCGTGTGGGAATCCACGGTCAGCGGGGACTTACGGAGGCCCTCACGCGAGTGCTCTAGTCGGACACAAGGAGTATATGGCCGAGAGAAGGAACGTCGCTGAGGAGGAAACCTATGCTACGAACATGGAAAGATGTATGCAACTCCTATGTGCAACGGAGTGCATGCAAAATTCTAATCCTAGTGCTAACACAACGAGAATTAGGACTAATCACCCTCAGAGGAAGAAGGCGACAAGAATGATGTCGCGACCAAGATCGCGACACAAGGCCTGTCGCTTTCCTTCTCGCAGTGGACAGAAAGTGATTAAATCCTAATTATGTACGAAAAATCAATCAATCCTATAAAATACAAGACTGGCAATCTCTCGAGAACATGGAAAAGGCACGATGTGATGAAATCTGGATGGAGTATGTGAAAGCAAACCCAAATTTGCAAGAAAAGTCAATGGACCAAGGTATTGACCTGAATGCGACTAGCGCCCCGTCGCCTTCTGTGTAGCGACAATAGCCCCGTCGCTTTCTTCACAGGCTCGAACAATACTCAACCAAAGGAAATAGGTGTACAGACAGACTGCGTACCTGATAGCGATGATGGTCCAGTCGCCTTCCTGATCGCGACGTAGCACGCGTCGCTACCCCGATGGCGACATGCCGGATGTCGCCTTCTCACCCAGACCAGCAGAGCACTAACAAACTTAAAAAGAAAAGAACTAAACAAAGAAAAACTGACAACACAACACCCGTTAGATGACAAGGACGGCAGGGAAAGGAAGAACGAGCGTGATGGGCACAAGTGGTCCCACCGTGATCGCCAAAAGGTGTAATCACGGGATTTGTATCCCCTTTTGAAATAGATTGTGAAGGTGTAGGGATTAGGAAAATACCGTTATCACCACCAGAGTAATCGCCTCGTAGATGTAGACCTGTAGGGCTGACTACCTTGGAAAAGAAAGGTGAAGTAGAAGGAGTACCTGACAAAGCGACAGATGCGGTGTCGCTTTCCTTTTTCCTGAACGCGACAGAGGCTAAGGCGCCTTCTTGAACGCGACAAGATTCTTGTCGCCTTCTCCTCAAAGGGACAGAGATGTGGATTCTCGTCTTCCTGTTCCTCAGCCGGCCAAGGGACAGGAGCCTAACTTCGTTCTAACCTTCAAACACCTGCCAAGATGATTTAAACATGAGGAAAAGCCATTAGAATTTGTGTGCAATAGATCTATTCAATGAAAAGTGCATGTACATGAACTATTATGGGGGGAACTCACAGGATTGGGGTTTTTAACCCCTGGGGGTGCTAAGGATGGGTGTGTGTGTCGTGTTCCAATGCTAAACTAGAAGAAAAAATCGAACTATGCATGCATGAAATTGATGAAATAAAGAAAAAAAGGAGAGAGAATTGGATAGCCGCTGGGGAAACGCCCTGGAGGGCTCTTTTGAGTCGTCTAGAGAAGAAACTCTCTTCGTGGAAGAGGAAGCTCTCTTGCTCTGCAAACTAATGAATCTGGCCTTGCATCAAATGATGGAGAGACGAGATACTTATAGGTGATTATTCCTAACTCGAGTCTGAGGGAAATAATGGGAAGTAGTCAAACTTGGAGCAAGTATGGCTGTGCAAGGGCTATTGGAACTCGGAAAGGATCTTATTAGGAAGCTCTCCTCAAAATTTGAGAGGATTTGGACGAGATTTGGATGTCCAAAACATGCAATTACCATTAATAGCATGTGTACAAATTAGCCTCGGATTGAGTTTCCTGTTTAAGACCCAGAATGCGACAGCCATCATGTCGCCTTCATGAAGTCGGCACCTCAACATGTCGCCTTCCTCATATGGCAGGTGAACTTGGGTTATTTTTGATTTTCTGAGGGATTTAAAATGTGGAATTATCAAGGCGACACGGGGTATGTCGTTTTCAAGAAAGCGACACATGGCCTGTCGTCTTTTGGTATTTTTTCTGCATTTTGACCATAAAATGTGTCCAATAGCCTATGCACAGCCTTTGAATGATATTCAGAGAGCTATAATGAAAAAGATATTGAATTGACTAGAAGAGTCCTCTGGGGCATTGAACTAATGAAAAAGATGTCATGATCGGAGAAAGCCAGCATGACGATGATGAGCCAACGTGGGGCGTCAATAATGCGACAAGGGATTTGCTCGACTTATAGGTCAGAAATGGGTGTCTACAGCATCCAAGAAGAGCAAAGCCTCACTTCCATTTCATCTAGCTCTTAGCTCTCTGGGTCCATCGTCTAGCTTTGATAGAGAGCCTTTAGTACTGAGAGAGTCCTTATTCTGTAGATCTTTATCCTCTCAGTCCTAGCTTCAGATCTTGCTCTGTGTAAGCTTGATCTAGGGGCGTTGTTCGTTGAACACATTTTCTGTGTTGTTTCCCTTCGTGTGTGAAGGAAGACCTGGTGGGTACCAAGGTGTTATTCCCTTCTGAGAGAAGGAAGACCAGCTGCGGCTGGGTGCTGCACCGCAATGGGGTGGGTACCAGTAGGTTAGCTTCTAAGCCTGTAAAAGAAGTAGGTTTGCTTCTGAGCCTGTAAAAGAAGTGGGCTGCCTTGTTGCCCGGGATGAGAAAAAGACCTGGTGCGGCATCCAGGGTGTTGTAGTGTTCATAGGGGGACTGTACCCTAGATAGTGAAATCCCAAGAGATTGCTTGGGGACTGGACGTAGGACTCCTATGGAAAGGAGGTCCGAACCAGGATATATCGCTGTGTCTTTTGTGTGATTGCCTTGCTTCTTCTATCCTTCTTTTACTAACACTAACAATCTGCGAAGTGTGTTTGTGCAATCGTTTTTGTGAACAGGTTTTAATTGACCGAAATTTCAAAGTCCCATTCAGCCCCCCTCTGGGCTCGTCAACTGGGCAACATCCTCCACCGCCACCAGTGGATTATGGAGTGTTCATGCAAGGTCTAGTCCAGGCTATGCAGACGCAGGTCCATACTCAGGCTGCACTCCAGGCTTAGCTGGAGGCTCAGGTTAGATCAATAAGATAGAGTAGTCTGTTTTATTTAAATTATATGTTTACTATGTTGTTATATTGTATAAGTGTGTCTTATGTTGTTGGTTGTAGCAGGCTCAGGTGCCAGTTCCCCAGGCTCATGACCATGGTGGACCCTCCATCAAGGAAAAGTTCAAGAGGATGGCTCCACCCTCTTTTAAGGGGGAGAGTGATCCGTTGCTTGCAGAGAGCTGGATGAGGGAGATTGAAAAGATCTTCCGAGCGATTAGGTGTGCTGAGGATGACAAGGTCACTTTAGCCACCTATATGCTACAGGTATGTGTAAATTGTTTATATATGTCTATTTCTTTAAGCCTAGATTGTCTGGATTGGTCCTTATGGAATGTTTTGGCAGGAGCGAGCCGATGTATGGTGGTCCTCATTGCTTCGTACCCGATTCGAGGACGATGCTATAGAGGTGGCTTGGGACGAGTTTGTGAGGCTCTTTCGGGCCAAATTCATTCCGGAGCACATCCGAGATAAGATGTTGTAGGAGTTCCTCTCCTTGACTCAGGGCTCCATGACCGTACTGGAGTACGAGGCCAAGTTTGCCGAGCTATCCAAATATGCACCTCATATTGTGACTGATGAGCGCAGGAAGGCGAAGAAGTTCGTGATGGGTCTGAGGCCATCACTGAGGACGAGGTTGGTGGCATTTGACAATCGTGCCCTCGATGAGGCTCTTAGCGCAGTTTGTCAGTTGGAAGGAGAGATGGAGCAGTATCTTGAGGAGAAGAAGGCTTCGTAGAAGAGGCCTGCAGCTCCATTCCAGAGGTAGGAGAAGAAGAAGGTGGCGTATCAGTCACCGCAGTGTTTCGTAGTATCTGACAGTCGTCAGGTATCATCTCAGCATTCTCCTAGTGGTAAGAAGGACTGTCCTCATTGCGGGAGGGCACATGGTGTTACGGAGTGTTGGAAGATGGTGGGGAAGTGCTTGAAGTGTGGGAGTAGCGAGCATAAGATAAAGGATTGCCCCAGAATTCAGCAGGGAGTCCAACGCAGACCAGCTCCAGCAGCGGCAGCAGCGCCAGCGACAGGATGACCAGGAAGGCATCGAGCCACGGCTCGAGTGTTTGTGTTAGCTCGTGAGGACACCGAGCAGGTGGAGCATGTTACTGAAGGTACGGTTCTTTTCATGGGTGTGCACGCTCGAGTTTTATTTGATACGGGTGCCACTCACTCGTTCATTTCCGAGCATTTTGCTATGCAGTTAGCTTTAGAGTCAGGATTAGAGTCTGAGGAGTTAGAAGTCCCTTTGTCTGTACACACACCTGTGGGTACAGTATCGACTAGGAAGTGTATTCCATCTTTACCGGTGTGCATTGAGGATAGAGTCCTAGAAGGATGTTTCTTCTTGCTAAAGATGATGGACTATGATGCAATTCTTGGTATAGATTGGCTAGAGGAGCACTATGCATTGGTAGATTGCCGTGGAAAGAAGATTGTTTTCCGCATTCCTGGTGAGGATGAGTTTTCACATCCTTTGCCAAGGAAGTTAGCAGGAAAGTTTGTTATCTCTGCCATGAAGGCAATGAGAATGGTAAACAAGGGTTGTGACACTTTTCTTGCCAGCACAGTATTAGTACCCAAGGCTGATGAGTCACCTACTCTTGAGGAGATAGATGTAGTGCAGGATTTTCCAGATGTCTTTCCCGATGATTTATCTGGATTGCCACCGGCTAGAGAGATAGAGTTCACACTAGAGCTGCTTCCAGGCACCTCTCCTATCTCAAAGGCCCCTTATCGGATGGCACCTGCGGAGTAAGCGGAGCTAAGGAAGCAATTGCAAGATTTGTTAGATAAGGGATTTATTCACCCTAGTGTTTCTCCTTGGGGCGCACCTGTATTGTTTGTAAAGAAGAAGGATGGGTCACTTAGGTTATGCATTGATTATAGGAAGCTAAACCAAGTGACTGTGAAGAACAAGTATCCCTTACCTCGGATTGATGATTTGTTTGACCAGCTATAGAATGCATCAGTCTTTTCTAAGATTGATTTGCAGTCTGGCTATCATCAGTTGAGGATTAGGAGTGAGGATGTGTCCAAGAGAGCTTTTAGAACACGTTATAGACATTATGAGTTTTTGGTTCTTCCGTTTGGTCTGACCAACGCCCCCACAGTGTTCATGGATCTCATGAACAGGGTGTTTAGACCTTATCTAGATAGTTTCGTTGTAGTTTTCATCGATGATGTGTTGGTCTATTCTCCGGATGAGGCCACACACCATCAGCATTTGAGAGTAGTGTTGGAAGTTCTCCGAGAGCACAAGCTGTATGCAAAGTTCAGCAAGTGCGATTTCTGGATGCGCGAGGTTCATTTCCTTGGGTATGTCATCTCCGGTGCTGGTGTAGCAGTAGATCCAGCAAAGGTCCAGGCTGTATTGGATTGGGAGATTCCCAGGACCCCTTCGGAGATTCGGAGTTTCCTTGGTTTGGGGGGCTATTATCAGCGATTTATTGAGGGATTTTCATCTCTTGCCGCCCCATTGACCAAGATAACCAGGAAGGGTGAGAAGTTTGTGTGGTCCTAGGAATGTGAGAGTAGCTTCCAATTATTGAAGGCTAAGCTTACTTCCGCTCCGGTATTGGTATTACCTAGTGGTGATGAAGGTTTTTCCATTTATACGGATGCATCTCGGATTGGCCTTGGCTGTGTATTGATGCAGCAAGGAAGGGTAGTAGCATATGCTTCTCAGAAATTGAAGGAGCATGAGCGTAACTATCCAACTCATGATTTGGAGCTTGCGGCAGTGGTGCATGCACTAAAGATTTGGAGACACTATCTTTATGGTGTCAGATTTGAGGTGTTCACTGACCATAAGAGCGTAAAGTATCTTTTCTCCCAAAAAGAATTAATCCTGAGGTAGAGAAGATGGATTGAATTCTTGGAGGACTATGACTTCGACCTCCAGTATCATCCTGGAAAGGCAAATGTTGTAGCGGATGCCCTTAGTAGGAAGAGGTCTTCTCTCCAACAGGATTGGAAGATGTTGGAGGATGCGGCATGTGCGATGACTGAGTTAGAACCATCATTGTGTCAGGCATTTGTAGCTCAGTTGTCCATTAGGTCTTTGGTGTTAGATGAGGTGATCGCGCAAAAGAAAGCTGACCCTAGACTCCAAGAGTTAGTGGGCAAGGCAGGCATTGCTCGTGATGAGGATGGTGTGATTAGATTCCATCACCGAGTTTGTGTTCCAGACATCGTTGATGTCCGTGAGATGTATTAGCGAAGGCTCATAGGTCGAGATTCTCTATTCATCCAGGTAACACTAAGATGTACTAGGATTTGAAGAGATCTTTTTGGTGGTCTGGCATGAAGAAGGATGTAGCGAAGTATGTGTCTAGATGTTTAGTATGCCAGCAAGTGAAGGCCGAGCGGCAGCGACCATCTGGTCTTATGCAGAAGATGGAGATCCCAGTTTGGAAGTGGGAAGCTGTCACTATGGATTTTATTTCAGGTTTGCCTCGATCTAGACGGGGTAATGACTCGATTTGGGGAGTAGTAGATAGATTCTCGAAGACTGCGCATTTCTTACCCATGAAGAAGAAGCAGTCATTAGAGAGTTTAGCTAGATTGTATATTAGTAGTATTATTATATTGCATGGTGTACCGAAGTCGATCATTTCGGATCGAGATCCGAGATTTACTTTGAGGCTGTGGAAGGGTCTTCAGGATGCGTTAGGTTCAGAGCTAAAGCTTAGTTCGGCGTTCCATCCCCACATAGATGGATTGTCCGAGAGGACTATCCAGATGCTTGAGGATATGTTGAGGGCGTGTATTCTGGATTGGAAGGATGATTGGGAGCGCCATTTGCCTCTTGTGGAGTTCGCATACAACAACAGTTTCCATGAGAGCATTGGTATGGCTCCATTTGAGGCATTGTGTGGTAGGCCTTGTAGATCTCCTTTATATTGGGAGGAGATTGGCGATAGGCAGCTGATCGGTCTGGAGTTAGTTCAGGAGACCTCGGATGAGGTCCAGCTGATCAGGAAGAGGCTTGTTGCGGCACAGGATAGGCAGAAGAGCTATGCCGACAACAGGAGGAAGGATTTGAAGTTCGTGATTGGTGAGCATGTCTTCTTGAAGATTTTGCCTACTCATGGTGTAGTTAGATTTGGCAGGCATGGTAAGTTAAGTCCTAGATTCATTGGCCCGTATGAGATTCTCAGACGATTGGGCAACATGGCATATGAGCTAGCTTTACCCCCAGCGTTAGCTAGTGTTCATCATGTTTTCCACGTGTCTATGCTCAGGAGGTATGTTAGAGATCCATCTCATGTTATTAGCCACGAGCCAGTGGAGATCCAGCCAGATCTTATGAGGAGCAACCAGTAGCTATTCTTGACCGGAAGGTTCAGCATCTTCGGAACAAGAGCATTGCGTCGGTGAAGGTATTATGGTGCAACTTCTCGCGAGAGGAGGCTACTGGGAGCTTGAGGATGAAATAAAGAAGAAGTATCCTCAGTGTTTGAGTAGTGTCGGTCTAACTTCGAGGACAAAGTTTCTTTAAGGGGGAGAGGGTGTAAGGCCCTAGAATTTTACTCTCTCTTATATAAGCATTTGATTGTGTGAGAAATGGATGTTTTTATGTGTAGGCATATGTATGTGTATATAAATATATTATTGATGTATTGTTGTAAATATATAAATATGTATATCTATTGTATATATATATTATTCATTTACATTGTATGAATGGAATTCATTTTCTAATGTGTACACTGTATATTACATTATTTGCATTGTGTAAATATATAGTTTTATGCATTTTTATGTTCTGGCCGAATTTTTTTTGGCGTCAATATAAGTTGACGTTGAGTAGAGGTCAGCGGCCATATCGATGGACGCCAACCTCATATAGGCGGCCATTGATGTTGACGTCTATAATCCAGATCTGGTTGCGCTTCAGATCCGGAAACACTTACAATTTTATCAACCCTTGTTTAGGAAACCGTCCCCAACGGTCATCCCTCTCTGCCTACGCATACCCAAGACCCTGAGGTTCTATAAAAACCACCCTTTTCCGGTCGGATCAACCCTTTTGGCTTTTGTCAAAACCATAGAATCCTTCTGTGCGAAACCCGATCTTTGCGCTCTGAGAGCCGGCGATTGGTGACTCCTTCGGGCTATCTTCTGCGACTGGAGGGGAGTCTAAGCATAAGGGAAGGCTTCATGAACATTGGGTGGTTGTCTGCATCAACACAGAACCCGGATTAGTGGAGATTTGAAGACTCTTTGGCTCAGACCGAGGAGGGCTTCACCGGCTTGATTTGTCATTTGAGGATTTTTCTTAAGGCAAGTAAACCCTCTACATTACCTATACGTACGTCTAGTAGGTCCTAGGAAATTTTACGGATTTTATTCGTGTCCTGGAACCCCCTTTCTATTCGATTTTTATGAGTTCTGTTTGTTTTTCTGAGACAGGAACTTAATGGCAAGCTTTGATGCCATTAAGATCCGAAGTTGGCGGCGGCCTTTGTTGTCGTTAATTGGTAGGCGGCCACCTGTGTGCCGTTGAGTTCTTCAGGTAGGGATAATATGTCTGTCTGCCCTTTATAAATTATTTTTGGATTTCTGCGCATGAGAATATACTATAAATTTTATATGTTACGTAATACATCTAGAGAATCATGTTGTAAAATTTCTGTGAAATTTTGTTGAATGTTTTATTTATTAAAATTCTCTGAATTAATTATCAGACATGGTTTTAATATTGTAAATTTCTGTTTATGTGATTCATGTGGAAATTGAGTGTCATAGAATTTCTGTATGATGTGAATAGATGTCAGTTTATACCATGAGATTTAGGAAATTTTCTGATGTCCATGTAAATAATTATAATTTCTGAACTGTAAAACAGTAAGTATGTACGATTAGTTTTAAATCTTCAATAAATTGTATGATGCCAAATTAATTCTCAATAATTGTATGTAGTATCATGACTATTATATACAAGTTTTAGAATAGAGGAATATGTATTTGGCAATGTGTACCATGCTTAATTGATGTCTTCATAAATTAGGCAGAATGCATGTTTTATTTATCATAAATTGTGTATGACTTCGAAAAATATGAAAATTTGTATGCATGATGCTTTATCTGTAAACGGTCTGTGGTTAAATTTTCATGTAAATTCAATAACATTAGATATTGAATTCTGTATTTCATGATAAAATGACTAGTTAAAGCATGCTTAAAGTAATTAGAAACTAATTAGATGATACAACATGAATGTGAATTCAGATAGCATGTTAAAATTTGCGTAGAAAGCATGTGATAGGTCTATTACTGTGATATGAACATAAACCATGTACTATATGTCATGAAAATTGATAGAAGTATCATGTTAGTTTTTTTTAGATTGTTTAAATCCATGATCATGCACCTGTGAAATTGTGAAAGAGTAAAATGCCATGTGATGTATGTATGCTTAATGTATGGGAAATTACTTGCTGAGTCTTTGGACTCATTCTTGCTTCGACGTACAGGTGCAGGTGTCTCTACTTCATCCAAGGAGTTAGTTCGGAGTGACTCGGAGCGAGAGTAGGAGATTGCTTGCGGAGATTTACTTTGTTCTATTTCCTTTTCATAATATGTAATAAATGAGGACTTGTACTACATTGGATTCATGTAATTTATTTAGCTGCAAGTTGTGGACAATGTATTTGATTTAAATTTCAGTTAT
Source organism: Colocasia esculenta (assembly GCA_014218235.1). Classification (NCBI taxonomy): domain Eukaryota; kingdom Viridiplantae; phylum Streptophyta; class Magnoliopsida; order Alismatales; family Araceae; genus Colocasia; species Colocasia esculenta. The sequence continues at coordinate 113,815,593 of CM024753.1, read as the reverse complement.
GTGAACTTTAGTTATTTTGTACTATATAGACTGTGTATAAATGTGGATGATGGAATGAGAGATTCATTTCTAGTTCGTTCTATTCCGTTGTCAATTGTTTATATTTGTGTACAACTCAGCCTATTGAATATGTGTTGGGTAAATGTCCCACTGTAGTGATGCTCTATATATTGGTGTGGGATGGTATATCCGTACCGGTATAAGGAGGGTCGTTACAATATCCCTTCCACAAATAAGAAAATCCCTCTGAAACAGGAAACAGTGTAAGAGCATTAAATAATAATTCATTCCCCTATAACTTTCCCTTTTAATGTTATTGATTTGCCAAAAGAGTTTGTTCATGGTTTCTCCAAATGACTTCACACTGACAGTGCCTGTCCTAGAAAAATGAAGACATAAAAACACAACTAGTGCTATTTTCCAAGACTCCATTGACTTGAATTCAAAAGGCTAACCAAGTCTTTTCTTATGTAAAACAAAATAAGTAGCCAAGAAAGATAGAAAAGGATATTGATAGACAAATATACAATATCCTCTAATGCTTTAGAAGGATGCATTTGAACTATACAAGACATTTCATATCAAATTAGAATGCATTACTATGTAATGGTCTAGATTACAAGGGTATAGAATATGTCCCCTCTTTTTCTGAAAAGTAGATGATACTGCATCAATATAAATGGCGAAAAGGATATGTATGTAAGAGTGAGACCTTATTGACCCCAGAAAGGAAAACAGAGCATACATAATGGATGCAGTAAAATTTTGTGCCCCTCCACCACCCACCCCCCGCCCCCCACCCCCCCCACCCCCCCCCCCCCCCCCCCCCCACCCCCCCCCCCAAAAAAAAACCCCAAAATCCAAAAGGGACCCAGTCAGTGGAGCAGGGTTGAAAGAGACCCAGCTTAACAACCAAATGGGCCACAACATTACGGCTTCTAGGAGTTCAAAAAAAATACCCAGAGATATTAGAGTCCTTAGTGAGGAGTTCTGGAGTTGACAGTCCAATCAACTAAGGAAAACATTTGCCAAGGAGGTTTAACAAGACTGTTAATGTCATTACACAACCAATTGGGCATCAATTTCAATGACAACCCTTCCATAAAGATTTCGGGCCCAAATAATGACCAAGAAAATGCCCAAATTCCCTCCCTCGTATTAAGGCTGTTGTAAGAAAGGAAGAAGCAGTAGATGTAGCGGCAACAGGAGCAGTAGAGGAAGAAGAAGCAACAGCTAGAGGGGGAAGAGAGAGAGAAGCAGGAGGAAAAGGAGGAGGAGGAGCAGTAGTAGTAGGAGGAGAAACAGGAAGAGGAAGAGTTGTAGAAGAAGAAGAAGAAGAAGGAGGAAGAGCAGCAGAAGAAGAAGGAGGAGGAGAGGACGAGAAAATGGCGTTACCCTACGGACGGTTGGGGACGGCGTTGAGGGATGGCGTCGATGTGCTCTGGCCGATGGTGCTCGGGACGACGATGCGTGGCTCAGAGATGGTGTCGAGGCTCCGACTCCTGGTGTAAGACCTGGCCCCCTTGGGCCCTTTGGCCTCATCCTCAGGTCACGCCAGGCGCCCTGGCCATGACGTGGTCGCGCAAGAGGGGTCTGCCGCAACAGCGTTGGGTCGCGCCGCACCCGGCCGCTGCGTTCTTGTCGCGACGAGGGTCGCCGTCGCGTCCTTGTTGTGGCATCTGACAGGGTTGTGATTGCTTTTCTGACAGACGTGACCGGTGTCCTTTCTGTCAGAACGGCTTTGTCAGGTGTCAGATGCGTGCAGCGTTGACGCGGCCTGTCTGGGCGTCGCGACTGCTTTTACGGTCCCCGAGGTTTGACTGCCTTTTTGGGGTCGCACCGGGGGTGACCGTCACGGCATGGTCGCGACGCTGAGGAGCGTCGCGACACGCTAGTTGTCACGCCGGGTTGGCCCATCGCGTTCTGGGGGCCGTCGGCTAAAAAACCGAAGGCGCGCCCATTCTCCCCCTCTCGCCCTCTCAGCTCTCTTTTCCCCCTCTCCTTTCCCTCTCGAGTTCCTCTTGTGGTTTCTTGGAGGATTGTGGTGCTTGAGGCGTCCGTGCTGAGGTGGTGTCGTCCCGCTCGTGCAGGGGACGTGTTCGTGCCGTTTGGAGCGAGGAGGAGGCGTTCATTCCTATGAGAAGGCCCTAACAGGCTCGTTCTTCGTGTGGAGGTAGGGACCCTTGATCCTCTCGCCCTAAGCATGGTCCCTTCCCCTTGTACATCATGTTTCCTCTGTGGTTTGGGGCTTGGGAGTGTGAGAACTCCAAGCTCGTGGTTGAGTGAGGTTTTCCTTGAGTGTTGATTCGTATAAATCCATGTCTGTGGGGATTTAAGGGTGGTTTGGGCACTTTAATGGCTTTCTTGCATGTTGAGCATGCTCCCCTCCCCCTGTGGTTTGCCCATTTTGTGTTTTGGGACGATTTCCAGAAGAAGGGTTCCAGAGCTCCCCCCTGCTGAGAACGCGACCCCTTTAGAGGCCGCGATCTTGTTGCGGTGGCCCGGCCGACCGTGATAGGATCACGGTGCTCTTGGGTGCCGCGACCTGGTCGCGACGGCTCGGGCCGTCACAATAGGATCCCGACAGGGTAGGGCATCGCGACCAGGTCGCGATGGCCCGATGCGTCACTACCTCAGCCGTGAGATAGATTCCGATCTTTGCCATTTCCACTTCTTTTACTGTACTCGTGGCACCTGTGCTAGTTCCCTAGTGCCGTCTACACTAGTCTTTCACCCAGTGCTCGGCACTTGAGAGCTTGTCCCGCGTGAGAGGTTGTTACCTTTGCCTGGGACCCCCATCCTCGGGAGCCTGTCGAGGGAGTACTCCAGGCTACGAGTGTGCTCGAGTTGCCAGCCACCAGGCGGACTCTGGAGCTTAGGGGAAAACAGTGGTTAGGATAGTGGCATGTGAGTCACTTGCAGAGCTCTCGTGGTTGCACTGGGATGCCGAGGTCAGTTTTCGGAGTTCTTCCCGGTGCATTCCAGCTAGTCCTTTTCTCACTGCCTCGCTCTTTGTGGCCCCGGAACCGCTTAGAGAGGCCAGGCGTGGGACCATAGTCCGGCCAGACTACGGCGGTTACTATTGTGTCACTTTGTGTCCTACCTCGCTCTGACGAGACGTGAGGGTCAGGACCCTGGTCGAGGATAAGGCATCGGTGGACGCACCTGACCTTGACTAGTGGTAGTATTTCCGTAGCTAGTGTTCCTTGTCCAGGTGGAGTTCCCTCCATCTGTGTTTACTAGCCGTGTGGTGGTCACGACGAGCAGTCGTACGGAGTTTCCGACCGTGTGTACTTTCCGTACCGTGCTAGTTGTAGTTTCTCTTTTGCACTTCCGTTGGTAGGTAGAAGAGATAAACTGCTGTCATTATTATATATATATATATATATATATATATTCTGCCTATCTAGAGCCAGTAGGAGATTGGTAGTCCCTACTGAGCTTCTGTTGTGAAGCTCATCCCTCCTTTTCCCAAGTGAGACTTCTCAGCAGCGGTAGGGCGCACGCTGGGTGGAGGAGACGGAGCGGTAGGTGTGGTCCCCGTATCTAGCAGTGTGTCCCCTGTTTCAGTGTACGTCACCCTCGGGGTATGCCCCTAAGGGACTTGTTCTTCCCCTGCCATTTACTTGTACTAGCGTGCGTGCGTTGGGACTGTACTTAGAGTGGTACACAGCAGTCTCGCTCTCTTTTCTGTTTCTGCCTATACGCTTCTAGTTTAGCAGTTGACGTTTACTTCCATTACATATCCTGTTAGATGCATATTATAGCCCTTCCGGGTCTTCAGATCCATGGGTGGCGACCGCGAAAATCGGGTGCTCGGCGTGGGCCGAGGGTCGGGTTCTCGGGTCGTTACAGTGGTATCAGAGCTAGACTCTGATAGGACTTGTAATGGATTTAAACTGCAACAGGAAGTCCTAACGGTAGTACAAGTACACTACTATCCACCCGAGTAGTTTCGTTAACCTTGTTGGTTGTGTTGCCGTGCGGTTTGACATGGCTCCGCATAGGTGCAGTCAGGCTAGACAGTTGGTGGAGCAGCAGGATGAGTCCGCTATGCTCACACAGGGGCAGGTCCAGGAGGAGGTGTTGGCAGACGAGTCAGTGGCACAACCATAGGGTGCAACGGCAGCAGCAGCGGTAGGTGGGCAGCAGTAGCAGGAGTACCAGCCTCAGCTGCAGCAGTATGCAGACTGGTTTCCCATGGCCGAGCAGTTCTTTAGGAACTTGTACCAGGGAGCGTACCAGACCGGGCAGGCAGCTGTAGGTGTTCAATTTTTGGTACCTCCTCCAGTGGTGCCGGAGCATCAGATAGAGCCAAAGGTGGAGCAGCCAGAGCATCAGCAGCGGTCGGGCACTGGGAGTACCCAGGCCGGGCGGTGGAGGACAACGGTTACGGAGGACAGGACCACTCTCCTAGAGAGGTTCTTGCATCTTCGGCCACCGATGTTCCATGGTGAGTATGATCTAGACAAGGCAGAGAGCTGGACCCATGAGTTAGAGCGCATCATCGAGACCATGGAGTGCGCTGAGGAGGACCAGGTTCAACTGGCAGTGTACCAGCTCAAGGGAGAAGCCCATGAGTGGTGGAGAGTTCAGAGGCAGACTCACTTCCAGGGGTAGAGGTTGGATCACATCACTTGGCAGTGGTTTTCGGAGGTCTTTCACGGAGAGTACTTCCCCGACTACGCTCGATGTGAGAGACGGGACCAGTTCCATGCGTTGGTTCAGGGCGACCTCACAGTTTTGCAGTACCACCAGAGGTTTGTCCGGTTGTTGAGGCATGTGCCTCATGTCGTAGGCAGTGATCAGGCATGTGCAGAGAGGTTCATAGCGGGACTGAGACCAGACCTGAGGTGGGGTGTGACGGCACATATGTGTACCACCTTGGGAGAGGCCGTGGAGAAGGCCACCGCCTTGGACAGAGAGACATGGCAGCCTCAGCAGCAGCAGCAACAGCAGGGAGGAGCCTCTTCCAGGTCCTCACCTTACCAGCGCCCAGCGGGTAGCCGCAGTAGTGCGACTTCCTCTTCCTCCGGCTCGGGCAGTTCCGGAAGCACCGGGATTCGCTCGCAATTTAGGAAATTGTCTACTCACGGGGACAGTCGAATCCGACAGCAGAAGCGCCAGTCTAGGTTTGCAGAGCAGTCAGTTGTCCAGGGAGCTGAGCAGGGCAGTCAGGAGGCAGTTTGCTACACCTGTGGCTTACCGGGCCACTTCAGGAGGGATTGCCCCATGGGGAAAGCCCCGCAGTAGCAGCAGCTAGTTCAGTACGCTCAGCAGCCGCCTCAGTACCAGTACCCTCCTCAGTAGCAGGCACCGCATCAGCAGCAGCGGGGGCAGTACCAGCAGTAGGCTCAGCAAATTCTGTAGGCCCAGCAGTACCATCCGTACCAGCAGCAACAGCAGTACCCCTAGTAGCCGCCATAGCAGCAGCAGCCCCAACAAGCGCCGCAGTGTGGGCGTGGTCGTGGTTGCGTGATGGCGCTCACCCGGGAGCAGGAAAAGGCGTCAAACCTTGTTATAGGTACTCTACCTATCCTTGGCAGAGCTGCTCGTGTTTTGGTCGATCCCGATGCTTCTTTGTGTTTTCCATCTGAGGAATTCTAAGAGTCCCTTTCTTGTCACGCTCCTGAGAGGCAGTGTGATGTGATGGTGGATCTCCTGTCTGGTGACTATATGCATTCCTTTGGTTACCTGGAAGGTGTGGCAGTCGAGGTTGAGGGGCACCAGTTGCCGGCCAGGTTGTACGCACTGCAGCTTTGCGACTTTGACGTCATCCTTGGCATGGACTGGTTGGAAACTCACTCAGCCATGGTTGATTGCCAACAGAAGACAGTTCGGTTTAGGATACCTGGAGAGCCCATCCTCTGCTTCCGAAGTATCCGGTCTACCCTTCGGCCATTTATTTCTTCGTGTAGAGCTCGCCGTTTGATCCGCAATGGCTGTGTGGCGTACCTTGCTTCGGTTTGTTCTTTGGAGCCTAGCGGATCTTCAGTTTATGACATGCCAGTTGTTTCTGAGTTCTCCGACGTCTTCCCAGAGGATCTACCTGGGCTGCCGTCTGAGCGAGAGGTAGAGTTCTCCATTGAGCTTTTGCTCGGTACGATGCCTTTGTCTAAGGCACCTTACCGGATGGCCCCGGCAGAGCTGCGTGAGTTGAAGTGCCAGTTGCAAGAGCTTCTTGAGCTGGGCTTCATTCGCCCGAGTCGCTCCCCATGGGCGCGCCTATTTGTTTGTGTGAAAGAAGGATGGTAGTCTTCGTTTGTGCATCGATTATCGGCAGTTGAACCAGGATACTGTGAAGAACAGGTGCCCGTTGCCGAGGATCGATGATTGTTTGATCAGTTGCAGTCGGCCTGAGTTTTCTCGAAGATTGACATGAGATCCGGTTACTATCAGATGCGGATCAGAGATTCAAATGTTGGTTTGACGACTTTCCGTTATAGTACAGTCACTTTGAGTTCGTCGTGATGCCATTTGGGCTGACGAACGCACCCGCAGCATTCATGGATCTGATGCATAGGGTGTTAAGTGAGTACCTAGATCGTTTTGTGGTCATTTTTATTGATGATATTTTGGTCTACTCGGATTCTGAGGAGGAGCACGAGGAGCACCTGAGGATCGTGCTGGAGACCCTGCGAAGTCACCGCCTTTATGCCAAGTTCGACAAGTGTGAATTTTGGCTAAGGGAGGTGCACTTTCTCGGGCACGTGATCTCGGGTTCTTGTGTGGCAGTGGACCCTGCCAAGGTGGAGGCCATGTTGTTGTGGGATCAGCCCACGTCGGTGTCAGATGTCCGCAGTTTTCTAGGTTTGGCTGGTTATTACCAGAGGTTCATTCAGGATTTTGCCAAGTTAGCAACGCCGTTGACCAGGTTGACCAGGCAGGACGTCAGGTTTGTATGGTCAGAGGACTGTGAGCAGAGCTTTCGAGAGCTGAAGATGAGGTTGACTTCAGCCCAAGTGTTGGTCTTGCCGTCGGGCAGCAGTGGTTTTGTGGTCTACACCGATGCGTCGAGGTCAAGTTTGGGTACCGTGCTAATGCAGCACGGTGGGGTTGTTGCCTATTCTCCTCGGCAGCTCAAGAAGCATGAGGAGAACTACCCCACCCACGAGTTGGAGCTGGCAAGAGTAGTGTTCGCTCTCAAATTGTGGAGGCACTACCTGTATGGCGAGGCTTTTTAGATCTTAACCGATCACTAGAGTCTGCAGTATATCTTCACCCAGAGGGATCTGAACTTGAGGAAGTTCCGATGGATGGAGTATTTGAAGGACTATGACCTAACCCTTTCCTACCACCCAAGAAGGGCTAACGTTGTAGCCGATGCTTTGAGCAGGCGTGTGCGCTTGAGTTCGCTGATGGTCAGAGAGTGGAGGCTGTTCGAGGAACTGTCCCAGGGAGTGTTCGTTCCATCGAGGACCAGAGGCCGTGCAGTAGCGAGCAGTTTGTCAGTTCGGCCGTCAGTACTCAGGTAGGTGTTGCAGGCACAGCAGGCAGACCCTCAATTGGCAGACATTTTGCAGATGCCATATGTTGAGCTCGACGAGGATAGTGAGGTCAGATTCAGAGGCCGCTTGTACGTTCCTGAGGAGGCGCGCCAGGCAGTTTTGTCAGAGGCTCACAGATCGAGGTATGCTATTCATCCGGGCTCCACCAAGATGTACCATTGCTTGAGGAGGTTCTTCTAGTGGCCAGGGATGAAGAGGGGCGTGGCAGAGTTTGTTGCTCGGTGCCTTACCTATCAACAGGTGAAGGCCGAGCATCAGCATCCTGGTGGTGAGCTGCAGCCATTGCCCATTCCTGAGTGGAAGTGGGACGACATCACCATGGACTTTGTAGTTGGTTTGCCCCGCACCCCGTAGTAGCACAATGGTATCTGGGTGATTGTGGATCGTTTGACCAAGGCAGCGCACTTTCTTCTGATCAGGATGTCGTGGTCAGTGGATAGGTTATCCAGGCTGTATGTGGACAGAGTTGTTTCGTTGCACGGGATCCCAGCTTCAGTTGTCTCCGACAGAGATCCGAGGTTCACGTCAGGGTTTTGGCGCAGTCTTCAGAGAGCACTGGGTACAGCGTTGAGGTTCAGCATAGCGTACCACCCTCAGACAGACAGGCAGTCAGAGCAGACTATTCAGACACTGGAGGACATGCTAAGAGTATGTTGTTTAGACTAGAGAGGCGCTTGGGAGTCGCACCTTCCGATGGTAGAGTTCGCGTATAACAACAGTTATCACTCGAGCATCGGAATGGCACCATACGAGGCTTTGTACGGTCGCCCGTGCAGGACACCTCTTCACTAGTTCGAGGTTGGAGAGAGGTAGCTTTGGGACCAGAGTTAGTGCAGCAGTGTGCAGATATAGTCAGACTGGTCAGGCAGAGGCTACAGACAGCGTAGAGTCGGCAGAAGAGTTATGTAGACAGCCGCAGGAGACCGTTATAGTTCAATGTTGGTGACCTTGTTTTCTTGCGGGTCTCACCGACGAAGGGTGTCATGAGGTTCGGCAAGAAGGGGAAGCTCAGTCCCAGGTATATTGGGCCTTTCCCTATCTCAGAGAGGGTCGGCGAGGTGGCGTACATGTTGAGTCTTCCGGCAGAGCTGGCAGGTGTGCTCAGTGTTTTCCACGTTTCGCAGCTCGGGGAGTATGTCGCAGATCCTTCGCACGTGTTGGACTACTCTCAGCTGGAGGTAGCACCAGACTTGTCAGTGCCAGAGTACCCGGTCAGAGTTATCAACCGCAGAGTTTAGCAGTTCCGCCGGAAGTAGATTCTACAGGTGAAGGTCATTTGGCAGAAGCGCGTTGGTAGCGAGGCCACCTGGGAGCGCGAGGATGAGATGTTAGAGCAGTTTCCCTATTTGTTTGATTGATTGGTATGTTACTTCCCCTTGTACTTCTTTCCAGTTTGAGACCGAGTTGTTTTCATTTCGACGACGAAATGTCTTAAGGTTGGTGGGATGTAAGACCCGCCCCCCTTGGGCCCTTTGGCCCCGTCCTCAAGGTCGCGCCAGGCGCCCTTGCAGCGACGTGGTCGTGCAAGAGCGGTCTGTCGGGACAGCGTTGGGTCGCGCCGCACCAGGCCGCCAGATTCTTGCCGCGACGGAGGTCGCCGTCGCGTCCTTGTTGCGGCGTCTGACAGGGTCACGACTGCTTTTTTGACAGACGTGATCGGTGTCCTTTCTATCAGAATGGCTTTGTCAGGTGTTAGACGCGTGCAGCGTTGACGCGGCCTGTCTGGGCATCGCGACTGCTTTTCCAGTCTCTGAGGTTTGACTGCCTTTTTGGGGTCGTGCCACGGGCGACCGTCGCAACATGGTCGCAACGCCGAGGAGCGTTGCGACACGCTAGTTGTCGCGCCGAGTCGGCCCGTCGCGTTCTGGGGGCCGTCGGCTTAAAAACCGAAGGTGCGCCTATTCTCCCCCTCTCGCCCTCTCAACTCTCTTTTCCCCCTCTCCTTTCCCTCTCGAGTTTCACTTGCGGTTTCTTGGCAGATCGTAGTGCTTGAGGCGTCCTTGCTGAGGTCGTGTCATCCCGCTCGTGCAGGGGACGTGTTCGTGCCGTTTAGAGCGAGGAGGAGGCGTTCATTCCTACGAGAAGGCCCTAACGGGTTCGTTCTTCATGTGGAGGTAGGGACCCTTGATCCTCTCACCCTAAGCATGCTCCCTTCCCTCCTGTACATCGTGTTTCCTCTGTGGTTTGGGGCTTGGGAGTGTGAGAACTCCATGCTCGTGGTTGAGTGAGATTTTCGTTGAGTGTAGATTCGTATAAATCCATGTATGTGGGGCTTTAAGGGTGGTTTGGGCGCTTTAATGGCTTTCTTGCATGTTGAGCATGCTCCCCTCATCCTGTGGTTTTCCCATTTCGTGTTTTGGGACGATTTTCGGAAGAAGGGTTTCAGAGCTCTCGCCTGCTGAGAACGCGACCCCTTTAGAGGCTGCGATCTTGTCGCGGTGGCCCAGCCGACCGTGACAGTATCACGGTGCTCTTGGGTGCCGCGACCTGGTCGCGACGGCTCGAGCCGTCGCGATAGGATCATGACAGGGTAGGGCGTCGCGACCAGGTCGCGACGACCGGATGCGTCGCGACCTCAACCGTGAGACAGATTTCGATCTTTGCCATTTCTTCTTCTTTTACTGTATCCATGGCACCTGTGCTAGTTCCCTAGTGCGGTCTACACTAGTCTTTCGCCCAGTGCTCGGCACTTGAGGGCTTGTCCCGCGTGAGAGGTTGTTACCGTTGCCTGGGACCACCATCCTCGGGAGCCTGTCGAGGGAGTACTCCAGGCTACGAGTGTGCTCGAGTTGGTAGCCACCAGGTGGACTCTGGTGCTTAGGGGAAAACGGTGGTTAGGACAGTGGCGTGTGAGTCACTTGCAGAGCTCTCATGGTTGCACTGGGATGCCGAGGTCAGTTTTTGAAGTTCTTCTTGGCGTAGTCCAGCTAGTCATTTTCTCACTGCCTCGCTCTTTGCGGCCCTGGAACCGCTTAGAGTGGCCAGGCGTGGGACCGTAGTCTGGCCAGACTATGGCGGTTACTGTTGTGTCACTTTGTGTCCTACCTCGCTCTGACGAGACGTGAGGGTCAGGACCCAGGTCGAGGATAAGGCATCGGTGGACGCACCTGACCTTGACTAGTGGTAGTGTTTCCATAGCTAGTGTTCCTTGTCCAGGCGGAGTTCCCTCCATCTATGTTTACTTGCCGTGTGGTGGTCACGACAAGCAGTCGTACGGAGTTTCCGACCGTGTGTACTTTTCGTACCGTGCTAGTTGTAGTTTCGCTTCTGCACTTCCATTGGTAGGTAGAAGATATAAACTGCTGTCATTTATTATATATATATATATTCTTCTACCTGTCTAGAGCCAGTAGGAGATTGGTAGTCCCTACTGATCTTCTGTTGTGAAGCTCATCCCTCCTTTTCCCAGGTGAGACTTCTCAGCAGCGGTAGGGTGCGCGCCGGGCGGAGGAGACGGGGCGGTAGGCGCGGTCCCCGTAGCTAGCAGTGGCTCCCCTATTTCAGTGTACGTCACCCTCGGGGTATGCCCTAAGGGACTTATTCTTCCCTGTCTTTTACTTGTACTAGCGTGCGTGCGTTGGGACTGTACTTAGAGTGGTACACAGCGGTCTTGCTCTCTTTTCTGTTTCCGCCTGTACGCTTCTAGTTTAGCAGTTGACGTTTACTTCCGTTACATATCCTGTTAGATGCATATTATAGCCCTTCCGGGTCTTCGGATCCGTGGGTGGCGACCGCAAAAATCGAGTCCTCGGAGTGGGCCGATGGTCGGGTTCTCGGGTCATTACACCTGGTGTCGAGATGACGATGCTGCAGGTCGGAGAAAGGGGCTCGCGTGCTTGACCGACAATGCACGGCTCGAGATGGCGATGCATGGCGCCGAGACGGGGGATCTCTGCGAGAGGCGATGGAGATGGTGATGCACGACGTCGGGATGGAGGATCGCGGCGAGAGGCGATGGGGATGGCGTCGAGGGTTTCGTGATTGTGAGGGGAAAAGAAGTGTCGAGGGTTTCAGCGGAAAATGGTCTCCAGGATTTTACGGTGGATGCCCAAATCTGAAATTTTAAGGAAAAGATTTTTCACATTTATATTTTCAGGGATACCAAATGACTTAAAAAATATTTTTTCCTAAAAACATTTTCTTTAATGGGATTTTACACCGTGTGGTCTTTGTCGCGACGTATCGTTGTGTCACGATTTTCTCTTTGACTGTCAGTGTTGACCGTTTTGCCTGAAGGTGACGTATTGGGCCGTCACAATATAGTCGCGACACTGGGCCCTGTCGCGTTAGGCTTTGAATTGCGTCGGAATAGGTCGTTTCGTTCTTAAAGGCGATGTCTGTGTTCGTCACGATTTGACTTCCGAGGTGTGTTTGTGATGGTTGGGCTGTAATGGTCTGGTATTGACCTAGCCTTGGTTTTCTAAGATGTTGTTAAAGTGTTTAAGTTGTCTCCATAATTATTAAAGCATGTATAGGCTTAGTGATTTAGATTATGAATGGTTAGTGAGTTAACTTGCTTATGTTAATTATGTGGTTAATGTGCATTATGGTTTAGTGTGTTGCTATGGAGGTCACGAGATGACTAATGACAGGCAACGTTTCTAGGTGTTTATGTGGTTCACGTTTGTTTTAGTGTATGGGTGCTTGGAGGTCACATGGTGACCTGTGAAGAACTAATTATATTGCATGTGTACCGTAGTTATAAATAACGATTGTTTAAGCGTGTATCGTGGTTTCTGTGTTAGCCGAGTTTGGTGGTCTGGCGCCTATTCTGGAATGCCTCTTCAGTCATTAAACAATTAATGTGTGAGCCAGGAATGTTGTGCTCGGGGCGGGTCCTGGTACTGTGTGTACCATTGAGGTCTGTGTCATCTTCCTAGACACCCTCACTCTTCTGTTTGAGTTGTACGTCCGGCTGAGGGAAAGACGACAGTCGGCAGCAACTTGTGTTTGTGGGTGTGTGGTCGTTCGTAGCGCGCTCGTGGTTGGGGGTTCGGACACCAGTAGACATACTGGGCCCCAGGTAGTCCTATTTTCCAATGCCTCACTTTAGGGAGCTTACGCCAGAGTCCCTAAAGGTGCTAGGTATGGGCCTACAGCTGTGTGGTCTGCAGGTGTGGTGTTGGTTGGTCTCCACTGTTGGTTGGCTTACTCTGTGTGTTTGTGGAGCGGTAGCTAGACTGGAGTGTCTGTGGCTACGAGAGTGAGAGATAGTTCTTGTGCTATGTTGTCCGGGTTGGATATTGGCATCATAAACTAGTAGTCTATTCCCGTGTGGTGGCGTCGTTCCTTTCCGACTCGTGCTTTGCCACTGATTGTGGCTTGTGTGTAGTGACTCGCTGGTTGAGGTTTTACCGTTGTGGTTGTAGCTCCGTGGTGGTACCACGTGGTGGTAAGGACCCTTACCCTTCGTGGGTAGCTTTGTGTTGTGGTACGTCATGTACTAGCCTCTTCAGGTGTTGAGGTGATATTGTGTTTCGTGGAGGTCATGTGGTGTGACCTTCAACTCGCTGTGTTTTACCCTTCTTTAGGTAAGCTTCAGAGTGTGGTTTAATGTGTTATGAATTGGCTTGCTGATGCCAGTCCTGTTACCCTATATAGGTAGGTTGCCTGTGAGGCTTGTAGCCTAGGCAGTGGTTTGCTTGTGAGGCTTGTGGCTTAGGCATGTAGTTGTTATGGTGGTCTGCCTATGAGGCTTGTGGCCAAGGCATTGTTGTTGTTGTGGTCTGGTGTTTCTATACCAGCCCTCCCGATTTTTGTAGTTTCTGAAGATTGTGCTAGATAGTGAATTTTATTTAATTGCAGTTCAATTATGTCTAATGCGACTATGTTATGGTTTGGCCATCGGTGTTGCCAGTGTGACCCTTTGTGGTTGAGGTCTCTTCCTTTTTAGGTATTGTTTTTGGGAGGTCCCTGTTGAGCCAGTGACATGTTGAGGCTCACTCCTTTACAGTTCTTTTCAGGTGTTAGCCGTGTGTGGGCTCACAACGGCGTTGTGGCAGACTTGTACCACTAGAAGTTGAGTCGTAGTTAGTATTGTGTGAGCTTTGCTCTCTCAGGGTATGCCCTAGGTAGTTGTACTTTTTTCTTGGAACAGTGTAATGTGTTGTGAATGAATATAAGAACATGTACTTTTTTGTGTCTTATATTTTTTTGATTGCCTTTTATATTCCTACTGGACACTTGTGTGAGATATCCCTTGCGAGACATCAGTCCGAACACGGGAGGTGGACTTGGATATGGAGCCTTACTAGGCATAAATATTTAGGGCCATCACAATGGCTTTGGGATCCTTTGACTTGATTTTGTTCTACTTTTTCAGAAAGACTAGGCATTCGGATCTCATGTGCCCAGTGCCTTGGCATTCATAGCAGACCAATTCAATTTTTCTGTTGGAGTCCTCTGTTGAACCTCTACCTAATATATACATTGTATATTTACATATTTAATCTTTAACATAAAATCGTTTTGAAGATGACAAAATAAACATATATCTACTTATAAACAAAACAATATTTCTCTCTGACAAGTAATATAACACAAGCATACTTAGACATACAAAATTATTCTTCTCAAATACTAACTATAACTTCGCTTGCTTAAGAAATATACGAAGTTCACTTCATTATGTACAAAGTTTACTTCGTCATATCTAAACTTAACTTCGTCATATACGAAGTAAAACATGAAGATCTCTTCATCTGATCATGTTGATATATGAAGTTCACTTTGTCATGTCTGAAGTTCACTTCGTCATGTCTGAAGTTCACTTCGTCATATCCGAAGTTAGCTTCGTCATATCTGAAGTCAGCTTCATCACATGCGAAGTAAAATACAAAGATCTTACTTCGACTAATCATGCATCCAGTTTTTCATTGTGTGATCTGTGTATGTGTTCTACACAGATCACTTAATTCTGTTTGTTCTATTTTTATCATTGTATTGAGATAGATCAGGCTAGAAGATCTATTCTCTAACTGAGCTTGTTCTAGCAGAACTTGGATCCTCCGTGGTCCAAAGTTTTGGAGTCGTAGTGCTCTGGGTTGGAGCTGTTGTGCTCTGGTGCTTGAGCCGCCATGCTCAAGGGCTTGTGAATTTTCTGAATTCACAAGTGGTCTGTGGAGTAAGTTGTCGTGCCTATCTCCTGAGTTTTCTTTGAGTCGTCATACTCAAAGGGTTTGGAGTCGTCGTACTCCGGTTGTGTCTTGAGTCGTCGTGCTTAAGGGTGTTTTGGAGTCGTCGTGCTCCAGTGTGTGTTGTACTCAAGGTTTTGAGTCGTGTGGCCTCACTGTGTGAGGGGTGGATGTAGGAGTCACTGGAGGTGATTTTCGAACCACCTAAAAATCCTCTGTGCAGTGGTTTGAATTGTGGTTTGACTTTGTATTGCTCTAGATGCATGCAGAGGGATTTCGCTCACACTACTAATTGATTTGCTCGCACACACTAATGACACATATTAAATCTACTCAGTAGGGTTTTATTTGAATAGATATCTTAATTCGAAGTAATTTTTAAATTGCTTTAGTTTGCGCAGCAAATCTATTCAACCCCCCCTTCTAGCTTTGCCATTATCCATCTATCCGAGTCCTACAATTGGTATCAGAGCGGGTTAATCACTCTAATTGTTAGATCTAATTCCTTGTTACATTGATTCACTGTGATTAGATCCAATAGTCTTTTGAGTTTTGGTATAATGGCAAATTACTTTAATCTGCATGAATTTCCTGTTATAATTTCAGAGAAATCCCCAATCTCACTTTCATCAAGTATTTCAGAGGAAGCACAAAGAAAAGGAGCAAAAGGAATTCACAAATGCTCAATGGCAAAGAAGAACTTCAATGAATCCAGAAAATCACCAGTTTAGAAAACTGTGGCTCTCACAGCACATTCTAAGAGCTCAGAGCATTCTTCATCCTCTTCAAAACACAAGAAATCAAATGGGTCTACAAGGTCAAGTAAATCCACTCCAGACTCATCTATCTATTCTATCTCTGATACTAGTTGTTGGGATTAGATAGGAGACTTAATCAGATGAACTAAAAATGTGTGTGAATAGCAGCGGAATTAAAATGAGTGAAACACACAATTCAATCAGATTCAAGTGTGGTGTGTGAGTATAGTAAATAAGAACAACAAACCACACATCAAACCACAGTATACAGAAGATTTTTGAGGTGGACGTAGGAGACACAAGTTGTGTTCTTTGAACCACCTTAAAAATCTTCTGTGCACTGTGGTTTGATGTGTGGTTTGTTGTTCCTATTCACTATACTCACACACCACACTTGAATCTGATTGAATTGTGTGTTTCACTCATTTTAATTCCGCTACTATTCACACACATTCTTAGTTCATCTGATTTAAGTCACCTATCAGATCCCAACAACTAGTATCAGAGATAGAATACATAGATGAGTCTGGAGTGGATTTACCTGATCTTGTAGACCCATTTGATTTCTTGTGTTTTGAAGAGGATGAAGAATGCTCTGAGCTCTTAGAATGTGCTGTGAGAGCCACAGTTTTCTGAACTGGTGATTTTCTGGATTCATTGAAGTTCTTCTTTGCCATTGAGCATTTGTGAATTCCTTTTGCTCCTTTTCTTTGTGTTTCCTCTGAAAAACTTGATGAAAGTGAGATTGGGGATTTCTCTGAAATTATAACAGGAAATTCATGCAGATTAAAGTAATTTGCCATTATACTAAAACTCAAAAGACTATTAGATCTAATCACAATGAATCAATGTAACAAGGAATTAGATCTAAAAATTAATTTTGTGAGATTCTGTGATCTATGTATGTGTTCTACACAGATCACTTAATTCTGTTTGTTCTATTTTTATCATTGCCAAGAGCCACCAAAAAGTACCTATTTCTCCTCATGGTATGCCTCCTCATAGGAAAAGGAGATTCCAACAAATGCATACATGCCAAGGTAAGTACCAGGTAAGAAATGCGCTCATTTGCTTTAACTGCAATAAACCTGGTCATCTTGCCAAACATTGCTAGATTAGAAATCAAAATTTCAATAAACATGCCAAATCAGTCCAATGCTTTCATTGTCATAAAATTGGTCATACTTCTAGGGATTGTTGGCAAAGAAATGATTTTGCTGTGCATGCTCAGAAATTCCAGTCTAATGCATATGCTCATACACACAGGAATAAATATCATGTTCATACTGAAAATATTCAGAAATTCCATATGTATAGGCATAGAAATACTGCACAAAATCATTTTGTTTCTGCTTATATTAAAAATCCAAAAAATTAGAAAACTTCATGAAAACATAGATGCATTGAGCAAGGCAAAAAAAAAATCTGGAACTAATTCTACTCATAGTTCTATCAATGAACGAAATGCATCTATACCAAAAATAAAATCATTTTGGATTCAGAAATCTTTATTGCACTATAACATTGATTTCATTGCAGGACCCAAGCAAGTGTAGGTCCCAAAACTAGCTTGATCAGCAAGCTGAGGAGTCATACAACCATACATTATAAATAGATTCAAGATATTGGCTGTGCAAGGCAAGAAATGATAGGAGAACACAGGTAAAATTTTTGAAAAAGAAATGAAGACTGTTCAGGTAAAATTTCTTTATCATTTCAAATGTAAATTGTCTGAATTGAAATGAATGTTTAATTTTTATATGAACAATGAGAAATATGTTTCAATGCTGCTTCCAACAAGAAATTTATGTCATAACAATTGAAATCATGTTTGTTTGTTTGTGCCCATGACTCCTTGTGCATATCTTCTTTTTTGACTTCTTGGTATATCAAATGATGACATGTGGAAAAACAAGTTATGCTTATTTGGAAACTATCATTACACATGAGTAAAATACTCCACCAAGTACTAAAAGTCATATTATGCATAAAGCTAATTGTATGCATGATCATGTGTGAATTGATTACAAATTTTTTTATTCCATGCACATGTTAAGGGGGAGTAAATTTTGGGAAGTACAAAATGCTCTTAAAAATGCTGCAAATAATTGTTAAAACTTGTTAGAATTTGAAAAGTTCAGTAACTTGAATTTGACCATGCTCTGGTCGACAGACATCTTCTCTTATGTCGACACCAATTCCTTTTTATCATGATCAGGTCGACACATAGTGCACATGTGTCGACACTAGTTGTTCGCTGCTGCTCTATTCCTGAAAAGTTATTCTGACAACATTGCGTCTTCTACTTCTGTAACTGTCAACACATGAGATCCAGTTGTCGACAGATTCTTTGAAAATCTTTAGATATTGCTTCATTCCAGAATGAAGGCTTCTCACACTGCATTGGCAAGTCAAGCTTGTCTAGACACTTTCACTATGCGTGAGTATAAGTCTCCGCCAAGTATCAAGAGCCTTTTTATGCAATTGTTGAGAGGGAGCCTTGTTTTTCTAAATCATTCTTGATGATTCTACTTTCATTTCACTGAAATGTTCCTTCTTCAATAATCTTCATGTTCACCTTGAGAGGGGGAGCTATATGAAAGTGGAATCTATCAGTATTATAATTTGTGCTCACTGTCAACTCTTTACTCAATTCTCTTGATAATTGTTGCCCATTTCGAGCCCCAATTATCAGAATTTTTGAGTCATTGTGCTATTTTCTTGTGAGACAATAAATATACTCAAATTAAAATCATTGTGCATTTAGTTTAATTTCAAAGATTCGTTTTCATTTCAAGGTTGTGCAATATTAATATTGAATGTCTTTAAAATGACTTGCAAAACACTTGTAGGCACATGAGTAGCTTTATTATTTAACATGTGCATGTTTAAGCTTCATTTTTACCACATGTCAAGAATACTATTTCTAAATTCGTAGTCATGACTTTTCTGGTCAAAGCAAACATATTCCTGCAAAACATCAAAAGAAAATGATCAACAATCTGGAATGATACAAACATAGCAATACAAATTCTTGAACCACTAAGTAACCGGGCCATTTCACTTAAAAAGTGATTTGTTTCGCATCAAAAAGTGGAAATCAAAGTTTTCAACTCTGTATAAGATAATGAAAGTTAAACCACTGAGTAATCAGGAGGTCTTGCATCTGATCAATGTGATCTCTTGCACTGAAAAGTGAGATTTAACTAATTTATTCTTGTATTCTTTCCCAGCTAAAAATGAAAGAAAATCAAATTGACAAGATGGAAAAGCTTAAGACCTTAATAAAGTTCATGTATACTGCGTTTAGACCTATTATTCTACATTGTGTTAAAATTAAACCTCCTAACATCCTTGTTAAATACTTCTACTCACTCATATAGGTCACTTTACTTCACATCTGCATCATTATTTTAACTACATTCAAATCATTATATCTTGCAATACCTTGTGTTGAGTGTGTCTTTGTGATTAAACTTTGTTGCACAATAACAAAAACACAATAATTTCTATCATTTGACAATAAAACTTTGCCTCACTTATTTTGATTATTTCTGACAATTCATTTCCTACTTTTCATTTCTTGATCTCCTACAATCTTTGTTTCTCTCTCTTATCTATCTTTTTGATGCTGTCAAAAATGGGGAGAAAGTTCTTTAAAGGGGAGAAAGTTTCTTATGGGAGAAAGTTGTTCTTGATAGTGAGATGATTCAACTGCCTGTAGTCGATGCATAATCACATGGATCCGTCCTTCTTCTTGACGAACAACATCGGTGCTCCCCAAGGAGAAGTACTCAATCTGATAAATCCTTTTTCCAGCAATTCCATCAATTGCTCCTTTAACTCCTTCAATTCAGCAGGGGACATTCTGTAGGGTTGGCGTGACTGGTGCAGCTCCAAGTATGAGATCAATTGTGAAATTTACATCTCTTTCAAGTGGAATGCCTGGCAGCTCATCGGGAAATATGTCAGGGTATTCTTGTATAATATGGATGTCTGATATCTTAATTGCTTTCTTTTCAACTACAATGGCAGCAAGAAATGCCACACAGCTATTTCTTATCATGTTCTGCTCCTTAATAGCAGAGACGAGAGACAAGTGCCTCTTGTATCTACGTCCTGTAAAGGTCAGCTTAGGGAATTCACTAAAGGTGATTTTCCCTCTTCTACAATCCACGATGGCCCCATAAGTGGATAGCCAATCGGCTCCGAAAATAACATCGTAGCCCTCCATGGGCATACAGATCAGATCGGCTCTCAGATTGAGATCACTAATCAGAACATCAGCTAGTGGAAAATATTTGTTTAATTGAGCTTTCTCCCCCAAAGGACTAGTGACAGGCAATTAAAATTCCATAAATACAGGTTTTTCAGTTAATGTATCAGCAAATGCTTGTGATATGAACGAATGTGTAGCGTCAGTATCAAACAAAACAAATGTTGATTGAGAAAAGACTGGTAGTGTACCTTCCAGAACTCCACCTTCCTCGGTGGTCTCTACCTCTTGCAGGGCCTACAGTCGACCAGGCTTCTTCTGTCCCGCAGGACGCTTCTCATTTTGTTTCAGTAGAGGGCAGTCTAGAATGCGATGATCACGACTCCCACAATGTAGGCATGCGCCTACCTTCTGTTGAGTTGAGTGTGTTTTGGAATTTCCTAAAGTTGTATTTTAATGATGACCAATGAACATCACTCATACCTTGATTTTGATGATGACATATTGAACATGTTATGCATTTTATACATATCACAACAAAGCTTAAACAACATGTTTTTGATGTTTAATATCTCACATTTTAATGATAATATCTTGTATTAATGGTTTACACTTTATATTTTTAGGTTTACACAAATTTGTCACAATGGTGTCGACACAGGCCACCTGTGTGTCGACACTAGCTGACTATCCTAGAAGCATGTTCTGAGAGAAGCAACTAGTGGTGTCGGCACAGTCCACCTGTGTGTCGACACTAGATGACTGTCCCAGGAAGCAGTCAGAACAGTTGAAGCCTATGGTGTCGACATAGTCTGCCTGAGTGTCGACACACTTTGACTAAAGCTCAAAAATGAGAATTTTTCTGGACACGTGGCTGCTTAGGAATCAAGGGATTTGACATAGACTTCTGTGCCAACGCACCCCAAGGCACCACATGGACACATGGGGCTATAAATACCCATGTTTCTTTTACTCCAAAGGAGAGAGAGACCAGACATCTCCAGAAAAGGTTGTGGCGGCTGCAGAAAGGGAAAAAGGGAGTCTACTTCCAGAAAGGGGGAAGAGCAGTGCTATTTGGAAGGAGAACATGAAGAAGAAGAGAAGAGAAGAGGAGAGAGGATAAAGTATCTGCATCCAGAAAGGGAGCAGAGTAGCGCCATCAAAATGAGGAGCAGAAAAGCAACAAAGGAAGAAGAAGAACTGGCAATGTCACGTCCCGTCATTTAATATAACTTTAAATGCCGGAATGTGAACGCATGAGGAGTCAAGAGTAAACTTTAAACTAATTGAGCAGTAAATTGCTCGGTACTTTACTAAATAAAAATAATTATTTGTTGCCATTGTACAGGTAATACATGACTCTCCATTTACAATTCAAACTTAAACGCCGTAAAGGTTGATCTCTCAGCCCTCAAATTCCGATGTCCTGCCTTCTAGAACTGTAGATAACTTGAAAAAGTAGGATTTGGTGAGCTAACTAGCCCAGTAGGACTCAAATCCTTAATTCAAAGGGTGAATACATGATAGCCAAGACAATGGCAGAATGGATAACAAAGAGGCACAATTAAATGTGAGGATAGTAACCTTGAAACAGTGATAATGAAACACAAGGCATGCTCATGTATATAACTCAAAACTAGCTCATTTAACAATTACACAGAATAGGAATTATGATGACCATAATCAGACAGTAAATGATGCAATGCCAAACATCCCGTTGCCCTTTATCATTCCCGTACGGCCCGTAATGAATTCGGTAGACACCCATTTCTGACCCATAAGTCGAGCCAAATTCCTTATCATATCATTGACGCCCCCCCGCATTGGCTCATCATCGTCAAGCTGGCTTTCTCCGATCATAGTATCCTTTCATTAGTCCATCACCCTGGTGGGTTCTTCCTGGTCAAATCAACCAGTCCTCATCATTGTCTCGTAGCTCTCTAGGTTAGAAGTCCATCGCTTCAAGCCGCACGCCAATCCAATACCCATGTAAGGAGATCAGATACTTTTTATGGCCATATGCTGAAAAATCCCAAAAGGCGATAGGTTCCCTGTCATTTTCTCATAAAGAAGGCGACGCCCTTCCTGTCGCTAACTGGAGATATACCGATTTGCCTCACAGTTGAATCGATTTCCTTCAGAAGGCGACGCCTCAATAAGTCGCGTTTTAATTTGGTATTTTTATTCCCTAAAAAATTGCCAGAAAATGTTCAAAAGCTTTCCTTGTAAGGAAGGCGACGTATCGAGGCATCGCTATCTGATAGCGACACCATGCTCGCCGCGTTCTGGTTTCCATGCAATGTACCCTTTCCTAACATGACTTGGACTCTTGCTATTCTTGAATATTCCGACTTTTGGTTGCTCTAGAGGCGTCCAAATCCTTCCAAAATTGGAGAAGACCTTCTTTAATACTTCCTTTCCAAGTTCTGACCGCCCTTGCGCGAGCATACTTACCAGGATTCGGACTCTTGCCCATTATTCCCCTCTCAGCCCGTTCAAGAATAACAGGGTATATATCCCTCCATACATCACAGTTTAGGGCAAGGCCGGCGTCTGCTTCTTCCTCTCCCAGAGAGCTGCGAATCCTCAGAAGAGCTCTCAGCCTCCAGACGACCAGGAAGTGCCCCCCAGGGCGTTTTTCCCCTACCTATACTTTCTCTCTCCTCTTTTTCTTTGATGTTCTCTTCATACATGCATCTTTAGGACAGTTTTCTTCGTAGATTAGCATTAGAACACTCCACACACACCGAATTTAATCACCCAAAGGGGTTAAAACCCCACCCCACGTGAGTCCCCTCCAATTACTTCATGTTCTTTCATGTTCTTGGGACATATTCTATACAAACGAGTTATCTAATGGGTTTTCTGTCATCTTAATGTTCTTGGCAGGGGTTAGAAGACCGTAGCAGCACGAGGCTCTTGCCCCTTGGCCGGCTGAGGAGCAGGAAGAAAAAAGAACCCACATTCTTCATCCTCTGAAGCAGAAGGCGACGAGAATCTTGTCGCAATCCAGGAGGCGACGGACCACAGGGCGCATTCAAGTACAAAGCAGGCGACACTTACATCGTCGCGTTCACAGGATCAGGTTCTCCTTCTGCTTTCTTTTCCCTATTCCAAGGTAGTTAGCACTTAATCTTTCATCATATCATCTTGCAACTACTTTGGTGGCGATCACGGTCAATTCCCTTTACTTTCAATAATCATCTTTGGGGAGCTAATCCCGTGATTACACCTTTTGGCGATCACGGTGGGACCTCTAGTGCCCATCATGCTTGTTACTGTTTCCCTGCCTTCTCTAGTCGTCCATGTGTGTGGTTCTTCCATAAATCCCACATTTTTCCGTTTACTTTTACTGCTGTTTTGAGTTCTGCTGCTCTGGGTAGGAAGGCGACGTTGAGGGCGTAGCGATAAAGGTGACGACAAGGTGCGCGTCGCGATCAGGTCAGTATATCAGCATTCATTTTTTTTCATGCTATCTCTGTGTTCTACTGTACTGGTCTGGAAGGCGGCGTTGAAGGCGTTGCGATAAAGATGGCGACCTGACATACATCGCGATCAAGTAAGTGTTGTCTACCCGTCCATTTTTTTTAATGCTATTTTGAGTCCTGTGCTGGGTTGGAAGGTGACGTGGCGAGCGTCGCTATAAGGAAGGCGACAGGGAGGTTGTCGCGATCAGGTCAGTGCCTTTGATTGCATCTATTCCTGTTCTTTTGGGCTTATTTCAAGTATTCCATCCATGAGTTGAGTTGTTTGATGCCTGAACATGCATGTGAGAGTCTATCAGTCCTCCATGCTATAGGGTTGTTTGGATTTTCATGCTTAATCGGGTCTTACCTATCCTCTGTCCACTGCGAAGAGGAACGCGATGCACCTCCTGTCGCGATCTTGGTCGCGACAGGTTCGCCGTCGCCTTCTACTTCTGAGAGCAGGTTGGCCTGATTTCTGTTGTGTTAGTCTTAGGTTAGATTTTTGCATGCACTCCAGTGCACATAGGGCGAGCATACATCTTTCCATATTGTAGTTTAGGTTGTCCTCCTCAGCGACGCCCGCTCTCTCGGCCACATGTTCCTTGTGTCCGACTAGAGCACTCACTCGAGGGCCTCCGTAAGTCCCCGCTGACCGTGGATTCCCACACGGCCGCCGGGCTAGTTGTACCCATTGCCACCTAGAATTAGGGTTCATTCATTTGGTGAGTTTGAGAAATCCTAGTCAAACCCGAAGTTGGAAGCCTTTCCCCCTTTAGGAAACCCTTTCCTTTTGAGGGAACTTACTAAAAGATCAACTCATTAAAAGGCAAACCTAAACCAAATAAAAGAAACCATCATCATCGCCAACTGCTTGCTTTGGGTGAGACGTTTTCTCTTTCTTTTGTTTACATAGGATTGTCTGTTTAGGAAACTAGGTGTCCATCTAGGTTAGGTTCTTTCTTAAGTCTGGACAGGCTTTCCCCATCTTGGTGCGCCCACTTTCCAAATATGGAGTCCTATATGAACCCGATCTATAGAAATGAGAATCAAGATGCTGCCTTTTACACTTCCCAAGAGTACGAGGAATCTCTTCCTAACGATCTCCTCGAGGAGTCAACCCGCCCTTGGGTTGCCACGGTCTATGCCAGTGAGAGTCATCATCTCGACGATGGTGGCCCGTCACTAAATGTCCATCCTCCTTAGGTAGACGATCAAGCTGCTCAACTCATGCGCCTAATTCCTCAGCTTGATCCATCTCAAATCCAAAATCTCACGACAGCCCTCAAAGGAAAGGCCACCTCATCACCCTCACCTAGAGCGGGCGCCTCTCGCCCCATGGCATCTACCTCCGGCCCTTGCATTGTCACGAGACCATCCGACAACACTCCCATCCGGCCGCGGGCCATTCGATTCACTCCCTTTGAATCTAAGCACTACCATCCACGTGAGTCGAGGCCCCGGTCTCCCCCTGACCTCCCTTGCCATCCACCACAGCTAGAGCCGTGCACCAGGCCGGCATCCCGTGCCTCCTTCTTGTATGCTCAACCATCTTCCGCTCCTGACATGATGTCCGAGTTGGCATCCATCAAGAAAGAACTGCAAGAGCTGCGAAGGCTGGTCGACCCTAGGCTGCACCATGATGTTCACATGCCTAATTTGAATGGCCTATGGGTCCCATCTCCATCCGAACTCCCAAAGTACCGTAAGTACAATGGCTTTGGCAACCCCTATATCCACATCAAGGATTTCATCTATGAGTCTGCACCCTACCAGCATGACCACCGCTTGATGGCATATCTGTTCCGTCGGTCATTGGATGGGCCTGCACTAGACTGGTTCTATTCCTTGCTACCTGAGGATGCATAGTACTTCGCCACAGTGAAAGCAAAATTCCTTGAACAATTCCATGATAGGGTTGGGCCAGAATATTCTCTTACGGATCTCATGGCAGAAAAGATGAAGTCGAGTGAGGAGTTCGCCACTTATGCCGACAGGTGGAGGCAGATGGCCATACGAGTCCCTGTGTACCTTCCGGAGGGAGAAAATGTCAAAATCATCATTGCCAATGCAACCCCTTGCTATAAAAACATCCTAGCAATGAATGATATCACCACCATGCACCAACTCTACAGTCGGGCTCGGTTCATCCAAACCCAACTCAAGGACTCCCCCAAACACTCCATGTTCAAACCCCAAAAGTCCCGCTTTCAAAGAAAACCTCAGAGGCCAGTCACCGAGGGTGTCCAAGTAAATGAGCAAGGGAGTGCATTCAACCCTGCTGGTCAAAACAACAACCGTCAACCTTACACTGCCCAGGGTCAAAACTGCACCAACCCTTCACAAGGCCAGTAACCCCAATACAACCAAGTACCACCTCCTGATGGCACCCAACAAAGGCGTCCCCTAGGTCCAAGGAGAACTCAGTACCCACCACTCCCTGAGACACTCTCTGAAATCTTCTTGGCCTTGGTCTCCACAGATGCCATCGAGCTCCCTCCGGAAAGTCCATTGAATCCAAGTGTGGACCAGACAAGATATTGTATGTTCCATCGGCAGCCAGGTCACACTATTGAGCAGTGCTTCACGTTCAAGGATCTGGTGTATGACCTTCATGAGCAGAACTGGTTAGATTGGACAGCTCTCTGACAAGTGATCGGAGACATCAAAGAAAGGCAGAGGCAGCAGCAACAACAGAGGCAGTAGCGCCAACCACTCCCTCAACAACAGCAGCAACAACAACCGTTGCAGGACCTAGGGATTGTCCATACACCCGCCAGCTCCCAATCGACCACAGCAACCAGCCCAAGTGAATCCTGTCATCCACCACCCCCCTCCTCAAGCGAACTGGACGTATGATGATGAACCCGATGTTCAGCAGATGATGGCCATTAACCACCAATATCCTCAACAATCCCAAATAATACAACCAGCCAACACGGCTCCCCAGTCAATCCCTCCTTTAGTTTCCCAGGCCAACGCCATCATACTGCCCATCGGCTCAACACCCGCGCCAGTCGCTATGCCCTCCATTATTCTACCACCTACCACATCCCTTGCTCCACCCGTCTCCACGCTACCACTACCCGTCATAACCACTCCCACACCCATCATCTTGCCACCACCTGGGCTGGACCAACCTTCCACCGCCACATTGTCCTCTGCCAGACAACCTGCTACCCAACCAACTACCCTGCGGAGCGGACGAATCTTCCGTCGCCCGTATCCACCCATCTCCACTACCTCCACCAGCCAAGGCAATCCCCAACAGGTCCTGCAACCACCTCAGCAACAACCTCAGCAGCAACCACAAGACGAGGGGGTGATGGAGCCATTACCTGGGACACACTATGATATCCTCAAGCATCTTGACCATGTGCCAGCCAAGATTTCCATACTGGAGTTGATAAAAAGATCCAAGGAGCACCAAGAGGCATTGAGGAATTTTCTACAAACAGTAGTGGTGAATGAGGACATGCTCGCCGACAAACTGCCAAGTGCACTAGCCATGGTGACTCGTGGGCCGGCCATCACCTTTGTTGAGAACGAACTAGCACCCCCAGAAGCCAGGAGGCTTCCGCTCTGTGTTACCCTAGTCATCAATCATGTGGCAGTAGGGCCAGCACTGGTCGACACTGGGGCGTCAATCAACGTCTGCCCACTGAGTACCTTGAGGGCCTGCGATGTGTCAGAATGGTGGTTGAAACCAACGCCAACCACCATAGCCGCATATGACAACTCTAGAAGATCTTGCCACGGCATGGTGACTGTACAAGCCGAACTGGGGCCGCTCACTGTCACCGTGGACTTCTATGTGCTTGACATTGACCCCATGTTCAAGGCCATCCTGGGGCACCCATGGTTAGAAGCACTGGGAGCCGTACCGTCCACTGCACATCAATGTCTCAAATTCCCTTTTCAAGGACGGATCATTAAAGTCAAAAGCATAGCCACTGCTCACATGGTTGATGCCATCAATGACACCCTCCTCCCAGCCATATGGCCCGCCAACAATCCTGTTGTTTCCATGCTAGATATTAACTATCCTTGGGCCTATTCATTCCATTCCAAACAAGAGGCCAGTCTAGCACAGGTCAACGCAGTCAAGAGGAAGGAGCCACTAAACACTAAGGGGTGGCAAATCATGATGAAATTGGGCTACGAGGAAGGCAAGGGCCTAGGGGCAGCACTGCAAGGCATCGTCAAGCCCATCCCAGACATTGTAATGAAAAGCCGGTGGGGACTGGGTTATAGAGAGAAATCCAAGCCATGGTCATCCAGCACCTCCACTCTCAAGGCCGACTGTGAACCACTCACATGGACACTTTGGTGTCACTTCGTTAGAGGCCCAACCCAACCTGGGTATAACACGGTGGTGGTCGAGGCAGAGTTATCACAACACGACATACATGGTAGAAATTTCTCTCGGCATATGGCCCCCATGCTCACATACAGGGCACTGGAAGCACTCCGCCCAGGAAAGAGAAGGAAGACAGGCGACCCAAAGGCTAAATGGTACCACTGGTTTGATATAGAAGACATCAGTATAGCCTTCAGCCATCTGTTCTGGGAAAAAGAAAGAACATGGCTGCTAGCTGCAGTCAAACTGCTAGATCCGCCCACATCCATCACATCCAAGAGGTAGCTGATGAATGAGACCATAGACGTGGGAGAGCCAGACATCCCCTACAAAGAGGGAAGGACAGTAGACGAACTATGGAGGGGCACGTGCCTAGCCATCCATCCATCACTCTTGAACTCCCTCCTTCCCAGCCATGTCCCTTCATCCCCTCCCTTACTCATTCGACTGTCTCCCCAACTCCTGACAGCTGTGCGCAGCATCCTCACTCCTGATCTCCCACCTACAGTCCTCTATGCTTTACAATCTGATCCGAGTGACCACGAGATCACTCTCTCGTGATGCATGCTCTCCATTGATCTCGATCTAAAAAAAAAAACACCAATCTTCAAATGCACATTGAGGTCGAGGAGCCGGCATACCTCCTTTACCCTCCTGATCAAGGGCACCCCTCAGCTGGGGCTTCCCCTTTTGCTCCTTCATTAGGAGCCATCCTCTTCGAGGACACCATGTCCTCCCCTAGTCCTGTAGAGTCGTCTAGCCAGTTAGGATTGTCTAGGTTAGAAGAGTCTAGTCTTAGTCTAGGAGAGTCTAGGGTAGAGAGTCAGGTCAACCCAGCGCCCGCCAAGTCCAAACGTCGCCCTAGGAAGCAATGGTGCAAGACTATTCCCCGAAGATACCTTCAAGAGTTAGCTCGGCGATGTCAAGAATTGTTGCTAATAGAGGAGTTCACTAAGGACGCGTTGGTGTTAGAAGAAGAAATTGAGTAGGATGGGGTGTTCGTAGACGACGGGTTTGGCATCTATGAGATCATGAATGATGAGGACCCAATCGATGAAGAGGATAGCGAAGTAGATGATGCTGCCGAGATGTACGCGAGTGGCGTAAGAAGATTCGATGAACCTACAATGGCAGTGGATGAACCTACTAAGGAAGTCAATCTTGGAACAGCAGAAGATCCCAGGATTGTGATCATCTCAGCTAATCTCCCTCCTGATGAAGAAGAGGAATTGGTGCAAATTCTGAGGGAGTACAAGGATACCTTTGCCTAGTCGTATAAGGACATGCCCGGCCTAGACCCCTCATTAGTGGAGCACCGACTTGTATTGAAAGAAGGGGAAAAGGCCATAAAGCAAAAACTCAGAAGGTTCCACCCACTCATGGCCCTGAAGATGAAGGATGAAGTAGATAAACTCCACAAGGCTAGATTCATCAGGGTAGTGCTTTATCCGAACTGGGTGGCAAATATAGTTCCGGTTATGAAGAAGGACGAAAAAGTCAGAATCTGCATTGACTTCTGGGACCTAAATAAGCCATGTCCAAAAGATGACTTCCCGCTTCCTCACATTGATGTGCTAATTGATATTACTGCTGGGTATGAAACCCTCTCATTCATGGATGGATATTCAGGCTATAACCAAATCCGTCTAGCTCTTGAGGATCAAGAGAAAACATCCTTCACCACGCCCTGGGGAACGTACTGTTATGTAGTCATGCCATTTGGGCTAAACAATGTCGGGGCTACCTATCAAAGGGCAATGATGGCCATCTTCCCTGACATGATGCATGTCTATGTAGAAGTGTACGTGGATGATATTTTGGTGAAGTCCAGAACCAGGAGAGAACACCCCGAGATCCTCTCCAAGGTGTTGCAAAGATCAAGGGAGTACAACCTGAGGATGAATCCAAAGAAATGCGTGTTCGGGGTATCATCAGGAAAGTTGCTAGGCTTCATAGTTACTAAGCGGGGGATTGAGATTGATCCAAACAAAGCCAAGGCTATTGTAGAAATGCCGCCTCCAAAGAACATCTCACAACTAAGAGGTTTGATTGGGCGTCTGCAATTCATTAGAAGATTCATATCACGACACTCACAAAGATGCCGCCCATTCTATGATCTCTTAAAGGGAGGGGCCAAATTTGAATGGAATGATAAGTGCCGAGAAGCCTTTGATGATTTGAAGAGGTATCTCATGAATCCCCCAGTTCTGCAACCTTCTGTACCTGAAAAACCACTAATCCTATATCTCTCAGTTATTGAGGACTCCCTAGGTGCTGTCCTTGCACAACATGATGAATATGGAAAAGAAAGGGCAGCATACTATCTTTCTAGGCTTTTCAACACTGTAGAATCCAAATACACCACCGCGGACAAAACTTGTGTCGCGCTCGTGTGGGTAGTCCAAAAGCTCAAACACTACTTTCTGGCCCACGAGGTCAAGCTGATCTCGAGGATGGATCTGCTCAGATATCTCTTAGAAAAGCATGTCCTCTCTGATCGGCTTGCGCGCTGGTAGAGCTTTCTCTCACAATTTGATATCTCATTTGTGGTCCAAAAGGCCATCAAAGGGTATGCCATCGCCGAGCACCTTGCCCATTTGCCACTCCCTCACAGCGATTCCATCCGAGAGGAATTCCCTGATGAAGAGCTCTCGATCATCTCCAAAGATCCTTTCTGGTCCCTCCATTTTGATGGTGCACTCAACTTTCAGGGACGGGGCATTGGAGCCGTGCTGCTCACCCCAGAAGGTATTACCATCTACATCGCTTTCCAACTCACCTTCTCTGTAACGACGCTTATTTTCGGATCCTTTTTGGATCGTGTGTGTTGTGGTTGTGATGGCTGTTGTAAGGCCAGTGTGGTGTAGACGCGTGGTGTGTGTAGGTGTGGTGCAGGTTAGGTCCCGAAATGAAATAGGACCTGCTGCAGTTGAGTAGGAGCTGGCGGCCAGGGGTGGTCGTTGACTTGTTGACGTCCAGGTAAGTTGCCGTTGACTGCATGATCTTGGCGGCACTAGATGTGGACGTTTAGGGTGGCGGTTGTCTTTGGTGGCAGAGGGGTTGACGCCAACCTAAGAATTCTGCAGGTTATAGGGTCACCCGAGAGCAGGTTTCCCACCTGTCTCTCTCTTCCCCTTGCCCTAGCTTCGTGTCCCCGTGTTTCTAAAGCTTCCAGCAGGTACTGAAGGGTGGTTGGAGGATCGTGGAGCGTGTGGCGTTGTCGAATCGGACAAGGAAACGCCGTGGCGTGGTGGGATTCCCGTGGGAGCTCACGGAGGGTTCGGTGTGAACCGGGAGAATTCGGAGGGTTTGAGCATGTTCTGAGGTAGGGAATGACCCTTGTAGTTCCTGTAGGTCGTGTTAATGTAATTAGATAACATGATTCTGAATGAAATTGGTGATTTCGGGTCATGGTACCCATGCCGGGATAATGGGTGGTTTGATGATTTTATGTAGTAAAGCATGCTGTTTTAGTTTAATTATAATGCATGGGAGTTAGAGGAACTGTTTCCTCCTATTTTCTTAATGGTTTTGGGATCAGGAATGCATGTGGTATCGGTTAGGGTTTCTGCAGGAGTAGAAGCTGAAGATCTTGGCGTCAACATCGTTGGTCTCCAGGTTCATCAGCCGGGATATAGACGGCCAGATCCATTGTCGTCTACTTCCTATAAGCGGCAGTCGATGTTGCCGCCAACTTATGCATGTATTCATGTAGTGTGGTTTACGTAGCTTTTCTGGTTATGAATATTGCGTGTTTGTGTGTGCATGGCGATGACCGGTGTGAGCCAGTGCATTTGATATGCTCTTGGAGCATACTGCTCATGTAATGGGCATATTTTACGTGAATGATGTGTGATGTTCGTAATTGCTTTACGCAGTATGTGTGGTGCGTTGACACCCGTGGCACTCTTGGAGTGCGTTGTCCATGTGTTGGACGTGTGGTACACCAACCAGGGTGTAATATACACGTGTTGTCTACGTGGTTTGAGTGTGTGTATACTACACACTTTGTTGTAATGTAATTCTTATGATTTGTCGTAGTAACTGGGCAGTGAGGTTCCTATGTGAGCCTAGCCATGACCTTGTGGTGTTTGGGCAGTGAAGGTCCATACCGACCTAGCCCTGGTCCGTTGTTGTCTTTCGAATAATATTATATGAATTTATGTATTAAGTGGTGTGTGTGTTGCCACGGAGGACACCTCATGACCAATGATAGGCAAGTTTGTGGTTCAGGTATGTATTGGTGTGGGATAGCTTTGGGGTCATATGGTGACCGATGTTAAGCTAATCCTAACACTTGTATATCGTTAATTATAAGTAAAGGCTATATGTGTAAGTATCGTGTTTTGTGCTAGCCGAGTGTGGTGGTCCGGCGCCTATTCCGGAATGCCTCTCTAGTCGGGTACCTCAGGTTCTTTGTGAGCCAGGCACATGTGTTTGTTGTGCTCGGGGTTTTGTCTCGGTACTGGTGTTGTACCGTCGAGGTCTGTGTCGTCTTCCTGGACACCCTCACTCCTGAGTTTGAGTTGTACATCCGGCTGAGGGAAAGACGGCAGTAGGGCAGCGACTTCCCAGACTTTGTTCTTGTGTCGCTTGTAGTGCGCTCGTAGTTGGGGGTACGGACACCAGTAGTCGACACTGGTCCCCAGGTAGTCCTGTTTTCCTGTGCCTCACTCTAGGGTGCTCCGGCCAGAGACTCTAGAGGTGCCAGGCATGGGCCTGCAGTTGTGTGTCTGCAGGTGTGGTGTTGGTTGGTCTCCACAGTTGTTTGACTTCTTCCTTGTGGAGCGGCAGTTGGACCTTTCGTCCGTGACTGCGAGGCTGAGAGGTTGTTCTTGTGTTGTGTTGTCCGGGTTGGATACTGGCCTGATCAGCTAGTAGTCCGTTCCCGTGTGGTGGCGTCGTTCTTTCTGACTCGTGCTTTGCCTATTCTGGCTGTAGTTTGACTCGTGCTTTGCCACTGGTTGTGGTTTGTCAGTTTATGACTCGTGATCGAGGTTTGACCAGTTCGAGGTGTGCCCTGGTGTTGGCACAGCTGTGACTGAGTTGTGGTTTGTGTGACTCATCGATTAAGGTTTCACTTGTAATGTTGTGTCTAAGTGAGGGCACAATATAATCGTGGTTCAGTGTGGTGTTTATCACCTACTTATACCCTTGTTCGGGTGTTTGTGTTGTGGTACCTCAGAGTAGCAGGTACCTATTTCCTTCGTGGGTTACTTTGTAGTTTTGTGATGGTACATTGTGTACCAACCTTTCCGGGTACTTGTGTGTTGTGGAGGTCTTGTGGTTTGACCTGCCACTTGTTGTATCCTAACTGTTTTAAGTAGATCTTCATTTATATTTTATTGTGGATTAGTTGTGATTATTAATTATGTTACCTGTGTGGGTATTTTTCCGATGAGACTTGTGGCTTAGGCATATTGTGGTTTAGTAGAGCTATGCTCTGTGAAGGCCGTGTGAGACCTTCCACTTGTTGAGTTTTACCCTTCTTGGGCATGGTTCCGATTATGGATTTAGTGTGTGATGGACTAGCTAGTTGTAGCCAGTCCTACCATTTATGTGTGGCTCTCGATGTAGTGTGATTTGGAGTATAAAGGACCAGCTCTCTATTAGCAGTCCTGTTACTCAAATGATTGAGGTTCGCCTGTGTAGCTTGTAGCCTGGGCAGTGACTTGCTTGTGTGGCTTATAGCTTAGGCAACCAGTTGTTGTAGCAGTGTGCCAGTGAGACTGTGGTTTAGGCACTTTAGTAGTTGGGCTGACTAATGATATTATGTTAGTCCTGTAATCCTACTTTCCTTCTGAGGACTTTGTGTTTATTATCATGAGTATGTTTAATTGTTATTTATTGTCATGATGTGAGCATGAAATGGTTTGGCTATTGATGTTGCCAGTGAGGCCCATTGGGGTTGAGGTGTTTGTGGTTACGGTGTTGTTCTGGGTATCCCCTACTGAGCCAGTGACTTATTGAGGCTCACTCCCCTACAGTTCTTTTCAGGGCTTGCCGTGTGTTTGGCTTGTAGCGGCGTTGTGTCAGACTTGTACCAGCATCAGTTGTTTAGTAGTTAGTGTTGTGTGAGCTTGTGCTCCCTCGGGGTATGCCCCAAGTAGTTGTACTCTTTTAAATTGGACATGTACTAATGTAATGGGACAATTGTACAAATTTGTGAGCAGATATGAGCACATGTACTTTCTTGTATCTTATATTCTTGTGGTTTGTCTTTTATACTCTTACTGGACACGTGTGTGAGATATCCCTTGCGAGACTTCGGTCCGTTCGCGGGAGGCGGATCTGGATATGGAGCCTTAATGGGCATAAATACCCCGGTCCATCACATTCTCCGCCACTAATAACATGTCTGAGTATGAGGCTCTCCTAGCTGGTCTTAAGCACATTTATATCTTGGGTGCATCTCACCTTAGAATCATAGGAGACTCTCAGTTTGTTCTACGGCAGGTGCTCTCAACTTACCGCACTCGTGACCCAAAGCTTAAACCATACCAAGATCTGGTCACACTGTTGGCAAGACAATTCTGCAAGCTTATCTTTGTCCACACTCCTCACTCACAGAATATCCTGGCTGACGCCTTGGCATCACTAGCTTCATCTCTATCCTTCCCTCTGAGTCACCGGACCAAGACGATTGTCGTCCAACAGCTGGATGTTCCATCTCTCCAAGATCCTTGGTTCAAAAACCTTAGGACAACTGTAGAAAAAAGGGCTAGGAAAGGAGAAGTGTAGCAAGTCATGCTAGCTGAGCTTGAGGAAATTTTAGATGAGGAGGAACTGCCGTGGTATTTTGAGATTGAGCAGTATTGTAAGGATGGGTCATATCCCGAAGGGGTAAATGCGGAGGATCGTAAGGCCATAAGAAGAGCCGCCTTAAGGTACACAGTCGTCGGAGAAGTTCTGTACAGGTGGGCTCTTAATGGAGTTTTTTTGAGATGTCTCAATGATGACGAAACTTGGAATTTGGTAGAAGGAGCCCATGCTGGTGAATGCGGAGGGCATGTCAACAGTCAGATGCTTGCCAAGAAGATCATTAGGCAGGGCTACTACTGGCCAACCCTAGTAGAAGACTGTGCCATCTACGTCCGTAGGTGTGTAAAATGCCAACTCCACACTGATAAAATCCATCCTCCTTCATCCTCACTTCATCCTCTCTCCACACCTTGGCCATTCTCCATGTGGGCTTTTGATATTGTTGGCCCCTTTGGTGATCCTAATGCACAAACCAAACAAAAATCCTTCATCCTCATAGCAACTGAGTATTACACCAAGTGGGCAGAAGCAGAAGCATTCGCAAAAATCAAAGCATCCGCAGTGTGCCGCTTTATCATGAAGAATATCATTTCGCGGTTCGGAGTGCCAAGCAGCATCGTCACAGACAACGAGCCACAATTCTTCTCACAAGAACTCCACGACCTCTGTAAGAAACACAATATCACTCTGCATCATTCATCTCCATATTACCCACAAGGCAATGGCCAAGCTGAAGCAACTAATAAAACCCTTCTTAAAATCTTGAAGAAAACTTGTGAATTGCATAAATTCGCTGATTGGCCAGAAAAGCTAATAGAGGCTCTATGGGCCTATCGTACCTCCGTCCGTACTCCCACGGGGCAAACCCCGTATGCTCTCACTTATGGGATGGAGGCGGTAGTTCCATATGAGATCTTGATCCCTTCACTAAGAGTCCAATTAGATAAGGAACTTAATCTTGATGAACGTCGAGAGGCATTGCTAGTCCAATTGGAACTCTTAGATGAAAGGCGACTAATGGCGGCCGATCATGTACTCTCATATCAAAGGCGAATCTCAAGGTCTTTTGAAAAGAAGGTAATCGAGCGAAAATTCCAAGAGGGTGATATGGTCTTGAAACACATTTTTATCAAACCTGGAGGTCCGAGGTCTAAATTGCAACCAAATTGGGAAGGTCCGTACGTCGTGAGAGAAGTGTATCTGGGAAATGCCTACTGCCTAACCAATGTTGAGGGCGTAGAATTGTCACATCTGTGGAATGGGTTGTACCTCAAAAGATTCTATCCCTAGGTCTTTAGGTGTGAGGCCACAATAGTTAGATTAGGGATAATCCCATGTTAAGAGTCCGAAGATTCTTCCCCAATCGTCAAGGGTTGACCTAAGTTAGGACCCGCACACACGTACACGACAAGCCCGGGCGACTGTACGTAGTAGATACCATAGCTATGAAGGCCCTACTCTAGCGATGCGATGGTCATTCTCTCCCAAGTCGGTCGAAGTGTAGGGGCCAGGGTCGAAAGGGCAAGGTTCTCAACCTTAGGCGTACCCTGACAAGAGGAAGTCTCAAATAGGGACGGTCAAATAAAAGGGCAAGAGAACAAAAGAAATCAAAAGAATGAAAAAACTACATGATGGAATAGGGGCATGGCAAAGAGTGGCAAAGTCCCTGTGGGACGCTCATGAGCCCGGTCGTACGCATGCCCCAAGCAGTACAAGTCCATGAAAAAAGACCACAAAGTCCCTCCGCAACAGATCTAATCTTTGAAGGGTATGCTGCGGGAAGAAGCCGAACCCAACATCCTTAAACCTACATTAGACTTTCCTTAAATAGTCTTCCACTTCCCTCTAAAAGATGAGGCCATCTCTTTGGTATGGCCTAAATAGTTGCACTATAAACTAGGGGCAGTCACCCCTAAATGCACGTCCTATCTTAGTAAAGCCTTCGGTGAAAAGGGGAAGCGATTAAGACTCCTAAACCAGTGGTTTGAACTAGTCTATGTGTTGTGGCCCAAAAGGGCTAGTACCTTCCATCTCGCACGTCTTAGTTTAGGAAGGGCTAACTTCGGCTTTAGGCGTCTTTCAAAACTCCAAAAAATTAAATATTTCAAAACTAAAAAAAAAATCAAATATTTCAAAACTCCAAAAAATCAAATATTTCAAAATTCAAAAAAATCAAATATTTCAAAACTAAAAGAAAATCAAATATTTCAAAACTCCAAAAAATCAAATATTTCAAAACTCCAAAAGATCAAATATTTCAAAACTCCAAAAGATCAAATATCTCAAAACTCCAAAAAAATCAAATATCTCAAAACTCCAAAAAATGTTTTCAAAATCTCAAAGAACACTTCACTCGTTCATTCATGCATATCATTTATTTATTTATGTCTCTTCACCTATTCTAATAAGGCTTAGCCCCTTGACCATTTATCGAGATTGGTCACTTGTCACGCTTAAGGCAAGGCGCTAAGTCGAAGAACGGATCTAAATTGTCTTCATGGTTGTCCTAAGTGTGCAGGTCGCAGCAGAAGAAAGAAAGCGACACTCATATCTCACTCGTCACTGTCACACAATCACATTCCATAGATAAAAGATTCCATTCTATTCTATTCCATATCTACATCATCATCATGATACATCATGAGCAAAAAAAGGGGTAAAGTACAAGCCCTCAGCCACTCTCCCCTGTACCCTCAGGCGGGCGAGAAGCTGGAGGGGCCATCTCCCTCGGTCCCGTCGTGCTCCCCTCGGCCGCTCCCTCACGTCGTCGTCCCTCCTCCTCGTTCCTCTGTCGTCCGGAGGAACTTGTCAAGTAGTGCCCGGCTGACCCACTAGGGATGCCACTCCTGCTGGCTGATGAGCGACTGCGCCCGACTAGTGCCAGGGCTCTCTCAAGCCCCCTTATCTTTGACTTCAGCAGCTCGTGGCGATGTCGCTCGCTCCCCAGCTGCGAGCGAAGCTCATCCACCTCCCGGTGTAGTCCCGTCACCTCATCCGCCTGAGGGCGTAGGCACAACTCAGCCATCTCCACCTCTAGTGCGGTCTTCCACGCTAAGGCATCCCTCAACTCCACCTCCTGCAAGTCAAGCATTTGTCAATAAGGGAAATAAAGAACGAGGGGCAGGTAATTAATAACTCACCCGCTCGCGCAGCTGGGCCGTGGCATCCTCCGCCCGAGTCACCGCTGCCGCTAGTTGACCCTCCAGTACATAGCGGCCAGGCTCGTCCTGAGAGGTGGAAGAGCCTCCCACCATCTGCTGCGCCCGCTCCAGCTCGGCGCGCTGCAAGGAAAAAACACAAAAGTCAGTCAACTGAAACTAAGGGTAAAAAGGATAGGGAGAAGAGTACTCACCAGATGTGTCATGGTCCGCTGGAGGACATCCCTCTACTAGATTGTGGAATGGAGAACACCCTCGAGGGAGGCAATCTGGCCCTCGGGGTCAAGCTGCAAACACAAGTCAGGATAGCCAAGGAATGAACGATTAAAATATTTAGAAAGGGCTAAGCTAGTAACACTCACCGGTCGTCGGGTCCCCTTGTATACTTGGGCCCCGTACCTCCGTGCGTAGGCACAGAAGTAGTCCCCGTCACTGGCGGCCTCGGAGGTCACCACTCGGGACCGCTGCTGCCAATTCTCGAGCTGCTCCCGGGCCCGCACCCTCCAGTCCGTGACTTGCTGAATGCCACGGAAGCTGCAGCCCATTCTCTCCCACACCCTCTGCCAGGTCGGGAACTCCACTGCCGCCTGGTGGAGTCCCAGTGTCCGCGCGACCAGCCGGAGGTGGAGTGGTACCACCATGTTGAAAGCATGACACTAGATCTCCCTACCGAAGTAGGGGCGGCCCTGCACCACCCACGGCTGGTCGGCGTCATCCACCCCAGCATAGGGAGTCCACTCAACCTATACATCACCAATAGAAACTCATCAGTTAATGGTCAGTGATAAAAAAAAGGAAAGGGGTGCAAGTGTAGAAGTACTCACATGTTCGAAGGGGACGGTGTCCAACGCATCCTGGATGAGCATCACTTGCAGGTGCAGGGACCGCTCTTCGCGGTGAAACCGCCAGCGCTGCAAAAGCGGCACAGCGCCCGGCCGCCTCGGCACTCCCCGGCACAAGGAAGGGAGGTAGTAGTATGCCCACACCTGCAAAAAAACACAGTCAGTACCACAATCAATTTAAGTAGGAAAAGCAATAAATGGTGAGGGTGAGAAGCATACCTGTAGAAATGGAAAGAAGCCGGCTACCCCCGTCTCCCTGCTGGAGGTACCCAGGCGATCGAAAAGGTGGGCCAGGATGGCCGCACCACGCATAACTGCCCACCTGGGTCAGATCCTCCAGCCGGGGTAGGCACTTGCAGCTCACTGGGTCCCCTCTGGTCCCCAGGACCAACTTCCCGATCATGAGGATCAGGAAATGCCTCAAGTCGCGGTCCGATGCCACTCCCTCCTCCTCCGCCAGTGCTGCTCTGGCATCTGCTGTCAGCCAGGCCCTATACTCGGCCTAGCCCTCTCTGGTCTGGTGGTGAGCGTCCGCCACTCCGAGCCTCGCTTGTAGCCTCGTCCTTGGCACCAAGGACGACCTCTCCCTCGTCACCTCCATCCCCAGCAGCCTCTCCACCATCTCCTGATAGCATGTGTATGTCACCCCTGTCACCGCATGGCCGTCTACCCTCAGGCCGGTGATCCGTACCACGTCCTCCAATGTTGTGACCATGTGACCCCATGGGAGAAGGAAGGCGTGGCACTCAGGGTCCCATCATTCCTTCAGCGCCTAAATCAGCGCTACATCCGACGTCAGCTCAACCAACCTCAGAAAGGGGCCGAACCCCATCTCCTCTAGTCGAACCCTTTGGAAGTCCGGTAATCCCTGGTAAACTGCCCAGACGAGGGCCCACCCCAGTCGGGACCGTAGCTCGCTCTACAAAACAGCCACAAAAGCACAAAGGTCAGTCCAAACTCTAGAAACATACAGTCTGTTCAGGTCGCGACTTGGACCCTGTCGCCTTCTGAAAGCGACGCCATAGGCGTCGCGTTCAAGTTTCAGGAACGTGACGGATCGAGCCGTTGCCTTCTGAACGCGATGGCCTATGCGTCGCGTTCTCCCTGGTAATGCGACAGGGAACCTATCGCGTTCACAGGGTGATCGGGGGTAGCCAATAATCGCTCCCCGGCCGGTCCATTTTGGGCAAGTGCCCCGCAATCGATGCCTTGCACCTGGTTCACACCATCCACACAACCCAAGCACCCGGGGATTATGGTTTGGGCACCTACCTTTTTAGGGCCGACGGCCTCCTCCTCGCCCGGTGCTCCTAGGGGGTCCACCTCTATGGCTTGGGCCAAAGCTTCTTCTGCCGCCGCCGAGGAAGACTCCTCCCCGGCCGTATGTGGCTTGCTGATGGTCCTTTTGGACCTTGCCTGTCGGTCTCCACCATCGCCGCCTTCGCCTCCACCACCTTCCATCGCTGGCTCACCGGAGAAAGAGAAAGGGAAAAGAAGAAGACTGGAAGAAGGAGAAGAGAGGGAGAGGGGCGATCACCGCCGCCGCCGGTCGGAAGTCGTCGGAGGAAGAAGAGAAAGAGGGGGGGGGAAGGTTCTTGTCGCCGGAAGAAGGAGGTGTGAGAGAAGAGAGAGAAGTGAAGAAGAGGAAAGAGGGAAAGAGGCGTGGGGGCCCCAAATTCAAACTGCCTCAGTCCTATGATCGTGACAATGAGTCCGTCGCATTCTATTCAAGTCACGACAGACTCCCCGTCGCATTTCATTTCAGGGTTGCGACCTTTGACCTGTCGCGTTATAAGTCACGACGCTCATGCTGTCGCCTTCTCAGTTTGTTCATAGAGCACCTAAAAATATATATTTTCATTGCAAATCTCAAGTGAATACATCAAATAGTACAAGACATCACTGAAAAGACCCATGAGCTGCAAGCAGAAATCACCCATGCCCCTCGGGAAACCAACAAAGTTGCGGACAACTTAGCAAATTTTGCATTATCATGTCCCTCTCTTGTCACTTGGAATTGTTGGGCTGATCTACCTCCTTTTGTTAAGGATTTCTATCACCGTGATAAGGTGGGGGATCCTTCCACTAGGCCATAGGCCCTGATGTACTTCCTCTCAATTTATGTATGAAAATCTAACCTCTAGCCGCTTGGGGAAGGTAGTGGCACTCTCACTCTGTGAGGCCGCCCCTAACTACTTCTCAGCTATATTTAAAAAAAAAGAAGTGAATACATCAAATAAAAGTTGAAAATCATCATCAAGTCCCTGATACATCACTATCATCCTCCCAATACATCAAATCTCCCAAAAATTCCAAAAATACAATCAGGTCTCTCTTGTAAGCTCTCAGTCCCCACGTGGCCGGATCTCCATGTACTCTCTGAGGTACGCCTAGTATGTCTCGCGCTCCACATGCACCGTGGGTGGTAGGGCGTGAGTGGCACACACATGCCATATCGCTAACGCGCTCCGCACGGCCTGCTCGTCCTCCGGATCTCCCAAACGTCTTTTCTTCATAGGAGGCAGATGTGATGGCTGAAGTAGCGTTGTCCTTGGCTTCCCGATCTGAAGATAGCATCTGTGTGGATTGTAGAGAACCATCACCATGTTCCCCACGAGCTGTAGGTCCAGTCCGCGCCCAAGAGGAAGCCGGATGTCCACTCCGCATAGTGCCGCTATGTCCATGGCGAAGTGCTCTACTGGAAGGGTGTTGAGGTACAGTTGCCATGCACCCCGAGTTTTCTTGTCCACCGTCCTGCAAACAACACGGTCGGAAAACCTAGCCACTCCGCCAATGAAACACAATGGATGGCACCCAAAGATCCGGCTCTCGGTAGTGGGATTTTCTATAGGTTTAAACTTTATCCTCACTCCCAACCAACACTCTAGGAGGATCATAGAGCCATAAAGTGGGCCCCCCATAGCCGCAGAGGTGAGACCCGCATAGAGATAGGCTAAAACCGCATGAGAGAGGGAGAGTCCTCGCCATACCCCGCTAATGGCGCTAAGGCTCGCATAGTCTAAGAGGTGATCTCCGGATGGGAAAAGTACCACCCCACACAAGCATATAGCCACGACTTTGGCTATCTCTTGGTAATTCCCACACTTATTCTTGCAGTGAGATATGACCCACTTAGGCAAGGGAACTAGGTGAACGTGTTGAGGGCTGATCATGGTGTACACATCCCTGGGATCCATCATGAACTCACCTAGGATAAGTTTCGGGTTAATGGGCTCGACAGTATAGCATATTTTCTGCTCATCTCCCTGTTTGGTCTTGGGCAAAGCCATGAATGCCTCCACCTCTTCAAGAAGGACGGTGGCCTCAAATTTTGGGAAAGGAAAGTATGGGTTTGGGGATGCCACAGCTCTATCAAGGCGGTGATCCTATGCCAATCAAAGGAGATTTTGTGATAATTATGGGCAGCTATCAACACACCCCCCAAACCCCACTCTCTCAAGGCACGAATTACATGCATGGGAAGGGCTGTGATCATGGGTGCGATGCATGTGAGTTTGGAGTATCGGCGGGAGCCGGGGAAGAGCTAAAGGAGAAGAAGAAAAGGAAAAGAGAGGAGAAGAAGAAGAACATGCATTAATAGAGAAATTTGGAGTGAAAAATCATGGAAAATTGAAAAGATCATCTTACATACCTTTCTCACATCGCCATTGCTACTCAGATGATTGGGGACATCCGTCAGCCTCAAGAGCTGGTCGTAGGATGTCCGGGCGCGCTTGGGACCTCCATAGGGAAGCCTCTTCACCCATCGGAGCACTTGGAGCTCTCCTCATGGCCATTGAAGACTTGGGAGTTGGAAGAGAAGAAGGGAGGGTGTGAACTCCGAATTTGGGCCTCTCACCCCTTATTTATAGACATGTAAGACTCCTATTCATGGTGGGAATAAGTTTAGAAGGGCTAATGGGAGTTAGACTTGAATTAGAAGGTCCTAGGAGTCCAAGTGGTAGGCAAATATGGAGCTCTTGAGTTGCCTTTTGTGTTTTGGGTGCAGATCCTGTGGTCGCGACGTATCGATAGGTCGCCTTCAGGTAGCGACAGCTTGCACGTCGCATTCATAATCGGGTAGCGACAGACTTCCTGTCGCGTTACTTGTTTGAATTTTGCTGCCTGATTCTTTCACATTGACATGACCATTTCAAGATGTGTTTGCACTTATGCTAAATTCTCGAATTATTTTGGTGCGTTTTGAGTTGTATCCTTTTCTTTATTGCTTTGTTTATTTTGAAAATCCAAAAAATCAGAAAATGCAGGAAAATCCAAAAAAAAAAATAAAAAATTCAGAAAATCAAAGGACGGCTCATCAGGTAAGTTCATGTAAGTATTTCTAACATTTATCTCTGCATTACTATATGGTATCTACCCTACTATATCATCTCAAGAACCGATTGGTTTTCAGTGTGTTCTGGGATCTGAGTTCCCCTTAACCAAAAATAAGGATGATCTAAGTGCACACTGTTAATCGTTGGATAGGCCGTCAGATGGTATGGCTCGGGGACGATGGATTCTATCGCACGCTGGGGATGCGAAGTGTCTTGACCCATGCTCATACTATCTATCAATATTATCCTTGAGTGTTTGTTATTTTCTCCTTTTCTTTGCATTTTATTTTATGATTTCTTTTCTTTTAGCCCGACATGCATCATGTGGGATCTTTGAGCTTCATGCCTCGTTATTAGTTAAGGCCAGCTTCGCACTGATGCTTCAACCAGATCTTCATTTCTTAGACAAGGATTTCATTCCATTCTGAATTTGAAAGTCTTCTTCGAGCTAGTTGCTCGGTCCAGTCTGTCAGTATGGTTCTTATTCAAGATTCCTCTCATCCCCATTCAATATGATAGTCATTCCTTTCCCCTCTGATCCGCTCATTAGTCGTGAACTGCTCAAAGGCCAAAGTCGAATCGACCCACCGAGCAGCACTATCCCCTAATGAACGAAACCTGCAGGCTAAAGATAGCCAAGATACCTCTTGAATCAAGAGGTTGATCATCTCTTTTCTTTTGATCTTTATTCATCCCAGATATGAACCATCCTTGCATTCTGTTCCAGCCATGTTTGAAGAACGCCGGATAATTCTCGCTGCTTATTCGCTCATAATGGATGTCTCTTTACCTTGATGCCCATTTTTCATCTCATTCCGCTTCATTCCACTACATCGTCATTTCATGCCATCTCCGCTTCACTATCGCTTCACACCCTTGCAAAGCAGGCATCAAGGAGGGGCAATCTGTAGACACCCATTTCTGACCCATAAGTCGAGCCAAATTCCTTATCATATCATTGATGCCCCACGTTGGCTCATCATCGTCAAGCTGGCTTTCTCCGATCATGGTATCCTTTCATTAGTCCATCGCCCTGGTGGGTTCTTCCTGGTCAAATCAACCAGTCCTCATCATTGTCTCGTAGCTCTCTGGGTTAGGAGTCCATCGCTTCAAGCCACACGCCAATCTGATACCCATGCAAGGAGATCAGATACTTTTTATGGCCATATGCTGAAAAATCCCTGAAGGCGACAGGTTCTCTGTCATTTTCTCATTAAGAAGGCGACGCCCTTCTTGTCGCTAACTGGCCATATACCGATTTGCCTCACAGTTGAATCGATTTCCTTCAGAAGGCGATGCCTCGATACGTCGCGTTCTAATTTGGTATTTTTATTCAATGAAAAATTGCCAGAAAATGTTCAAAAGCTTTTATTGTAAGGAAGGTGACGTATCGAGGCATCGCTATCTGATAGCGACACCAAGCTCGTCGCGTTCTGGTTTCCATGCAACATACCCTTTCCTAACATGACTTGGACTCTTGCTATTCTTGAATATTATGACTTTTGGTTGCTCTAGAGGCGTCCAAATCCTTCCAAAATTGGAGAAGACCTTCTTTAATACTTCCTTTCCAAGTTCTGACCGCCCTTGTGCGAGCATACTTACAAGGATTC
Source organism: Colocasia esculenta (assembly GCA_014218235.1). Classification (NCBI taxonomy): domain Eukaryota; kingdom Viridiplantae; phylum Streptophyta; class Magnoliopsida; order Alismatales; family Araceae; genus Colocasia; species Colocasia esculenta. The sequence goes on along the minus strand of CM024753.1, from coordinate 113,771,445 downwards.
AGACTCTTACCCATTCTTCCCCTCTCAGCCCATTCAAGAATAACAGGGTATATATCCCTCCATACAGCACAGTTTAGGCAAGGTTGGCGTCTGCTTCTTCCCCTCCCAGAGAGCTTCGAATCCTCAGAAGAGCTCTCAGCCTCCAGATGACCAGGAAGTGCCCCCTAGGGCATTTTTCCCCTACCTATGCTTTCTCTCTCCTCTTTTCCTTTGATTTTCTCTTCATACATGCATCTTTAGGTCTGTTTTCTTCATAGATTAGCATTAGAACACTCCACACACACCGAATTTAATAACCCAAAGGGGTTAAAACCCCACCCCCACGTGAGTCCCCTCCAATTACTTCATGTTCTTTCATGTTTTTGGGACATATTCTATACAAACGAGTTACCTCATGGGTTTTCTGTCATCTTAATGTTCTTGGTAGGTGCTAGAAGACCATAGCAGCACAAGGCTCTTGTCCCTTGGCCGGCTGAGGAGTAGAAAGAAAAAAGAACCCCTAGTCTTCATCCTCTGAAGCAGAAGGCGATGAGAATCTTGTCGCGATCTAGGAGGCGGCGGACCACACGACGCGTACAAGTACAAAGCAGGTGACACTTACATCGTCGCGTTCACAGGATCAGGTTCTGCTTCTGCTTTCTTTTCCCTTTTCCAAGGTAGTTATCACTTAATCTTTCATCATATCATCTTGCAACTACATTGTTGGCAATCACGGTCAATTCCCTTTACTTTCAATCATCATCTTTGGGGAGCTAATCCCGTGATTACATGGTGCTCCTCCCAGGACTGGACCAGCCCTATTTGCACATGCATATTAATCAAGTGGGGTCAAGGGACCCAATAATTGTCATCGTCAGTTATTCATAACCAACATGTACTCAAATCTTCAAACTCTCGGGATATCAAGGTTTTATGAACTCAGTTACTGAATACAGTGATGTAGAATCAACGGGGTATCATACGTGATTGATAATTTCAAGAATAATCCAAGGATGAGTGAGGCACACAATGTGGATGAACTTTTTAGTAACACGACAGTAAATACCAAGGTAAAGAAGAGGGTAGCTTGCTAGGCTATTAGGATAAAGTTTTAGGAAGAGCTTATACGTAGAAGATTGCTAAAATACAGGTCAGGATAGTAGGTGTCAACAACCAAGAGGTGGCTATCGACAGATAGCAACAGCCAGAGCATGAGTTGCTGGTCCTGGGATAGTATCTGTCGACAGCTATGGGATGGCGGTTGACAGATAGTAGAAGATCCAGTAATCTGAGGCTCTGGGAGAATGGGAGTGTCGACAGCTATGGGCTGGTTGTCGACAGATAGCAACTCTCCTTTCAGAAATGACTTTGAGTGCACTTTAAGAATACCAATTATGGAACCTATGGATTAAGGCAAGAATTATATCAAATTGAAGAACCTATTTGTAGTCTCCACAGTGATTTATATGCTAAACAAGCAAGACGAAACATAAGGTTACAATCCATACTTGTCTACCTAGAAACTAAGCATGATGTAGTACTGGAAGTATAGCCATGACAACAAGAGTTTGTTGGAAAGATTCCTACAAGATAGATACTTAATCTCAAAGTATTTCAAGGATCTAAATCAAGGCTTGAAGTATCAAACATCTAAACAGAAATAATCACACTGTTCTAAAGGTATTGTGACTTCCACTAAACTCTACTATCATGTATAAAGGCCAAGGATGGATGAAGAAGGAAAAGAATCAATTCTTAGAGTAGAACAAGATTCTTCCTTTCCCAAACATGAAAATGTCTACCACAACTGGAAGAAGAGGAGGAGGATTGCATGTATAGCAACTTGACTACTCAACAGGGGTTCCTTATCATGTATAAAAGGCAGTATTAAAGGAGAAGGAGATGAATCCTACATGATCTTGGAAAAATGGTACTGAAGGCATTGATGGAACCAAAACAAGAGCTTAAACATTAAAACTGTAAGTTTGATGACTAGTTCAAGAACAAGAGTCAGAGAAGAAGGAAAGAGGATTGAATCCTACATGTTTTTGGATGGTGATACTTCCACTTCGTTGGCTCACAGTAGATGGAAAGAAAAGACACCAAGGTGCAACGTAATTGCCTCCACAGCTTCAACTCTCAGCACCTCCAATCCAAGCATGTGGATGCAACAGGAAACAAGAGAGCAGCTATAGCTTCTTCTAAGCAAAGGAGCAGCTCCAGCAACAACGGCCAAACCAGTAGAAGAAGAGAACAAGAGCAAGAACCATCAGGAGCTAACACTGGAAAGGTTTGCAAGATGGTGTTGAGGTCTTCTTTTATAACCTAGCAAGGTTCCATGCATGATGACACGTAAACCATGGATGTGTCGTGGTAAAAGCCATTGGGTTTTTACTGCTTACACATGGTTCATGCAACCCATCCAATGCTTACACCTATATAACTAATGTGTAAGGTGTTTAGTTTCCATACCATGGGCTTACGTAGCCATGTTGCGTAAGCAGAGATAAATCCCAAAAATCCATTCCGTAAATAGCCCATAATTCAAGTTACCCAATAATCACTATGTAAATGTATTCAAATGAGATCCGTTTGTATTAAAAATTCAACCATAGACTAATATAATGATTTTACAAATTATGGTGATTTTAGTTTAATTTTTAGAATTTATTTTCCATTAGGTGAAAAATCACCCGAAAAATGATTATGTCGACTTAATCTCAAAATCCATATGTCAAAAATTCTGGATATTTATATTTCTGATATCACCATATATTTCTAAGAATTATGGTGTTCTCGGATTTTATTTGCATTACAGTTTTTCGTTGTCGTCTTGTCGGAGCGCGCACCTCTAAGTACGACACTTGAAATATCATTTATTATCTCCAATAAGTCCTAAATTAAGACTAATTAGATCTCATGATAATAGTTATATTTAATCATCAAATTATTCATATTTTTCTAGGAAATAAAATTTTCGGAGTGTTACAACTCTCCCCCACTAAGAAAAGAGTTTGGTCCACCAAACTCTTTGACTAGTTTGGATGGATCACAAAGATTTAAGTTATCAGTCTTTTAAAATTTATCTAATCCAGATTAGTCTTACCAATCCCGTCATGATTATTATGTCATATGATGTATACATCTTCTATATAAGTTATTACCATGACATCGTCAACTGATGGGGATTTGAATATTAGTCAACATTTTTAGTTATTAAGGAGCCATGTTGTGATCATAGGTTCAATTAGATACAACCTTCACTACACTCTTTATTTCTGGCAGTAGTATATTATACCCAAATTCTCCCCACTAAGGAATAACCTTACTCTTTAGAGAGTTATGTAAATACATATTCCCTTGGGAAGGGTAATAAAGTATGACAAGAATGACGAGTATTGAGAATATGAAGATAAGCAACAAAGATTTTATTTATCACATAAGATTTCTAATACAGAACTTTATAATCAGCCTTACAAATTTACATTGGTTGTCAAAACTTACTAAGCTTTGACATGCTATAACAACTGAACTCAAACATCTTCCATTCTATTCTAGTCCTACTAACTAATACATAAGAATAATTTCTAATAACCTCAGTCAATCCTCCTTATAGCTTAAAGTCTTCCTGGACTCTTGTCTTTGTCCTGAGGTGGTATTTTGAGATCTGATGCTTTAGACTTCTGCACCTCAAAGATGCTCATATTCTCCGCCAACAGTCTTCTTTGACATGGCCTGGTTTGTGACAATATGCACAAGCTTCGTTAAGTTGTGCCTTGACTTTCTCTTGCTTGTTGGCCTTCTTGATCTTTTTGCTTTTCTTGTTCCTCTTCACCATCATTTTGCCAGTTGTTTCTCTTTTATTGGAGGGAACTGCTCTCATCCGTATAGATATTGTAATACTCATTGTTTCTTGGAGATTTGTACTTCTAACATTTTCATGCAATTCTATTTTCCCTTTATCACCGACTGGAACTACTTGCTCTAGGGACTGAGCAAGATTGTTCATTGCATCTTGAACCTCCCTCCAATGTGTTTCTTCTCCCATCCCACTAGCTGAGCAAACAAATTTAAGTTTAGTTAATCAATCGTGTAATTCAACTTTTCTAATTCATACTATTAATACAATTGTTACCGTATGTATCTGGTTATTTGATACATTAACCTCCATAATTAAATGATGTTTTTTCCTTGTAGGATTTTTTAAGAGGATTTATGTTGTGTTCCTGGTTTTGATATATCAAGCAAAATGTAATAAATATTTAACACAAGTCTTTTATAACATAAGAAAATTCATAAAGTCAAAGGCTCCTTTTAATGTGTTGACTCTAGTTACTTCATAGATTAACACTGAAATCATAATGAGTGAGTTACTGAGACTGAAATTCGATGATACATATGAGTCGATTTTATGCAAAGGTTAGGTTGATGCTTAATGGATTTCCTATAGCGCAGAAGTTCAAAGTATCTCCTTAGATGGAGATCAGGTTGACACTAATCAAGTTTCTAATTAACGCTTAGAGAAAAATACGGCTTGAGGTTAACTCCAAATGGAGATTAGGTTGGCTCCACCAATATGTAAGGCTGACATTAAGATACTACAAGACCAATTCTACGTGATGGACAGTTAATCAAAACTGCAATCACCTGATTGAGGTCAATTCTAGAAAACATGGAGTTGATTTTTCTAAAACTTTCCTATTGACACAAGTAACATTGTCTGTACAAGTTGACACATCATGTTGCTGGTCAGTTGAAGCAAAACGTTGGGATTTAACACAATTTAAATACAATTGATTCTTGTGTTACAGTTAGAAGGGAAATTTGATGAGTTCAAGCTTAAAGAGAATGCAATCAAGAGTTCAAGAAGTTATCTGACCAAAGCCAAACTTTGGTGCAAAGTATTTGCATATACTTGCTTTTCTTCAGAAATCTCCCTAGTTGGATATTTTCCTACTTCTTTTCTTCACTAATTTGTTTGATTGTCTACTCCAATAGAAGTAAATAGATTCAATCCTACATTGTGTGTATAAGGTTTGTGAGATTTTAAATAATCTTAAATTTTTGAGTCATCAATTGTGTTAGTGTTCCACACATTTGAGTTATTAAAGAGTCTTACTTGATTTAGTGAGGGATGGAAATAAATGATGATAAATGATTCATCTCAGTAGTATAATAATTTAAAATCCAAGGAAATGGGAAAGTCAACGGAAGAATACATCACGAGGATAGTCATGAAATCTATATGATCGATTAAACCATTCATTTACTCATTCTTATTTCGAGTTGGAGATAATAACATATCAATGTAAAAGTCATATTAATGTAAAATAAGGGATGAGTAGGTTTGACTTTTCCTTCAGTAGGAGAGGGCTCCCTTGGAGAAGTCATATGTGTGTTTATCATTTTTCACCGGACCTTAGATTCTTAGCATTCTACTAGGTTTATTTGAATTATGAGACTTTCAGGTAGGCCAAATTAATTAGAAAGACGTTATTTTGATGAAATCATAAAAATCACATTTTTCTTCTTCGGTGGGAGTGTTGAGTTTTTATTGGTAGGAGATATGATTTTTCTGATATTTTTATTAGATTCAAATGGGGGGTATTTCCTTATTTACATGTAATATCTTAAGTAAGTAACATTTACATAAATAATATGGAATGTAAATAAGTAAATTATAACATCAAATTATAACATCAAATTATAACATTTACATGTAATATCTTAAGTAAATGAAACATCAAATTATAACATTTACATGTAATATCTTAAGTAAATGAAACATCAAATTATAACATTTACTTAAATGATATGGAATGTAAATAAGGTATGAGTTCCAATTTTACAAGGTTCCTGCTGACACTTCAGACTGAACCTACTGACACTTCTGACTGAAGAAAGAATAGTTCATCATAGACTGGTATGTCTTGATAGCTAAGAAGTGGCTATCGACAGCTACTGTCCACCCAGAACCAGTTTCTGGGGTCTGACACTATCTGTCAACAGACCAGAGTCGGCTGTCGACAGGCGAGGAACATCTGTCGACAGGTGAAAGCCATCTATCGACAGCTACTGCTGGTTTTGCATTGACTGGGTTCTGGAAGCAGGATACCTATCAACAGATGGGTTCTATCTCTCGACAGTTATGGGTTGAACTTCTGGAAATTGTATTACAATATCTAAATGGTCTTATTTCTGGTTCTAAACACCATATCTCATGAGGGAGACAAGTAGGACAATAGGGATATACTATGGCATGGAAATCTAAGGAAAGATGACAACTAAAAGTGCAACATTTCCTGACAACATTTTCTTACTTCTAATGGGATGAGTTTCATAGTTTGCTTGAGTCATAACACAAACTTTAGCTAAGACATGATTATAAGGAATGGAACAACACTTCTATGGTTGTTTCCAGAATTAGAGAGAAGTGTGTGTACACGGTAAACACTTTAAACATGAGGTTCTTGACCAGGAACAACAAGCAAGAATGAAGGAAAGAAGGAATCCTATAGAACATGGAACAAAAGGAAATATGGGTTGTACAAATGAAGAGACTATAAGCATAAAGTTATGGAAATATAGAAGAATCGTAGGAAGGAAACTACCTCTAGATATTCCGTTCATACTCAATACAATCTATATCCAACTTTACTGATCTAGCTTAACCTTAGGCTTTCTACCCATCCTCATAGGTCACTACAGGATGTTGAAGACCATAACTATTTGAATCCTCAACCAATGCTCTGATACCATTCTATCACGTCCCGTCATTTAATATAACTATAAATGCCGGAACGTGAATGCATGAGGAGTCAAGAGTAAACTTTAAACTAATTGAGCAGTAAATTGCTCGAGACTTTACTAAATAAAAATAATTATTTATTGACATTCTACAGGCAATACATGACTCTCCATTTACAATTCAAACTTAAACGCCGTAAAGTTTGATCTCTCAGCCATCAAATCCCGATGTCCCGCATTCTAGAACTGTAGATAACCTGAAAAAGTAGGATTTGGTGAGTTAACTAGCCCAGTAGGACTCAAATCCTTAATTCAAAGGGTGAATACATGATAGCCAAGACAATGGCAGAACGGATAACAAAGAGGAACAATTAAATGTCAGGACAGTAAGGTTGAAACAGTGATAATGAAACACAAGGCATGCTCAGGTATATAACTCAAAACTACCTCATTTAACAGTTACACAGAATAGGAATTATGATGACCATAATCAGACAGTAAATGATGCAATGCCAAACATCCTGTTGCCCTTTATCATTCCCGTGTAGCCTGTAATGAATTCGGGTGCTCCTCCCAGGACTGAACCAGCCCTATTTGCACAGGCATATTAATCAAGTGGGGTCCAGGGACCCAATAATTGTCATCATCAGTTATTCATAACCAACATGGTACTCAAATCTTCAAACTCTCAGGATATCAAGGTTTTATGAACTCAGCTACTAAATACAGGGAAGTAGAATCAACGGGGTATCATACGTGATTGATAACTTCATGAATAATCCAAAGATGAGTGAGGCACACAATGTGGATGAACTTTTTAGTAACACGACAGTAAATGCCATGGTAAAGAAGAGGGTAGCTTTCTAGGCTATTAGGATAAAGTTTTAGAAAGAGCTTTTACATAGAAGATTGCAGAAATACAGGTCAGGACAGTAAGTGTCGACAGCCAGGAGGTGGCTGTCGACAGATAGCAACAGCCAGAGCACGGTTTGCTGGTCCTGGGATAGTATCTATCGACAGCTATGGGCTGGCTGTCGACAGATAGCAGCAGACCCAGAAATTTGAGGCTCTGGGAGACTAGGCCTGTCGACAGCTATGGGCTGGTTGTCGACAGATAGCAACTCTCCTTTCAGAAATGACTTTGAGTACACTTTAAGAATACCAATTATGGAACCTATGGATTAAGGCATGAATTATATCAAATAGAAGAACCTATTTGTAGTCTCCACAGTGTTTTATATGCTAAACAGCAAGACGAAACGTAAGGTTACAATCCATACTTGTCTAGCTAGAAACTAAGCATGATGTAGTACTGGAAGTATAGCCATGACAACAAGAGTTTGTTGGAAAGATTCCTACATGATAGATACTTAATCTTAAAGTATTTCAAGGATATAAATCAAGGCTTGAAGTACCAAACATCTAAACAGAAATAATCACACTGTTCTAAAGGTATTGTGACTTCCACTAAACTCTACTATCATGTATAAAGGCCAAGGATGGACGAAGAAGGAAAAGAATCAATTCTTAGAGTAGAACAAGATTCTTCCTTCCCCAAATATGAAAATGTCTACCACAACTGGAAGAAGAGGAGGAGGATTGCAAGTATAGCAACTTGACTACTCAACAGGGGTTCCTTATCATGTATAAAAGGCAGGATTAAAGGAGAAGGAGATGAATCCTACATGATCTTGGAAAAATGGTATTGAAGGCATTGATGGAACCAAAACAAGAGCTTGAACATTAAAACCGTAAGTTTGATGGCTAGTTCAAGAACAAGAGTCAGAGAAGAAGGAAAGAGAATTGAATCCTACATGTTTTTGGAGGTTGATACTTCCACTTTGTTGGCTCATAGTAGATGGAAAGAAAAGACACCAAGGTGCAACGTAATTGCCTCCACAGCTTCAACTCTCAGCACCTCCAATCCAAGCAAGTGGATGTAACAGGAAATAGGAGAGCAGCTGTAGCTTCTTCTAAGCAAAGGAGCAACTCCAGCAGCAATGGCCAAACCAGTAGAAGAAGAGAACAAGATCAAGAACCATCAGGAGCTAACACTGGAAAGGTTCGCAAGATGGTGTTGAGGTCTTCTTTTATAACCCAACAAGGTTCCATGCATGATGACACGTAAACCATGGATGTGTCGTGGTAAAAGCCATTGGGTTTTTACTGCTTACACATGGTTCATGCAACCCATCCAATGCTTACACCTATATAACTAACGTGTAAGGTGTTTAGTTGCCATACCATGGGCTTACGTAGCCATGTTGCATAAGCAGAGATAAATCCCAAAAATCCATTCTGTAAATAGCCCATAATTCAACTGGACCAATAATCACTATGTAAATGTATCCAAACGAGATCCGTTGGTATTAAAAATTCTACCATAGACTAATATAATGGTTTTACAAATTATGGTGATTTTATTTTAATTTGTAGAATTTATTTTCCACTGGGTGAAAAATCGCCCGCACATTAGTTGCGTCAGCTTAATCTCGAAATCCGTATGTCAACAATTCCGGATATTTATATTTCTGATATCACCATATTTTTCTAAGAATTATGGTGTTCTTGGATTTTATTTTTGTTACATTTTTCCGGTGTCGCCATGTCGGAGCGCGCACCTCTAAGTACGACACTTGAAATGTCATTTATTATCTCCAATAAGTCCTAAATTAAGACTAATTACATCTCATGATAATAGTTATGTTTAATCATCAAATCATTCACATTTTTCTAGGAAATAAAATTTTCAGGGTGTTACAGGCAATCCGGATGCCACTGAAGTAGAGCATCGTGGATTGAAGAAGATCTCCAACGAATTCATTCAAGCGTCTTCAATCCAAGCTTCTGCAAGTCTTCTTCATCAAGGAACATCCAAGTCACATCTATTTCATTTATTTTCTTAGAGTGTTCATCCAGTTTTTCATTGTATGATCTGTGTATGTGTTCTACACAGATCACTTTATTCTGTTTGTTCTATTTTTATCATTGTATTGAGATAGATCGGGCTAGAGGATCTATTCTCTAACTAAGCTTGTTCTAGCAGAACTTGGATCCTTCATGGTCCAAAGGTTTGGAGCCATAGTGCTCTGGGTTGGAGCTGTTGTGCTCTGGTGCTTGAGCCACCGTGCTCAAGGGCTTGTGAATTTGCTGAATTCACAAGTGGTCTGTGAAGTACGTTGTCGTGTCTATCTCCTAAGTTTTCTTTGAGTCATCATACTCAAAGGGTTTGGAGTCGTCGTACTCCACTTGTGTCTTGAGTCGTCGTGCTCAAGGGTGTTTTGGAGTCGTCGTGCTCTAGTGTGTTGTACTCAAGGTTTTGAGTAGTGTGGCCTCACTGTGTGAGGGGTGGACGTAGGAGTCACTGGAGGTAATTTTCGAACCACCTAAAAATCCTCTGTGCAGTGGTTTGAATTGTGGTTTGACTTTGTATTACGCTAGATGCATGCATAGGGATTTCGCTCACACTACTAATTGATTTGCTCACACACACTAATCACACATATTGCATCTGTTCAGTGGGGTTTTATTTGAATAGATATCTTAATTCGAAGTAATTTTTAAATTGCTTTAGTTTCCGCTGCAAATCTATTCAACCCCCCCTTCTAGCTTTGCCATTATCCATCTATCTAATCCCTACACCTTCCTCCAGCATTCTTCTACCGTGTGACCTAGCTTGTCACAATGCTTGCATCTTGGTTTGTTAGGGGCAGTGGGGGCGAAGACTTTGGGCTTCCATTTCTGGCTTGGCCCATCAGTGATGCTTAACGGCCTTTTCTCGCCGTTAGTGGGCTTGCTTGGTGCTCCGGATGTTTGCTCCTTCTTTACCATCCTACCCTTGATGAGATCAGCGAGATCGGTCGCATCCTCCAGCAGTTGTGCTTTCTTGACCATCTCCGGATAAGTCTGGATGTCCATAGGTGCAAGTTGAGTAATGTATGCGAGCCTGAGCCCATTAAGAAAGAGTTTCACCTTCATTCTTTCTGTACCAACAAGATGATTGGCATATCGTGCTAATCGAGAGAGCTGAGCCTCATACTCAGCAACAGTAAGGTTCCTTTGTTTCAATGCAGCAAATTCGGATGCCTTCCTCTCTTGGACTCTTTCCGAAGAGTACTTGGAGTTGAATTGCTCCTTGAATTCATTCCAGGTGAATTGTGCATCTGCCCTGGTTGCTTCAATGGACTCCCACCATGCACGGGCGTCCCTTTCAAGCTGGAATGTTGCTTATAGTAGCTTATCTCCATCTGCACATTGCATAACGCAGAAAATACGTTCAATCACTTTCAGCCAATTCTCTGCCTCATCAGGATCAGTGGTCCCACTGAAACGAGGCAAATTCAGATTGTGGAAATTTTTGTGTAGTTCTCCGGCTCCTCGGTTATTATTATGATTAGCTCCAATAGCCTGAAGTAATGCCTGAGTAAGCTGCTGAATGGTCTGCTGCATATCATGGAGTTGTGCACGCTCCGCTGCCATTGCTATGTTTTAAGTTCCTTCAAAAGAGAAATTTAATGTAAGATATTGAGGTTGCACTAAGTCTGTGCATGTGTGAGTTTATTTTATTTTATTACACATGGTTCTACCCATCTCTCACATAGGTATGGAATTACACTCTAAGTCAAGGCAAGTCAAACCTAGATCATCCTATACTTAAGAATAACCTAGGCTCTGATACCACAAAAACTTTAACGCCCGACGTGAAATGTTGGAGCGATATTATAGTTATTAAATAGTATAGAGTGAGAAATAAATGACAAACCATTGCACAATTGGAATAATGCCAAATGAAATCCAACTTCATTAATAATCCTTCAAATAACTGTTACATTCACTAGTCACAGCCAAAACTAGGGCCCAGAGTACTTTATTCAAATCTAACTCTTACATAGTGACTAACTAACTGACTCATAACTAACGAACTGACTACTAAGGAACGGTTGCTGAACTGGTCACTCCTGGACATCGTCCTCAGTCCCTTCCTCGTGAGTGTGGTAATCGCCATCAAACTCACCTGAACACATGAAATAACAACACAGGATGAGCGAATAACGCTCAGTAGGACTTAATATCTCATGAGAACAAGCATGGTTTAAATGATTAATGTCTTAAATGGCAAGTTAACTAGAGAGAATAGTCATGTAGCGCAAGTAACGATGGTAAGAGAACAATATCACTTCTACATGGAAAATAGCACAGCAAGTACGATAAAGGATTGGCCACATAACGAAATAGCATATAATGACTAGTCGATCACTTAATCAACCAAGAGAGTATATTATCACACTTGAACAATTGCACTTTGATTGTCATAGATTAATTGTGATAGTATTAAATGGCGCTGGATGCATGCCGTACACATCCTGATCATGTAACCCTCGCGAGGAAATGACACTCTTCGGAAGCTCTCCCCAGGACCGGACCGGGCCCTATTGCACTGGCATAGTAATGTTTTGTTATCTTAGACAATCAATTATATGGTCAAATAGAGTACTAAGAATAGGTGAGAATAGTAGATGAAATAGACAAGATAGTAGAGTGAAAGTGAACAGATGAGAGTGCAGAGATAGTAGATGAGACAAGGACGTAATCATAAAACCATGACCAACAACGATAGTCACAGTTGCACACCACACCACACCATCGTGTACTGGCAGTTTGGTAGAAGTCACTACAACTCACTAGCCGTGCCAAAACACAGACTAGATGGTCCGGCGTGATCACAAGGTAAGAAGGAAACACACCAAGGCCGTTGGATCGTGCCGATCCCTAAGGGTGTATCGGGATTTAAGGGTACAACCAGCTCGTCGGCTAAGGACGTGCGCCAAAGCCAAGGAGACTTCCGGAGACCTTGACAAGGAGTCTCTGGCCCAGTCAGGAGTATTCTTGATGGAGAGGTGGTCCAAGCCAAGAGAAAGTGTGTATTGAAACAAGTGCCGTCGTGCCTCGAGTGCTCGAAGGCTGAGGGAAGCGGTAACGGTATTCAAGGCGTACGAATAAAATGAAGATAAGTGTCCATAATTAAATAGGGGGATTTAGTAATTAATTTCACTCAATTACTAGATACATTATTGAGTAACTTAACAAGGTTTAATGACAAACATGAAGGTTAAGTGTGTGTAAGTGTAAGGAATCAAGAGAGCGTGTAGGATTGTGCACATAGCTTTTAAATTAATTAATTCCATGTAATATTACCCATTATTAATTAACAGGTTGAAATTAAGCATGACAGTGTTTAATTAAGATTAGACAGAGTTGAATTGACATAATTAGTAGGAATATAAATGCAAATTCAGGTTCTGGCCGCTCTGCTGAAGTCGCGACAGGGGTGGCTGTCGCCTTCAGATCGCGATGCATGGTCCGGTCGCAATCTGCTAAACCGGCCGCTGGGGTTGAACCGGGGAAAGTCGCGACATGTTGACCCGTCGCGTTCAGAATGCGATGGACCTCCATGTCGCGACCCCCTTTGAGATCACGACGGATCGGGCCGTCGCGACTTTAGAAGGTGGCCCGAGCCCAGAAAAGGAGATTTTGCCCTTTTCCAGGTGGGTTTCCTCCCGTCATACTTGACACAGTACAGTTCAAAAATTCGTATAAAATCACACGATGCTCCTAAATTCACGAAATCAACTTTAAATGAAACTAGACATGGAGGTCTATCCTTGGGCATGATTAATTAGAAAATAAATACATATAAAGCATGCTTTGACTAGGTTATTTCTCAGTAACCTAATCATGCACAGTCAAGAAACAATGATTTAATTGGCAACGAATACAAGATAGAAATTAGGGCAAATAGGGGCATTTGAAAGCTAACAACAACTAGTATTTATGAGAATTATTTCAGGGCATGGGATCGAGTACATGCATGGATTTAGGGTAAACAAGAGGGTTTGGGTGCATGGATATGACAGGGATTGAAACATTAAATTCTCCCTCATGGAAGAACGAAAAATAGTGAAACCATGTGGCTTTCAAAGAGGGATGGTCGGGCTTCCTAGGGTTAAAGTTTCACGATTTGTGCTTGAGAGATTGCCTACCTTTTCTTGCTGTAATGGAAACCTAGGGTTGTTGGCGAAGAGGAAGAAGAAAGACTCTTGCTCCAAGCCCTTACTCTCCTTGCTCCTCGTCCTCAGCCTCCTATCCTTGTCCTCCAAAGTTCCAACAATGAAATGAGACTTGGTTGGGACGAATTAGAGGTGTATAGGGTTTTTTGAAAGTCTATTCTTTCTAAAACTCTTCCTTTCCTTTAAAACTCTGAATTTCTCTATTTATCTCCCTATTTCTCTCCTTTATCTACCTAATAAGGTTGGGAAGAGATCCAATTTCATGGGTAGATGGTTAGGATAAGTGCAGGACTCTTTTTTAGGATATATATGGGTTATTTAGCATTTATCCTAACCCCTTTCTATTTATTAATTAATTAGGTACAAAAATAACTTAATTAACTCTCATCCCATGATGGGCTCTCCTCATTTGGCCCCAACAATTTATGTTAGGACCTTTAGTAAAACCCATTAATAATTTAGCTTACTAGGTATTAATTTAATTCCCTTTTATTTTATTTATTCTTCCTTTATTCTAATTAAATCTATTTATCTCATTTATTTAATTAAAATTTTTATTTTTGAATTTTAAAAATGAAGGTTACTACAGTAACAAATTAGGCCACACAATAAATACTTGCACCACTAGACGCTTAGTATAGATTTCAAAAGATTATTTTTATGCATCTAATTATTAAGGACCCAAAAGAATTTTGGTACCTATTTCTGAATGAGTAATTTGCAGGATAGCCTTAGAGCATCATGGACAAAAGATGTTCAAGACATTGGTGATTGCCGGCTCTTCACTTCGCTTAAATCTGAAGAGGGAGTAGTCACAAATTAATATAGTTTTTATTTTTGTTTATGGTGCTACTGATAATTTTTTTGCAAGATTTTTTTTTTTGTAGGACCAATGCAATAAGATTTCTTGAAGACCTGAAAAAACAACAACAAATGGATATGACAAGAAATCAACAAGAACAAACACCAACAAATGGTAATCCAACAAAAAAGAGGTCGATAGACCCAAGTTTGGTTGTTGGCAGACAAATCACAGGTCGATACATAAGGTGCACAGGTCGACACACAAGGTACATAGGTCGACACAGAAGGTTCATAGGTCTGCACACATGAAGGACATGTCGACAAATGGTGACAAATTGGTCGATCGACAAGGAGAACATGTGAAGAGGGAGCCATATACTGAAGGGAAGCATCACATTCAGGGAGAGCCAGTCAAATCTCAAGCTTCAAAGGAGGGAGATAATACCTTCTTTGTTGAACCACTCCCTCACAAAGAAATGGTAAGAAGTCTATGCAAATTAAAAAGAGAAAAATGTTAGTGGTAAGAACTTTCCTTTTTGGTTATTGACAAAAATGGGATAATATTTTATCTCTGAATTTTCTGATCAATGCTTGTGAAGAAGTTTTTATCGATTAATGTGTTAGTGAGACTCCAATTGGTGATCTCTTCACTTTTCATTCCGGTTGGTGTTATAAATGCTACATCTTATCGATTGGTGGCCAAATAGCTTTAATATGATTCTGATTGATATTGTTTACATACCGAGTGTTGTTTATATGATATCAAACACATCGATTGGTGAACAAAATGTCTTTCTCTTATATTGTGCCGATTACTTATGACTTACTCTTGTCTGCATCGATTGACGAAAAAATATCTTTGGCACCTAATGAAAATTCAAATATCCTTTAAATCTTTAAGTTATTCATGTTGTGTGCTTTCTATCTTATCATAGTAGGTAAGAAAGGTTGTTAAACCACTCCTATATTTTATCCCTTTATTTTGGTGATAACAAAACCTCATAATTATCATAAAGAACCTGAATATATTTATTATCAATTTTCAAGATTATTTTTATAAGAAATATCCTGATTTTCATCACTTTAAAATGATTCCAGTCAAAGTGGCAATCAAAGTCCCACTTTGCATTTATTTGAAGTCTTATAAGAAGTTCCACTTCGACCGACAACATTGTATCTTCACTAGTTGAAGTGACCGTCGATGTTTCACATCGATTGCTATTTAACTTAAACATTGATTGCCTTTGAACGTAGCAGTCTAAGTGTCTATCGATTGCTAACCACTGAAACATTAATTGCTATTATGTTTAAACATTGATTGCCTTTGAAAAACATCGATTGTCTTTATCATATCGATTGCCTTTATACATTGATTGGCTTAAGAGAATTGATTGTTTTTCATTCACATTTATTAATGATCAGTCTCACATCAATTACTATTATATTTAAACGTTGATTGCATTATGACTTGAATATCGATTGCCACATCGATTACTGACCAGTTTCACACCGATTGCCTCAGATATCGATTGCCTTTAATCAAACATCGATTGCTGTTGGCTTTCAAGTTCAAAATACCTTAGGCACCCAATGAAAATTTCAATACACTTCATATGCTTAACTTATTATTTCTCTAACAAAAGTTGCCTTTTTGTTATCTCATAGCACTCTTCCTTCTTGCAAAAAAAGAAAAACATCTACCTACTATTTCTAGCTATTAACAGAAAATATGGATAGAAGGCAAAAGAGGTGAGGGCCATCTGACAAAAGACTTCTCGAGTCTAAACATCTGCCTTGCATTTAATATTTACAGGTCCACTTCTACTCATAGTCAACATCTTGGACCTGCTGCTGGCATCCTTGGAAGCATACAACAGTTGGAAGATCTGCCTAAACTCCAAGGAGCCAGTAGGCACAAGAAAGAAGCTATTAGACACAAGAGAAGGAGAGTAGAAGAAGAAAAGGACAAGGAACTTCAACAACCATCTGTCAACGGTACTCTTTAAGATGCTCCATAAAAGGATGAAGCGATGAAGAAATACAAAGAAAATCTGAAGATCTTTCAAGTAGTGTACATCCAGTGATCATTCAACTCCATACACACTCAAAGTAAGAGAGGAAGAACTCGAGCCCATTCAAGCAGAAGCATTCAAGCTTTTCTCTCTTTCTCATTCTCTCTCTGTGCATTTTTGTGTATTTGTGAGAGAGTTGGGGGTTAGCCTAAGAAGAGTCTTTTCTTGTATACTCTTTCCTTCTTAGGCTTTAGTCTCAGATCAAGTATTTCATTGTTTATCTTGAGCTTGATCTAGGGACTTTGGGTCTTAGCTTCTATGTTCAGAAGTTTTCCACTTCTGTTGAGAAGAGAAGACCAACTGTGCTGGGTGGTGTGTCCGGCTATAGGACTATACGTAGTGTACCTCTTCGAGTTGGAAAAGATGGTTTGTTGTGCAAACATTCCCTTTGTGTTAAGGGAAGAACCGTACTGGGGTTTGTACTAGGAGGTTGTCTTCTTGACCTGTAAGAGAAGTAGATTGCCTTCTTACCCAAAAAGAGAAAAAGACCAGCTTGTATCTGGTGGTTTGACCAGCTGTAGGTCTATACCAGTGAGTTGCTTTTGAGCTAAAAAAAAAAGCACCTGATTGAGGTTAAATAGTTGGCTGCGTTCTTTCCTGGAAAGAGAAGAAGACCAGTATGGGCTGGGTGTTGTATGTCCTTAAGGGGGACTGTACCCTTGGTTAGTGAAATCCCAAGAGTTTGCTTGGGGACTGGACGTATGACTTCCATTTGGAAGGGCCAAACCAGGATAATCTCTGTGTCCTGTGTGTGTTTGCTTTCACACCCTTAATTTCCATTGCATACACTTATTTATACTAACCAAATATTTTCAAGTGGTAATTTTTGTTTCAGTTTTCAGATTTACCTATTCACCTCCCTCTAGGTTAATCTTGTTGCCATATCAAGTGGGCCAACAAGTGGTATCATAGATGGGGTCTTTGAATATTCAAAGTAGATCTTACGATCTTAGAGCAAAGATTAAATGACAGCTCAAGGTTTTGCAGAAGGTCAATCCATCTTCTAGCCTCTTCCAGTTGATGGAGAAGACTACTCTTACTGGAAGACAAGGATGGGGTTCTTCGTACACGGCCACGACTTCAAACTTTGGAGCACCAAAGAAGATGGTGACCTCCAAATATCTAAGCCCAGGGAAGAATGGACAGTTGAAGATAAAAAGAAGATATCTCTGAAAAGGAAGGCCAAAAGCTTCATGTGTTGTGCACTGACAAAACAAGAATTCAATAGAATATCTGCTTACAAGAAAGCAAAAGAGATGTGGGACAAGTTGAAGTCACCTATAAAGGACCAGACAAGGTCAAAGCAACCATGATTGATATTTCAGTGACAAAATATGAGAATTTCAAAATGGAACAAGGTAAATCCATATCTCAAATGTACAATGCATTTACTGAAATTATCAATAGACTTACAAGTTTGGATAAGAAGTATAACCAGGGAGACATAGTCAAAAAGATCTTAAGATCTCTCCCAAAGTAGTGGACTCCAAAGGTCATTGCTATAGAAGAAGCTAATGACCTCTCCACGATGACATTCGAAAAGCTCATTAGATCTCTCATGACTTATGAGATCAACATGGAAAAATTAGTAGAAAACTCTTTTAAAAGAAGGTTAAATAATGCATTCAAGGCTAAGGAGAGCACTTCGGATGAAGCCACTACCATTGAGTGTAGTGATAGTGAAAAAGAATGTATCCTCTAAAAGACAATACGAAAGATCTTAGCAAGAAGAAAAGAGAAGACGAAGAAGAGAAAAGAGGAGAAATATAAGAAATATAAAAGGAAGACCTTCACAGCTGCATGTGTAAACTCCTTAGACAACTCAAGCACATTAGAAGTAGAAGAAGAAGAGAATGCAAATCTGCTCTTGATAAACAAAACAAAAAGGCAATCAAATGGGTATGGATAGCGGATGCTCAAAAGCATCCGATTGATGACTACTAATTCTTCACTTCATTCTGATCTAAAGAGGAACTAGTTGTCCTTAATTTTTCATTTTTGTTTTTAAACTTACATCCCTTTTATTGTTATATTATTTAAATTACTATGCTACTAACATCCTTGCAAGAATTTCTATCTTTTTGTAAGATAAATGCAGGGAACTCTTTGAAGACTTAACAAACAACAAATAGATGAGTAAGGCCCTCAATTTCTATGCATTTTATAACTGTTTTGATGCCTTGTTGTTCTTCCCAAAATTTCTTCTTAATGTCAACATCCCTTGACTTTAAGGGCTGGTTGATGGAAACACTTGTGTCGTTTTCCATGTGGCCAGAAGATCTAGACGTCAACATCAATTGATGCCTATTTCTAGTTGACGGCAGCTATGTGGCCGTTTACTTCTCCGGCTATGTTTGGGATTCCAGATTTGAAACTATCCTGTTTTCTCTGGAGTCTGATTAGGAAACCTCCCCCCAACGGTCAGGACTCTTATGACCTAGGATTTCCCCGACTCTATTGCCTATTTAACCTAGACATCTCGGTTAGAAGAGAACATTGGTTTAGAAGAGAGGTTTACTAGGTTTCGGGGAGAGAAAGAGAGTGCTTGTGAGGGTTGATCTAGAGATTTGGACGCTTCACCGGCAATCTTCTGCGATTGGGAGACTCTACTGAAGGCAGAGGAGCTCTCCTAACGCCGGGGGATCAACTGCACAAGCGTGGAAGTCTGATCAAGGCGGGGAACATCACCTCTTTGGCTTGGTCGAGGAGGGCTTCATCGCCAAAATTCGATCTTCAGAGATTTTTTGGAGAGGCAAGTAACTTAGGGGTTTCGTCCCTAGATCTATCACCTAGAGTTTAGGTATTTTTCTGAATTTTTAATTCGTGTCATGGACCCCCAAATTCATCATTTTTCTATGTTCGGTCTGCACTTTCTGTAGACAGGAGGTTGACGACAACCTTGTTGCCGCCAAGTTCCTGAGTTAATGGCAATCGATTGTGCCGTTAACCCACTCTGACGGCAAGCCCCTTGCTGTCAAGTTCATCTGGTTTTACAGAATAGTAGTTTCAATGTATGTGGTGTGATTTTTCAGGGATTTGTGGATGTTTGCATTTGCTATAAAAAATTTTGGTTGGTCAGGTATGTTTATTATGTCAAACCATGAATTCATGTTAAAATTCTGATCATAATTACGAATTATAGAATTTCTGTTAAAGGAAATTATGCATGTTTTGATATATCTAAATTCAGAATAAATAGATATGATGTATGAAATTGTTACAGGAAATTTCCATAAACATAGGGTTATTGTATACATGTTTTAAGACTATTAGATCCGACTGTTCACTGCTTATCATGTCTAATTGAATTATCACATACATGTTTTAAGACTGTTAGATCCGACTGTTCACTGTTTAATCATGAAACAATATTTGTTGTGATTAGTATCATGTTTAGGTACTATTAAGCATATTTTCTTACTATTAGAGAGCCATAATAAGTTCTGTAACCTGAAAGACATGTGTTTGCACTATAAGTATGTGAATGGATCATTAAGAGTATGTAAAATGTTGCTAAACATGTGATTAAGTGAAATAATGTGAACAAGTGAAATTTGTGCCGAAATTGACAATGCTACCATAGAAGGCTGTGGAGCTGTATTGTAGAAAAGTCCCTATGGGAAGGCTCAATGTGTATGTGATATCCTGTGGGCATCAGGATGAAATCTTGGAGGTGGACAAGTACCACTGGTTAGGGTGGAGTGGGCTTCTCCCGGTTCTACACAGTTACCAAGATTCGTCACTATAATGCCTGGGTGACGGGTATGTGTTATGTGAAATGTGTGTCCTTCTTTATGGTGGTTCGAACTATGTGTCACGGCAAGTAATGTGTAAAGATGTGAAATATGTGTAAATGTGCCAAGTGTTCATGTGAAAGTGATGTGTTAATGTGTTATATTATGGAATAATGTGAAACCATGTAAGCTTGTTATATTTATGTCAAAACAGCAAGAAAAATGTGTGAAAATGTGTTATAAAAGCATGTAAAAAGTGTTAGACATCATGTTAGATTTGTTAGTTAACATGTGTTTAATTCCATGATCAAATTGTTTGGAAATATTTTATGAATGAGTTGCAATTGATACCATGATTCAAACTAAAGACCATGTGTAAATAGCATGTTATAGGTTTTTCATTTGTACTTGTTTGTTATGACATGAACCATGTGACAAATTACTCTTTTTTCTTAAATTGAGTAGCATGAATGTGATATGTGTAAGGAAGTGTCAATAGGTTACTTGCTGAGTCTTTTGAGAAGACTCATCATTGCTTTAACATACAGGTGAGACAGGTGTTCCTGTGATTGAGGAGGACGTTGTGAGGAGCGACTCCGAGAGAGAGGAGTAGCAGGGATATTGCAGGACTGTCTTATAGATTATACTTTTCATTTACTAGTATGTGGACAATGATGTTATATGGACTTGTTTAATTATGGACTTTGTTTATTTTCATTACTGCTATATAAATTGTGAAATGTGTGTAATGATGATGGAATAAGAATCTCTTTCATTTCTGTTGTACTTTCTTTTGTTATTTATGTACATCTATACCTACTATGTTGTGTTGGGTATATGTCCCACTGTGACGGCGCGCTTTATATCGACGTGGATTGGCATAATCGTACAGATATAAAGAGGGTCGTTACATGATGTATCAAGTAAACAACAAGATCAAACCCATAAAGAGGAGCATCAACTAAGGGGGAGTCTCACATCAAGGGGGAGCCTCACATTCAGGGGGAGCATACACTGAGGGGGAGTACCAATTGATGACAAATATTGTTGAACCTCTCTCCTTCAAACTTCTCAAAGACAAGAAATGGTAAGAGATATCCACACAAACAGTGAGGAGAATGCAAATGGTAAGATCCTTCCTTTTTTGTTATTGACAAAAAGGGGGACAGTATTTTATCTATGAATTTTCTGTTTAATGTGTTAATGTTAGAAAATTCTCATGAGTTTTGTCATCAGCAAAAATGGGGAGATTGTTGAACCACTCGACTCCTATATTTTATCCCTTTATTTTGGTGATAAAAAATTCATGATTATCATAAATAACATGAATATATTTATTACTAATTTTCAAGATTATTTTTATAAGAAATATCATGATTTTCATCACTTTAAAATGATTCCAGCCAAAGTGGCAGTCAAAGTCCCACTTTGCATTTATCTGAAGTCTTATACGAAGTTTCACTTCGACTGACAACGTTGTATCTTGATCAGTCGAAGTGGTAAGCAAAGTTTCACATCAATTGCTGTTTAATTTGAACATCGATTGTCTTTGAACCTATCAATTCCAAACCATTTACGTCGCCACTCGAAGTGTCTATCGATTGCTGACCATTTAAACATCGATTGCCTTTGAACACATCGATTGTCTTTAAAACATTGATTTGCCTTTGAAAAACAATGATTGTCTTTATTATATCGATTGGTATAAGAACATCAATTTCTCTTCATTCACATCGATTACTGATCAATCTCACATCGATTACTATTATATTTAAACATCGATTACTATTGTAACTTGAATATCGATTGCCACATTGATTACTGACCAATTTTACATCGATTGCTTCTATATTTCAAATCGATAGTTGTTGGCTTTTATGTTCAAATGTCTTTAGTGCCATGAAAATTCAAATGCTCTTCATATGCTTAACTTATTATTTCTCTAATAGAAATTACAATTTTCCATCTCATAGCACTCCTCCTTCTTGTAAAGAAAGAAAAGCATCTACCTACTATGTCTAGCTATTAGCAATAAATATAGACAGAAGGCAAAAGAGGTGAGGGTCATCTGACAAAAGACTTCTCGAGTCTAAACATCTGCCTTACATTTAATGTCTGCAGGTCCACTTCTACTCATCGTCAACATCTTGGACATGCTGCTAGCATCCTTGGAAGCATACACCAGCTGGAAGATTTGCCTAAACTCCAAGGATCTAGTAGGCACAAGAAAGAAGCCGTTAGACTCGAGAGAAGGAGAACATAAGAAGAAAAGGACAAGAAACTTCAACAACCATCTGTCAACAGTACTCTTCCAGCTGCTCTATAAAAGGATGAAGCAAAGGATGAAAAAATATAGAGAAAACTAGAAGATCATTCAACGAGTGTACATCTAGTTAGCATTCAACTTCATACACACTCAAAGCATGTGAGGAAGAGCTCGAGCCCATTCAAGCAGAAGCATTCAAGCCTTTCTCTCTTTCTCATTCTCTCTCTATGCATCTTTGTGTATTTGTGAGAGAGTTGGGTTTTAGCCTAACAATAGTCTTTTGTTGTATAATATTTCCTTCATAGGCTTTAGTATCAGATCAAGCATTTCATTGTTTATCTTGAACATGATCTACGGACTTCGAGTCCTAGCTTCTGTGTTCAGAAGATTCCACTTCTATTAAGAAGAGAAGACTAGCTGTGCTGGGTGGTCTGTCTGGATGTGGAACTGTACACAGTGTACCATTTCAGGTTGGAAGAGAAGGCTTTCTATACAAGTGTTCCCCTTTTGTTAAGGGAAGAACCTCACTGGGGTTTGTACTTGGAGGTTGGCTTCTTGACATGTAAGAGAAGTTAGTTTCCTTCGTACTCGGAAAGAGAGGAAGACCAATTTGTGTCTGGTGGTTTGACCAGCTAGAGGTCTGTATCAGTGAGTTGCCTTTGAGCTTGAAAAAGAAGCACCTGGCTAAGGTGAAATAGTGAGCTATCTTCTTGCCCAGAAAGAGAAGAAGACCAGCAGGGGCTGGGTGTTGTATGTCCTTAAAGAGGGACTGTATCCTTGGTTAGTGAAATCCCAAGAGTTTGCTTTGGGCTAGATGTGGGACTTCCATTTGGAAGGGTTGAACTTAGATAAATCTCGGTGTCTTGTGTGTGTTTGCTTCCTCACCTTTAATTTCGATTGCAAATGCTTATTTATACTAACCAAACATTTTCATGTGGTGATTTTTATTTTAGTTTTCAGATTACCTATTCACCCCCCGCTCGGTTAGTCTTTCTGCCATATCAAGTGGGCCAACAAGTGGTATCAGAGCCATGGTCTCTATGTATTCAAAGCAGATCTAACGATCTTAGAACAAAGATCAAATGACAGCTCAGGGTTTTGTAGAAAGCCAATACATTTTTTGGCCTCCTCTATTTAATGGAGAAGACTACTCTTGGTGGAGGACAAGGATGGAATTCTTCCTATGGGCTACGACTTCTAACTTTGGAGCATTATAGAAGATGGTGACCTCTAAATATCTAAGGTCAAAGAAGAATGTGTTGACCAGGTTGCAAACCCAAAGGGGGGTGAATGGGTTGCTAGAAATATGTCTTAAAATTTTCCTATTAAAAAATAACATCGAACAGAAACACTAAATGTAGGTGTTAGAATTAGTGAGCAGCAGAAATAAGATAAAAGCAATCATACAAAATGCACAAGGAGTTTTATCTTGGTTCGGACCTCCTATCACCAGGAGTCCTATGTCCAGTCCCCAAGAGACTACTTGAGATTCCACTAGCCAAGGGTACAGTCCCCCTCAAGGACACTTACACATCCAACACCCACTGACCTTCTACTTAACCCACGGAGGCAATACAACCACCTGTAGAAATAGGTCTTCCCTTCAACAAAGGAAATAAACCACCTGTCTACAACAGGTCTTCTCTTCTCACAGGAAGAGGAGCACTCTTAAAGAAAAGTTGAAGGGATGGCCCCTAAACCAAGCTTATACAACAATGCAGTGCCTGATCTAAGGCAAAATTGAGAGAGAGAAGAATAAGGCTATGACGCTGCACTCTCAGATACAATAGACTCTCAACAAAAAAAAAAGAGTGAAGGCTTCAAGAGAGCTCTGAGCAGATGGACTTGGAGTGAGGACGCACTGCTCTTCTAGTGGTTGTGAATGTTTATATATTTCATTCTTGGTTCACTTCAATATCTTCTTCACATCCATCGTCTTCAGATGTGTTCGTTGGAGTGTCCGTTGTCTCTCATTCCTTGATGCTCGTTTCCATGCTGTCGCAGCAAGTCTTACGTTGTAGAAACATGTGACTACCGAAAATCTGCAGGCATTAAATGCTAAGAGAGAGATCTTCAGTCAACGAACAAAAAGGTGTTATATAGAAATAGATATGTCCATTCTGTCACCATATAAATCATAAGAAGACTTGTTATAGGAATGACAAACCGTAAAGCACTTTCTGCAAGAGAGCTGTGTCCCGTGACTAAGCCACATATTTATATGATCCTTTCTATTCACACATAAAGTATTAGAAGACTTACCATGAAAATAGTAATCAGTCAAAAAGTCATACTCCATGGGAACTATATCTAGCAACAAACTATGCGTATGAAAGATGTATGTAGAATATTAACAGACAACAGGAGATTTGAATTACACATGTTCAAATCGCTAAGGATATTTGATGCATGTCTGAGAACACTTTAATCATTTTATCAAAGATGTTTTTAGAAAGTTCCTTAATCAGAAGATATGCAATATGATCAATATGATTTCAAAGAAAAATGCTTGATAAAGATAATATATAATATATATATTTTATTGAAATAACATTTGATATACTGAAGTCAATCGATGTTCATACAAGCAATCGATATCTAAGCAGTCGATGTTTAAAGATAAGGAAATCGATGATTATGCAAGACAATCGATATGAGATGGCAATCGATGTTTTAGTGCAAGACAATCGATGTTTAAAATGATTAGCAATCGATATGAAATAGATTAGCAATTGATTGGTCAAGAATATAACGTAAATGGTCGAAGTGAAGCTTTGAATGGCAAAAATATAACAAAATCGGTCGAAGTGAAGCTTCTGATATGACGAAGTTAATTTCGGATATGACGAGGTGAATTTCATGTAAGACTTCGGATATAACGAAGTGAAATTCATATATGACGAAGTAAACTTCTGATATGACGAAGTGGACTTTGTATATGACAAAGTGGAACTTTGTATAAAATAGTTCATAACGCTGTCATTCAAAGTCAAACTTTAGATATGATGAAGTGTAACTTCGTATATGACAAAGTGAACTTTGTTTAGAATGAAAAACAATGCAGTCAGTCAAAGTTGAAACCCGTAGTCGGTCAAAATGAACTTCGTATGTAACTTCAGATATAATGAAGTTAGCTTCGTATATGATGAAGTAGGACTTCGACTAATCATGACCAAAACATGCATGATGAAGTGCCAACTTAGGATATGATGAAGTGGATTTCGGATATGCGGAAGCTAACTTTGATTGATCAAGACCAAAAATATGCATGACTTCGAATGATGAAGTTTAAAGCAATAAAAGATGAAACTTGACTTCGATTGAAACTGTGAAAAGATTATCAGTGATGAAACATATGAACTTATGAATGAAACTATGATTGACAATAAGAACTTACAAGCAATTGAACACCATCTAATGAATCTTAGAAATACTTGGATTACTCACAACGATGATCCTTGAAGTATAATTTATTTCCTTTAAGCCTCCTATTGGCAAATATTAAGGTAAATACACCTGATTTATAAAAATATTTTGATAAGTTTTGTTATCACCAAAATATATAATCATGGAGATAAATGAGTCAACAAAATGGACAACTGAAGATAAAAAGAAGATATCCTTGAACAACAGGGCCAAAAGATTCATGTGCTTCCCACTGACAAAATAAGAATTCAATAGAATATCTACTTGCAAGACAACAAAAGAGATGTGGGACAAGCTAAAGCTCACCTATGAAGGAACATATAAGGTCAAAGAAACTAGGATTGATATCTTGGTAACAAAATATGAGATGTTCAAAATGGAACAAGGTGAGTCCATATCTCAAATGTACGATGAGTTTACTGAAATCATCAATAGACTAGCAACTTTGGGTAAGAAGTACAGTGAGGGAGACATAGTCAGAAAGATCTTAAGATCTCTTCTAAAGCAGTGGACTCCAAAGGTCACTACTATAGAAGAAGCTAATGACATCTCCACAATAACATTGGAAAAGCTCATTGGATCTCTCATGGCTCATGAGATCAACATGGAGAGATTAGGAGAAAGCTCTTTCAAAAGAAGGCCAAATAATGCATTCAAGGTTGAGGAGAGCACTTTGGATGAAGCCACTGCCAGTGAGTGCAGTGACAGTGAAGAAGAACGTATCCTCTCAAAGACAATACAAATGATCTTGGCAAGAAGAAAAGAAAAGAAGAAGAAGAGAAAAGAGGAGAAATATAAGGAATATAAAAGGAAGACCTTCACAGCTATATGGGAAAACTCCTTAGATAGCTGAAGCACAGAAGAAGAAGAAGAAGAGAATGCAAATCTGCTCTTGATAAACAAAGAAAAAAGACATTCAAATTGGTATGGATAGAGAATGCTCAAAAGCATCTGATCGGTGACTATCAACTCTTCACTTCATTCCTATCTGATGAGGAAGTAGTCATCCTTAATTTTTAGATTTTATTTTTAAAATTACATTTTTTTATTGTTATAATTAAATTATTATGCTACTAACATCCTTGCAAGAATTTCTATCTTTTTGTAAGATAAATGCACGGAACTCTTTGAAGACTTAAACAAACAACAAATGCATATATCAAGTAAATAACATGATCAAACCCACCAAGAGGAGCATCAACTAAGGGGGATCGTCACATCAAGGGGGAGCCTCACATTCAAGGGGAGCATACACTAAGGGGGAGTACCAATTAATGACAAGTATTGTTGAACTTCTCTCCTTCAAATTTCTCGAAGGCAAGAAATGGTAAGAGATCTCCACACGAATAGTGAGGAGAATGCAAATGGAAAGATCCTTCCTTTTTGGTTATTGACAAAAAGGAGGAGAGTATTTTAACCATGAATTTTCTATTTAATGTTTAACTTTATGTTTATGTCTGAAAAATCTTATGAGTTTTGTCATCACCAAAAAGGAGGAAGCTGTTGAACCACTTTTATATTTTATCATTTTATTTTGAAAATAACAAAACCTCATGATTATCATAAATAACATGAATATATTTATTACTACTTTTTAAGATTATTTTTATAAGAAATATCATGATTTTCATCTCTTTAAAATGATTCCAGTCGAAGTCCCACTTTGCATTAATCTGAAGTCTTATACGAAGTTCCACTTTGACTAACAACGTTGTATCTTGACCAATTGAAGTGGTAGTCGAAGTTTTAAATCGATTGTTGTTTAACTTGAACATCGATTGCCTTTGAACCTATCGATTACTGACCATTTCCGTTGCCGGTCGAAGTGTCTATCGATTGCTGACATATCAAGTAGGCCAACAAAGTTGTCAGCAAAAGATGTGAACTCAAATGACTCCTTCTTTCCTGCAAGAAAGAAAGGCACTTATCTAATATAGCTGGCTGTCTGCAGGAAATGTGGACTAAAGGCAAAAGAGGTATGTGTTGATTGACATATTATGTATCTCTCTCTTACTATATATCCTCTTCTTGCATTAAATGCTTACATATACCTACTATCTACGACCTTGGAAGCATGCACAAGTTGATGAAGACTCTCTTCTGTAACCAGTAGCCACATGAAGTTAGTTGATAGACACAAATATTGTAGGAGAAGAAGAAGAAACAGAAGTAACAGATCTAAGGACCTCCAATGGCTATCTTTCAACGATCCTCTTCAGCTACTCTATAATGAATTAAGACTTTGAAGCAGAAGGAATAAGAGAACCCCTAATGATATTTCTGAAAGAGTGTACATCTAATGAGGAGCCTAAATGGCATACACACTCAAAGAAAAGAGAGAAAGAGTTCGAGCTTATTCACAGAAGATTGTGACCAAGCAGAAATCTTCAGAAGCTTTCAATCAATTCAAGCCTTCTCTCCTCAACTCTCTCTATGTGTCTTTGTAAATCTGAGAGAGAGAGTTCCTAGCCTGAGCGTCTTGTATTCTTTCTTTAAATCTTTTGAGCTCTCAGGTTGCTATCGAAGATCAAAGAAGCAAAGTTCTTCATTTCCAAGAACTTGATCTCCATAGCTTTTTCCTTCTTATCTAAAGAAGAGCATGGTTATTCCTCTTCATGTGTGAAGAGAGGACTAGCTCGTGAGCTGGGGGTTGTGCCCCTTGTTGAATGGAAGAACAGATTGTGCTGGGTGTTGAGAACCTATTGGTGTTTGTACTAGTGAGTTGCTTCTGAGCTTACGAAAGAATCACATGGTTGAGGTTAAACAGTGGGCTACCTTCTTGCGTGGAAATAGAAGAAAACCAACTGGGGTGCTGGGTGTATTCCGTTTGTGTACAAGGGAGGACTAGCTATGTTTAGGGTTGTATATGCTTGGGGCGATTGTACCTCGGTTAGTGAAATCTCAACAGGTTGGTTTGGGATTTGATGTAGGACTTCTATTTGGGAAGGACCAAACAAGGATAAACCTTTTGTGTTCTTGTGTGATTGCTTCCACTCCTTTAATTTCCATTGCATATGGTTTTATTTATTGTGTAGTGTGTTTTGATGATAACATATTATACACAATCTGATGATGTCATATTGTACATTTGTGAGAGATTTTTGTGTTGTTTATTTGGATGATGACATATTGTACATAACTTGACAATGACATGTTGTACACATATTATATTGTACATATAATGATCATGACAACATTCATAATGTTTTGATGATAAATCATAAGTACTTTTATGTTGAATATCTCTTAAATAATCATTGCAATTCATAGACAGACTAACCACATAGAAAAACTTGCTTAAATGAACATCAGATGTTCCCATTTAGTCATGGTCAATCGAAGTCTGGCCAATCGATTGTTCATGTGCTTTGTTCATCAATTGATTGCTGACAGTCGACTCTTTGACAGTCGAAGTCTGGCCAATCGATTGCTCATGTGCTTTGTTCATCAATTGATTGCTGACAGTTGATTCTTTGATAGTCGAAGTTCTGACAATCGAAGTTTGGCCAATCAATTGTTTATGTGCTTTGTTCATCAATCAATTGTTGATTCAATTCACATCGATTGATGACTAATTCACATCGATTGGTCAATCATCTGCACATCGATTACTGAACAACTTAAAATTCGATTGCTTCATGTTTAAACATCGATTGTTGATCAACTTAAACATTGATTGTTTCATGTTTAAACATCGATTGTCTAAACATCGATTGTTGATCAACTTAAACATCAATTGGTCAAGTCATTCTTCAAACATAGATTATCATGTCCACATCGATTGTCTTTAAGGTTCATATTGATTGTTGTGAGTTTCACATCGATTACTATGTCTATATCGATTGCCTTAAGTCTTATATCAATTGCTTTGAGCCTCATATCAATTGTTGTTATAAATTGATGCATATATCTACTTTTTCTTATAAATATTTAAAAATACTATTTGTGCAGGATATCATGTGACTGACACATTTCTCACTTAAAGTAACATGATTAGGGCTATAGATATGCCCTTATCCCTTCTAGAAAGGGGTGCAGAAAGAGGCGGCTAGAAAAGAGGAAGAAACATAAAAGTGTGCACTCAGGAAGTGGACAAGAGAAGCCGCAACCAGGAGAAGAAGAGAAGCATAGCATAAGAAGAAAGGGAAGAAGAAGAGGAGCAGTTCAAGGCAGAAGAGGCTCTAGATATGTAATCTTCAAGAAGAGTCTTGAAGACGGATCAATTCCAGGAGAATTGATCGATTTGTATCATCTACACATCATGTTCTTCTGATCTATTTGTTGTGTGTGAATGTGTGATCGTGTAGGTCACAATACTTCTTTGCTTGTGTGAAATTTTCACACAACTATGCTGAACCATTCTCAGGAGTGCGTTTGAGTCGTCGTGTTTAGGTGTGTGTTTGAGCTATTGTGCTTAGATGTGTGTTTGAGCTATCGAGCTCAAGTGTGTGTGTTGTACTCAAGGTTTTGAGTAGTGTGGCCTCACTATGTGAGAGGTGGACGTAGGAGTCACTGGAGGTGATTTTCGAACCACCTAAAAATATCATGTACAATGTGGTTTGCTTGTGTGATTGTGATGTTGATCGCATAGATGTTTGCATAGAATTTTGTTACACGTGCTATACACTTACACACACTGTTTGATAAAATGTCTCACACATTTTAATCACACGTAAGTGCATGAAATCTATGGGGTTTTAATTGGATGGAATTCTTTTTCCGAAATAATTTTTTAATTATTAAGTTTCTACTGCAAATCTATTCAACCCCCACCTTCTAGATTTTGCCATCACCACATATTCGATCCTACAATTGGTATCAAAGTCTGATGCTCTGTTCATCAGTTGTGATTTGGTAGATCTATTTTAGCTTTATTGTTAAACCTTTTGTGTGCTTAATCACTCTGATCTAACAATTGGAATCAGAGTAGGTTGATCTCTGACTCTGATTTGATTTTATCTGATTTGATTTGATTGCTTCTTTTTAGATCTCCAATTTGATATCCAATTGATTGCTCACTGTTTGTTATAATAATCGGAAGTGATCCTTCAATTGACATCACAGAGTCAATGCTCTGTTCATCGAATTTGATTTTGCAAATCTAGTGGGTAATGCCCCTCTTAGACCCAATACAGTTGTACCAACTCACATCAGATCTAATAGTGATGTTACAGTGGAAACATCCAACATATATCAGTTCAGATTGAGATATTCATAAATGACAATTAAGTTCCAACAAGTTTGCAATGGAATATGAAATTTACTTTTCCATCAACAATGTATCCAAATACCAAGTCTAAAGCATACAAGAAGAACTACAATAGTCCAAGTAATACATGTTCATAAGTTTAGAAATAACATAATGTTCAAAACACAATTTATTCTCACATACATAGTCTCTCAAATAGCTCTCAATGTAAAGAACTAAGCCTCCACGTCTTCACGCTCAGAGTCAGAATGGACTAACTCCTCAGTGTCCTCAGCCTCTCCTGAAATGTTAATCAAGTGTGAGTCTACTAGACTCTGGAAGCAACAATGAAATATAGTTCAAGATTTATCATATAATTAATTTGTAAGACATGATAACATATCCAATTACTTATCTTTGATACAACATAGCTCTTACCTATCAACATACTCTAATTCATTTGGCAATCATTCTTTACATAGGATGGTTACTTATCATGTAGAGTAAGACAAATTCATATGACATATGGATTTCATCATATAATGAGACAAAGTATTTAAACAATATCATTTGGCATGGCATATAGAAAATTTCTTATATCATGTTGTTAATGTCATGTAACATATAGTCAATGTCATGTAGCATGTAGTCAATATCATGCAGCATATATTTAAAGTTGCCAAGACATAGCCCCACTATTAATAGAGATCATATAGAGTGTAACATTCACTTATAACCTAGGAAAAACAGCGATGAAGTCTTGGTTATTGCACAATACTAGAGAAAGTCCTTTCCACCTTAACTAGTAGAACATGTCTACCTCCAGGATTTCAATCTGTTGCCCACAGATTCATGTAGTCAATTTCATGTAGGTGAACCATTACCATAGGGGTATTCTATGGTGTAGTTCCATGTAGGCATCTCTATAATAGCAATGTCTTATTGGCCATATCATTTCAGAAATCTAATACATGTTTTCATGCCACTAATATCCACATGAATTATATCATGTTTTTTTCATAAAATCATCCATAATTAGCTAGACAACAATGCAAAATTTCACAACACATTTTCTCGGTTCTGAAATCATAATCCCACTGTACAACAGCAACTTATCATGATACTACTTTTACTGATTTCATCAGAATTTAACGTTCATGATTTCTATGTACACTTTTATCATTCAGAAAATTATAACAATAAGTAGAGTGTTCCAACAATTCTGAAATTTTGACAAAAGTTCTATTCCTAGTCATGCATTACACATATAAATTTTCACATTTTTATGAGTTTTGCATCATTTCCTAGGATTATTTTTCATAAACTTGGACTAATTAACATAGCACAAAATGTAATTGAATCATACAATTTCTGTGTAAAAATTGAGCATAATGGGTATGTGATTCCATCTAATCAGTAGTACAAACTCTCAATCATAACATCAAAACATGGATTAATCTCGTAACTATTTAACTATCTCCTTACTTAAACAAAGAAAACCTTTTAAAATAACTATGTAAAGCCCATACAGTATTGCCATGACACTCCTGTTGAACCACTCCTATATTTTACCCTTATATTTTGGTGATAACAAAACTTATGATTAATTAAATATTATTAAAAATATTTAATATCATGTTTTTCTAATAAATATAAATTTATGGTATTTTGCTGATAACAAAACTTGTGATTAATTAAATATTAAAAATATTTAATACCATGTTTTTCTAATAATAAATTAAATATCACATTTTTCTAATAAATATAAATTTATGGCATTATTGCCGTGTGATTTGCACGAAAAAGATAAATTGATGTCCATTCAATATACATCGATTTCAGTTCACAAAGTCTCATAAGGATTCTCTCTCATATCGATTCGCTCTCATAAGGATTCGCCCTCATAAGGATTCGCTCTCACATCGATTCGCTCTTATAAGGATTCACTCTCATAAGGATTCGCTCTCACATCGATTCGCTCTCACATCGATTCGCTCTCACATCGATTCACTCTCTTAAGGATTCGCTCTCACATCGATTTGCTCTCATAAGGATTCGATAAGTGACTCTCATATCGATTTGGTCTCATAAGGATTCGATAAGTGACCCTCACATCGATTTGCTCTCATAAGGACTCGGTCTCATAAGGATTTGATAAGTGATGCTCACATCGATTTGCTCTCATAAGGATTCGGTCTCATAAGGATTTGATAAGTGATGCTCACATGGATTTGCTCTCATAAGGATTTCATAAGTGAAACATGAATTCGCTTGTAAAACATGGATTTCAACATGGATTTCACTTAAACATCGATTTCCTTATATTTCAAAATGTTTTTGGCATCTAGTGAAGAGTCAAATATATTTCTGACATAAGATCTCTTTTATCTTTCTAGATCTCTTCTCTCTTGTCAGAACAAAAAGAGGGTTACCTACCACTTATGGATAATAGCAGAAACATAGAGGTATGAGCTTTCTTAACAGAAACACTCTTTTATCTAAACACTTTCTTTTATGTTTGCAGACGTCGTAGACCATAAATTATCAGAAGAAAGAGAAGATGAGCAACGGCTAGAACTCCAACGGATTTATTCAAAGCAGCTCATATAAAAGAACAAGCAAGGCTAAAGAAAAGCAAGAGAGCTTTCCTCAAGATCTTTGAAGGAGTGTACAACCAGTGAGGAACCTTAACGCCACATACACTCAAAGGAAAAGAGGGAAAGTGCCTGAGCCAAAAAGAAGTGTTCAAGCAACTGAAGCACTCAAGCATTCAACCTCCTTCTCCTCTCTTCAATCTCTCTGTGTGCATCTTGTAATCTGGGGGAGAGAGTCTTTTCGCTGAGAGTTCTTTTAGTGGGTTTTCATCTGTCCCAACTCTCAACCGTGATCTTTCTTTTCTAAGAAAGATCTTTGTCTAGCTGTAGGACTGTATACAGTGTAGAACCTAGCTAGGGGTTTGTGTCTAGCAGAACCACACTGGGGTTTGTACCAGGAGGTTGACTTCTTGACCTGTAAAAGAAGTGGGCTGCCTTCTTGCCTGGGAAAGAGAAGAAGACCAGCTGGGGTGCTGGGTGTTGTATTGTCCTTGAGGGGGACTGTACCCTTGGTTAGTAAAATCCCAAGAAGTTGCTTGGGGACTGGACGTAGGACTTCCATGTGGGAAGGGCCGAATCAGGATAAATTCCTTGTGTCCTATGTGTGATTATTTATTTGCTTCCGCACTGCTACTCTTTATCACACTAAACTAACCAAACTTTCAAATGATATTTTCGTGTTTAAGTTTCTATTTCAGATTTCAGAAAAACCTATTCACCCCCCTCTAGGTTACTTGCTGCCGTACCAAAAGGGCCAACAAGTGGTATCAGAGCGAGGTTCTCTGATCATTCAAGAAGATCCAACATTCTTAGAGAAGATCCATGGTAGCTCAAGGATTTGCTGAAGGTCAATTAGTCATCAGACCTCCACTCTTCGACGGAGAAGATTACCAATACTGGAAAATGAGAATGGAATGCTTCATTCGAGGTACAGACTTTGATTTGTGGCAGGTAATAGAGGTAGGTGATTTTGTTATTGTTCCTGCTGCAGGTACTACTGCTATTACAGCAGCTGATAAGAGTAAACTATCTTAAACTTTAAGGCTAAGAACTACTTATGTTGTGCCTTATCTAAAAAGGAATTTAGTAGAGTATCCGCTTGTAAATATGCAAAAGAAATGTGCGATAAACTGCAGATAACTTAAGAAGGAATAGATAAAGTAAAACAAACTAGGATTGATATTCTTATTTTACGATACGAACAATTTAAAATGCCTCCATACAAAGACATTACTACTATGTATAATAGATTTTCAAGCATAGTAGTAGGTTTAAATTCTCTTAGTAAAACTCTTTCTAATGAAGAAACCGTTAGAAAAATATTTAGGTCTTTAACTCTTTCATGGACACCTAAAGTAACTGCTATTGAAGAAGCCCATGACTTAACTAACCTTTATATTGATAACCTAATAGGTTTCCTCATGGCACATGAAATTAATATGGAGTGTCTATCTGAAAGCTCATCAAAGAAAAAATGTACTAATGCTCTTAAAGTTGCAGCTGCTCCTTCCACTTCTTCTTCTTCTAGTTCTAAAAATGCAGATTCTGAAGACAGTGACGTAGATGATGTACTGTCCAAACTTCAGAAAATTCTCAAGAAGAAGAAAAATGGATCAAGAAGGATTCAAAAGAAAGAGAAAAAGGAGAAAGAACCAGTCTGCTATGAATGTAGAAAACCTGGACATCTAAGACCAGATTGTCCTAAACTCAAGAAGACTGGTCAACCATAAAAATCTAAGAAGCAGCACAAGAATTTAGAAGAAAAGCCATGGCGACTGCTTGGAAAATGAAGAAGTCACAACTTCAGAATCATCAAGCTCAGATTTCGAAAAAGAGCAGGTAAGTCTAGCCCTCATGGTAGGACTAGATGAGGTACATTCTGACTCATTTTTTAATTCAAGCACTGATTCAGGGTCAGAGTCTGAAGACTTAGAAGAAGTATTTAATGAACTATATGAAAAATATAAAAATTTTGTAAAATAATTAAAGAATTTGAAAAACAACACTATTTGCTTCCAAACACTAATTCTGATCATAAATCCGAATTGGACCAACTAGAAAAACAATTAAAGGACATTAATATAACATGTATCTTTTGAATGCAGATTTAAAAAATAAGGACAATGAAAAATTAGAGTTAGAAGAAAAATTAAAAACTCTAACTGAAGAAAATCTTTATTTAAAAGAATCAGTTAGGAAGTTAACTAAAGGAAAAACATTTCTAGCTCTATGTTTAAAAGGGTCAAAATCTGGAAATAACAAGCAGAGTCTTGGATACGAACCTCCTGAAAAAGGAAAACAAGTCATAATTCTTGAAAAATATCCATTACCAAAATTTGTAATAGAAACCAAGATGCCTCATAAAAAGGCCCCTGTAAAGGAAAATGTTTCAAAAAATTGTGTTATAAACAGACATCATAAAAACAATAAGAACTACAAAATAGATTATATTCATTGTCGTTCTCATTGCAATAAATTAGGACACATAGTAAACACCTGAACACAAGGCACCTAGTATGGATCCCGAAAGGATATTCTTATGCATCTAACCATCAAGGACCCAAAAAGATTTGGGTACCTACTGTTGAGTAGTTTATTTGGAGGATAGCCTTGGAGCATCAGGAACAAAGGATGCTCAAGGCACTGGTGGAGTCTCTCATTCAGGGAAGCACAGACTAAGGGGGGTTATTCATTAATGTCAATCATTGTTGAACCCCTCAATGGTAAGAAATTTTCGCTAAGGGGAGAGAATGCATAGTAAGATCCTTCCTTTTTGGTTAGTGACAAAAAGGGGGAGAGTATGCATAGTATGCATTATCTATGAATTTTCTGTATTTTCTATGCTTTAAGTATTTTTGTCAGAAAATTCTCATAAATTTTGTCATCACCAAAAAGGGGGAGATTGTTGAACCACTCCTACATTTTACCCTTATATTTTGGTGATAACAAACCTTATGATTAATTAAATATTATTAAAAATATTTAATATCATGTTTTCCTAATAAATATAAATTTCTAGTATTTTGGTGATAACAAAATTTGTGATTAATTAAATATTAAATATATTTAATACCATTTTTTCTAATAATAAATTAAATATCATGTTTTTCTAATAAATATAAATTTATGGCATTATTACTGTGTGATTTGCACGAAAAAGATAAATCGATATCCATTCAATATACATCGATTTCAGTTCACAAAGTCTCATAAGGATTCGCTCTCACATCGATTCACTCTCATAAGGATTCGCTCTCACATCGATTTGCTCTCATCAGGATTCACTCATAAGGATTCGTTCTTACTCATTCACTTCATAGATTCGCTCTCATAAGGATCGCTTCCATCGATTTGCTCTCATAAGGATTCGATAAGTGACTCTCAAATCGATTAGTCTCATAAGGATTCGATAAGTGACCCTCACATCGATTTGCTCTCATAAGCACTCGGTCTCATAAGGATTTGATAAGTGATGCTTACATCGATTTGCTCTCATAAGGATTCAGTCTCATAAGGATTTGATAAGTGATGCTCACATGGATTTGCTCTCACATGGATTTGCTATCACAAGGATTTCATAAGTGAAACATTAATTCTCTTGTAAAAGATGGATTTCAACATGGATTTCACTTAAACATTGATTTCCTTATATTTCAAAATGTTTTTGGCATCTAGTGAAGAGTCAAATATATTTCTAACAGAAGATCTCTTTTATCTTTCCAGATCTCTTCTCTCTTGTCAGAAGAAAAAGAGGGTTACCTACCACTTCTGGATAACAGCAGAAACATAGAGGTATGAGCCTTCTTAACAGAAACACTCTTTTATCTAAACACTTTCTTCTATGTTTACAGACCTCGTAGACCACAAATTATCAGAAGAAAGAGAAGATGAGCAACGACTAGAACTCCAACGGATTTATTCAAAGTAGCTCATATAAAAGAAGAAGCAAGGTTGAAGAAAAGCAAGAGAGCTTTTCTGAAGATCTTTGAAGGAGTGTACAACTAGTGAGGAACCTCAACGCCACATACACTCAAAGGAAAAGAGAGAAAGAACCTGAGCCAAAAAGAAGTGTTCAAGCAACTGAAGCACTCAAGCATTCAACCTCCTTCTCCTCTCCTCACTCTCTCTGTGTGCATCTTGTAATATGGGGGAGAGAGTCTTTTCGCTGAGAGTTCTTTTAGTGGGTTTTCATCTGTCCCAACTCTCAGTCGTGTTCTTTCCTTTCTAAGAAAGATCTTTGTCCAGCTATAGGACTGTATACAGTGTAGAACCTAGCTAGGAGTTTGTGTCTAGCAGAACCGCACTGGGGTTTGTATCAGGAGGTTGGCTTCTTGACCTGTAAAAGAAGTGAACTGCCTTCTTGTGTGAGAATGAGAAGAAGACCAGCTGGTGTGTTGGGTGTTGTGTTGTCCTTGAGGGGGACTGTACTCTTGGTTAGTAAAATCCTAAGAAGTTACTTGGGGACTGGAAATAGGACTTCTATGTCGGAAGGGCCGAACCAGGATAAATTCCTTGTGTTCTATGTGTGATTGTTTATTTGCTTCTGCACTGCTACTCTTTATCATACTAAACTAACAAAACTTTCAAGTGATATTTTTCTATGTTCAAGTTTCTATTTCAAATTTCAAAAAAACCTATTCACCCCCCTCTAGGTTAGCTTGCTGCCGTACCAAAAGGGCCAACAACTCCTGCTACATCACAGTAATGATTTACACATAACAGAGCCTAACCGAAAAACCCAACACATGCATAAATCACAGTTTATAAACAATAATCAGATCTGCAGAACACAACACTGATGAACTTAATGGCAAAGTATGCTGCCATTTACACAAGTTAACGTCAACATACCCTGTCGCTAATATTAGTTGACGGCGGCACATAGTGCCGTTAATATATATATATGGACGTCCAATAGCATGACGTGTGAGACCCCTGAATTTTTGTTCATTTTATATTCTATGTATGTGATGTTTACTTGTTATTGTACATAGTGTGTGTATTAATTTTGTGCATACAATAGTTATTTAAGTACTCATGTGCAAATGTATGCATATATGTATATGTATATTATTTATGTGCATATAAGAAATTAGCTAATTTTGTACATATTGTACTTATTTAAATCCTATGCATCTTGTATTTAAGTAATATTGTGCATATAATATGTAATTATTGCTATACATCTTGTAGATATATATATATTAGTTTTATTTCGATGCATGTACTATATTTAAATGTGCATGTAGTATCTAATTATTGATGAACATATTATATTTATTATTTCATGCATATTGTGTGTAACTATGTTGTGTATCTATATATATATATATATATATATATTATATATGTTTATCTTGTGCATATGATACCTATTAATTTTCTGTACATATTAAATTGTTTATAGTGTATATTGTACTTAAATAATACTGTACATGGTGTATGTATCTATATAATGTATACATGTGTAATTATTTCTGTGTTCTGGCCGAAATGCCAGTTAACGTCAACATAAATTGATGTTGATTTCATGTTGACGGCAGCATGCATGCCATTGACTGCATGGCCAGGTGAAGTTGACGTCCAGATCGATGGACGCTGACTCCCTGTTAGCGGCTGCAAATGTTGACGTCTAATTCCCAGCTTTATTGCGATTTTGGATCTGGAAATGGTAGCATTTCTTCCGGTTCTTGTTTTGGAAACCTAGCTCTAATGGTAGAAGACCTACCCTAATGCGTACCGCAACCCACCTAGTCTATAAAACCTTGAGTTTTGGCCGAGTTAGGTCTTTTTGGATTTTGAGAAACCCTAGAGTTTTTTGAGAGAAAAACTTGATCTTTAGAGAGCTAGACTTAGCGACTGGAGGAGTCTTCTGGCATTCTGCATCGACTAGAGGATACACCAAGCATCAAGGAATCATCCCCGATTCCAAGAATTGAAGCACATCAGCAGGAAGGACCGAATCTGAAGTGGTTTTGAGCAACTTCTTGGCTTGGCCGAGGAGAGCATCTTCGAGCTAATTAGACCATTGTAGAATTTTTATAAGGCAAGTGATCTAGGGATTTCATCCCTATGTATGTCCCCTTAGGTCCTAGTATTTTTGTGGAATTTTCCTCGTTTCCTGGAACCTCCATTTCCCTGTGTGTATTGCATTCAGTCTGTGTTTTCTAAAGACAGGAGGTTGGCGGCCACTTGTGTGCCACCAAGTACTTGAGTTAGTGGCAACCTATTGTGCCATTAACCCCTGTTGGTGGCAACACCTGTGCCGCCAAGTTCTTCAAGTCTTATAGAATGACTGTTTGATCTCTATGATGTGGTTATTGGACTTCTGAGTATGTGCGCATGTTGTACAAATTTCATGTAGTCAGGAACAGTCATTAGGTCATATCAGGGGACAGATCGAATTTCTGTATTTAGTTCTATTTATTAAAGTTTCTATAACTGGACAATAAGCATTAGTTGAGCTTGATAATTCCTAAATAATTAGATCCATTGCATATTTGGGTTTTATAAATTTTCCATGTTCGTATGATGACTGTTTTCATGTTTTGAAACTGTTAGATACTACTATTTTACCATGAAACCTGATTAAGCGAAATTCTTGATAAATGTGCCTGAAATCCGTTTTAATTACTATAATTAGTTTGCAAAACCGAAAAATCTAGAAAATTTAGTATATGACATGTTATCTGTTTAGAACTTGTGAGAAAAATTTGACATTGATGTGACAACAGTGGGTACTATTTCTGTTATAATAAGTGAAATTGACCATAATGAGCATGTTTAGTTGTAATCATGTAAATTTCAATGTTAGCAGCATGTTGGTATTCTATTATGATTTATATATCACTATTAAACAACATGGTCAAATTATGTAATCTAAAATGTAATGTTATTCAAAGTGCGTGTGAAAAAGGGATTCAAGTATGTATATAAGTAGGAAAAACAATGTGATAAGTGTAAGATGTGATGATGTGTAAAAGTTGGTCGAGATTGACACTACTACCATAGAGGTCTGAGAGCCCTACTGTAGAAAAGTCCCTAAGGGAAGGTGCAACGTTTAAGTGATATCCTAAAGACATTAGGATGAAATCCTGGAGGTGGACAAGTACCACTGGATAGGATGGAGAGAGCTTCTCCCAATCTGCGCAGTTTACTAAGATTCATCACTAGTTTGCCAAGGTGGCGAGTGTGGGTTAAGTGAAGTTAAGTGCTAAGTGATAAGTGATAAGTGTGTGTTTTCCTCTAGATGGTAGTTAGGACTATGTGTCACAGAAAATTAAGTGTAAAAAGTGTAACATGTGAACGTGGCACAAGGTAAGTGCAAGTGATGTGATAAGTGAAAGTGCAAGTGAAAATATGAGCAAAGTGTGTGAAATTGTGTAAGTGGAAGTGAATGTAGAAGAGAGAGTAAATGCATGTGAAAAACCAAGGTAAAAATGCGAATATTCATATGTTAATATGCGAAATGTAGTATCATGTTATGTAGTTTAATAACATCCAGGTTCTAATGTTAAGTGAATATGAGGAAATGTGAAATGTGAATATGTGTTAGTGTAATATGAATGTGTTAGCATGTGAAAGGATGTAAAATTTTGTAAATGTAATTTATCCATATTAAAACAGCAAGCTAAAGGTGTGAAAAGAGATATAGTTGCATGTGAAATTGGTTAGACATCATGTTAGGAGTGTTTTTACCTTGTACATGTTTACATGAATTAAATTGGTAAAATTGTGTAATGATTTAAATAAAGTATGAGACCATGAGTCGTGTTATATATGTTGTATGTAGAAAGCATGCTATAGGTCATTCATGGATAAGAAGTATGATTTGAAATATGAAGTGAGTTAATTAACATGTATAGAAAGCTTGTTTAGGTGGTTGTTAATTGTATAAAGCATGTGCCATGTAATTCATCTATTATGTAAAAGATAGTATGTGTTTCCATATTGTTTAATAGTTTAGTATGTGTGTGATATGAGTAAGGATGCTCTTTTTAGATTGCTTGCTGGGTCTTTTAGACTCATACTTGCTTCGGCGTACAGGTGAGACAGGTATTCCCTCGAGCAAGAGGAATAGCTGCTAGTGGAGAATTCTAAACAATTGTTTTATTTCATAGTATGTAATAATGTTAATCATATGGACAATGTTATGGACTATGTTTTTCATTTGGGAAATGTAATAATGTAGACTTGATCATTTCTTTCATTTGCTATATAGACTGTGGAATGATGTGATGATGATGGAATAAAATGAGTTATTTCTTTTATTTCCGCCGTACTCATTTGTTATTCATGTACATATCAACCTATCGTTTAGTGTTGGGTTAATATCCCACTGTAATGACAACCTTTGTACCGACGAGGATTGGTATAATCGTACCGATATGAAGAAGGTCGTTATAGGGATGGTATCAAAGCCCAAGGTTGAGATTGTACATGAATAAACCATCATCTTCACAATATTGCCAAGTCTTTATAGAAATATGTCCATATATGTAGAAAATATTTAATAATGGAAGGGAAATAGTTAAGAAAATGGTTAGGATTTAGTAACTTAGATTCTAACTAGATTAATTGTTTTGCAGACTATGGTGAGTCATGGTAAGCGTGGTGATCAGGCTAGGGAGCATGCGCAGAGGCGCAAGGTAAGGAGGTTCGTGATAAGGCTCAACCTATCGTTGAGAGCTAGACTTTTAGAGTCTGACCCCCGCACTTTGGACGAGGCTCTAAGCGCAGCGAGCATGCAAGAGAATAAGGTGGAATCGAACAAGGGAGAGAAGCCTGAGTGTGTGCAATGCGGCAAGCGTCATGGTGGAGATGTGTGTTGGTTAAAGACGGGAAGATGTCTCAAGTGTGGCAGCAAGGACGATCGGATCAGAGAGTGTCCAAGACTGAAGAAGTTCGTTCCACGAGGTATTCCAGCAACAGTAACGAAGAAGTCAGTAGTAAAGCCACAACCATCGGCCAAGGAGAGTGTGTTAACCGGAAATGACATCGACGAAGTCACCACAGGTACTCGATCCGATCTTCGAGCACGAAGATCTTTTTCATGGGGGGAGAGTGTGAGACCCCCGAATTTTTGTTCATTTTATATTCTAGTATGTGATGTGTACTTGTTATTGTACATAGTGTGTGTATTACTTTTGTGTATACAATAATTATTTAAGTACTCATGTGCAAATGTATGAATATATGTATATGTATATTATTTCTGTGGATATAAGAAATTAGCTAATTTTGTACATATTGTACTTATTTAAATCCTATTCATCTTGTATTTAAGTAATATTGTGCATATAATATGTAATTATTGCTATACATCTTGTAGATATATATATGGGTTTATTTTGATGCATGTACTATATTTAAATGTGCATGTAGTATCTAATTATTGATGAACATATTATATTTATTTATTTCATGCATATTGTGTTATATATTTATATGTTTATCTTGTGCATATGATACCTATTAATTTTCTGTACATATTAAACTGTTTATAGTGTATATTGTACTAAAATAATACTGTGCATGTTGTATGCATCTATATAGTGTATACATGTGTAATTATTTATGTGTTCTGGCCGAAATGCCAGTTAACATCAACATAAATTGACGTTGATTTCATGTTGACGGTAGCATGCATGCCGTTGACTGCATGGCCAGGTGAAGTTGACGTCCTGATCGATGGATGCTGACTCCCTGTTAGCGGCAGCAAATGTTGACGTCTAATTCTCAGCTTTATTGCGATTTCAGATCTGGAAATGGGAGTGTTTCTTTCGGTTCATGTTTTGGAAACCTAGTTCTAATGGTAGAAGACCTACCCTAATGCGTACCCCAACCCACCTAGTCTATAAAACCTTGAGTTTTGGCCGAGTTAGGTCTTTTTGGCTTTTGAGAAACACTAGAGTTTTCTCGGAGAAAAACCCGATCTTTGGAGAGCTGGACCCAACGACTAGAGGAGTCTTCTGGCGTTCTGTATCGACTGGAGGATACACTAAGCATCAAGGAATCATCCCAAACTCCAGGAATTGATGCACATCGACAGGAAGGACCAGTAGATAGTGATGTTGATGATACAAATAATCTGTCCAAGAAGCTAAATAACACATCAATTGAGGACAAGGATGATCCACCCCTAGAAGATCTACAACAAAAGGTCACATCACATGAAAATCTTCCAAAGGAATGGAGGTATAAGAAGGATCACCCACTGGACAATATAATTGGAGATCCATCTGTTGGGGTAAGAATAAGAAGTAATGTAATTCCTTGTGATTATTTAGCTTTTATATGTCAAATAGAGCCTAAGACAGTCAATGAGGCACTGTCTGATGAATCTTGTATATTAGCCATGCAAGATGAACTTAACCAGTTCAAGAGAAACCAAGTATGGTCCATTGTTCCGAGACCATCAGATCATCCTGTGATTGGCACCAAATGGGTGTTTAGGAACAAATAGGATGAAGCTGGTGTGATCCATAGAAGTAAGGCCAGATTGGTAGCTCAATGCTATTCCCAAGAGGAAGACATAGATTTCAATGAAACCTATGTACCAGTGGCTAGACTTGAAGCAATTAGGATTTTACTTGCATATGCTTCTGCATTAAATTTAAAACTCTTTCAAATGGATGTAAAATCTGCTTTTCTGAATGGTTTTATAAAGGAAGAGGTATATGTAGAACAACCACCTGGTTTTGATGACATGTATATCCCAAATCATGTTCTTAAGTTGCATAAAGCCTTGTATGGATTAAAGCAAGCACCCAGAGCTTGGTATGAAAGGCTTAGTTCATTTTTGTTAAATCATGGTTTCATTAGAGAAAAAGTAGATAGCACATTATTCATTAAGTCTAAACTTAAAAATGTGCTACTTGTTCAAATATATGTTGATGATA
Organism: Colocasia esculenta; assembly: GCA_014218235.1. Taxonomy (NCBI): domain Eukaryota; kingdom Viridiplantae; phylum Streptophyta; class Magnoliopsida; order Alismatales; family Araceae; genus Colocasia; species Colocasia esculenta. Next base: position 113,726,667 of record CM024753.1, on the reverse strand, counting down.
TAATATTTGGCTCTACTGATGAATCTCTTTGGAAGTATTTTGAAAAGCATATGCAGGGAGAATTTGAAATGAACATGATGGGGGAGCTCAACTACTTCCTCGGATTGTAAATCAAACAAGGAAAGGAAGGATCTCACATCTGTCAAGCCAAGTACACCAAAGAATTACTAAAGAAGTTTAGATTTGAAAACGCCATGCCACTGTCAACACCCATGAGAACATCAACAAGGCTAGACAGTGACAAAAATGGTAAGAAAGTAGATCAGAAACTTTACAGAGGTATGATAGGTTCATTATTCTATTTAACAGCAAGCAGACCTGATTTACTGTTTAGCGTATGTATGTATGCTAGGTACCAGGGAGATCCTAAAGAGTCGCATTTAATTTGTGTTCAAAGGATCTTTAGATACTTAGCGAAAACTCATGATCTAGGATTATGGTACCCAAATTCATGTAAAATTAATTTAGTACAATATTCTGATGCTGACTACGCTGGATGCAAAGTAGATAGGAAAAGCACCAGTGGATTTTGTCAATTTCTTGGAGGATGTCCAATATCATGGTCCTCAAAGAAGCAAAATTCAGTAGCACTATCTACAGCTGAAGCTGAGTACGTGGTTGCTGGAAGCTGTTGTACACAACTCTTATGGATCTAACACCAGCTTGAGGATTTTGGACTAAATATCAAGACAATTCCCTTGTTGTGTGATAACACAAGTGCAATAAATCTTACCAAAATTCCAGTCCAACATTCAAGGACAAAGCACATTGAGGTTAGGTAACATTTTATTCATGATCATGTAGCTAATGGTAATATAAACATTTCTTTTGTAGATACACAAAATCAGTTAGCAGATATCTTCACAAAAGCCTTACCTGAAGAGAGATTTACTTCTCTTAGAAGGGAACTAAGCATGTGCAATTTGTGATAGATTTGTCTGTAAATAACTGAAATAACAATTATTTCAGAATATCAATTATTTTTCCCCTTGAAATTAAGTAAATTCTTTAAATATTGCTTGCTTCTCAGTTATCGTTGACGGTTCATAATTTTAAAAGGATTTATTCTTGTCGAACCAGTCTTTTGTCGTTTTCTGCAGACCAGCTAGAGCATTTCTCTGCAGTGAAGATCAAGCTCAGTAGGAGCAAGGCAATGGACCTAGAAGACCTGGAGAAGCATGGTATGCATAGTGAAGTCAAAGCTCTTCAGAGGTTGAAGAGGACAGGGATGTGCACAGTCTCAGAACCTAGCTATCCGCACCTGGCGAAGGCATTATATACCTATTTGAAGACAGAAGAAGATGGGTCTCTCACTTCCATGGTTTTGAGCAGCTTCTTGGCTTGGCTGAGGAGAGCGTCTTCGAGCTAATTAGACCATTGTAGAATTTTTATAAGGCAAGTGATCTAGGGATTTCATCCCTATGCATGTCCCCTTAGGTCCCAGTATTTTTGTGGAATTTTCGTCATGTCCTGGAACCTCCATTTCCCTGTGTGTATTGCGTTCAGTCTGTGTTTTTTGTAGACAAGAGGTTGGCAGCCACTTGTGTGTCACCAAGTTCTTGAGTTAGCGGCAACCTATTGTGCCATTAACCCCTGTTGGCGGCAACACCTGTGCCGCCAAGTTCTTCAAGTCTTACAGAATGACTGTTTGATCTCTATGATGTGGTTATTGGACTTCTGAGTATGTGTGGATGTTGTAAAAATTTCATGTAGCCAGGAACAGTCATTAGGTCATATCAGGAGGATAGATCAAATTCTGTATTTAGTTCTATTTATTAAAATTTTTGTAACTGGACAATAAGCATGAGTTAAGGATGATAATTCCTGAATAATTAGATCCATTGCATATTAGGGTTTTATAAATTTTCCATGTTCGTATCATGATTGTTTTCATGTTTTGAAACTGTTAGATACTACTATTTTACCATGAAACCTGATTAAGTGAAATTCTTGATAAATATGCCAGAAATCCATTTTAATTGCTATAATTAGTTTGCAAATCTGAAAATTCTAGAAAATTGAGTATATGACATGTTATTTGTTTAGAACCTGTGATAAAAATTTGACACTTATGTGACAACACTAGGTACTATTTCTGTTACAATAAGTGAAAATGACCATAATGAGCATGTTTAGTTGTAATCATGTAAATTTCAATGTTAGCAGCATGTTGGTATTCTATTATGATTTATTTATCACTATTAAACAACATGGTCAAGTTTTGTAATCTGAAACGTAAATGTTATTCAAAGTGCATGTGAAAAAGGGATTCAAGTCTGTATATAAGTAGGAAAAACAATGTGATAAGTGTAGGATGTGATAATGTGTAAAAGTGGGCCGAGATTGGCACTGCTACCATAGAGGTCTGAGAGCCCTACTGTAGAAAAGTGCCTATGGGAAGGCTCAACATTTAAGTGATATCCTAAAGGCATTAGGATGAAATCTTGGAGGTGGACAAGTACCACTGCATAGGGTGGAGAGGGCTTCTCCCGATCTACGCAGTTTACCAAGATTCATCACTAATTTGCCTAGGTGGCGAGTGTGTGTTAAGTGAAGTGAAGTGCTAAGTACTAAGTTTTAAGTGTGTGTGTTCCTCTAGATGGTAGTTAGGACTATGTGTCACAGCAAATTAAGTGTAAAAAGTGTAACATGTGAACGTGGCACGAGGTAAGTGCAAGTGATGTGATAAGTGAAAGTGCAAGTGAAAATATGAGCAAAGTGTGTGAAATTATGTGTATGTGGAAGTGAATGTAAAAGAGAGAGTAAATGCATGTGAAAAGCCAAGGTAAAAATGCGAATATTCATATGTTAATATGCGAAATTTAGTATCATGTTATGTAGTTTCATAAGATCCATGTTCTAATGTTAAGTGAATATGAGCAAATGTGAAAAGTGAATATGTGTTAGTGTAATATGAATGTGTTAGCATGTGAAAGGATGTAAATTTTTGTAAATGTAATTTATCCATGTTAAAACAACAAGCTAAAGGTGTGAAAAGGGATATAATTGCATGTGAAATTGGTTAGACATCATGTTAGGAGTGTTATTTACCTTGTACATGTTTCCATGAATTAAATTGGTAAAATTGTGTAATGATTTAAATAAAGTATGAGACCATGAGTCATGTTATATATGTTGTATGTAGAAAGCATGCTATAGGTCATTCATGGATAAGAGGTATGATTTGAAATATGAACCGAGTTAATTAACATGTATAGAAAGTATGTTTAGGTGGTTGTTAATTGTATAAAGCATGTGCCATGTAATTCATCTATTGTGTAAAAGATAGTATGTGTTTCCTTATTGTTTAATAGTTTAGTATGTGGGTGATATTTGTGAGGATGCTATTTTTAGATTGCTTGCTGGGTCTTTTAGACTCATACTTGCTTCAGCATACAGGTGAGGCAGGTATTCCCGTACTTGAGGAGGGCATAACGAGGAGTGAGATCGAGCAAGAGGATAACTGCTAGTGGAGAATTCTAAATAGTTGTTTAATTTCATAGTATGTAATAATGTTAATCATATGAACTATGTTTTTCATTTGGGAAATGTAATAATGTAGACTTTATCATTTCTTTCATTTGTTATATATACTGTGGAATGGTGTGATGATGATGGAATAAAATGAGTTATTTCTTTTGTTTTCACTGTACTCATTTGTTATTCATGTACATATCAACCTATCGTTTAGTGTTGGGTTAATATCCAACTGTAATGACTCCCTTTGTACCGACGGGGATTGGTATAATCGTACCGATATGAAGAGGGTCGTTACAGAGATGGTATCAGAGTCCAAGGTTGAGATTGTACATGAATAAACCATCATCTTCACAATATTGCCAAGTCTTTACAGAAATTTGCCCATATATGTAGAAAATATTTAATAATGGAAGGAAAATAATTTAGAAAATGGTTAGGATTTAGTAACTTAGATTCTAACTAGATTAATTATTTTGCAGACTATGGTGAGTCATGGTAAGTGTGGTGATTGGGCTAGGGACCATGCGCAGAGGCGAAAGGTAAGAGCATACGCAGAGGCCAAAGGTAAGGAGGTTCATGATAAGGCTCAACCCATCGTTGAGAGCGAGACTTTTAGAGTCCGACCCCTGCACTTTGGACGAGGCTCTAAGCGCAACGAGCAGGCAAGAGAATAAGGTGGAATCGAACCAGGGAGAGAAGCCTGAGTGTGTGCAATGCGGCAAGCGTCATGGTGGAGATGTGTGTTGGTTAAAGACGGGAAGATGTCTCAAGTGTGGAAGCAAGGACCATCGGATTAGAGAGTGTCCAAGACTGAAGAAGTTCGTTCCAAGAGGTGTTCCAGCAACAGTAATGAAGAAGTCAGCAGCAAAGCCACAACCATCGGCCAAGGAGAGTGTGTTAACCGGAAATGACATCGGCGAAGTCACCACAGGTACTCGATCCGATCTTCTAGAACGAAGATCTTTTTCAAAGGGGGGGGGGGGGGGGGGAGAGTGTGAGACCCCCGAATTTTTGTTCATTTTATATTCTATGTATGTGATGTTTACTTGTTATTGTACATAGTGTGTGTATTAATTTTGTACATACAATAATTATTTAAGTACTCATGTGCAAATGTATGCATATATGTATATGTATATTATTTATGTGGATATAAGAAATTAGCTAATTTTGTACATATTGTACTTATTTAAATCCTATGCATCTTGTATTTAAGTAATATTGTGCATATAATATGTAATTATTGCTATACATCTTGTAGATATATATATGAGTTTATTTCGATGCATGTAATATATTTAAATGTGCATGTAGTATCTAATTATTGATGAACATATTATATTTATTTATTTCATGCATATTGTGTGTAACTATGTTGTCTATATATATATATATATATATATATATAGATATATATATATATATGTGTTTATCTTGTGCATATGATACCTATTAATTTTCTGTACATATTAAATTGTTTATTGTGTATATTGTAATTAAATAATACTGTGCATGGTGTATGTATCTATATAGTGTATCCATGTGTAATTATTTCTGTGTTCTGGCCGAAATGCTAGTTAACGTCAACTTAAATTGACATTCATTTCATTTTGACGGCAGCATGCATATCGTTGACTGCATGGCCAGGTGAAGTTGACGTCCAGATCGATGGACGCTGACTCCCTGTTAGCAGCAGCTAATGTTGACGTCTAATTCCTAGCTTTATTGCGTTTCTTCCTGTTCTTATTTTGGAAACCTAGCTCTAATGGTAGAAGACCTACCCTAATGCGTACTTGAACCCACCTAGTCTATAAAACCCTGAGTTTTGGCCGAGTTAGGTTTTTTTGGCTTTTGAGAAACCTTAGAGTTTTCTAGGAGAAAAACCCGATCTTTAGAGAGCTGGACCCAGCGACTAGAGGAGTCTTCTGGCATTCTGCAACGACAGGAGGATACACCAAGCATAAAGGAATCATCCCCGACTCTAATAATTGAAGCACATCGGCAGGAAGGACCGGATCTAAAGTGGGTTTGAGCAGCTTCTTGGCTTGGTCCAAGAGAGCATCTTCGAGCTAATTAGACCATTGTAGAATTTTTATAAGGCAAGTGATCTACAGATTTCATCCCTATGCATGTCCCCTTAGGTCCCAGTAAGTACAAATCTGGCAAGTCAGGTAAACGTCAACATATGTTGTCGTCGACCATGAAGTCGACGACAATCGATTATGCCGTCAATCAATTTGCCCAAAAAAACCAAATATTACAGAAAAATATAAACGGCACAATCTCCTGTCATTAAGAGACAGTAGATGGCAATCAATCATGCCGTCAACTATAGTCAACGTTAGTAAAGTTTGACGTCAAGTTCATCAATTTTACATTTCAATGTTAGATGTAGAAAATACCACACAATTGTATGATTCAATTCAACAAAAGATCTATGGCACTACATAGTGCATCTTATGCTTCTAATCATATTGTGTTATTAATTGTTCTAATGCAAAAATTCGGATTCAGAGCAGGTGCACTATACATTAGTGTTGGTTTGACAGATCTGATATTTGGATATTATAAGCTTTTGGATCTCTGACTTGATTCTTTGAAACATCACCTGATCTACTTGAACTATTTGATTGCTTTCAGATTTTAGAGAATTGTCTATAATGAGCAGATCTGCTGAAATTGCTAGTTACTTCAATTTGCATGAATTTCCTACTATGAGTTCAAAGAAATCGCTAGGCTCACTGTGATATCTTAAATCTCTGAAATTCTCAGAGGATTCACAAAGAAAAGGAGCAAAAGGGAATTCACAAATGCTCAATGGCACAGAAGAGCTCCAATGATTCAGGAAAATTAACAACACAAAATATGTTAGCTCTCACAGCACATTCAATGAGTTTGGAGCATTTTTCATCCTTTTCAGAACATAACAGATCAAATAGGTCTTCAAGGTCAGGTAAATCAATTCTAGACCCATTTATGTACTCTAATTTTGATTCTGATTCAGATGAAGGTATGTCTTATGATGATTTGATTGAATTCTGTGAGAAGATACAAAATGTTAATACAAAGTTGAATACAAAAAATAAAGATTTGAAAAAAATTTTAAAAAATTGTCGTGAAGAAAATGAGGATTTGAAAAATGAAGTTCAAAAGCTAAATTTTGAAAGAGAGAGTTTGAAAGATGAAGTCAAAAGCTGTGAAAACAAATTGAGTGGATTAAAAGATAACCATAAGCTATTGAGATCTAAAGTCATTAATATGAAAAATGAAAATAAAAAAATTGATTGATTTTAATGAGAACTTCAAATTTGACAAGGATCAATTAAACAAACATGTTTTCAATATGGCTCATGATCATCATATAAATGAGAAATGTGGACAACTTGATAAAGAAAATCATCATCTAAAAAATAAGATTGAATGCATGTTGCATGACAGACCATTAATGAATGATTGTAGTAATTTAAGTACTAAAATTGCTGATTTGGAAAAACAAATTGCTTAATTTGACAATGAAAAGAAAAAAATGAAAAATGGGTTGGATGTCATGCTAAACAAACATCAACTTTCAGAAAAGGAAGTTGTTGCATTAAAAGTTGATAAACAGAAGCTTCAAAATGAATTTAGGAATGCGGCAAACACAAGTCTTGCTTCAATGAAAAATTAAAAAAATAAAAAGAAAAAGAAAATAACATTTGTTAAAGCTACTGCTAACAAGAACACTTCTATTTCTAATGAAAAACTTGTAAAATTCTTCTTCAGAAAAATGTCCAAAGACAAACTGAGAAAAAGGATAAAGATTTTGCTATGGAGAAGAATTCTATTTTTGTGAAAAATAAGAAAACATAAATACAAAAACAAAAGACATTGCATAGGATTCCTTCACCTTCTTCACAAGTCAGGACAACTCCAGGGCAAGTTCAACACTCACATCATGCTAGGAGCTACCAAAAGATACAACCTCCTCCATTTTCAGTAAGTGTTGATCCACAAAGAAAAAGAGGTTTTCAGCATAAGTATTCAAGACAAGGCAAGTATCAGGTAAGAAATTCTCCTATTTTCTTTAATTACAATAAATCTGGCCATCTTGCCAAATATTGCTGGTTTAAAAATTAGAATTTCTATAAACATGTCAAACCAGTCCAATGCTTCACATGCCATAAATTTGATCATATCTCTAGAGACTATTGACATAGAATTGATCATTTTGTGCATGCTCCCAAGCCCCAAGCTCATACACATGCTCATGTACAAAGGAATAAAAATCATGTTCATACTGAAAATACTCAGAAATTCCATATACATATGAACAAAATTGCTGCACAAAAGAAGTTTTCTACTCTTCATGTTAAACATAAAAAAAGTAGAAAATCTCATGAAAATATAGATGTATTAAACAACGCTAAGTACAAATCTGGAATTAATGCTGTTCAGAGTTCCATTAATAATAAAAATGTATCTATACAATTTTTTTTTTTTTTTTGGATTTAGAAATCAATGTTACATACTGACATTATGTGCACTGTAGGACACAAATAAGTATGAGTCCCAAAACTAGCTTGATCAGCAAGCTAACATGCCTTGTAGCCATAGCTTTCTATCTGGAATCAAGATAATGGCTATGTAAGGCAAGAAAAATTGAAGACCATGGGTAAAATCTTTGACAACAAAATAAAGACCGTTCAAGTAAATTCTCTTATCTTTTGTCAATTATGTTGGCTGTGTTAGAGCAAACTCTTCGAGTTTTATCTGAGAAATAAATGAAAAATAAAGAATTTGCCATGTTTCCTTTGCTGCTACCCCTAATGATAATTTTATTTAATAGTTGGAATCATGTCGTGTTATCATGCTTGCATAATTGTGCCTATAATTATTTTGCTTAATCATGTTTGAATTACTTGTAAACTTTTTCATATCTTGCACATGCTAAGAGGGAGTATGGTTGAAAAGGGAAAAATGATTCTTGAAAAAGTTGCTAATAAAAGTCAACACTTGTTAAACCTTCAAAACTCAGAAAAATTGACTTTGATCATAAGCAGGTCAACACACATTTGACCTTGTGTTGACACCAGTATTTTGCTACTGCATTCTGAAAATGTTTTCAATGTCCTGTGTCGACACATTGAAGATCATGTGTCGACACAACTTCTTAAAATTTATATATATAAATGTTATTCTTGAATTTGTCTTAAATAATGAATTGAGGGCCAATCATTTAAAATTCAAAATTATTGTGGTGTTTTGATGATGTTCATATTGCATGGAATAAAACAATCATGTTCACTCTCTTGAATGTCAATCATCAACACTTTCAATGATATCTGATCAGAATTTCTTATATATTTGTTCTCATTTGGAATGAACTCACACATCTCTGCCATGTATGTGAAAGATTCAATCTCAAAATCAACTCTTCTTATAAAATTCTTGGCCTATCCTTGATCTCTTCATATTTCATTCAAATCTATCGAAGATTCCATTGATATTCTTATATAAGAAATAACATTTTAAATATCTGGAATACTTATGCTCTTGGATTAACCATGAAGATGAAAAATAAGATTAAGTCATGTGCCTATCCTTATCCTCAAAGCTTATTTTGAAATGCAAAAGACTTTAAGTAGACACTTGAGTGTCTTGAGTTTTAAATCATATAAGATATTGATGTTTTGTTTTTAACACATGCTAAGAATGATATCTTAACAACTCAAGACTATGATCTATCAAAGGAAAAAGCTATTTCTCACCTAATGAAAAGTATTGAAAAGATTGAAAGAAAATTTTCAGGAAAAAGAAAGATTTCAAGAAAAATCACAGAGCAATGATTAGTACACTAAGTAACTAGGTTATTCCACCAAAGACGTGGTTGTACTTGAGTCAAAAGATGTTGCTAATTTATCTTTGTTAAAAAAATAGTAAACAATGATTAACATGCAGAGTAGTCAGACACTCTTGCATTGAGTAAGTGTGTGTGCTTGCACAGAAAAGTATGAATTAAATCTTCCTTGCTAAATTTTCTAAAATATCTCAAATAAAAGAAATAAACAGAAAAAGTAAAAGTGCACAAAGTACAGCTAACCTAAAATAGAATTCATGTTGTTCAAGATTGTTAAATTGTTATTCTACAATGTGTTGAGAACAAAACCTTGATTTTCTAATGATATACACTCTTGACAACTCAATTTAGGTCACAAAATTTTGTCACATTTGTAAATAAAATTTCTAAAGTATTTTTTGATGATAATGAACTGACATAAGAACCCAATAAAAAATGATCTTTGTTTTTAACCCTTGCTGCACATTATGAAAGGTACTATTATATTTGATACGGGTAGGTCCTGAGGAGCTTGGCGTGCCCACACCTCGACTGTTCCGCAGACCCCAACCAGACGGGTCAGTTGAGCCAGCCTTGTGATATTATGACTTACACACATCCAAGGTATCTCTCCTCCTCGATAATGGTGCATCTCCCAGACTTTCTAAAGGACGAGTGTTTCAACCATGGAAAGGGGAGTCCATCATGGGAATGATCCAGAGATCGTGATCACTGCCAACTGTGGCCAGGGTTAGTCCAGCTGACCTGCCGCTTATGACCTCGGCCTGCGGGAATCAAGGGTGCGCTTATAGCGGAGTTCCCCTGATTCCTCCCAGGAATATCATTCAAACCACACCTATAAAAAGGAGTGGAGATCATCCGCCCAAAGGTACGCAACTTCTAGCACAAGAACTCTTTCTTCGACCTCTCGAGCTAACTTGATCGTCGGAGTCTCTATCCACCGAGGAGCCTCGGTGGTCTTGCAGGTCGGGAGCTCGGCAGCATCATCCACTTCTACGCGCCATCATCCCTTGGGGGTTGCTCGGCTTGAGCCAACCTCACTTGCTCCAGCAGCAACATTTGGCGCCGTCTGTGGGAACATCTTACAAAAAGCTTTCATGGCACCCAAGGGAAAGACGGTGGCTCGTTCCTCAAGCGATGAGATCGTACCTGCTATCACTATGGAAGAGGTAGTCGGAGGTGGTTCCGGCACCAGAGATCAAGATTCAAACACCTCCTCACATCTTGACCGCGTCGAGACGATGATCATGGGGCTTCATCAGATGCTTGCTAGGATGGAGCAGAACCAGCAAGCGGCGGCGGCTCAAGGCGAGGCTGCAAATCATCCGATTGCCACTACAACAGTTATCCCCAACAATGTCAGGCTTGCGGAGGTCCGGGCTGCTCCTCTAGCAATGTCAACGAGCCTTGCCGACATCCAAGCGATGACACCTGAGCTCTTAGTGCCAGTCCCCCCGCAGGTCCCAACGGTGCCCGTGGCCCCTGCCACAGTAACGGAGCATGGCGTTCCCATGACGATCGAGGTCGACCACTACTTAGTCGAGTCAACTCCCTCCCCAACGAACCTGTTACTGGCGGAGCCTCGATGGAGAAATGATCTCCAAGAAATGAACTGAAAGATTAAAGCTCTGCAGCGTGGCTCCCGTGTTCCCTCGCTGGCGACATTGCTGTCCACCTCGCCATTTGTCGAGGAGATTACCTCGGCCCCGGTCCCCATGAAATTGCAACTTCCGAAGTTCTAGCGGTACAGCGGAACTACTAATCCCATTCATCACCTTGATAACTTCCAGGGACAAGTCGAGATGGTGAACATCTCCGATGCGCTGAAGTGCTAGGCTTTCATGTCCACACTCGACGATGCGGCGCTGCAGTGGTTCAAGGTGTTGCCGACAAGATTGGTGACGAGCTTCCCCGACCTGGAGCAGCGCTTCCTTGATCATTTCTACAACACGGTGCAGCACTCTTTGTGCACCGATGACCTGTGGCTCGTCGCTCACAAGGAGGCCGAGCTCTTCTGCGACTATGCCAAGAGGTTCTAACTCGAAGTTATGAAGGTGGTAGTCCTTGACCTAAGGACGACCATCAACATCTTGACGAGGGTCTGCTCCAATGCGCTATTTATTGCCTCCATCACCAAAAAGCCACCTGTGAGTCTCTCCGACCTTCTTTCCCGCATGCAGAAGTACGTGAGGTTGGAATCCACCCTCGGCGCAGCTGGCATGCTCGGGCGCCCGTCTGAGCTGGGATCCATGAGTAGAGCACCAAATTGAAGAAGCCAAGGAGAGACGAACCTGTGGCACGTGGGGAGAGGCGGCCGGATCCGAGCCACCGACCAGATGAATCTCGCCACATTAGGGATCTACCCCACTTTGGCAGGCTTCCCTCCGAGATCCTGCCCATCATTAAGAAGTTTCTGGAGTTTCAGCGTCCCGAGCGGATGACCAGGCACCCATCGGGGCGCGGAGCCAACCTGTTCTACGAGTACCACAAGGAGTTTGGACACACTACCGACCAATGCCGAAGCCTCAAGGTGGAGATCGCGGAAATGTTGTTGCGCGGCATCATCAGGAAAGACATCGTGGACGGACGGCCGAAGGAGCGCACCCCTGAAGAGGAGCATGGAACCCGCAGGGGCAAAGGGGCGGTGCTGGTCCTAGCTGGCGGCTTGGCAAGCGGAGGTGAAAGCAAGAGAAAGCGGAAGGTGTATGCGTCGGCCGCGAGCTCGAGTTTGGGCAGATCTGCACCAGGGGCCTGAGGTCTCATTACTTTCTCCGAGGAAGATGTGGCAGGGCTCAATTTCCCCTATGACGACACTCTAGTTGTGCATGCCGACGTCGATGGGTATGATGTACATCGTATTTTGGTTGATAATGGAGCTGCAACAGATGTCCTTTTCTATGACTATTTTTTAAAGATGACCAACCTGAGCTCCGAGCTGAAGCCAATCACCACTTCCCTCTTTAGATTTAGCGGGACCCCTGTGAATGTCGAGGGGTCGATCAAGTTGAAAGTCACACTTGGCACCCGACCACGTCATGTAACTGTTGAGGTCGACTTCCTTGTGGTAAAAGTGAAGTCAGCCTACAACGCGATTTTTGGTTGGGGTCTCTTGGGAAAGCTTGGGGGAGTCCCCTCTACTTATCACCAAAAGCTGAAGTTCCCAACACCGAACGGGATCGGCGAGGTCGTGGGGAACCAAACCGAGGCCTTTCGATGCTATGTAAACTCCATAAAAGCAAAAGAGCCAGTCATTTCCGAGTATAATCTTGTCCATGATGAACATGGAGAAAGGCATGAGCCCGGCGAACAGACGAAGCAGGTGGAGATTGAAGAAGGGAGTTTGATGGTCGGCACCGAGCTTCAGGAGCTGGAAGCCCAGCTGGCAGATTTTCTTAGGAGAGCAATGACTTCTTTTCCTGGTTGGAGGATGACCTTCCAGGGATCGACCCGGGGGTCATCCACATCACCTGAACGTCGACCCCAAGATCCGACCTGTGCGCCAGAAGAAGCGGCCATTGTCGGCTAATCGGCAAGGAGCGGTGGAAGACAACCTCGCAAAATATTTGCGTGCAGGGACGGCTCACGACGCCTTCTACCCCGAGTGGGTGGAAAACGTCGTCCATGTGAAGAAAGCAAATGGAAAATGGCGGATGTGCGTCGACTTCACCGACATGAACAACGCATGTCCGAAAGACAGTATCTCGCTTCCTCGTATCGACCAACTCATCGACTCGACGGCATGAGATGAGCTTCTGAGCTTCCTCGATGCCTACTTCGGGTACCATTAGATCAGGATGGCCCTCGAAGATGAGGAGAAGACGGCCTTCACTGCAGAAAAATGTTTGTATTGTTTCACCCGAATGCCCTTCGGATTGAAGAATGCTCGTCAACATGATGTTCGAGTGACAAATCAGAAAAATGATGGAGATATACATTGACGACATGTTGGTGAAGAGCTGGTAAGCCGAAGACCATGTTCGGGATCTGGCCGAGACCTTCGAGGTTTTGTGGCAGTACGGGATGAAGCTGAACCCCGAGAAGTGCATCTTCGGCGTACGAGCAGGAAAGTTCCTCGGCTACCTCATCTCAAACCGAGGCATCGACGTCAACCCCGACAAGGTGCAAGCAATCATCCACATGACAGCTCCGAGGAACGTCAAAGAAGTGCAAAGGCTCCACGGCCGGATCACCGCCTTGAGCAAGTTCATGTCTAGGTCGGCCGAGAGATGCAAGCAATTTTTCGACGTGTTGAGAAAAGGACGGTTCGAATGGAACGACGACTTCCAAAAGGCCTTCAAAGATCTCAAGGCATACTTGTAACGCCCCAGAAATTTAAAATATTAAGAAAATAGAAGTAATTTTGGTAAAATACCTTAGGGTTTTATTAATTGTGATAATTAGATGATAGACTTAATTAGTGGTAATGAACGTTATTCCAGTATCGTACCTCGAAGTGCGTGCCTCCACAGGGTGATACCGGAAAACGACATCGAAATAAAAATCCGAGAACATCATAATTTCCAGAAAAATGTGGAGAAATTAAATATGCAATTATCTGAATTTTTCGACGTACGGATTTTGAGATTAAGTCGACGCGACCATTTTTCGGGTGATTTTTCACCTACTGTAAAATAAAATCAAAAATTAAAATAAAATTATTACAATTTGTAAAACCATTCTATTAGCCTATGGTTAAAATTTCATGACAAAAGGACACGATTTAAATGTGTTTGCCTAGCAAACATTGGACCAGTTGAATTATGGGTATTTTACGGTTTGGGATTTTCTAGAAAATTGCAAAGGTCTACGTGTAGGCTATTGGGTGGCCAGCACTTGAGGTAAAACATCATACCAACTTACCTAAGGTGTCCTAACTAGGAGATGCATGTTACTCGTGTCATGGGGTAAAAACTTTCACCCTTACTGCGACACATGGGTGAGCTTCGTGTCACCTTGCATGGAAGGCATCCATGGGTATAAGAATACCAAGGGTCATCGTGGCCAGGTTCCCCTTCATGTTTTCCTGTTATGCTGCTACTATTTCGTGGGTAACTTCAGGAGTGAGAGGTTTCTGTGTGAGAAATTTGGTGGAGAAGCCATTTCGGGAACCATTGTTCTCTCTTTCTCTCATCTATTTATACATCTTGCCTCTGCTCAAGTTCTGGTTGAAGCTGCTACTAAGGAGTGATGGGGAATTACTCTGGAAGCTAAAGCTAATATTGTACCAGGCTACATCTTCTTACTTGTTTCTTTGTGGCTATCATCTTCATCTCCTTCAAACTAAGTAGGATTCGATCCTCATCTCTCCTCTTCTAACTCATGTCCTTGAATAAACTTTAGAACCTACTGTTTGGATGTTCCAGTCTGTTCTAGTGTCATGAACCCCTCTAGCACTTTATGTGTGTTTTGTATTTCTATAGAAGCTACTCCTTGAGTCACATAATCTCTGGTTGGAAAGGATATTCCTCCAGTAGCATGTGGTAGTAGGTTCCTAGCTATCCATGTGTAGGATTCATCTCCTTTTCCCTGATCATGTTCTCCACACATGATAAATAACTCGGGTGAGTAGTCAAGCTGATATATCTGTAATTCTATTGTGTTTCCTCTAATTTTGATGACTATTCTTACGTTAGGGAGGAAGTGATATTTTTACTTCCAGATCATCTCTTCTTCTTCTTATTCTTCCACCTTTGATCCTTGTTCATGCTATAGAAGTTATATATTTTTAGAACTGTGTGAGAACTTGTGTTTATTTGTTAGGTACTCCAAACTATGATTAGATCTATGGAATACCTTGAGTTTTAGTATCTATCTTGTAGGAATCTTCCAATAACCATTACTATCAAGACCACATTTCCACACTATATACGTCTAGTTTCTAACTAGACAAGCTTGAATTGCAAACTTCTTGTTTCACCTCGTTTGTTCGGTTTATAACCACTATGAGAACTCCATTAGACTCTTCCATTTGTTAAAAACATGTTGGTTTATAGGTTCTATAATTAGGATGTTTAGATCAGATTTACAAATCATTTCTGAAGTTCTGCAGCTACCTGTCGACAGCCAGCCCAAAGCTGTCGACAGGCGCATGTCTTCCAGAACTCCAGGATTCTGGACTGTGTGGATCTGTCGACAGATCCCCTGGTTGCTGTCGACAGATACACACAGTCCAGCAAACCTGAGTTCTGTCTGTAGCCATCTGTCGACAGCCCCTTTCTTACCTGTCGACAGCTATGACCTGATTCGAATTTCAGCACTTTTTCATGTGCAAATCATTGCTTAAACTTCACCCTATTAGCCTACCAAGTTACCCCATATTTACTTTGATATTTACTGTCATTCTACTATAAAGATCACCACTTTGGATACCTTACTCATCATACAATTATCCTTGAAACTGTCAACTCCGAATGGTACTCCGTTGAGTCCATTCTCCTGTATTCGGCAACTAAGTTCATATTACTTGATGACTTGAGAGTTCAAAGGCTTGAACACCTTGTGAGATATGATAAATTTATGATGATGACATTTATTGGGTCCTTGGACCCCACCTGACTGATATGCCTGTGCAAATAGGGCTGGTCCAGTCCTGGGAGGAGCACCCGAATTCATTACGGGCCGTACGGGAGTGATAAGGATACCGGGTTGTTTGGCATTGCATCACTATTTCCTGATTATGGTCATCATACTTCCTGTATTGTGTGAACTGATATATGAACCAATTCGTGAGCTATATACTTGAGCATGACCTGAGTTTTACTATCACTGTATCAAGCTACTATTCTGAGATCTGGTATTGCTTTTGATATCCGTTCATCCTATTACCTGTCCTGTGTGAATATTTATATGACTCCGAACCTGAGCCTTAATATGAATTTCTGAGTATGCCTATGTTTTCATACTACTGTTATACATTCACTGACATGTTATCTTGGTTATCTGCCTGTTCTTGATACCATTCATGTTCTTACCTAAATTATCATGTGTTCCTGATCCTTTGATTTAAGGATTTGAATTCTACTGGCTAGTTAGCTCACCCATCCTTCCCTTTTCAGGTAATCAAGATGAGGGAGAAGTGTAAAATGGGCTGTGTGCAGAGTGGACACCGATGACGAGTCAACCAACCATTTACTGCTTTAGTTGCGTACTTGTAAAGTGTTATGAGTAGTAGCTACTCATCCTTACTCCTCACTTAGTGTGTAATGAGGAGCTTTATGTAATAAGACTTCCGCAGACTGCGTTATAACGAATAAACATAAATGTTATTACTTTGTGCCTGTTTTCTGTCATTTCCCAATAAATAGCCTTTTATTAGGACGTGACAGATAATTTGGTATCAGAGCCTTAGGTCGATAAACTAGGGATAACCTGTGAGGATGGGTAGAAAGCCTGAGGTTAAGCTAGATAAGTATAGTGGATATAGATTGTATTGAGTATGAAATGAAAATTTAGAGGATTCCTTCTTTCTTTTATTCTTGCTTCTTATTCCTACACAAGAACTTCATAATTAAAGTGTTTACCATGTATACACACTTGAAACAACCATAGATGTGTTGTTCTATTTCTTGTAACCATGCTTTAGTTAAAGTTTATATTATGACTCAAGCATACTATGAAACTCATCCTATTAGAAGTAAGAAAATGTTGTCAATCATGTAAAGATTCATAGGAACACTTGGTAGAATTTCCTATGTAGTTTTTCAAGATTCCTGGAAGTTTAGATCACACCTGTCGACAGCCAGCATTTACCTGTCGACAGGTAACATGCTTCCAGAACCCAGAAATACAAAACTGTCAGTAACTGTCGACAGATAGCCTTGATCTGTCGACAGATGTCCTTCACCTGTCGACAGCCGACTCTGGTCTGTCGACAGATACCCTCAGACCAGAAAAACCTTGCTCTGTCTGTTGCTATCTGTCGACAGCCACTTCCAAGCTGTCGACAGACACCAGTCTGTGATGAACTGGTCCTTCTTCAGTCAGTCAGAAGAGTCATCAGGCACTCTGTAGAACTGAAACTCATACCTTATTTACATTCCATATCATTTAAGTAAATGTTATAATTTGATGTTTCATTTACTTAAGATATTACATGTAAATAAGGAAGTACCCCCCATTTGAATCCAATAAAAATATCAGAAAAATCATATCTCTTACCAATAAAAAGTCAACTCTCCCAAGAAGAAAAATGTAATTTTGCGATTCTATCAAAATAGCGTCTTTCTAATTTCTCACAATTTGGCCTACCTAAAAATTTCATAATTCAAGTAAACCTAGTAGAATGATAAAAATTCAAGGTCCGTGAAAAATGATAAACACACATATGACTTCTCCAAGGGAGCCTCTCCTACTGAAGGAAAAGTCAAACCTGTTCATCCCTTAATTTACGTCACAATGACTTTTATATGTTATTATATCCAACTCTAAACAAGAATAGTAAATGAATGATTCAATCAATCATATAAATTTCATGACTATCCTCGTGATTTATTCTTCCGTTAACTTTCCAATTTTCTTGGATTTTAAATTATTATACCACTGAGATAGATTATTTAATCATTGTCTACATCCATTCCTACTAAACCAAGTAAGACTCATTAATAATTTAAATGTGTTTAACACTCACATAATGATGAATCAAAATTCAAGATTGTTTTAAATCTCACGAAGCTTATGGACAAGTAGTGATGTAAAATGTTATATATCTTCTGTCTGGTTAATGGAACTAGGGTGTTGTGAATCTAAAGCCTGTGCATGATGAAATTTACATGGTTGATTATAGAAATTGATGTATGCCTTATTAAATATCTCAGATACTCTTCAAAGTTATCTATGGATGGAAGTGACATTAACTGGAAGAAGATGGAAAATTCAATGCATGACTTGACTCGAGTAATGAAAACAGTAGCCAAGAACAATAGTCATACTGGAACAAGTTTATTTAAGGATTTTCGAAGCCTGGACCCTCCGAGATTTGCAGGAAGTACGGATCCGGATGAAGCTGAGAACTGGTTGAAGGATATTGAGCGAATTTTTAAGATAATGAAATGTACAGAAGAAGAAAAAGTTTGTTTGACAACATTTCAGTTAGATCGGGATGCCCGAGCGTGGTGGGAAACTGTAGAGGCAACCTTGGCAGATTCAACACAAGTTAGTTGGGAGGAATTCGTAGAATTATTTAATGACCAGTACTTTTCTGAAGTAATTCAAGAAAGGAAGGCGAATGAGTTTGCCAATTTGAAACAATTAAGGATGTCGGTATCGGAATATGAGGCACAATTTGCTCGATTGTCAAAGTATGCTCCGCATCTTATAGCTACGGAGAGAAATAAAAGCCAAGAGGTTTATGAATGGGCTACGTCCCCAATTTATTATGCAGTTAACCCCTCACCTGATCACTACCTACTCAGAAATGGTTAAGAGAGCCTTAGCATTAGAGGCTGCAAATGACACTGTGGAAAAGATTAGAGGGAAATCTGGAGAAGGATCTTCTGATCATAAGAGAATGTTTGAGTTGGGAAATACCCCGAAAGTTCAGCAAATAATAAGAAGGCAGGAAAAACTTCTAATGGAAAGAAGGGGGTATGCCAGCATTGCCATCTTAGTGGGCATAAGGCTGAGGACTGTTGGCGTAGGTTGGGTGCTTGTCTCCGTTGCGGTAGTACTCAACATCGAATTTCGGATTGTCCGATGCCCAAGAATGCAACAAAGAATCAGAATTCCCGAGGAAAGCAAGGAAGACTAAATGCCATTCAGGATGTGGAACCTGAATCTCCGCAGGAAGGCAGACTGATATAAAAGGTGCATTGCTAGTAAACTCAAAGCCTGCGTATGTGTTGTTTGATTCAGGAGCTACGCATTCTTTTATTAGTATGAGTTTGCTAAATCTTTAGAAGTAAAATCAGAACTATTGTCTACACAACTTGAGGTAACAATTCCTTTGAGTAGGGATAAGAAACTTAAGAAATATTACCTTGCTAGTCGGATTTCAGTTAAAGGACAAAATTTACCCGGTGATTTGATATGCCTAGACAAGTGGGATTATATTTCAAAATTGAATACCATCCAGGAAAAAAAAAAAAAAAAAAATATATATATATATATATATATAGCGGATGCACTTAGCAGAAATCCTATAGTCAAGGTAATCCAATTGTAAGTAAGGGAATGGAAATTATTGGAGGAATTTTCCGCATTACGTTTAAAGATTGAATTACAAGAAGAAAGAATTGTAGTTGATAACTTAACAATTCAGTCAGATATGTTGAAACAAATTGGAGAGCAATAGGACAATGATCTTGTGTTGAGAGAAATTAGAGAAAAGTTGGCTTTTGACTTGAATTTAATGAAGACATTCATGGAAATCTTCAGTTTCGGAACAAATTATGTGTACCGGATAATTCCGAGATTAGAAGCGGATCTTAGGAGAAGCCCATCGATGACAACATTGATATCAAGATTTGGAGATACAAGAAAATTTGGTATATGTAGAAAGACGTGCAAATTCTGGATCGAAAAATAAAGCACTATGGAGCAAGGAAGTTCCATTGTTAAAGATTCAATGGAATAAACGAGGACAAGAAGAAGCAACCTGGATTAGAAAATACCATCAAGAACCAGTGCCCAGAATATTTCCAGGTGAGTAAACATACTCTCGTTTTATTAAAATTTGGAGGACCAAATTTCTTTTAGTGGGGGAGAGTTGTAACGCCCCAGAAATTTAAAATATTAAGAAAAAGAAGTAATTGGTTAAAATACCTTAGGGTTGTTATAAATTGTGATAATTAGATGATAGATTAATTAGTGGTAATGAACGTTATTCCAGTATCGTACCTCGAAGTGCGTGCCTCCACAGGGTGATACCGGAAAACGACATCGAAATAAAAATCCGAGAACATCATAATTTCCAGAAAAATGTGGAGAATTAAATATGCAATTATCTGAATTTTTCGACGTACGGATTTTGAGATTAAGTCGACGCGACCATTTTTCGGGTGATTTTTCACCTACTGTAAAATAAAATCTAAAAATAAACTAAAATTATTACAATTTGTAAAACCATTTATTAGCCTATGGTTAAAATTTCATGACAAAAGGACACGATTTAAATGTGTTTGCCTAGCAAACATTGGACCAGTTGAATTATGGGTATTTTACGGTTTGGGATTTTCTGGGAAATTGCAAAGGTCTACGTGTAAGGCTATTGGGTGGCCAGCACTTGAGGTAAAACATCATACCAACTTACCTAAGGTGTCCTAATAGGAGATGCATGTTACTCGTGTCATGGGGTAAAAACCTTTCACCCTTACTGCGACACATGGGTGAGCTTCGTGTCACCTTGCATGGAAGGCATCCATGGGTATAAGAATACCCCAAGGGTCATCGTGGCCAGGTTCCCCTTCATGTTTTCTGTTATGCTGCTACTATTTCGTGGGTAACTTCAGGAGTGAGAGGTTTTGAGTGAGAAATTGGTGGAGAAGC
Source organism: Colocasia esculenta (assembly GCA_014218235.1). Taxonomy (NCBI): domain Eukaryota; kingdom Viridiplantae; phylum Streptophyta; class Magnoliopsida; order Alismatales; family Araceae; genus Colocasia; species Colocasia esculenta. The sequence goes on along the minus strand of CM024753.1, from coordinate 113,705,870 downwards.
CATTTTGGGGAACCATTGTTCTCTCTTCTCTCATTCTATTTATACATCTTGCCTCTGCTCAAGTTCTGGTGAAGCTGCTACTAAGGAGTGATTGGGGATTACTCTGGAAGCTAAGCTAATATTGTACCAAGGTACATCTTCTTACTTGTTCTTGTGGCTATCATCTTCATCTCCTTCAAACTAAGGTAGGATTCGATCCTCATCTCTCCTCTTCTAACTCATGTCCTTGAATAAACTTTAGAACCTACTGTTTGGATGTTCCAGTTTGTTCTAGTGTCATGAACCCCTCTAGCACTTTATGTGTGTTTTGTATTTTATAGAAGCTACTCCTTGAGTTCACATAATCTCTGGTGGAAAGGATATTCCTCCAGTAGCATGTGGTAGTAGGTTCCTAGCTATCCATGTGTTGGATTCATCTCCTTTTCCCTGATCATGTTCTCACATGATAATAACTCGGGTTGAGTAGTCAAGCTGATATATCTGTAATTCTATTGTGTTTCCTCTAGTTTTGATGACTATTCTTACGTTAGGGAGGAAGTGATACTTGTTTTACTTCCAGATCATCTCTTCTTCTTCTTATTCTTCCACCTTTGATCCTTGTTCATGCTATAGAAGTTATATATTTTTAGAACTGTGTGAGAACTTGTGTTTATTTGTTAGGTACTCCAAACTATGATTTAGATCTATGGAATACCTTGAGTTTTAGTATCTATCTTGTAGGAATCTTCCAATAAACCATACTATCAAGACCACATTTCCAACACTATACTACGTCTAGTTTCTAACTAGACAAGCTTGAATTGCAAACTTCTTGTTTCACCTCGTTTGTTCGGTTTATAAACCACTATGAGAACTCCAATTAGACTCTTCCATTGTTATAAAACTGTCTTGGTTTATAGGTTCTATAATTAGGATGTTTAGATCAGATTTACAAATCATTTCTGAAGTTCTGCAGCTACCTGTCGACAGCCAGCCCAAAGCTGTCGACAGGCGCATGTCTTCCAGAACTCCAGGATTCTGGACTGTGTGGATCTGTCGACAGATCCCCTGGTTGCTGTCGACAGATACACACAGTCCAGCAAACCTGAGTTCTGTCTGTAGCATCTGTCGACAGCCCCTTCTTACCTGTCGACAGCTATGACCCTGATTCGAATTTCAGCACTTTTTCATGTGCAAATCATTGCTTAAATTCACCCTATTAGCCTACCAAGTTACCCTCATATTTACTTTGATATTTACTGTCATTCTACTATAAAGATCACCCACTTTGGATACCTTACTCATCATACAATTATCCTTGAAACTGTCAACTCCGAATGGTACTCCGTTGAGTCCACTTCTCCTGTATTCGGCAACTAAGTTCATATTACTTGATGACTTGAGAGTTCAAAGGCTTGAACACCTTGTGATATGATAAATTTATGATGATGACATTTATTGGGTCCTTGGACCCCACCTGACTGATATGCCTGTGCAAATAGGGCTGGTCCAGTCCTGGGAGGAGCACCCGAATTCATTACGGGCCGTACGGGAGTGATAAGGATACCGGGATGTTTGGCATTGCATCACTATTTCCTGATTATGGTCATCATACTTCCTGTATTGTGTGAACTGATATATGAACCAATTCGTGAGCTATATACTTGAGCATGACCTGAGTTTTACTATCACTGTATCAAGCTACTATTCTGAGATCTGGTATTGCTTCTTTGATATCCGTTCATCCTATTACCTGTCCTGTGTGAATATTTATATGACTCCGAACCTGAGCCTTAATATGAATTTCTGAGTATGCCTATGTTTTCATACTACTGTTATACATTCACTGACATGTTATCTTGGTTATCTGCCTGTTCTGATACCATTCATGTTCTTACCTAAATTATCATGTGTTCCTGATCCTTTGATTTAAGGATTTGAATTCTACTGGGCTAGTTAGCTCACCCATCCTTCCCTTTTCAGGTAATCAAGATGAGGGAGAAGTGTAAAATGGGCTGTGTGCAGAGTGGACACCGATGACGAGTCAACCAACCATTTACTGCTTTAGTTGCGTACTTGTAAAGTGTTATGAGTAGTAGCTACTCATCCTTACTCCTCACTTAGTGTGTAATGAGGAGCTTTATGTAATAAGACTTCCGCAGACTGCGTTATAACGAATAAACATAAATGTTATTACTTTGTGCCTGTTTTCTGTCATTTCCCAATAAATAGCCTTTTATTAGGACGTGACAATACTTGGCCAATGTCTCCACTTTGAGCAAGCCTATTTCAGGAGAAGAGCTACTCTTATACATCTCGGCGACGGCTCACTCAATCAACTCAGTGCTCGTATGAGAAGAGGAGTGGAAGCATCTTCCTGTGTACTATACGAGCAAGGCCTTACGAGGAGCTAAACAGTGCTACTCCGACCTCGAGAAGGCAGGGTATGTGCTGGTGATGGCAGCCTGATGACTCCGACCATACTTCCAAGCCCACAAGATTGTGGTCCGCACCGATGCCCCCATCAAGCAAGTGCTCTGTAGACCCGAAGCCTCAGGGAGGATGGCCAAGTGGGCTATCGAGCTCGGCGAGTTCGACATATCATATAGCCCTCGGGTCGCCATCAAAGCCCAAGCCCTCGCCAACTTCATTTCCGAAGGAATGGCGAGGTTGCCTGAACCAGAAGAGGTCGTCGAATGTTGGAAGGTTTATGTGGATGCAGCATCCAACTCTCAAGGCAGAGAGGCTGGAGTCGTCCTGCATTCCCCCGATGGCCTCGTCTTAAGGTACGCAATTCAGTTTGGTTTTTCCGCTTCAAATAACATAGCCGAGAATGAGGCTGTGATCTCAGGACTTAGAATGGCGAGGTCACTGGGGGCAATAAGAGTCCTCGCTCACAGCAACTCCCAGTAGGTCGTCAGTCAAGTCTCAAAGGAGTTCGTGTTGACCAGTTGATGAGCCCAGAGGGGGGGTGAATGGGTCTTTGAAAAATTATTTGATTAATACATGTACTTAAAACATTCACATAAAGATGTTCTTCGAAGAAGGTTAGTGAAAGTTAGAATAAACAGCAAACACACACAGGAAATCAATCACACAACACACAGAGTTTATCCTGGTTTGGACCTCCTCTCCTTAGGAGTCCTACGTCCAGTCCCTGAGCAATAACTCAGGATTCCACTAACTAGGGTACAGTCCCCCTATGGACACTACAACACCCAACTCAGCTGGTCTTTCTTCACACAAAGGGAACTACAACACCCTGGATGCCCCACCAGGTCTTCCTTCACCACGAAGGGAACTATAACACCCTGGATACCCACCAGGTCTTCCTTCACAACAGAAGGGAATAACTCAGCAAAAATAAGCAATAATCAAGCCCCTAGATCAAGCTTTAACAAGCCGCAATCTAAAGCAAATAGCTCTGAGAGAAGGAGATCTAAACAATGGTCTCTCTCAGAACTACACAGGCTCTCTCTCAAGATTTCTATTACAGTACATAGAGCTAAGAGTTGAGACAATTGGAGTGGGATGCTTGGCTCTAAAATTCTCCGAAAATATTTGAATTTCCTAAGACTTGCTTGTAGTATTCGTTGGTAAGTCTCCTCCCTCTTTCTTTTGGAACTACTGTCTTGTATTTATATCTCCAATTTGAAATGTATTCGTTGAAGTATTTGTTGTCTCTGGTTTAGTGGACGTTAGACTGAAGGATGGTCCTGGAAGCTTCCAGTAACAGTCTTTTATCCTATTTTTGCACGCACAAAGAGATAGGATCTTCTGAACTGTCCTTGGCTGCTACAGGGTCCAACGTTGGATGACGAATGGTTGTCAGAGACCTGCATAAATTAAAGGCAAAAACAGTAGACAGCTTACCTATCTCTTGTTGTCAGACATCGTTGGTGTGAGTATTCACCAAAGTAGTAATGCTATTTTTCTGTTCTAAAAGATGCATAAAGAGTAAGCACGATAATGGACGATATCGTCTACATGCATGCAGAGATACGTTCAGTCTACATTAAATGCAAAGGTGTCAGAAGGATATGTGTGACGACTTTGTCTATTCAATGCTTTGACCAATAGAAAATCATTGTACATAAGAAGTCGATACATTCATGACTTATGAAATCGTTATGATCAAGTCAATTTAGCTAAATCGTTGTAAGACGTAACCAAATCGTTATGTTTACTGAAGAAATCGTTGTGTTCTGTGAAGAAATCATTATGAACACTTAGGAAATCGTTGCATGAAGCAAATCGTTGTGTTCAATGAAGGAATCGTTATGAACACTTAGGAAACCGTTGCATGAAGCAAGTCGTTGTGTTCAACGAAGGAATCGTTATGAACACTTAAGAAATCATTGCGGGAAGCAAATCGTTATGAGTTCTTAAGAAATCGATGCGATGTCCTAAGGAATCGTTGCGAAGACTTAAGAAATCGTTGCGATGAGCAAATCCTTACGAGGTCTGAAGAAATCGTTGCGAAGAGCAAATCGTTACGAGGTCTTAAGAAATCGTTGTGATGACTTAATCGTTATGACGACTTAAGAAATCGTTGCAATAAGCAAATCGTTACGATGACTAAAGGAATCGTTGCGATGAGCAAATCGTTACGATAACTAAAGGAATCGTTGCGATGAGCAAATCGTTATGACGACACTAAGAAATTGTTGTATGAACAAATCGTTACGATGACTTAAGGAATCGTTGCGATGAGCAAATCGTTACGATAACTAAAGGAATCGTTGTGATGAGCAAATCGTTATGACGTCTTAAGAAATCGTTGCAATGAGCAAATCGTTATAATGACTTAAGAAATCGTTGCGATGAGCAAATCGTTACGATAACTAAAGGAATCGTTGCGATGAGCAAATCGTTATGACGTCTTAAGAAATCGTTGTAATGAGCAAATTGTTATGACGACTTCAGAAATCGTTGCGATGAGCAAACCGTTACGATGACTTAAGGAATCATTGCGATGAGCAAATCGTTATGACGACTTAAGGAATCGTTGCGATGAGCAAATCGTTCCCATATGAGGAAATCGTTAAGGCACTTATGAAATCTTTACAGTTCTACTGAAATCGTTGTAGCATAAGGAAGACGATGTGGACTTAGAGAAATTTCATGCTGAACTTAATTGCTTCAGAAGGGTAATACTTACAAATTGCTTGATTTTCATGTAGTATTCCTGTGCTCAAGCTTATGGAATATGTGTTAGTAAACTTGAGAAAGTTTTATTAATCACGTTTTGTTATTCACCAAAATCAATATGTAATTAATTAGAATTACATGAGAACAGACTGATCATCAAACATACTAATCATCAATCTCCCCCTTTTTGGTTATGACAAAACAAAACAAAACTAAATTTATCAATAAGCATAAGTGACCTAACTTTGTATTTCTGAAAATAAAAGCTTTGTATGTCAGAAATGCTAAGGAAATTTCTCCCCCTTTTTGTCATTAAGCAAAAAGATAAACTGAGACAAAGAAGAAGAGAAAAGACACACAAACAAAGATATGGTATTACTTTTGAGAAGGTACAGGAAGATAGACCAGAGGAGAAAGAAGAGAGGCATGCTGAGAAATAACAGTCCATGCCTTAATCTCTTGGTCTTCAAAAGGTTGCCTAAAAACTCCAGGTGCTATCATGAAAGAATCACCCATGGAAGGGATCATGCGCTGAATATACAGCTGCCGTTGTGTCTCCAGGAATAGTGCATATTGATCCTTGTCCATAGTGAATTTGAAGTAGGTACTCTTCCCAAAGCTAGCACACTGAAGGAACCGATCAAGGGTGATAGGATAGACAATCTGGTGATCATGGAGGTCCTTCTTCAAAGCAAAGAAAGCTGAATATCTTGAGGCCCATTGAACATACAATTCTTGAACTGGATTTATAGAATTCAGATCCAAGAAGGCTTCAGCAGATAGACCTGGCTTCCCTTCCTTAAACAAAGAACTGTGGACTGATTCCAGTTGGAGAGCAGACTGATGATAGTGCTTTGCCCAGTCTGTGGGAGAAAACCTTTCACACTCAGAGATTAAGGGAGCCAGATCCTCACAAGAGATGTGCCCCAAATGGTATTATCTGAATATGAACCTCAGAAAGGAGGGGAGGCGACCCTGCTTAGCTGACAGACGGCCCATCACACGAGCAAATCTTTCAAAAGCATGAGAGCCAGCAGAGGAATAAAAAACTAGGGAATGTAACTTGGGAAGAAAAACAGTATCAGGCATTATGAAGCTTGTGAGATCCACTTGGAAGGAGCAATTTACTAGATGTTCAGTCAGGAGGTGAGCAAGGGCTCCATGGAATTGACCAAACTGAACCTCAGGGATCTTATTCAGATAGCAGTAATCGTTATAAAGCTGAAAATGCCTTGCTATTCGGATTTCCTTACGAATGAACTGGCCCCAGATAGTTTGATGTTGAAAAACAAACCACTAAGAGAGAGAGAGTGGGTGATCTCGATGAGAAATGCTGTCTGCTTTGGCTTTGAGGTATTTACTGTATAGAGTCTTGTGCCCTTTTGCCCACTGGTCTTCAGTCTTGCACTCAGTTGACTGGAAGATTTTGGATTGGTTTGCTTTGGACATGTGGCAATAGGGAAGAACAATGTGAAGATGTTCAGAGAGGTTAAGATGGGAATCCAAAAATTGTAGAGAGAATGCATTTCTGTAGATATTCTCGATAGATTGGTCTCCTTTCAATTTCAGCAGTGAGGGAGAACCAAAGAGGAGGAAATTGGGTGTAGAGGGTAGAGAGATAGAGGTGGAGAGAGTTCCTCTTTTTCTGAGAAGGACTGGGAGAATCAGTCCTGTGGACATGATTGCCAACTGCCAGAATTGAGGTGAGTGTTGAGCGTTCAAACTCATCCTCAGCTTGGGTGAGAAGGGCGCTGCCAAGTTGTGGGTTTTCGGGTATGAAAGTAATTGATGTAGGTGGAGAAGGAGGAAGAAGTGACCTTGGATCAAAGGTGGAAGAGGATCTGGTGGAAGAAGGACCAGATGAGGAGGATTCCCTAGCTGATGAGGAGGCTGGAGGGTCTTCAGTGATAGATGGAGGAAGAGGAAGGATTGGGGAAGAAGTAGGAGAGAGGAAGATTGAGATGGAAAAGGTGTTGGTGAGGAAATTGTGCGGGGCAAGGGTTGTTTGAAGGTGGGTGGAGCTGGAGGTGCTGTGGAAGAGGATGGTGGTGAGGAAGGGGCTGGAGTTGCAAGGGATGAAGACTCATGGGCTTCAGGAGCAACAGCTGACTCTTCTACATCCTGCTGCCCAGCCTTGGAGATCACTGGCCCTGGTGGCTCAACTACCAAGTGTTCAAAAGGTCCAACCTCTTCTGCTGGCTGCTTGCTTGCTGCTGTCTCCGGCCCTGATGGCCCAGCCTCGTGAACTAATGGCCCTGAGGGCCCATCCTCTGGAATTGATGGCCCTGGTGGCCTAGGAACAATATCTGCACTGCTTTGAGGGGCAGATGGAGGAGGATCTTTAGTTCCAACTGCCTTCAAGAACTCAGAAAGCAAGTTCTTCATATCGCCCATTTCCTTATTAAACCACTTCATGGCATTCCGTATCTGAGAAAGTTCCTTGGAAGTTGATGCCTGGCTCACAATAATAGAATTTACATTTGACTGCACTGAGCTCAAGATCTTACCTTGATAATCCAACCTCTTCAAGATAGGCTTCAAGTTCACTTTCTTTTGAATTTTCCTCTGCCTTTTTGTGAGTAATTTTCTTGCTTTTGCTTCTCCTTTCCACTTGCTCCTCAACCTCAACATGAACTTCATTTATCCTTTCATTTATAGGGGCATCTTCAGTATGCTCCCCCTATGATGCTGCTTCCTTCTCAATCTCTTGCTCCCCCTAAATAGGAGCCTCTTCTACAATTCTTTCTCGCTCCCCCTGAATGGGAGCATCTACCATCATAGTATCTTCAATGTGGCCAGATGCCACAACCTCTTCTACCAAACTCCCACCAGTTTTTGGAATCACCGGGGTGGAGTGAATGGAATCCAATATTTCCCGGAGCACAGATGCCACTTTGGAGGTGGGTAGAGGATCCTCTGATATTGATTCAGCAGGAACAACAATCTCAGGAGGAATCTCCTCTATTCTTCTGCCAGAATCTTCCACTGCTACTTCTTCTTGAGCTGCTGAAGCTTCCACTGCATCTTCTCTTTCTACTGCTGCTTCCTGTGATGCTCTAGACAATGGGGCCTCTTCTGCTGCTGGTTCTGCTACTGCTGGTGCTATTTCTTGTTGGACATCTTAGGCTTCGCCAATAATGGCTTCACCCTCAGCCACAGATGTTTTTGTCCATACACCATTGACCACTGAAAATCCACTTTTCCTCAAATTTCTAGACCTAATTGCTTGGCCCATCTTCTCTACAACACCTCCAAACACATTTATTCCAAAATGCTTAAAGACTTTGGTGAGCAGGTGAGCATATGGCAAGGATACATTTAACTTACTCTTAGTATCTCAGATTTGATCATGGGCAAATCTCATTCTTTCCCTCATCACTTCGGCCATGTTTATTTCCCTGTTCTAAATAGCCCAAAACATCATATGCGAATCCGCCTTGGTACAGGTTGAATAGGTAGCACTTCTAGGAACTAAAATTTGACAAACAATGAAGTGCAGCAAGTGATTAAACGCATTCAACTGATTTATATCCAATTTTCCATCTCTCAGACTAAAACCAGGTCCTATAATTCTAAGACCCTTTGCTTGGGCGTCCAAGGTGTGAACCACACTGTGTCTAGAGGTACTCACTCCAAACAACAATTTCAACAACTCATGATCTATTATTATCTGGGTTCCCTTGACAGATGAGGTCAAGGACCCGTCTGCCTCTGTTCTTAAAGAAACATAGAATGCTTTCACAAGGTCCGGGTAGCTTACCTCAGAGAAAGTGGCAATATCGGTCCACTTCATCCTGCTCATAGTTTCTACTATACTATGCATTCCATTCCTTTCCAGGTCTACAACATCTACCTTCTTATTTCCACACACCTTTGTCTTCACAAATGTAAACTTTTCTTGCTGCTCGGCCGTTAGAAACTCAGCGCTGTAGCCCCAAGACTGCCGGAAACAGCTGGTGCGGCCATGGATTGGGTGTGAAAAGTTTTTCTGGAGAGATGAGATGGTGGCAAGAGAGAAAACCCTCAAAAAATTCTTCGCGGAAGAAAGAGAGAGGCTTCGAATTTTGTAGAGAGTCGATGTCGGAATCGTTAGGGCATCGGCTCAGGCGCCCAGACGAAAGAGGGAAAAGGTAAAAGGTAGGAGATGAATCGTTCCCACATCGATTTTGGAGTAAATAAATGAATACTTTATCAAAAAGTGAGGCGCCAAAAAGCGGGAGGAAACGACAAACAGGTTTGACTTTTCAAAAGAACTTTTCTAAGAGAGACCGTCAAAATAGGATAATTGAGTATATCTTTTGCTTAGCGTCATGGAAAGAAGGATACCTTGAATTCTGAAAAATTATATATATCAGTATAAACAGAAATCTTTTCACAAATTACACATGCCCAATTCCCTTCTAAGAGATGTGAATCTCTCTTCGGGTAAGGCTTTTGTGAAGATATCTGCTAACTGACCATTTGTATCAATAAAAGATATTTCTAAATTACCATTAGCTACATGATCTCGAATGAAATGGTATCTAACATCAATGTGCTTGGTCCTTGAATGATGTACTGGGTTTTTTGTGAGATTTATAGCACTTGTGTTGTCACACAGCAGAGGAATTATTTTGATGTGAAGCCCATAGTCCTCAAGTTGTTGCTTGATCCACAACAGTTGTGTACAGCAGCTCCCGGCAACAACATACTCAGCTTTAGCAGTTGATAGTGCCACTGAATTTTGCTTCTTAGAGGACCATGATATCAAACATCCTACAAGGAATTGACAACATCCACTGGTGCTTTTTCTATCTACCTTGCATCCAACGTAGTCAGCATCAGAGTATCCTACCAAGTTAATTTCACATGCTTTTGGATACCAAAGACCTAAGGCATGAGTTCTAGATAAGTATCTAAAAATTCTTTTTACTGAGATTAGATGTGATTCTCTAAGATCTGCCTGATATCTGGCACACATACATACACTGAATAAAATATCAGGTCTGCTAGCTGTTAGATAAAGTAATGAACCTATCATACCTCTGTAGATCTTTTGATCTACTTTCTTACCATCCTTGTCACTGTCCATCCTCATTGATGTACTCATGGGTGTTGACAGTGGCTTTGCGTTCTCGAAACCAAATTTCTTCAGGAGTTCCCTCGTGTACTTTGCTTGGCAGATGTGAGTGCCTTCCTTTCGTTGTTTGATTTGTAATCCAAGGAAGTAGTTGAGCTCTCCCATCATGCTCATTTCGAATTCACCTTGCATGAGCTTCTCAAAGTACTTACAAAGAGATTCGTCAGTGGAACCAAAAATTATGTCATCTACATAAATCTGAACAAGTAAGATATGTTTGACCTTTGACTATATAAAAAGGGTGCTATCAACTTGACCTCTACTGAAACCATGGTTTAAAAGAAAAGAACTAAGCCTTTCATACCAGGCTCTAGGTGCTTGCTTTAAACCATACAATGCCTTATGATGTTTAAAAACATGATTCGGAAATTCTATATCATCAAAACCTGGAGGTTGTTCCACATAAACTTCCACCTTGATAAAACCATTTAAAAATGCGGACTTAACATCCATTTGAAATAGTTTTAAATCTAATGCCGATGCGTATGCAAGTAAAATTCTAATAGCCTCAAGTCTAGCTACAGGTGCATAGGTTTCATCGAAATCTATGCCTTCCTCTTGGGAATAGCCTTGAGCTACCAGTCTGGCCTTGTTTCTTAGGATCACACCAGTCTCATCCAATTTGTTTCTGAACACCCACTTGGTGCCAATAACTGGATGGTTTGATGGTCTGGGAATAAGTGACCATACTTGGTTTCTCTTAAACTGGTTTAGTTCATCTTGCATGGCTATAATCCAAGATTCATCAGTTAGAGCTTCATTGACTGTCCTAGGCTCAATCTAAGAAACAAATGCTAGGTAATCATAGGGTATTATATTACCTCTCGTTCTTACACCTACAGATGGATCACCAATGATGTTCTCAGGTGGGTGATCTTTCTTGTATCTACATCCTTTGGAAGATTTTCATGTTCAACGACTGTTTGTTGCAGGTCTTCCAGAGGTGGATCCTCCTTGTCCTCAATTGATATATTCTTTAACTTCTTGGATAAATTATCTTCATCATCAATGTCACTATCTTCTTCCTTTCTCAAGGAAGGGTTAGTTTCATAAAAAATGATATGAACAAACTGTTCAATTAATAAAGAGCGCTTATTAAATACTCTATAGCCTTTAGGTTTAGAAGAGTATCCCATGACGATGCCTTCGTCTGATTTGGCATCTAACTTACCAATATCCCTTTTTCCATTATTGTGGATGAAGCATGGACATCCAAATGTCCTGAAGTGACTAATCTTTGGCTACTTTCCTTTGAATAGTTCATACGCTGTCTTCTTCAGGATTGGCCTGATCATCACCCTGTTGATGATATAGCTTGCTGTGTTCACTGCCTCAGCCCAGAAATACCTTGGCAAGTCATATTCTGATAACATTGTTCTTGCCATATCCAATAAAGTTCTATTCTTCCACTCAGCAACTCCATTTTTCTGTGGTGTCCTTGGTGCTGAGAAATTATGCTCAATTCTTTCATTTTCACAGAACTCTACAAACTTTTCATTCTAAAATTCACCTCCATGGTCTGAGCGTATACTAACAATACTGATTTTTTTGTCTTTCTGGACCTTCTTGCTGAAATTGACGAAGCTTTCAAATGTGTCGTCTTTATGTTCTAAAAATGACACCCATGTAAATCTGGAGTAGTCATCAGCTATAACGAAACCGAAATTCTTTCCTCCAAGACTAGTGGTTCTCATTGGCCCAAACAAATCCATATGACGGAGTTCTAAGGGTTTTGAGGTGGTCACCATAGTCTTTGACTTGAAGGAGCTCTTAGTGTGCTTTCCCTTTGCACAAGGTCTGCAGATGCTATCATTTTCGTGCTGACCTTGGCAGACCTTCCACCAGATTTCTCTTTCTGAGCTTGTTCATGCCATCCAAACTACAGTGGCCCAATCTTCTGTGCCACAGCTCATTGATTGCTCTTTATTGCTGCCAAACAGACGTCTTGCTCTTTAAGTTCTTCGAGATAGAGTAAATAAGTTCTTCTCTCTATTAGCTTTGAAGATCACTACTCCATCTTCAATATATGCACTTTGTCTCTTGGAACTAAATCTGATGACCTCTGTCACAAAGCGGCTTATGCTGATGAGGTTGTGCTTTAGCCCTTGACAAGCAGAGTACATCTTCAATAACTATTTTTCCTTTGTTGTTTACTGAACCGGCTTATCACTGTTCCTTTAACATTATCTCCATATGTAACAGACCCTTCTTCAGCCTGAAGATGAGTAAACAGCTTTCGATTCCCTGACATGTGCCTTGAACACCCACTGTCTAAATACCATTTGGATGCTCGATGGTTACCCTGAAATAAAAACATTAAATTTTAGGTACCCAAATTCTTTTGGGTCCTGAAGGGTTAGTATCATCAATTTTTCTTTTTATTATCCATTTCTTGTGTCTAGTTGGACATGTTGTTATAATATGTCCTAACTTGTTGCAGTGACTATAGTAGGACAATTTAGTTACTTTTTCTATATATCTGAAATCTGCTTTGTATGCAATGTCTTGTTCAGGTACAAATTTTGGAGTTGGGTATATTTTGGGATATATTATGGTTTCTTCATTATCTGGGAGTGTATAACCTAATCCATTCTTCTTCTTACCTGATCTTCTAACACCTTTTATATAAGGAGTTTTCACCATTCGTAAATTTTTCTAATGTGCTAGATAACTTTTTATTTTCTTCATTTAAAACCTGAGTTCATTTCTTAGTTCATCTGAACTCTCCCGTTTTCTAATTTGATTATTGCTTATTTTATCTTTTAGGTCTTCACATAATAATTCATTTCTTCTTTTAAGTTCAATTATTTGCTTTTCAGTTCCTCATTTTCTGTTTTTAGGTCTGAGTTAGTGTTTTCTAAACAAGTAATGTTTTTCTTGCTTACTTTAACAGTTTAGTTACTTCTCTATATTTACTGTATAATTCATTGAAAGCTTCTTCTAAATTATCAGAATCTGAATCATTACATAATCGAAAGAGGAGTTAGAAGTTACCTTTTCTTCTGTATTTTCCATAAAAGCCAAGTTGGCTTCTTCTTCATCACTACTCGAGCTTGACTCACTGTCTGAGTTGCTGTTGTTTTCCCAAGCGGCTGCCATTGCCTTCTTCTTGTATTTCTTGAATCGTCTGAAGTTGTCATTTTTCTTGTGTCCAACTTTCTTAAGCTTTGGACATTCTGCCTTGATGTATCCAGGCTTCTTACACTCATAACATATTGGATCAGTCTTCTTCTAATCTATTCCTTCTGACTTCTTGAAATCCTTGTGTTTCTTGAAGTGTCTTCTGCTGGATTGGAACTTCTTTTTCTTGGCCAAAATTCGCTGCAATCTTCTTGATAGCATTGTTCTTCATTTTCACTATCCTCACCATTTTCATTTTCATCTGAGCTTACTTCTGACAAGTTCTCTTCAGATTTCATGGCATTGGACTGCTTCTTTCTACTTGAGGACTCTCCTAGTCTCTCCATATTGATCTCATGGGCCATAAGAGACCCAATGAGCTTTTCCACAGACATCCTTTTCAGATCATTAGCTTCCTCAATAGCTGTTACTTTTGGGGTCCATGAGGATGGTAAGGATCTGAGAATTTTCCTTACCATGTGTCCAATCTCATATGTTTTCCCTAGTCCAGCTAACCCATTTGTAATACCAGTGAAACGACTGAACATTTGAGTTATGGACTCACCTGATTGCATATGAAATCTCTCATATTGTGTAACAAGAATGTCAATTCTTGTCTCCTTCACCTTGTCTATGCCTTCATAGCTAATTCTGAGCTTTTCACACATTTCCATTGCGGATTTGCAGGCTGACACTCTATTGAACTCCTTTTTGCTGAGGGCACAACATAGAATGCTTTTAGCCTTACAGTTCAAGGAAATCTTTTTCCTGTCATCATCTATCCACTGAGCCTTCTCATTTGTGACTAGGAGATCACCTTCTTCTACTATAGACCAGATTTAATAATCGAAACCTTGCAGGAAATACTCCATCCTAGTCTTCCAATAAGCATAATCTTCACCATCGAAGAGAGGGGGTCGGTTGAAAGACTAACCTTCAATGTTACCTTGGGCTGCCATGGATCTTTACTCTTTAGATCGTTGGATCTTCTTCTTTGTCGAAGAGACTCGCTCTGATACCACTTGCTGCTCAGTTGACGAGCCCAGAGGGGGGGTGAATGGGTCTTTTAAAAATTATTTGATTAATACATGTACTTAAAACATTCACACAAAGACGTTCTTCGAAGAAGGTTAGTGAAAGTTAGAATAAACAGCAAACACACACAGGAAATCAATCACACAACACACAGAGTTTATCCTGGTTCGGACCTCCTCTCCTTAGGAGTCCTACATCCAGTCCCTGAGCAATAACTCAGGATTCCACTAACTAGGGTACAGTCCCCCTATGGACACTACAACACCCAACTCAGCTGGTCTTCCTTCACACGAAGGGAACTACAACACCCTGGATGCCCCACCATGTCTTCCTTCACCACGAAGGGAACTATAACACCCTAGATACCCCACCAGGTCTTCCTTCACAATAGAAGAGAATAACTCAGCAAAAATAGGCAATAAAATCAAGCCCTCTAGATCAAGCTTTAACAAGCCACAATCTGAAGCAAATAGCCCTGAGAGAAGGAGACCTAAACAATGGTCTCTCTCAGAACTACACAGGCTCTCTCTCAAGATTTCTATCACAGCATAGAGAGCTAAAGAGCTGAGACAATTTGGAGTGGGATGCTTGGCTCTAAAATTCTCCCAGAAGATTTGAATTTCCTAAGACTTTCTTGTAGTATTCGTTGGTAAATCTCCTCCCTCTTTCTTCTGGAACTGTTGTCTTGTATTTATATCTCAATTTGAAATGTATTCGTTGAAGTATCCATTGTCTGTGGTTTAGTGGACGTTAGACTGAATGGTCCTTGGAAGCTTCCAGTCAACAGTCTTTTATCCATTTATGCATGCAAAGAGATAGGATCTTCTAAACTGTCCTTTGGCTACTACAGGGTCCAACGTTGTATGACGAATGGTTATCAGGGACCTGCATAAATTAAAGGCTAAAACAGTAGACAGCTAAGCTGTCTCTTGTTGTCAGACATCGTTCATGTGAGTATTCACCAAAGTAGTAATGCAATTTTGTTGTTCTAAAAGTTGCATAAATAGTAAGCACGATAATGGACGATGTCGTCTGCATGCATGCAGAGATACATTCAGTCTACATTAAATGCAAAGGTGTCAGAAGGATATGCGTGACGACTTTGACTATTCAATGCTTTGACCAATAGCAAATCGTTGTACATAAGAAGTCGATACATTCATGACTTATGAAATCGTTATGATCAAGTCAATTTAGCTAAATTGTTGTTAGACATAACCAAATCGTTATATTTACTGAAGAAATCATTGTGGAGAGCAAATCGTTGTGTTCAATGAAGAAATCGTTATGAACACCTAGGAAATCGTTACATGAAGCAAATCGTTGTGTTCAATGAAGGAATCGTTATGAACACTTAGAAAATCGTTGCATGAAGCAAGTCGTTGTGTTCAACGAAGGAATCATTATGAACACTTAAGAAATCGTTGCGGGAACCAAATCATTATGAGTTCTTAAGAAATCGATGCGATGTCCTAAGGAATCGTTGCGAAGACTTCAGAAATCGTTGCGATGAGCAACCGTTATGAGTTCTTAAGAAATCGTTGCAAAGAGAAAATCGTTACGAGGTCTTAAGAAATCGTTGGGATGACTTAATCGTTATGACGACTTAAGAAATCATTGCAATGAGCAAATCATTACGATGACTAAAGGAATCGTTGCGATGAGCAAATCATTACGATAACTAAAGGAATCGTTGCGATGAGCAAATCGTTATGACGACTTAAGATATCATTGTAATGAACAAATCGTTATGATGACTTAAGTAATCGTTGTGATGAGCAAATCGTTACGATAACTAAAGGAATCGTTGCGATGACCAAATCGTTATGACGTCTTAAGAAATCGTTGCAATGAGTAAATCATTATGACGACTTAAGAAATCGTTGCGATGAGCAAATTGTTACGATAACTAAAGGAATCGTTGCGATGAGCAAATCGTTATGACGTCTTAAGAAATCATTGCAATGAGCAAATCGTTAGGACGACTTCAGAAATCGTTGCGATGAGCAAACCGTTACGATGACTTAAGGAATCGTTGGGATGAGCAAATCGTTATGACGACTTAAGGAATCATTGCGATGAGCAAATCGTTTGCATATGAGGAAATCGTTAAGGCACTTATGAAATCTTTACAGTTCTACTGAAATCGTTGTAGCATAAGGAAAGTCGATGTGGACTTAGAGAAATTTCATGCTGAACTTAATATTGCTTCAGAAGGGTAATACTTACCAAATTTGCTTGATTTTCCTGTAGTATTTCCTGTGCTCAAGACTTATGGAATATGTGTTAGTAAACTTGAGAAGGTTTTGTTAATCACATTTTGTTATTCACCAAAATCAATATGTAATTAATTAGAATTACATGAGAACAGACTGATCATCAAACATATTGATCATAAGTTCGAAGCAAGGGAAGAAAGGCTCGCTTCATACATGGTCGAGGTCCTGAGGATGATGGGTGACTTCGAGTCGGCAGAGCTGCTGAAAATCCCCAGAACTGAGAATTCGCAAGCCGACACACTGTCCAAGTACCCGGCTACCTAGAATATCGTCAAGAGTCCTTGGTGCTCGTGGAGCCTTCCGTGGGATCTACAGAAGTCATGTGTGATGAGGCCGAACCAACATGGATGACTCCTATTGTGATGTTCATCCGAGACAGATGACTTCTGGAGGATCATGGAGAGGCGCTAAAGGTAAAGAGACGAGCTCCTAGATTTTTCATGATCGGCGACGACCTTTATAGGAAGGACTTCAGCTTCCTGCACCTGCAATGTGTGAGCTTAAGGCATGCCGAGGAGATCATCCATGAAGTACATGAGGGCACGTGTGGAAGCCACACAGGTCTACGATTGTTGGTCTGAAGGATAACTAGGCAAGGTTACTGGTGGCCGACCATGTTGAAGGATGCTGAAGTCTACATCTGGAAATGACAACAATGCCAACTCTTCGGCAAAGTAGATCGGCAGCCACCCTCGAGCCTCACTCCATTGAAAGCCCTGTTGCCCAGGTAGGTAGCCCAGAGGGGGGGTGAATGGGTCTTTAAAAATTTATCAGCTAATACCTGTCCACTAAAAACGTTCACAGAGAAATACACTTCAATGGATGTTAGTTATAGTTAGAATAATCAACAATCACACAGAGAGCAATCACACAACACAAGAATTATCCTGGTTCAGATCTCCTCTCCTTAGGAGTCCTACGTCCAGTCCCTGAGCAATATCTCAGGATTTCACTACCAAGGGTACTGTCGCCCTTAAGGACCCTTACACCCAGCCGCAGCTGGTCTTCCTTCACACGAAGGGAAATACAAACACCCTGGATGCCCTGCCAGGTCTTCCTTCACACGCGAAGGGTACAAGCACAGAAATAAGTAAGCAGGAGATTAAGCCCCTAGATCAAGCTTTGACAAGCCAAGATCTGAAGCTGGGGACTGAGAGCAATGAGATCTACAAACAAAAGCTCACTCTCAGAACCAAACAAGCTCTCTCGAAGATCTACAAACAATGCAGAGAGCAAAGAGCTAATCTAATAGAATGAGGCTTGGCTCTTTCTTTAGAACGCGCAGAAGACTTGATGACCAGAGTATTTTTGTGACTGTCGTTCTCTATCTATGTGCGTGCTTCTGGAGCTACTTTCTTCAATATATATATCTTCAATTTGAAATCTAAACGTTGAAGTATCCGTTGCGTCTAGCTTTTGGTGGATGTTAGACTGAGTGGCACTTAGAAGCTTCCAGTCGACAGTCCTTTATCCATTTCTACACGCAAAGAGATAGGATCTTCTGAAGTGTCCTTTGGCCTCTATAAGGTCCAACGTTGTGAGATGAATAGCTGACAGGGACCTGCACACAAAGTAAGCTAGAATAATAGACAGCTGGACTGTCTCTTGTTGTTAGTCAACGTTAGTGTGAATATTCATCAAAATAGTAATGCTATTTTGCTGTTCTAAAAAATGCATACAGGATAGACATGATAATGGACGATATCGTCTGCATACATGCAGTGATACGTTCAGTCTTCATTAAATGCACAACTACCAGAAGGATATGTGTGAAGACTTTGACTATTCAACCCTTTGAAAGGATAAGCCATATGTCAAGTTGATTAATATGAAATCAATGCATTTATGACTTATGAAATCGTTATGCATCCAATCAGCAAATCATTGTGAGATATGAAAGAATCATTGTGATGAAGGTGATATAATCAAATCGTTATGAGATATGAAGAATCGTTGTGATCAAGGTGATATAATCAAATCGTTATGAGATATGAAGGAATCGTTGTGATGACTAAAGGAATCGTTACGACAATAAAGAAATCGTTACGATGACTAAAGGAATCGTTACGACAATAAAGAAATCGTTACGATGACTAAAGGAATCGTTACGATGGCAAGATCGTTGGGACAATAAAGAAATCGTTACGATGACTAAAGGAATCATTAAGATTACTTAAGAAGTCGATGCGCAAAGCAAATTGTTACGATGACTAAAGGAATTGTTATGGTTACTTAAGAACTCGATGCGCAAAGCAAATCATTATGAGAACTAAAGGAATCGTTATGATTACTTAAGAAGTCGATGTGCAAAGTAAATCGTTACAATGACTAAAGGAATCGTTATGATACT
This sequence comes from Colocasia esculenta, assembly GCA_014218235.1. NCBI lineage: Eukaryota > Viridiplantae > Streptophyta > Magnoliopsida > Alismatales > Araceae > Colocasia > Colocasia esculenta. The sequence goes on along the minus strand of CM024753.1, from coordinate 113,686,837 downwards.
TAAGAAGTCGATGCACAAAGCAAATCGTTACGATGACTAAAGGAATCGTTATGATTACTTAAGAAGTCGATGTGTAAAGCAAATCGTTACGATGACTAAAAGAATCGTTATGATTACTTAAGAAGTCGATGCGCAAAGCAAATCGTTACGATGACTAAAGGAATCGATGATTACTTAAGAAGTCGATGCGCAAAGCTAATTATTATGAGAACTAAAGGAATCGTTACAGTTCTACTGTAATCGTTATGATTTATAAAGAAACCGATGTGTACTTAGACAAATATGCTTCTACAGTATGAAGATTCTTACCTGTTTTGGGTTGTTTTCCTTGGATCTTATTTCCTGTGCTTAAGACTTGTAGAAAATAGGTTAGTGACCTTAATCAAGGGTTTGATAATTATCAAAATAACATTGTTTTGTTAATCACCAAAATAGTAATGAATTAATTTAAATTACATGGGGATAGACTGATCATCAATCTCCCCCTTTTTGGTGATGACAAAACTTCAACAAACTTCAGCAAATAGCATAGATAAGTCTACATTTAAATTCTGAAATTGTTTGCAATAGTTCACCATATGTATTTCAGAGCTTGCAATAGTTCTCCCCTTTTTGTCATCAAGCAAAAAGAAATAGGACTGAGACAAAAAAAGAGGAACAAGAAAAAGTAAAGAGCACACAAAGAGTGTATTGCATTAATTTTGAGAAGGTATAGGTAGATAATGAGCAGGGGACAAGAGAGAGGCATAATGAGAAATTATTTCCCAGGCCTGCTCTTCCTGCTTCTCAAAAAATGGCTTGAAAACCTCGAGAGATACGGAATAGGTTGGTCCCATAGAGGGAGCCATCCTACGGAGATGAAGGGCCAACTGCTTCTCAAGGAAATTTGCATAGGAATCACGATCCAAATCCAGTTTAAAGAAGCTGACTATCACAAAACTGGCACAAGCAAGAAACTGATCTAGAGTGACAGGGTAGAATATCTATTGTGCTTCATATCCTGGTGCATGGCTACATAAACCTTGTACCTTTCAACCCAAGTGAGATAGGGATCATTGACAAGGTATATGGAGTTCATATCCAGGAATGTAGCTTCTGAGATGAGAGGTTCACCATCCCTGGCACGAGATTCATTCAGATCAGAAAGTTGCTGTGCGGAGAGAGGATAGAATCTGATCCAATCTTTAGGGGTCAATCTTTCACATTCTGACAGGGTAGGAGCGAGAACTTCAGCACTGACATTGCCCTGGTGATACTCTCGAAACAAGAATCTGTGGAGAGCCACCAGATATCCCTTCTGGACCTTAATTCGGCCCATGACTCTGGCAAAACGCTCAAAAATGATTGAGCCTACAGAGGAATCCATTATTAGAGAGTGAAGAGGGGGAAGGAAGGCAGCCTCAGGCAATTGAAGAGTGGCAAAGTCTACTTGGATAGCTTTAGTGTCACGAGTGGAGCCAAGACTTTGGATTGCCTGCCGGAACTGACCCAACTGGACTTCAGGCAAACGATGAAGATATCAATAATCATTAAACATCTTGAAGTGCCTGATCATCTTTATCTCCTTCTGAATGAATGGGGCCCAGGTGTCCTTGTGGTGTATCAGGAACCATTCAAACAAAGTTAGGGAATGGTCCATAGGAGGCAATCTAGTAGATTTGGCAAGTAAAAACTTATTGTAGAGAACTTTATTGAGCTACCCCATTTTTCTTTAGTGTGGGATTCGGCTGAAGAAAAGATTTTATTTTTGAGGAATTTTGAAAGAGAAGTGTAGGGCAAGATGGTGTTAGATAGTCTGTGAGATTCTGAGAGGAAGATTGAAGATAGAAGCAAAAACTACCTTATGGAGGAATTCCCTGTAAAGAGGTCTATTCTTGGTGACCTCTGTCAGTGAAAACCATAGAGGAGGATACAAAACTGAAGAGGAGTTAGAAGAAGAGGAGGTTTTTCTTTTCTTATGGACATGACTGGAAGAGTCTGTCTCATGAATATGTTCTCCAACCTTGAGGACAGATCGGAGAATGGCTTCCTCAAACTCATCCTTGATGGCCCTAAGGTACGGACCATCAATCTGAGCTCCCTCTAGAATGATTGTAATGAAGGAGGGAGGAGGATTATGATGAAGTAGAGAATGTGGGTTGGAAGAGGTAGGTTTGGAGGGTCCAAAGAATGAGGGACCAGAGGAGGAGGAGGCTCCAGCTGAAGATGCTGGAGGAACCTCACTAAGAGGAGGAGGTGGAGGAATGGAGAGACAGAAGGTGAAGAGGAATGTGTGGGAAATGGTGTAGGAGAGGAGATGGTTCTGGGTTGAGGTTGCATGAAGGGTTGAGGTGCTGGTGGAGCAGTGAAGGCCGAAGGTGGAGAGGAAGGAGCAGGTGTCTGAGTAGGTGAAGGAGCTGGGGGCTCTAGAGCTACAGCTGCTTCTTCTGCCAAATTTTGCTCAGACCCAACTGGCCCTGATGTCTCTGATCCTTGTGCTGATGGCCCTGAAGGCCCAGACTCCATAGCTGCTTCCTGAGAAATAATTTCCAGCCCTGATGGCCCAGACTCTTGATCTGATGGCCCTGATGGCCTGGCAACTTCTTCTTCATTTCCTTTAGAAGGCTGAGCTAGAGGGGGAGGAGGATCGTGAGCTCCAACTACCTTCAAAATCTCAGAGAGCATGGACTTCATGCTTCCCATTTCCTTGTTGAACCATTGATAACATTTCTTACTTGAGATAGCTCTTGGTGGCTGATGCCTGGCTCATGAAAATGGAATTTACATCAGATTGCAATGAGCATAGGATTTTCCTCCTTGAGCATCCAACCTCTCTATCACAGGCTTCAAATTATTACAATTCTCTGTCTCTGGGACCTCTGATATGGAGTATCCGCAAGGAGAGGAACTTCTAGAGCAACTTCCTTTCCTCTCTCCTTGCTTGGTCCACAAGTGCCTGAAGATCACCATCATCATCTTCAGAATCTGAGGAGCTTGCTGTTTCTCCTTCTCTGAATTGCCTTTCTGAGGGGTTTTCAGTTCTCTCCTCCTGAGGCACACCTGCATTTTCTTCCACAGTTACTCCTTCAACAGGGACATCTTCCAAGGATGCATCCCTATGCACTGTGGCTAGCTGGTCTTCCTGGACAGTAATCTCTTCCATTTGAACATCAGTGTGGCCTGTGCCACAGCTGCTTTTCCTGAACAGACTCATGAAGAGATTGCCCCCCCCTCAATAGGAGCATCTTCCATAACCACATCTTCATGTTCGACTGCTTGCTCCCCCTCACTGGGAGCATTTTCAACTAAAATTTCTTCAGTGTTGCCAGATGCCATAGCTTCTGCCACTAGACTACCACCAACCTCTTAATCAACAGAGGTGCTTAGGATGGAGTCAAGTGCATCCCGAATTACAGAGGCTACTTGAGAAGAGGGGAGAGGATTCTCAAAGAATTGCCCAATGGGCTCAATGCCTTCAGGAGGGATGTCCTCAATCCTACTACTAGATTCATTAACAACTGCTAGTTCTGGTGTTGGTGCTGCTGGTGGTGGTACTTCAACTACTGCTAGTGCCTCTTCTGCTGCTGCTGCTGCTGTTCTAGCTGGTGCTACTACTTCTGATTCTGGAGCTTCTACTGCCACTGCTGCTATTTCTGCTATTACTTCTTGCTGGGCTTCTTGAGCTTCGCCTATTATGGCCTCACCTTCAGCAACAGAGGTTTTGGTCCACACACCATTAACTACTGAAAAACCACTTTTCCTCAAATTTCTGGACCGGATAGCTTGGCCCATCTTCTCTACTACTGCCCCGGACAGGTTTATCCCAAAGTGTTGGAAAATTTTAGTGAGAAAGTGGGCATAGGGTAGAGACACATTTAATTTGCTCTTAGTATCCCAGATTTGAGCATGAGTAAATTTCATCCTCTCAATGATCACTTCAGCAATATTTATGCTGGTTCTGAATGGCCCAGTACATCATGTCCGAATCTGCCTTGGTGCATGTGGAGAAAGTAGCACTTCATGGAACTAAAATCTGACAGACTATAAAGTGCAGTAGACGATTAAAAGCATTCAACTGATTTATGTCCAACTTACCATCCTTCAACCTATATTCGAGACCAACAATCCCTAGTCCCTTTGCCTGGGTATCCACAGTATGGATCCCACTGTGACCAGATGAGCTCACACCAAACAAGGTCGTCAACAGCTCATGATCAATCTTAAACTGGGTTCCCTTGACATAAGATATCAAGGACCCATCTGCCTCTGTTCTCAAACTAACATAAAATGCCTTTACTAGGTCTGGATAGCTTACCTCAGATAGGGTTGTGATCTTTGTCCACTTCATCCTGCTCATAGCTGCCACTATGCTGTGCATTCCATTCTTCTCCAAGTCTGCAACATCCACTGCCTTATTGCCACACAGCTTCGTCTTCACAAACGTAAACCTCTCCTGCTGCTCAGCTGTAAGAAACTCAACGCCATAGCCCCCAAGACTACCGGAGACAACGGATGCGGCCATGGATTCGAGTGGAGAGAGGTTTCTGGAGGTTTGAGATGGAAGCAGGAGTGAAAGCCCTCAAGAAATTTCTTCGCGGGAAGAAAGGGAGGCTTCAAACATGCAGAGAGTCGATACCGGGGTCGATAGGGTATCGCTTCAGTAGGAGGACGAAAGAGATAAAGAGGGAAGAGGAATCGTTCCCACATAGATTCCGGGATTTGTGAAATAAAGGATAAAAGCTTTTTCGAAATGGGATGTGCCTTTATGGCGGAAAACAACAAAACTCCAATTTGAAAGAAATAAAGAGTTACAAATAACAAACCGACTGGAGTATTTACGCCGGATAGAATAAATGAGAGATAATTGAGATATTTTGCTCAATATCAAGGAGAATAATTAATTTAGGCTCTGAAAATGAATATCTCAGGTTTAGCAAATAAATCTTTCACAATTTGCACATACCTAATTCCCTTCTGAGAGAAGTAAAACTCTCTTCGGGTGAGGCTTTTGTGAAGATGTCTGCTAACTGATTATTTATATCAATGAAAGAAATTTCTATATTACCATTAGCTATATGATCACGAATAAAATGATATCTAACCTCAATGTGTTTGGTCCTTGAGTGCTGTACTGGATTTTTGGTTAAGTTTATAGCACTTGTGTTGTCACATAGCAGTGGGATTGACTTGATGTGTAGCCCATAGTCTTCAAGTTGTTGCTTTATCCATAGGAGTTGTGTACAACAACTTCCAGCAGCCACATACTCAGCTTCAGCTGTTGAGATTGCTACAAAGTTCTGCTTCTTGGAGGACCAGGATATCAGACATCCTACAAGGAATTGACAACAACCACTGGTGCTTTTTCTATCTATTTTACATCCAGCATAGTCAGCATCATAGTATCCTACTAAATCGACTTCACATGATTTTGGATGCCATATACCTAGATCATGAGTTCTGGACAGATATCTGAAAATTCTTTTAACACTAATTAGATGAGATTCTCTAGGATTGCTTGATATCTAGCACACATGCATACACTAAATAGTATATCAGGTATGCTGGCAGTTAAGTAAGGTAGAGAACCTATCATACCTCTATAGATCTTTTGATCTACTTTCTTACCATCCTTGTCATTGTCCATCCTTGTTGATGTGCTCATTGGTGTTGACAGTGGCTTGGAATTTTCGAATCGAAATTTCTTCAGGAGCTCCTTGGTGTATTTAGCTTGACAGACGTGGGTGACATCTCCTCCTTGCTTGATTTGTAATCCAAGGAAGTAGTTCAGCTCCCCCATCATACTCATATCAAATTCTCCCTGCATAAGCATTTCAAAATACTTGCAAAAAGATTCATCAGTAGATCCAAAAATTATATCATCTACATAAATTTGCACAAGTAATATGTGTTTAACTTTGGATTTGATGAACAATGTACTATCTACTTGACCTCTAGTGAAACCATGGTTCGATAAAAATGAGCTAAGCCTTTCATACCATGCCCTAGGTGCTTGTTTCAAACCATATAAAGCTTTATGTAATCTAAAGACATGATTAGGAAATTCTGTGTCATCAAAACCTAGAGGTTGTTCCACATAAACTTCCTCTTTAATAAAGCCATTTAAAAATGTGGATTTGACATCCATTTGAAATAATTTCAAGTCTAATGCTGATGCATATGCAAGTAAGATTCTAATAGCCCCAAGTCTAGCTACAGGTGCATAGGTTTCATCGAAATCTATGCCTTCCTCTGGGAATAGCCTTGAGCTACCAATCTGGCCTTATTTCTTAAGATCACACCAGCTTCATCCAATTTATTTCTGAACACCCATTTGGTGCCAATAACTGGATGATCTGATGGTCTAGGAACAAGTGACCATACATGGTTTCTCTTGAACTGATTCAGTTCGTCTTGCATGGCTAAAATCCAAGATTCATCAGTAAGAGCTTATTGACTGTTCTAGGCTCTACTGAGAAACAAAAGCTAGGTAATCACAAGGGATTACATTACCTCTTGTTCTTACCCCTACAGTTGGATCACCAATGATGTTTTCAGGTGGGTGATCTTTCTTGTATCTCCATTCTTTGGAGGATTTCATGTTCAATGTCTATTTGTTGCAGGTCTTCCAGAGGTGGATCTTCCTTGTCCTCAATTGTGTGTTCTTTAATTTCTTGGAAAAATCATCTGCATCATCAATGTCACTATCTTCTTCCTTTCTCAAGGAAGGGTTAGTTTCATCAAAGATAATGTGCACAAATTACTCTATCAATAGTGTACGCTTATTAAATACTCTATAACCTTTAGGTTTAGAAGCATACCCCATGAAGATGCCTTCATCTGATTTGGCATCCAACTTACCAATGTCTCTTTTGTCGTTGTTGTGAATGAAACATGGACAACCAAATTCCTGAAATGACTGATCTTTGGCTTCTTTCCTTTGTACAGTTCATATGCAGTCTTCTTCAAGATAGGCCTGATCATCACTCTATTAATGATGTAGCTGTTGTGTTCACTGCTTCGGCCCAAAAATACCTTGGTAAATCATATTCTTACAGCATTGTTCTTGCCATATCTAATAAGGTTCTATTCTTCCTCTCAGCAACTCCATTCTGCTGTGGTGTCCTTGGTGCTGAGAAGTTATGCTCAATCCCTTGGTCATCACAGAATTTTGAAAACTTTTCATTTTGGAACTCTCCTCCATGATATGACCGGATTCCAACAATGCAATACTTCTTGTCTTTCTGTACTTTCCTGCTGAAACTTAAAAACTATCGAATGTATCATCTTTGTGTTTCAAGAAAGAAACCCACGTAAATCTGGAATAGTCATCTATAATCACAAATCCAAAATTCTTTCCTCCAAGACTGGTGGTCCTCATTGGCCCAAACAAATCCATGTGAAGGAGTTCTAAGGGTTTAGAGGTGGTTACCACAGTCTTTGACTTGAAGGAACTCTTAGTGTGCTTCCCTTTTGCACATGGTCTGCAGATACCATCCATTTTAGTGCTGACCTTTGGCAGACCTTCCACAAGACTTCTCTTTATGAGCTTGTTCATGCCATCCAAACTGTAGTGGCCCAATCTTCGGTGTCATAGCTCAGTTGACTGCTCTTTGTTGGCTGCTAAACAAACGTCTTGATCTTTGAGTTCTTCAAGGTAGAGCACATACAGGTTCTTCTCCCTGTTAGCTTCGAAAATTACTGCTCCATCCTTCAAGATGCTGCACTTGGATTCTTGAAACTTGATCTGATGACCTTTGTCACAAAGCTGGCTGATACTGATGAGGTTGTGCTTCAACCCTTTGACACACAAAACATCTTCAATAATTGTTTTCCCTTTGCTTCTAACTGACCCGCTGCCTATCACTGTTCCTTTTCCATTATCCTCATAGGTAAATGTCCCTTCTTCAGCTTGGAGATGAGTGAACAGCTTCCTGTTCCCTGACATATGCCTTGAGCACCCGCTGTCTAGGTACCACTTTGATGCTCGAAGGCATTCCTGAAAATGAGACATTAAGTTTTAGGTACCCAAATTCTTTTGGGTCCTTGTTGGTTAGTGTCAGCAGTTTCTTTTTTAATTATCCACTATTTATGTCTAGTTGGACATGTTATTTTTATATGTCCTAACTTATTACAGTGGCTATAGCAGGATGTTTTAGTTACCTTTTCAGTGTATTTAAAATTAGCTTTGTATTCTATGTATTGTTCAGGTATGAACTGTGGAGTTGGATATGTTTTAGGGTATATTACTGTTTCTATATTTTCTGGGGGTGTGTATCCTACTCCTTGTTTATTCTTCCCTGATCGTCTAGCACCTTTTAATACTAAAGAATTTTTACCATTAGTAAATTTCTCCAGTGTCCTTGACAGTTTGTCATTTTCTTCATTTAAGGCTTTAATTTCTTTTCTTAGTTCATCTGAACTCACTTGTTTTTCTAATCTGATTATTTGTTTATTTCTATCTTTTAGATCCTCACACAATGGTTCATTTCTTCTTTTAAGTTCAGTTATTTGCTTCTCTAGTTCTTCATTTTCGGTCTTTAGGTCTGAATTAGTGTTTTCTAAACACGCAGTATTTTTCTTACTAGCTTTTAACAGTTTTGTTACTTCCCTATATTTATTGTATAGTTCGTTGAAAGCTTTTTCTAGATTATCAAAATCAGAATCATTGCATGAATCAATAGATGATTCAGAAGTTACCTTTTCTTCAGTATTTGCCATAAAGGTCAGGTTGGCTTCTTCTTTATCACTGCTTGAGCTTGACTCACTGTCCGAGTCACTGTTGTTGCTCCAGGCTGCTGCCATAGCCTTCTTCTTGTGTCTCCTGAATTTCTTTAAGCTTTCTTTCTTTCTGAATTCAAGCTTCTTAAACTTTGGACAATCTACCTTCATATGTCCTGGCTTCTTGCATTCATAGCATATGGGCTCGCCCTTCTTCTGATCTTTTCCATCTGGTTTCTTAAACTCCTTATTTTTCTTGAAGTATCTTCTACCAGAATGGAACTTCTTCTTAGCTAGAATGCGCTGCAATCTTCTTGACAGCATTGCTTCTTCATCTTCGCAGTTGTTTGAGCTCTCATCTTCTTCTGATGACTCTTCTGATCTATCTTCTTCTGCTTTTAGAGCATTTGAATGCTTCTTTCTGTTGAGGACTCTCCCAACCTTTCCATGTTAATCTCATGGGCCATAAGGGACCCAATGAGCTTCTCCAAAGACATCTTTTTCAGGTCGTTGGCTTCCTCAACGGCTGTTACTTTGGGAGTCCATGTAGATGGATGAGATCTGAGGATCTTTCTAACCATATCTCCAATTTCATATGTCTTCCCAAGTCCAGCTAAGCCGTTTGTAATGTGTGTGAATCTGCTGAACATTTGGGTTATGGACTCTCCTGGCTGCATCTGGAACCTCTCATACTGAGTTACCAGAATATCTATCCTGGTCTCTTTAACCTTGTCAGTGCCTTCATAGGTGATTCTTAATTTCTCCCACATCTCCATTGCGGATTTGCAGGCAGATACACGGTTGAACTCCTTTTTGCTGAGGGCATAGCACAAAATACTTTTTGCCTTACAGTTGAAGATATCTTATTCCTATCATCATCTGTCCATTGATTTTTCTCGTTGGTGACTAGGAGATCACCTTCTTCAACTATGGACCATATTTGATAGTCATGACCTTGTAGAAAATATTCCATTCTTGTTTTCCAGTAAGCATAGTCTTCTCCATCGAACAATGGTGGTCGGTTGTCCGACTGACCTTCACTGTGACCTTGAGCTGCCATGGATCTTTCCTCTTCAGATCGTTGGATCTTCTTCTTTGTCGAAGAGACTCGCTCTGATACCACTTGTTGCCCAGGTAGGTAGCCCAGAGGGGGGGGTGAATGGGTCTTTAAAAATTTATCAGCTAATACCTGTTCACTAAAAACGTTCACAGAGAAATACACTTCAATGGATGTTAGTTATAGTTAGAATAATCAACAATCACACAGAGAGCAATCACACAACACAAGAATTATCCTGGTTCAGATCTCCTCTCCTTAGGAGTCCTACGTCCAGTCCCTGAGCAATATCTCAGGATTTCACTACCAAGGGTACTGTCCCCCTTAAGGACCCTTACACCCAGCCGCAGCTGGTCTTCCTTCACACGAAGGGAAATACAAACACCCTTGATGCCCCACCAGGTCTTCCTTCACACGCGAAGGGTACAAGCACAAAAACAAGTAAATAGGAGATTAAGCCCCTAGATCAAGCTTCGACAAGCCAAGATCTGAAGCTAGGGACTGAGAGCAATGAGATCTACAAACAAAAGCTCACTCTCAGAACCAAACAAGCTCTCTCGAAGATCTACAAACAATGTAGGGAGCAAAGAGCTAATTTAATAGAATGAGGCTTGGCTCTTTCTTTAGAACGCGCAGAAGACTTGATGATCAGAGTATTTTTGTGACTGTCGTTCTCTATCTATGTGCGTGCTTCTGGAGCTACTTTCTTCAATATATATATCTTCAATTTGAAATCTAAACGTTGAAGTATCCGTTGCATCTAGCTTTTGGTGGACGTTAGACTGAGTGGCACTTGGAAGCTTCCAATCAACAGTCCTTTATCCATTTCTACACGCAAAGAGATAGGATCTTCTGAAGTGTCCTTCGGCCTCTATAAGGTCCAATGTTGTGAGATGAATAGCTGACAGGGACCTGCACATAAAGTAAGCTAGAATAATAGACAGCTGGACTGTCTCTTGTTGTCAGTCAACGCTAGTGTGAATATTCATCAAAATAGTAATGCTATTTTGATGTTCTAAAAGATGCATATAGGATAGACACGATAATGGACGATATCGTCTGCATACATGCAGTGATACGCTCAGTCTTCATTAAATGCACAACTGCCAGAACGATATGTGCGAAGACTTTGACTATTCAACCCTTTGAAAGGATAAGTCATATGTCAAGTTGATTAATATGAAATCGATGCATTTATGACTTATGAAATCGTTATGCAACCAATCAACAAATCGTTGTGATCAAGGTGATATAATCAAATCGTTATGAGATATGAAGGAGTCGTTGTGATCAAGGTGATATAATCAAATTGTTATGAGATATGAAGGAATCATTGTGATGACTAAAGGAATCGTTACGACAATAAAGAAATCATTACGATGACTAAAGGAATCGTTACGACAATAAAGAAATTGTTATGATGACTAAAGGAATCGTTACGATGGCAAGATCGTTGCGACAATAAAGAAATCGTTACGATGACTAAAGGAATCGTTATGATTACTTAAGAAGTCGATGCACAAAGCAAATCATTACGATGACTAAAGGAATCATTATGATTACTTAAGAAGTCGATGCGCAAAGCAAATCGTTATGAGAACTAAAGGAATCATTATGATTACTTAAGAAGTCGATGCGCAAAGCAAATCGTTACAATGACTAAAGGAATCGTTATGATTACTTAAGAAGTCGATGCATAAAGCAAATCGTTACGATGACTAAAGGAATCGTTATGATTACTTAAGAAGTCGATGCACAAAGTAAATCGTTACGATGACTAAAGGAATCGTTATGATTACTTAAGAAGTCGATGCGCAAAGCAAATCGTTACGATGACTAAAGGAATCGTTATCATTACTTAAGAAGTCAATGCGCAAAGCAAATCGTTATGAGAACTAAAAGAATCGTTACAGTTCTACTGTAATCTTTATGATTTATAAAAGAAACCGATGTGTACTTAGACAAATATGCTTCTACAATATGAAGATTCTTACCTGTTTTGGCTTGTTTTCCTTTGATCTTATTTCCTGTGCTTAAGACTTGTAGAAAATAGGTTAGTGACCTTAATCAAGGGTTTGATAATTATCAAAATAACATGGTTTTGTTAATCACCAAAATAGAAATGTAATTAATTTAAATTACTTGGGGATAGACTGTTCATCAAGCCCCATGGCCTTTCGCACAATATGGAATGGACATCCTCGGCCCATTTTCGCCAGCCTCAGGGCAGCAGAAGTTCATTATTGTCGCGGTCAATTACTTCACCAAGTGGATGGAAGCCGAGCCATTGGCAAAAATAACTGACGCCAACGCGTGGGGGTTCGTCTGGAAAAAACTCATTTGCAGGTTCGAACTGCCCAGGACAATCATCACGGACAATGGCAAGCAATTTGACAATGCCATATTTCGTCGGAACTGCGAGGAGCTCGGCATCGACCATCGATTCACTTCGGTTGCTCACCCTCAATCTAATGGGAAAGCCGAGGTGACCAACCGAACACTCCTCGATGGACTGAAGAGGAGGCTGGATGACCATAAGGGCCGGTGGGCCGAGGAGCTACCACACGTGCTGTGGGCCTATGGAGTGACGCCCCGAGAAGCCACTCGAGAGTCTCCCTATGTGCTCGCCTTCGAAGTGGCAGCAATGACCCCTGTGGAGTTGCTCGTGCCCTCAGAAAGAATTCTAGGGTTTGAACGCGAGGACAATAACTGCTCGCTAGGCACCGAGCTGGATCTAATTGAAGAACGGTGGGACGGGGCAGCAGCAAGGGTGGAAGCCTACCAACGCAAGATGAAGCAAAGGTTCGACACAACTGTCAGGCCTCGTCACTTTAATGTAGGCAGCCTCGTCCTTTGGAAACTCGTCGTCTCGGATCCCATGTCGGCATGGGGAAAATTGTCCCCTAATTGGGAAGGCCCATACCAGGTAGTCAAGAACCTCGGCCAGGGGGCTTACCGTTGGGCGAACTTGAGTAGTTCGGCAGTTTTGAGGACATGGAACGCCGTGCACCTCCGATGTTATTATACTTCAGATATCAATGAAGAAAATGAGGTTGCTTCGGCACTCTGAATTCTCTATGGAGGTCGCTTCGGCACTCCAAGTTCTCTAACGAGGTCGCTTCGGCACTCTAAATCTCCTAAGGAGGTTGCTTTGGCACTCCGAGTTCTCTAACGAGGTCGCTTCGGCACTCTAAATCTCCTAAGGAGGTCACTTCAGCACTCCGAGTTCTCTAACGAGGTCGCTTTGGCACTCTAAATCTCTTAAGAAGGACGCTTCGGCACTCCGAGTTCTCTAACGAGGTCGCTTCAGCTCTCTAAAGTCTCTAACGAGGTCGCTTCGGAACTCTAAAGTCTCTAACGAGGTCGCTTCGGCACTCTAAAGTCTCTGACGAGTTCGCTTCAGCACTATAAACTTACACAAGATTGCTTCGTTGGCGAGGTTGCATCAGATCATCGCGAGCAAAGAAGACAATCCTTAGACAAGAACGGAAAATTACTATATAGTGCAAAAATGGCTTGGAAGTCGAAAGGAGATTTTCACAAAATACACCGATCAAAGCTCGGTGGCAGCTTCGGTTACAAGAGTAGCTGAAGGGGTGTCAACTGCAGGAGCAGAAGTAGAGGCACCGACGACTGTCTACCCATCCTCGATTTGTCCGACTTCCTCTTCGGACTCGTCGTCGTCTGCGCCGGGAGGCTGCACGTTGGACAAGTCTAGCTCGGGGAAGGCCTTAGCCATGGCCTTAAAGTAGTACTTATAGCCGTCTCAAAACAGACTGGTTATTTGCTCAATATGTATGTCAGATTCCTTGAACTCGGCCACGGCCTTTTGATGTTCTTCGGCAACGAGCTTGGTGATTTATGTCTTCGTGCACTCGTGGGCCTCCACCTCAGCCTCCCATGCTGCCTTCTCCACCTTCAGCGATAGTTCAAGCTTATCAAGGCCCTGAGCGAGCGCGGCCGCCCGATCTTCGGATTTGCTGGCTCGAGCGGCCTTGGCAGCGATCGACTCCTTTAGCTCAGTGTTCTTCGTCTCGAGGTTAGCACACTTTTCCTCGAGGACGTGCAGCCAGCCCTCGATCGTCGTTCGAGCTTGGTCGGCCCGGTGCATAAGGGACCCGATGAGTCTGAGGTGATGCTGTAGCCCTCGGTAAAGCTTGTCGACGAGGTCAGAAGACTTCATCGCAGCCGCCCGCATGCTAGCACCTGCCGGGGTAGAAATCCGACCCCACTCCTTGGGGCTCAACTCCGTTAGCATGGTCGAAGAGGAGCTTAGGAGACCGGGGGGGGGGGGGGGGGGTGAGGCATCGTTTAAGGTACCAGCCATAGTCGCCTCCGACTAGGATGCCTGAACTCACTTGGCCGACCATTCCGCTGCTGGCTCAGTCAGGGGCGTTGACGCTACTAGGGCGGTGCCCTCGGAGGGAGGCGCTGGAGGGTCCACGATCTGAATGTCCTCCTCTTCGACTGGCCTCTTCTCCACACGAGTTGACTTCTTCTTTCGCCTGCCTCCCCCGGCGAGGAAGCGCTGGGTGGCGAGGGCCGCATAGTCCGCTCCCCCCTGCGTCGAAGCATTCTGGTCGCCCATCTCTACCAAAAAGATGTCATTAGGCTATGCCTCAAAAAGAAAATAATAGATTTTGAAAGCTCCTATAGATACCAAATCTTGGTCAGCCCTCCGATAAACTCGAATAGCTCGGCCGAAGGTTTATGCAGGTCGGGCATCGATACCGCCTGCAACGACTAGAAGTGCAAGAGCTCGACATCACTGATATCAGGCAGAGATCGGAAAGCCTTGTCATGGGGATTAATGGCCGACCAAGTAGTGGGGAAGTCCCAGCCCTTGGGGCTGTGAATGAAGCAAAAGCTCCTCTTCCAGTGATGGATGGAGGAAGGAAGACGACCAAGGAAATGTCGCCCCGATCGAGCGGAGATATAGAGCCAATCCCCCGAATCTTTGAGGGAGAAGAAGTAGAAGAAGAGGCGGATGCTCGGCGAGACCTTGGCCAAGGCACAGACAACCAAAAAATAAATGGCTGACCTCTAGGAGTTGGGGGCCAATTGGGAAGGGGCGACCTCTAGTTACAGATGTAAATGGAGTAGGAAAGGATGAAGGGGGTATCAAAAGCTGGCTCCGAATAAAGACAAAATCCGTTCTCCATCGTATGATGAGCTCGGAGATCGTCGGAAGCATAGACGGTGAAGTCGGGAGGGAAGGCAATGCCAGGATGGTCGACGATCCATTCTAGGGTCATCTTATCGATCTCGGTGATAGCGTCGGCCACAGAGTCAGTCACTCTACGCACACCGGACGAGGGAGCTGAGGAAGCCTTGGGCACGTATGTCCCAAGAGATACCGCAGGGACGAACTCGTTGGCGGTATCTGACGACTGGGCATCGGAAGGGCCCACTTGAGCAGGGACAGAATGAGGAATTGGGGGTCGGACGGAGGTACCCTCGGAAGGAGAGTACCCCGAAGAAGACGAGGAAGAGGAAGAAAGGGAGGAAGAGGTGGAGGCAGAGGATGAGCCCATAGCTTACCTCTAGAGAGAAGCTATCGAAGCAAGAGCGAAAGATAGGGAGCTCGGCATGAGTGCTCGGACAATCCACCACTGCTCAGAAGATCGGCCGCTTCAGACGATGTAGTTCGCGTGCGAAGGTAAGGTCCTCTTTTCAGTACCGACTGCGATATTTATGGGGACCCCGGATCGTGCCAATCCGACGGCTGAAGATCCATGCCGCGACCAAGTAGCAGGATCATCCCACGTGTCACCACCTCGTAGGCTAACAAGCTTCAACGTGGATGGCAACCAAAGTCTAAAAGTGCAGAATGGTTCGGGAGTCGAGGCGTCGATCGGAACGTCCGTCCCATCGTCTGGCACCATAATTACGGTCGCGAATCAAAGAGCCATGCCACTTCAGCTTCTGTCAGAGGCGTTAGAAGTCCCATCAGTCCGATGGCCGCCACATTTTCTGGCATTCCTGACTCAGCGTTGACGTATCCCTCGTGATGATATCCCTGACAAGAAAACGTACGATGATGCATAGAGACCATGGGATGGACGAGCACCTTCTCCGTGGCCCATCGCGATGTCCCGAGTAGAAGCTGGGGGGCCAATGATACAAGTAGGTCCTGAGGAGCTCAGCCTATCCACACCTCGGATGTTCCGTAGACCCCAACCAGACGGCTCAATTGAGCTTGCCATGTGATATTCTGACTTACACTCGTCCGAGCTGTCTCTCCTCCTCGATAACGGTGAATCTCTCAGACTTTCTAAAGGACGAGTGTTTCAACTGTGGAAAGGGGAGTCCATCAAGAGAAAGACCCGGAGATTGTGATCACTGCCAACTGTGGCCAGGGTTAGTCCAGTTGACCTGCCGCTTATGACCTCGGCCTGCGGGAATCACACGCTTATAGCGGAGTTCCCCTAATTCCTGCTAGGAATCTTGTTCAAACCACACCTATAAAAAGGAGCGGAGATCATCTGCCCAAAGGTACGCAACTTCTAGCACAAGAAGTCTTTCTTCGACCTCTCGAGCTAACTTGATCGTCAGAGTCTCTACCCGCCGAGGAGCCTCGGTGGTCTTGCGGGTCCGGAGCTCGACATCATCATCCACTTCTACGTGCCATCATCCCTTGGGGGTTGCTCGGCTTGAGCCGACCTCACTTGCTCTAGCAGCAACAATATTATTTGTCATATACTAAAATCACTATATACCTTCATATTTTCACACTCCTTGAAAATCAAATTGTTCATGCTTCTTATAACACAATCTCATATTTAGGGGGAGCAACTTTATTGTTGATCTTTGATTTCATGCCCCAATCAATTGGTTTCATCACTACTGCTGGTTTCACATCATGTATTTTGGTCCCTATTCTGTTGGTGGTGGACAACTTCGGTATTGTCACAAGGGGAGAGTTGTTTCACTTAGGGGGAGAATTCAGTATATCTATGTGTTTTGTGAGACCTCTATTCATACTCTTGATTTTGGGGGAATTTGTTTTAATGAGAGAAAATTTACAAAGAAGAGATATTCACAGTACCTTGCATGTTCATCTCAATCTTTTTGATGTTGTCAACAAGGGGGAGAAATTATATTATTCTGTGAAAGAATGTTGTCATATTTTGTCACCATTAAAAAGGGGGAGATTGTTGAGTTGTGTGTTTTTATGATGACATATTGTACACAATCTGATGATGTCATATTGTACTTTTATGGGAGATTTTTGTCTTTGTATTTAGAAGATGACATATTGTACATAACTTGACAATGACATGTTGTACACATCTTATATTGTACATATAATGATCATGACAACATTCATAAATGTTTTGTTGATAAATCGTAAGTGCTTTCATGTTGAATATCTCTTAAACATTGCAATTCATAAACAGACTAGCCACATAGAAAAACTTGCTTAAATGAACATTAGATGTTCACATTTAGTCATGGTCATTCGAAGTCTGGCCAATCGATTGTTCATATGTTTTGTTCATCAATCGATTGCTGACAGTCAACTCTTTGACAGTTGAAGTCTGGCCAATCGATTGATCATGTGCTCTGTTCATCAATCGATTGTTGATAATCGAAGTTCTGATAGTCAAAGTCTGGCCAATCGATTGTTCATGTGCTTTTTTCATCAATCGATTGCTGATTCAATTCACATCGATTGGTCAATCATCTGCACATCGATTGTTGAACAACATAAACATCGATTGCCTCATGTTTAACATCGATTGTCTACATATCGATTGTTGATCAACTTTAACATCGATCGCCACAAGTTAGACATCAATTGCTTCATGTTTAAACATTGATTTTCTAAACATCGATTGTTGATCAACTTAAACATCGATTGCCTTATGTTAGACATTGATTGCTTAATGTTTAAACATCGATTGTTGATCAACCTAAACATCGATTGGTCAAGTAATTCTTCAAACATCGATTATCATGTCCACATCGATTGTCCTTAAGGTTCATATCAATTGCTGTGAGCTTCACATTGATTACCATGTGTATATCAATTGCCTTAAGTCTTATATCAATTGCTCTGAGCCTCACATCGATCGTTGTTATAAATTGATGCATATAATTGCTTTTTCTTCTAAATACTTAAAAACGTCATTTGTGTAGGATATCATGTGATTGGCACATGTCTCACTTAAGGTACTTGGTACTCACGTGTCCCCAAGTACTAGGTCACATGATTAGGGCTATAAATATGTCGTTATCCCTTCTGGAAAGGGGTGCGGAAAGAGGTAGCTAGAAAAGAGCAAGAAACCTAAAAGTGTGCACTCAGGAACAGGACAAGAGAAGTCGCTGCCAGGAGAAGAAGAGAAGTAGAGCAGAAGAAGAAGAAGAAGAAAAGGAAGAAGAAGAGAAGGAGAAATTGAAGGCAGAAGAGGCTCCAGATCTGTGATCTTCAAGAAGAGTCTTGAAGATGGATCAATTCCAGGAGAATTGATCCATCTGTATCATCTACACATCTTGTTCTTTTGATCTATTTGCTGTGTGTGGATGTGTGATCGTGTAGGTCACAATATTTCTTTGCTTGTGTGAATTTTTCACACAACTGTGCTGACCCTTTCTCAGGTGTGTGTTTGAGCCGTCGTGCTCAGGTGTGTGTTTGAGACATTATGCTCATATGTATGTTTGAGCTGTCGAGCTCAAGTATGTGTGTTGTACTCAAGGTTTTGAGTAGTGTAGCCTCACAATGTGAGGAGTGGGCGTAGGAGTCACTAGTAGTGATTTTCAAACCACCTAAAATATCTTGTGCAATGTGGTTTGCTTGTGTGATTGTGATGTTGATTGCATAGATGTTTGCAGAGGATTTCGTTACACATGCTATACACTTACACACACTGTTTGATAAAATGTCTCACACATTTTGATCACGCAAAAGCACATCAGATCTATGGGGTTTTATTGGATAGAATTCTTTTTCCGAAGCAATTTTTTAATGCTTAAGTTTCCGCTGGAAATCTATTCAACCCCCCCCCCCCCTCTTTCTAGATTTTGCCATCACCACATATTCGATCCTACAATATTCACTAAACAAAGTTCATCAATTTGCCTTTAGACTTTTGCAAAACCTATACACCACCCTAAGAGAATACTGCCTTACTGTCGTGGGCCAACATTATTCTCCAATCGAAAGAACACATAAACATCAATCGATAGAAACTTTGTTCACCAATCAATAAAATGCTTCTTCAGTAATCGATGTAATACTCATACCGATTGGTGAACAAATTATGCATGACAAAGTGAACTTCTTCACTAATCAGTAGAAACCTTCTAAAATTGGTATGACACTTGAACTTCACATATCTTTAAAGCGATAGAAATTTTCTTATATTTCAATCATAAATTATTTTTAAAAAATACTATTAATATATTCATGATATTGAAGAGTGAAAAATATTATGAAATATATTTGTAATATTCATGAGTTTTAGTTATCACCAAATCATTGAGATAAATATATGAGTGATTTAATAATCTCTATCTTTATTGTGATGACAAAACTCATGAGAATTTTTTGAAAATTAATATTTAATACAATTATTGTTCAAACATTGATTACATACATGGATTACATTCAAACATCGATTACACTCAAACATCGATTACTATTATACTTAAACATCGATTGCCTCTACTTTTCAAATGTTTCAAAATGTCTTTGGCGCCCAACTGAAAGTTCAAATGTACTTCACATATTATCTTATTATTTCTTTGTCTGACTAAAGATATTTTTGCTGTTTATCCAAACCTGGACATCTAAGACAAGACTCTCCAAAACTCAAGAAGACTGGTCAGCCATAAAAATCTAAGAAGAAGCTCAAGAAATTCAAAAGAAAAGCCATGATTGCTGCTTGGGACAATAAAGAAGTCTCCACTTCAGATTCATCAAACTCAGATTCAGAAAAAGAGTAGGTAAGTCTAGGCCTCATAACAGGATTTGATGTGGTATATTCTGACCCATCTTTCAATTCATGCACTGATTCAGGGTCAGAGTCTGAAGACTTAGAAGACGTCTTTAATGAACTTTATGAAAAACATAAAGTTGTTGTAAAAGAATTAAAGAATCAGAAAAATAACATTATTTACCTAGAAAACACCAATTGTGATTTTAAATCCGAAATGGAATAATTAGAAACACAATTAAAGGAAAGTAAAGATAATAATTATCTTTTGAATGAAGATTTAGAAAGCAAGAACAATGAACAATTAGAGTTAGAAGAAAAATTGAAAACTCTAACTGAAAAAAATCTTTATTTAAAAGAATCAGTTAGAAAGTTAACAAAAGGTAAAACATCTCTAGCTCTATGCTTAAAAGGCTCAAAATCTGGCAACAATAAACAAGGTCTTGAATACGAACCTCCTAAAAAAGGAAAACAAATTAAGTATTCAAAAAATTATCCATTGCCAAAATTTGTGAAAGAAACCAAAATGCCTAAGAAAAAGGTCCCTGTAATGAACAAATGCTCTCAACAGAAAATAGTTTCTAAAAATCTTGTTTGAAACAAACATCACAATGACAATAAGGCTTGCAAAACAAATTATATTCATTATTGTTGTCATTGCAACAAATTAGGCCACACAGTAAACACTTGCACAACTAGGCACCTAGTATGGATTCCGAAAGAATATTTTTATACATCTAACCATCAAGGACCCAAAACGATTTGGGTACCTACTTCTGAATAGGTTATTTGAAAGATAGTCTTGGAGCATCAAGATCAAAGGATGCTCAAGGCATTGGTGACTACCAACTCTTCATCAAACTCATATCTGAAGAGGGAGTAGTCATAGATTTGTATTTAAATTTATAGTACTACTAACAATGGTTTGCAAGTCTTTCTATTTTTAAGATCAATGTAGGCAAAAATCTTGAATACTTGACAAAGAACAAGTGGATATGTCAAGAAACAACAAGACCAACAAGTGAAAATTCCTGAAAAACTGAATAAGCCTCATATCATGGGGGAGCCTCACATTCAGGGGGAGCATACACTAAGGGGGAGATGTAAATTCATGACAAATATTGTTGAACCCCTCTCCTTCAACATGGCAAGAATATTCCTTAACAAGGGGGTAAATGCAAATGGTAAGACCATTCCTTTTTGGTTATTGACAAAAAGGGGGATAGTATCTTTAACTTGTGAATTTTCTGTTTATTCCATTTTTGAGTATGTTTGTTAGAAAATTCTCATATGTTTTGTCATCACCAAAAAAGGGGAGATTGTTAAACTACTCTTATATTTTATCCTTATTTTGGTGATAACAAAGCTCATGATTAACTTAAATATCATGAATATATTTAATATTATGTTTTTCCTCGTAAATACAATATACTATGGCACTATCGTTTCATGATTTGCACTGAAAAGCTAAATCGATTGTTGTTCAATGCATATCGATTACTGACTAACTGCCACATCGATTACTATTTTTAAAGTTCACATCGATTACTATACAAAAACATCGATTTTAGTTAGAACATCGATTTCATTCAAACATCGACTTCAGTTGAACATCGATTTCACTTAAACGTCGATATCGATTCGAACATCGATTTCATTCAAACATTGATTTCACTTAAACATCGATTTCGGTTCAACATTGATTTCATTTAAAACATTGATTTCATTTAAACATCGACTTCAATCAAAGATATCAATTTTAGTTCAACAATGATTTCACATAGAACATCGATTTTACTCCAACATTGATTATGCCTCAACATCGATTACACTTATACATGGATTATGTTCAAAAATCGATTACATACATGGATTACATTCAAACATCGATTACACTTAAATATCGATTGCCTCTACTTTTCAAATGTTTTAAAATGTCTTTGACGCCCAACTGAAAGTTCAAATGTACTTCACATATTATCTTATTATTTCTCTGTCTGACTGAATATCTTTTTGCTGTCTATCCTTCAAGGTAGGTGAGATGTTGTCAACAGAAAACATGGAAGTAAGGCAAGGTATGGGCCTATTGTCAGAAGATCTTTTAGGTCTGACTCTATCTTCTGTACCTACAAATAAGACTTCCCTTTACACCAAGTGTTTGTCAGAAGAAGAAGAAGAGTAGATGAAAAAAAAAATTCAGCAACAGCTAGAAGAGTTCCAACGGATCTGTTCAAAGCTGCTCTATAAAAAGATGAACCAAGGCTGAAGAACAACAATAGAGATTTCCTGAAGATCATTTAAAGAGTGTACATTCAGTGAGAAGCCTCAATGCCATACACTTAAACGAAAGAGAGAAAGAGCTCGAGCCCAAGAAGAAGTGTGCAAGCAGCCATCTGAAGTCTTCAAGCTTCAAGCTCCTTTTCTTCTCTTCACTCTCTCTGTACTGCATTGTAATTTTGGGGAGAGTCTTTCGGCAGAGAGTTTTTGAGTTAGTGTCCATTTTGTATAACTCACAGTCTGTTCTTTCTTTTCTATGAAAGAATTCTATCTAGCTGTAGGACTATATACAGTGTTCCTCTTCCTGTGTGAAGAGAAGGCCAGTGGGGTTGCTGGCGATTTCTGTCCAGCTAAGGAACTGTTCTTAGCACTTCCTTTTGGTTAAGGGAAGAACCTAGCTGGGGTTGGTGTCAGCAGAACCTAGTTGGAGTTTGTTCCAACAGAACTGCACTGGGGTTTGTTCCAGGAGGGTGGCTTCTTGACCTGTAATAGAAGTGAGTTTCCTTCCTACTTGGAGAAGAAGAGGACTAGCGGGGAGTTGGGGGTTTGTATATCCTTGGGATGATTGTACCTCGGTTAGTGAAATCCCAAGATTTTGCTTGGGGACTGGGCGTAGGTCTTCCTTCTGTGAAGTACCGAACTAGGATAAAATTCTATGTGTTCATTTATGTGATTGTTTAAATTTGCTTCCGCACTGCTACTGTTTTTCACACACTATCACATTCACTAACCAAAGTTTTTAAGTTGTGATTTATGTGATTTAGTTTTAGAATTTCTGTAGCTATTCTATTCACCCCCCCCCCCCCCTCTAGATAGCTTGAGCTTGCTGCCATATCATTTGAAGGCCAACATTGTTGAGGTAGTTTGACCTCACTTGTAGTCACTTATTAGATCTTCAAATAATTCACATGTATTGCACTTAGAAAAAGAAACTTTGTGTAGATATTAGTAGTACTGTAAATTAAAAACTATAAACTAAACATGAATTAAACAAAATGTTTATTTATGACTACTTCCCTTCCGATTAGAGTGAAGTGATGAGTTGCTAGTCATTTATCAAATGCATATGAGCATGCTCTACCTGTAACCATTTGAATGTTTTCTAGTATTGCCCATCAAAATCAGATTGGTAGTTTCCTCTTCTTCTTTTGTGCTTGAGGTACCTAAGGAGTCTTACCATGTTGTTGTCACAACCTTCCTTTTATATTTCTTATGCTTCTCATATTTTCTCTTATTTTTTCTCAAATTTTTATTGCTGATAAGACCTTTCGAGCTTTCGACAATCTAGCCTTAGATGCCCAAACTGCTTATATTCATAACAACTTTCTTTTTTTCTTTTTCT
Source organism: Colocasia esculenta (assembly GCA_014218235.1). NCBI lineage: Eukaryota > Viridiplantae > Streptophyta > Magnoliopsida > Alismatales > Araceae > Colocasia > Colocasia esculenta. The sequence goes on along the minus strand of CM024753.1, from coordinate 113,663,526 downwards.
TTTTGGCTAAGATCCTGTGTATTGTTTTTTGAAAGAGTAACTTCTTCGTCATTGTTGATATCACTACTCTCACTAGCAGTGGCTTCATCTAAACTTGTCTTTCTACCTTTAGTATGTTGTTAACCTTTTTTCTTAACGTTCTTTCTCCTAACCTCTCCATATTTATCACATGGGCCATTAATGGCCCTATGAGCGTTTCTAGTGACAAAGTTGAGAGATCATTGGCTTCTTCTATTGTTGTCACTTTAGGTATCCATTGTACTAGGAGAGACCTTAGGATCTTCCTGACCATTTCTCCCTAACTATATTTCTTCCCTAAACCTGCAAGACCATTTATGATGTTAGTAAAATTATTGTACATTTAAGTGATAGAATCACTTGGTTCCATTTGGAACTTCTCCTATTTCGTGACAAGGATGTCGATCTTTATCTCCTCCTCTTTTTTTGTTCCTTCGTACGTGAGTTTTAGCGTATCCCACATATCTTTGGTTTTTTTGCATGCTAATATTCTATTGAATTCTTGTTTTGAAAGCAAGCAACACGTGAACCTTTTTTCCTTGCAACTCAATGATATTATCTTTCTGTCTTCGTCGGTCCATTCTTCCTTAGGCTTTGATATCACGAGGTCACCATTTTCAATTGTACTCCACAATTGACAGTCATAGCCTTGTAGGAAAAACGCCATACGGGTATTCCAATAGTTGTAGTTTTTGCCATCAAATAGTGGAGACTGGAATATAGATTCACCTTCTACAAACTATTGAGCTACCATGGATCTTTGCTCTTGAATTGTGAGATCTTCTTCAACAGAGCTTGATTCTGTTATCACTTGTTGCTATCACTAATTTTACAAGAGATCTGGCTCTAATATCACTTGTTGGTATTGATACTTTTACAAGAGATCCGGCTTTGATACGACTTGAAGGCCCACGACAGCACAGTTGGAGTCACCTAGAGGTGCGGTGAGTAGGGTGATATAGAAAACTGACTGCAAATCAAACACTTTAAACTTCGGTTAATGATTATAATCATGTGCAATAAAGATGTAGAGAGCGGAAGTAATTACACTGTCACATCCCGATAATATAACTTATCATGATGTGAGCACAACTAGAATTATAATTCCTCTTACGAGTATACTCGTAACACCAACATAATATAATATAATAAAAGTCATTTCGAGAGTCAACTAAGCATTATACACATTATTACAGCTGGACATACTGCTTAAGCAAAACAAAAGAAAAGCTGAATCTAGTCTTTATGGCACGCTCAATGCACACTTCCCTCATGATAATTGGGCACTTTCTGGTCACTTGAAAGAAGTAGGAAACAATGAGCAATCGTGCCTAGTAGGATTAATGAAGATAAGCAAGATATGTCATCTGGGTATCAACATCATGTACTAACAATCAGAAAGAACTGAATTAAAAGAATATCAATGACTGTTGACTTGAGTCAAAACCAAACAAATAAGAGCCAAGTACAAACCATTTAGCAAATCATGGAAATGCCGACTAATTTTGCATATCATGGTGTCACGCCAAATACCCAAAAGAAAGATCTACGTAGTATCATGCTGCGCGGTTAACAAAACGATTTCAGGTACTCCTATCGGGATTGATTGGCCCCTATATGCACATGCATAAAATCCAAAACAATATGTAGATTCAAAGAAAGTATGTCATCTCATTTTCATTCAAATATAATTTGCGGGCAACATTACGTGTAAGAATAGCATATTAGAAACTAAAGGTGTACAAAGTATGTCATGAAGTAAATATTAGGAATTTAGAGAATTGATAACTTAAAAAGGGTTGTTGTACGGGTTACCCAAAAGAACGTTTAATTGGCTAGCTTAATGATAAAGTGGCTCTGAGAGTGTAGTAGAAGAGAAAGGTACAATAGTTTGTAGCTCAGTTGATCTGCTAACAAAAGAATTTGTGATTTGAACTGGGGTTAGGTCGACCGAACTTTGCATATCGTTCTACCAAACCTCACAAGGATTGGTCTTTAGAGTTCAGAAGATAATTAGCTGATCAGAACAACAAAATTGGTCAATCGGTCTGGGTTTTCGGTCGTCCGAACTCTGCATATCGGTTGACTGGATGTGCCACAGCATCCGGTATGTTCCTAAAGGGTGAGCCGAACAATTTATTCTCAAATCGATAGAACATTGTTCTTCAATCGATAGAAGTTTTTGTTCTCCAATCGGAAAATTACTTAAACATCAATCGATAAAAACTTAGTTCACCAATCAATAGAAGGCTTCTTTAGTAATCATGTAGCACTCATATCGATTGATCAACAAATCAAGCATGACAAGGTGAACTTCTTCACTAATCAGTAGAAACGTTCTATAATCGATATGACACTTGAACTTCACATATCTATAAAGCGATATGAATTTTCTTATATTTTGATCATAAATTATTTTGAAAAAAATACTATTAAATATATTCATGATATTCAAGAGTGAAAAATATTATTAAATATATTTATAATATTCATCAGTTTTTGTTCTCACCAAAATATAGTGATAAATATATGAGTAATTAAACACAAGGACTTAAAAAGATTTGGGTAGCAAAAATCTCAACTTAACTTTACATGCAAGACCACCTGAAGGCATCCAAATAATATTTGGATGGTGAATGTTGAAGGCACATGATAAGAGATAAAAGATTATTCACAATATTTAGAGTTGACGAACGTCAAGTAACATATGGTGATAATAGAAAAGGAAAAGTAATTGAATGTACAATAATAGGGACAGAATTCAAGAATTTGATAGAAGGTGTTTGTGTGTTGCGGGTCTCGAGCATAATTCATTAAAGTGGACTAGGAAATCATATAAGGGCAACTTACGGCCTTCTAGTTTTCGTACATATTTTACATATGGGGAGAAGGTAATTTGAGTTTTTCTAATCTTAAACATACAATCGGTTAAAATTTTCTTTTCTAGTTGTTTCAAGATTCTCATTTCACCTTTCCCTTTGTCATGTAGGAAACAAAACTATGGATGATACTTATAGGTTTATTCTACTTGGACATTGTTTTGAATCATCCTTTTTCTTTTTGTCAAAGCATTATTTAGCAGGCCTTTTACTGTTGAATTTTGAATTATGAATAAGAGTATTATAAAATATAAGAAATGTCGTACTCACATGAGAAGGAGGTGCTGGGGTCGATGATGAAGGACATACCTATCATTGGAGTCACCGGTGAGACCGAGGCTCTAGTGCCTCTTGTAAAATTTAAATGACATAAGCATACATAGGCACTCAAAAAACATAAATAATTAGAAATTTTAATAGACATACCTATCACTGGAGTCATCAATGAGATCAAGGCTCCAGTGCCTCCTATAAAATTTAATTGACCTAAACATACATAGGCACTCAAGAAACATAAATAACCATCAATTTTAATAGATATACCTATCATTGGAGTCACTGGTGGGACTGAGGCTCTAGTGCCTCCTATAAAATTGAAATGAAATAAACATGTATATTATCAAAGTATACATAACAAAAAAATTTAATAGACATACTTGTCATAGGAGTCACTAGTGGGACGGAGACTTCAATGCGTCCCGTAAAATTAAAATGGCATAAACATACGTATTATGAAAGCATACATAGTAAGAAATTTTAATAGACATATTTATCACTGGAGTCACCGGTAGGACCGAGGTTCCAACCCCTCATGTAAAATATAACATAAACATACATATTATTAAAGTATACATAGCATGAAATTTTAATAGACATACCTATCACCGAAGTCACCAGTGGGACCGAGGCTCCAACGTCTCTTGTAAAATTTAAATGACATAAACATTTATAGGTACTCAAGAAACATAAGTAACCAGAAATTTTAATAGACATACTTGGAACTGGAGTTCGTCAATGGGACCGAGGCTCCAACATCACAAGTAATTCCTCTTCTCAAAACACTTAACATTGATGCATGAAAAGGCAAAAGGATACCGTGACAAGTAATACTCTTCCCAAATCCCACACAAAAAAGGGCCAACATGAACTTGATGCGGTCTACTAAAGCATTTTTAATGATGTAAAACATATTGCTACCTAGCGCATCCATTCCCCAGCAATAGAACATTGTTATGAAATGCTCAGTATCCAATGGCCCAGCGAGCAGTATAGCATCAGCCAGCAAGTTAGTTTGATTTCAAAACCATGTCAGACCTTCCGATTTCAGCACCACAATGGACTAACCCATATCACATCAGTAGATCACTGAGAAAACACCAGTAAATAAATTTTCACCGAATATAAAAAATGCATCATCTAATTAGCTCACAAATGAGACTTCATGAAAAGATTTGCCAAGTGTGGCCGTTGGGACACAATCAACGGGATGCTAGGGATAAATATAAAAAAATAAAAATCTGCTTCCTCTGTCAGGACCTTACACACTTGCCTCTTCGAAAATGAGGAAAAAAAAATCTCTGTCGAAAGTAATGAAGGAAGCACAACCAGTTGTCTGAGTAAAAGTGCAGTTCCCTAGTGATAGAACATAGGCATCCAGCAAATGACTTCAACACTCATTACAAGAGAACCAACATTTATCAACGACTATATGTCCACGGCTGAAAATTCAAGGACAAAAGAGATATAAGGCAGCGGCTATAATAGGCTGCTGCCATAAAGATTTTTTATCTGCGGTGATCGCGACTCGCTGACAAAAGTTTAGCATACGTCAGCGGATAAAATGTAACCGGGGACAAATCTATAGTTATGGCCGCGGCTACATAAAACCACGGACATATAGTCTTCAGCGGCTCCAAAAACTGCAGATATATATATTTTTTGTCCGAACTTTTGAAAACCGCTCACAGACATTAGATATCTGCAGCTAAAGAAAGCCGCTGACAGTATTAGTCAGCAGCTACAAAACACTGACCAATATAAAAATTTCATTTTATTCATTCATTAAAATAAAAAAAAACTTCAAATCAGAAATATCTAGAAGATATAATTTTTTTAATAATAACTTATTTTAGTTTAGTGATTGATATATACATATATTTTTAATATTTGTAATATATATGTATATTTTTGCTAGATATATATACTTGTAATTTCAAATATAAATATATATGTGTCACTAACTTATCAATATAAATATACAAAAATTTAGTGAACATATATACATATGTGTTTATATATATTTTTATGTGTTTATCAAACTTATATCTAACAATTAGAATTTTAGAACATAGTAACTTTATATCTTTGAAAAAATATACCCATGAAGCGAACTGATCAACTTATCTATATGTTTATATATATATATATATGTGTGTGTGTGTGTGTGTGTGAGAGAGAGAGAGAGAGAGATCATGAAATAGTTTGTGAAAATGTATTTGTGATCCATCACAAAAATCTTATTGTTCTTTGGATTTTTATCATGTTCTCATGTATATGCATGTATATTGCAAATTCAAGTGCTGTCAAGTGCTACTCGAGCAGTGGTGACGAGAGATGAATCGGCAATCACATAGCGCAGGCATGCTAGTCTCGTGAGTGATAGCATCTTTTGCCTCTGAGAGTCGAAGGACATTAAGTCTGTTTACGCACCATTTGACTTCGTTAAATAAAAATGAGTATCGGGCCTGGATTTTCAAGTAATTAAGTTGTGACGGAACACCTCGACCAAGCCCGTTAAACCGATAACGCACTTGATCCGAGTCCGCCTCTCGCGAACGGGCCGAAGCCTCGCAAGGGATACCAAACCACAGTCCGTGTAAACACAAAGGAACACACCATTTCACATATATATTTCACAAGTTTACATAGCCATAACTCTAGAAAAAGAAAAGAAAGTACAAGAGCGTGGGGCATACCCCGAGGTACAACTGAAGAAAGTAACCAACTAGCTACACTACACTGCTACACTGCTGCTACTACAACTACACTACTAGGACTACACTGCTAGAGGTACTGACCCTGCACCACTACGACGCGGCTCCGAACTGGACGACGGTCGAGAAACGTCCTCCTCGCTCTCACCTGTGGGAGTAGGGGTGATCCTCGCTAGTCACTGGCTCAGTAGGGAACTCTCCCAAAACCGAGCAAACCAAAAACACAGGTACAAAAGCAGTAAACAGTACCCACAATTTATAGAACAGCTAAGCAGGATATGAAAGCTGTAAAACTACTCACCGTCTGCCAACTACGAAAAACAACTGTAATAATTAAACGGCAAACCAGTACAAGTGTACGAACTAAAGTAGAGACAGCCAAACACGAGCCACGTGAACTGGTTCGCGACACCAGTGACTGACTCGGACAAGCTAACACAGGTCTACCTCTCAGTCTCGCAGCCACGGACGAAAAGTCCAGCTACCGCTCCACGTGAAAAGGTCAAGCAACTGTGGAGACCAACTAAACACCACCACCTGCGTACCACACGGTCGCAAGCCCATGCCTGACACCTCTGGAGACCCTGGCCTGGGCCCTCTAGAGTGAGACACTGGAGAAGGACTAGCTGGGGACCAGTGCCGACTACTGGTGTCCGTACCCCCAACTACGAGCGCGCTACAAGTGACTAAAAGACAAGTACGGCAGTCACTGTCCCACTGTCGTCTTTCCCTCAGCTGGACGTACAACTCAAACACAGGAGTGAGGGTGTCCATGTCAGACGACACAGACCTCAACGGTACAACAAAAGTACCGGGACAAAGCCCCGAGCTAACAGCCTGGCTCACAGAAACCACATGAAGACTCACGTAAACCGCGTGCACTAGTAGTTCACAACACGTGAACACCAAGTAAACACGTAAAGAACCTGCCAACTGCGTACCCAGTACGCTAGTCTCAGAAACCATGTGCACTAGGTGCACCACAATCATCATTGCACCGCTCGATATCAACAAATATTCAATATATCAATATTTAAACCAAAAGCATGCTGACGGCAACATCGACTGCCGTCGATGGGATGTAAACGACATGGTATTTGGCCGTTAATCTCCCAGCTGAAGAACCTGGCGTCAATCGATGTTGACGCCAAGATCTTCGGCTATCAACATCACAGAAACCCTGGGCTGATACCTCAGGTATTCCCAGCCCTAAATTTAACAGAAAAACATGAAGAATCACTTCCTTTAACACGCATAAATTCTAATTAACTCAAAACAACATATTTCCTTTGTTAAATTGGTCAAACCACCCATTAACCCCGCATGCAGAACCATTCCCAAAAACACAATTAACATCCGAATTCATGCTTTCCAAATGCATTATCACAACCTATAGGGACTAAAGGGATAATTCCCTACCTCAATCCGTACTTAAACCTCCTAAATTCTCCTACTTCGCACCAAACCCTCCGCGAGCTCCTATGGCGATTACACCTCGCTCCGGCATTTCCTTGGCCGATTCGTCACCACCTCACGTTCCACGATCCTCCAACTCACCTTTTACAACTGTTGGAAGTAGTGGGGAAGCAAGGGGCATGAAAACAGGGCAAGGGAGAGGAAGAATGAGCTGAGGAAACTGTCCTCGGGTAGACCTATATTCTGTAGGTCGCACAGGTTGGTGTCAATCCTAATGCCGTTTAGGGAACCGTCACAGTAACATCCACAAAGCCTGCCGTTAAGTTCATAAGGTTGGCGTCACCTTCAATGGACGCCAAAAACCAGTCAACGACCACCCAACTGCAGCAGGTCCTATCTTATTTCAGGACCAAACCTGCACCAAACCTGCGTGCACCACACATTCAAACCACACTAGCCTCACAATGGCCATCACAACCATTACACACACATGATCCATAAGGATCCGAAAAGCACGCGACGTTACATTACTATCATCTAAAAAGAAAATTTCGACCTCGAAATTCATAACACAACTCAAACTTAAACAACTTAAACATGCACATTTTACAATACTATCATCTAAAAAGAAATACAAAAGCTTATTCAAACAGATAGGGATACCCTTTAGCCATCTCCTCGGCTAACTCCCAGGTATCCTCACCACCCAACCTATTTTCCCATCTCACTTTAACTAATTCAATTTCTTTATTTCTCAACTTCTTTATCTTTCGATCAGTGATCTGTACCGGATACTCTGGCATGGTCATATCCGGCCTCAGGTCACCACCTTGATAACTGATTATTTGAGCTGGATCTTCAATACATTTCTTAACATAGAAACATGAAATATATCATGGACATCCGCAAAATCTGCTGGCAAATCTAGTCTATAAGTTGTTTCCCCAATTCTCTCAATCACCTGAAAGGTCCCACATACCTTGGGCTCAATTTTCCAGTCTTGCCAAATCTCATAATACCTTTACTCGGGGAAATCTCAAGAAAACAAAATCTCCCACTTCAAACTGAAGTGGTCTCCTCCGGATATCTGCATAACTCTTTTGCCTACTTTGAGCTGCCTGCAATTTTTCCTTAATAAGCTTCACTACTTCTGTGGTTTTCTGAATCAATTGATGACCCACTAATTTCCTTTCTCCCACTTCATGCCAGTTTAATGGGTTCTACATGGCCTTCCATATAAGCTTCATACGGTGCCATCCCAAGACTGGTATGATAACTATTGTTTAGGCAAACTCACCATTCCCAAATGATGCTCCCAGTTACCTCCCCAAACTACAACAAGCCCGCAACATATCTTCAATCGTCTGGATAGTCCTCTCTGTCTGACCATCTGTCTGGGGATGATAAGCGGAGCTATATCTCAGCTCAGTGCCAATTACTTTCTGCAGACTTCTCCAAAAACCAAAGTAAATCTTGGATCTCTATCAGACACAATGGTCTTCAGAATACCATGCAATGGAACAATTCTTTTAACATAAACTTTTGCTAATTTAACCACTGTCCAAGACATACTTACTGTCACTAATCTGCACACCTTAGTTAATCTATCAACAAATACCCATATTCCATTATGTCCGGAACCCGATCTTGGTAAACCTGCCACAAAGTCCATGGAAATATCATCCCATTTCCACTGTGGAATGGGCAACGGTTGCAATAAACCTCCAGCCTTCTGATGCTCTGCCTTAATTTGCTGACATATAGCACATCTTGCAATAAATTCTGCTATTTCCTTTTTCATATGAGGCCACCAGAAATGCTTCCTCAAATCGTGGTACATTTTAGTACTATCCGGATGGATAGTGTACCTGGTTATGAGCCTCTTCCAACACTCGCTGCTTTACCTCTCTTTCAGCTGGAACAAAACCTGCCTCTGAGCCTAATCACACAATTATCATCAATGGTAACTCCTTCCATTTTTACAATCTCAGCTAAACTTACATTTGCTCTTGAGCCTCAACAATCTGCCAATACAAGGACGGCTCTATAGCACTGCAGCTAGTACTGCCTGTCGCTGACTACTGGCACATACAAGGAGTTCTCCACTATGTCTTCATACAGCTTCCACTCTTTAATCATCATCAGATTATATATGCCTTTCTGCTCAAGGCATCTGCTACAACATTGGCCTTACCCGGATGGTAAGCCAAACTGAAATCATAATCTTTTAAATATTCAATCCATCTGCGCTGACGGAGATTTAAATCCTTCTGCGAGAAGATATACTTCAAGCTTTTATGATCTGTAAAGATCTCAAATCTCTCGCCATACAGATAATGCCTCCACATTTTCAAAGCAAACACAACTGCTGCCAATTCCAAGTCATGAGTGGGATAATTCTCTTCTGCTGGTTTCAATTGCCTAGACGCATAAGCTATCACTTTGCCATGCTGCATAAGCAGTGCGCCAAGTCCTATCCTTGAAGCATCTGTATATACCACAAAACCACCACTTCCTGCCGGTAATGTCAATATGGGTGCTGTTGTAAGCCTTTTCTTCAATTCCATAAAACTTTTCTGACATTCACCGGACCACACAAAAGGTACACCTTTCCTAGTCATTTTGGTCATAGGTGCCGCAATCTTAGAAAAATCTTGTATAAAGTGCCTATAATAACCTGCCAATCCCAAAAAACATCTAATCTCAGTAATTGTCTTAGGCACTTCCCATTTCATCACTGCTTCCACTTTACTTGGGTCCACTGCTACTCCTTTAGCTGAGATGACATGACCCAGAAGTTGAATTTCTTTCAACCAAAATTCACACTTACTGAATTTGACAACAACTGGTTATCCCTTAACAACTGCAGGGTAAACCTCAAATGAGCTGCATGCTCCTCTTCAGATGCTGAATAAATCAGAATATCATCAATAAAGACCACAATGAATTGGTCTAAATACGGATGAAAAATTCTATTCATCAGATCCATAAAACCTGCAGGAGCATTGGTCAGCCCTAATGGCATAACCATAAATTCATAGTGACCATATCTGGTTCTGAAAGCTGTTTTATCTATAACCTCCTCTTTAATTCTCAACTGATGGTACTCGAACCTTAAATCAATTTTAGAAAATACCTTTGCTGATTGCAACTGATCAAACAGATCATCTATCCTCGGCAACGGGTACTTATTCTTAATGGTCACATCATTCAACTTTTTATAATCAATACACATACGAAAACTTCCATCTTATTTTTCACAAAAAATATATCGATGCTCCCCACGGGGAATGACTGGTCTAATAACCCTTTTTGCAACAGTTCTTCTAATTGCTTTTTAATTCTTTAAGTTCTGCTGGTGCCATCCGATATGGAGCTTTAGTGATCGGCATGGTACCTGGCAGCAACTCAATGGTAAAGTCCACCTCTCTATGTGGAGCTAAAAAAGGAAAATCTTCAGGAAAAACATCAACAAATTCCCTAACCACGGGAACTGCTTCCACTGACTGACTAGCTTCTACCAGACTTACCGAGGCTAAATAAGCCACACATCCAGCATTTATCAACTTTCTAGCTCTAATTGCAGAAATTAGAAACTTAGAGGTATAAAAAGGCATACCTTGATATTCAAATATTGCACCATTAGGATGACAAAACCTGATCCTTTTCTTTCTGCAATCTAGCATTGCTCCATAAGTCTCAAGCCAATCCATACCCAAAATAATATCATAATCTATCAACTGCAGGGCATATAACCGACCCGGCATCTGTTCCCTTCAATCATAACAGGAGCTTCATCTATATAGCTCGAAGTGAGCAGGAACTCACCCGAGGGAACCTCCACTACTATCATACAAGACTTTTCCTCTAAAGGATTAGCCATGCAATCCAGAAATTCTTCGAAAATGAAAGAATGAGAGGCACCCGAATCAAATAAAACTCTTTCTGAATAGTCATAAAGAGGTAAAGTACCTTCTATCATATTCGATGCCTCCGCTTGGGCTCGAGTGATAGCCATAACCCGGCCTCTTCCTCGCTGCTGCGATGCTCCTCTGCCACGACCTGCCTGTGGCTGCTGAGACTGCTGCGGCTGTTGCTGCACACCTCTTCCATACCCATACACTCTTGGATAGGGGCAATTACGAATCAAATGCTCCGGCTGATTGCAATTATAACATCTATACCCTGGTGGAATAATGGGCTGCCTGGCAGTACTCTGCTGCGACTCCTCCACCTCTGGCCTACCACGACCTTGCTGAAATTGCTGTCGACCTCCCGATCCTCTTCATTTACCTTTAAATGCTTGCTTCAATTTCTGGCCCCATTTACCAAAGCCTAATGAAGAAGGTCCTGCTGGTGCTTTACCCTTACTCGCACCCACTGACTGCTGCGGTAGCCGAAAACTACCTGAGCCTGACTCACCCACCTGACGAGTCCGAATAGACCTCTCCAACGTAGCTGCCCTCTGAGCTGCTTCTTCCACTGTTTTACACATGAGAGGTACTATTGCATCCTGCAACTCTACTCTTAAACCTCTAATGAAATATTCAACCATCATATTATTATCTGATACTACATAAGGCGCATATTGGCTAAGTGCCATAAATCGCATCTGGTACTCTAAAACTGAAGAGTTACCTTGCTGGAGTGTCCGAAACTGCTCTCTCTTCACTTGATGTACTTGAATCGAAAAGAATGTATCGTTAAATACATCAAGAAATTCCGACCAAGTGATAGCCTCTTCTGTCCTGCCTGCAAAGGTGGTCTGCATCTTCAATCGCCACCATTCCAATGTAAAACCCCTCAACTGATAGGTAGCTAGCACAACTTTATCTGCTGCCGGACATCTCATGGTCGCAAAGACCCTCTCAATCTCATGGACCCAATGTTCCGCTATATTTGGATTCGGCCCTCCTGAGTAAGTAGGGGGCTGCAATCTCAGAAATTTCTAAACTTGCATCACTGGCTCCTCTGCTGCTAAAATTGGCGGTGGCAAGGGTGCTACAAAAGGCACCTCCACTCCTGGCGGTGGCGGAACTAGAACCATAGGTACAGTCTCTTCGTTCCCAGGTTGCACTGCAACCGGTGGTACCGGCGCCTGCTGATCCATCCTCCTTTAGATATCAGTGAGGCTCTCCCAGATCCTCTCTATCATACGCTGAGTACTCTCCTCTGGATCATCTCCTCCACTACCCCAATCTCTTCTATCAGCCATTTCAAATTTCTACATAACAAAACCAAACAAAAATAAAACAACAAATATCAGAAACCAGGGCCCCTACCAGCAGTGTACAAAGACCGAAATAAGGCTATGTATCTTTCTAGTTCCCTTATATTAACATGGACCTTGCTCTGATACCAACTGTGACGGAACACCTCGACCAAGCACGTTAAACCGATAACGCTTGATCCGAGTCCACCTCCCGCGAACGGGCCGAAGCCTCTCAAGGGATACCAAACAACAGTCCGTGTAAACATAAAGGAACACACCATTTCACATATATATTTCGCAAGTTTACATAGCCATAACTCCAGAAAAAGAAAAGAAAGTACAAAAAATAGCCTGGGGCATACCCCGAGGTACAACTGAAGAAAGTAACCAACTAGCTACACTGCTGCTACTACAACTACACTACTGGGACTACACTGCTGGAGGTACTGACCCTGCACCGCTACGACGCGGCTCCGAACTAGACGACGGTCGAGAAACGTCCTCCTCACTCTCACCTGTGGGAGTAGGGGTGAGCCTGTCTAGTCACTGGCTCAGTAGGGAACTCCCCCAAAATTGAGCAAACAAAAAACATAGGTACAAAAGCAGTAAACAGTACCAACAATTTATAGAACAGCAAAGCAAGATATGAAAGGTGTAAAAGTACTCACCGTCTTCCGACTACGAAAAATAACTGTAATAATTAAACGGCAAACCAGTACAAGTGTACGAGCTAAAGTAGAGACAACCAAACACGAGCTATGTGAACTAGTTCGCGACACCAGTGACTGACTCGGACAAGCTAACACAGGTCTACCTCTCAGTCTCGCAGCCACGGACGAAAGGTCTAGCTGCCGCTCTACGTGAAAAGGTCAAGCAACTGTGGAGACCAACTAAACACCACCACTTGCGGACCACACGGTCGCAGGCCCATGCCTGACACCTCTAGAGACCCTGGCTTGGGCCCTCTAGAGTGAGGCACTGGAGAAGGACTAGCTGGGGACCAGTGTCGACTACTGGTGTCCGTACTCCCAACTAAGAGTGCGCCACAAGTGACTATAAGACAAGTACGGTAGTCACTGTCCCACTGTCGTCTTTCCCTCAGCCGGACGTACAACTCAAACACAGGAGTGAGGGTGTCCAGGTCAGACGACACAGACCTCGACGGTACAATACAAGTACCGGGACAAAGCCCCGAGCTAACAGCCTAGCTCACAGAGAACTTGGGGCACCCAACTGGAGAGGTAACCATGGTAGGCGTCGTACTACTCGTCACGTACACAAAATCCCATGCATGTCACACAAACCACGTGAAGACTCACGTAAACCACGTGCACTAGTAGTTCACTACACGTGAACACCACGTAAACACATAAAGAACCATCCCACTGCGTACCCAGTACGCTAGTCTCAGAAACCACGTGCACTAGGTGCACCACAATTATCATTGCACCGGTCGATATCAACAAATATTCAATATATCAATATTTAAACCAAAAGCATGCTGATGGCAACATCGACTGCCATCGATGGGATGTCAACGGTAAGGTATTTGGCCGTTAATCTCCCAGCTGAAGAACCTGGAGTCAATCGATGTTGACGCCAAGATCTTCGGCTATCAACTTCACAGAAACCCTGGGCTAATACCTTAGGTATTCCCAGCCCTAAATTTAATAGAAAAACATGAGGAATCACCTCCTTTAACATGCATGAATTCTAATTAACTCAAAACAACATATTTCCTTTGTTAAATTGGTCAAACCACCCATTAACCCCGCATGCAGAACCATTCCCAAAAACACAATTAACTTGCGAATTCTGCTTTCCAAATGCATTATCACAACCTATAGGGACTAAAGGGATCATTCCCTACCTCAATACGTACTTAAACCTCCTAAATTCTCTTACTTCGCACCAAACCCTCCGCGAGCTCCTACGGCGATTACGCCTCGCTCCAGCGTTTCCTTGGCCGATTCGTCACCACCTCACATTCCACGATCCTCCAACTAACCTTTTACAACTGTTGTAAGTAGTGGGGAAGAAAGGGGCATGAAAATAGGGCTAGGGAGAGGGAGAATGAGCTGAGGAAACTGTCCTCGGGTAGACCTATATTCTGCAGGTCGCACAGGTTGGCGTCAACCCTAATGCCGTTTAGGGAACCGTCACAGTAGATGTCCACAAAGCCTCCGTTAAGTTCATAAGGTTGGCGTCACCTTCGATGGACGCCAAACCAGTCAACGACCACACATGGCCGTCAACTCCTAATCAACTGCAGCAGGTCCTATCTTGTTTCAGGACCAAACCTGCAGCAAACCTGCGCACACCACACATCCAAACCACACTAGTCTCACAATGGCCATCACAACCATTACACACACATGATCCATAAGGATCCGAAAAGCACGTGACGTTACATAAGTTGACCTGGGTCCTCAAGTAGGTCGACCTAGGTCTTCAAGTAGGTCGACGTGTCCTCAAGCAAATCGACCTGGGTCTTCAAGTAGGTCGACCTAGGTCTTCAAGTGTAGGTCGACCTATCCTCTAGTAGGTAGACATGTGTCCTCAAGTAGGTCGACATGTCCTCAAGCAGGTCGACTTGGGTCTTCAAGTAGGTTGACCTGTCCTCAAGCAGGTCGACCTAGGTCATCAAGTAGGTCGACCTATCCTCAACTAGGTCGACCTGTATTCTCAAACTGGTCGACTTGTCCTCAAGCAGGTAGACCTAGGTTTTGAAGTAGGTCGACCTAGGTTTTCAAGTAGATCGACCTGTGTCCTCAAGTAGGTCGCCATGTGTTTTCATCCATACTGGTTTAAAATGATGAGTCTATATGGTCAGATTTTAAATATGAATCAAATTCAACCGACTGATTTTAAAAATGAATCAAATTTAATAGAGTAATTATATTTTACTTATAATAACCGAGATCTTGATGATATGTAGTATCTGATTCAACGATTCATATAATATATATAATATATATATATATTGATCAAACTTAAATGTAAGAGTAAGAATTAAGATCCAAAGATATTCTAACCTATGGCAGAAGTACTGATGATGAAGAAGTTTAAACTAATTTTTTTTTGTTTATCCTTTGTTTATAGTGATCGACATAGTTGACTTAAGAATTAAAAGTCAATATTAATTTTTCTCGTCAATTGAAAATTCAAATTTTCTTATACCAGCTGACCTAAGCATTAAAATCCAAGACCAGTTCTTTATCATTGCTTAAATTTGATCATATTATTGTGCCTTAACTGTTCATTGCCTGAATTAATTTCTCGTCCGATCCTCTTTTAGTGCCGACACATGCTCTTTACATGTCCATACACAATTACTTGGTATCATCACAAGATAATACATTAATAGATATAGTAATATTTATAAGGGTAAATTAATTAGGAGTCTCTAATTGTAATAGAGAGGACCTTACTGTAACAGAACTGAATTAACGTATACTGTAACATGGGATAACATTTACTGTAATGAGTTACAACTCTGTCATGAACTAAAAATTAAGTAAAATATTTGATAGAGATTCCTAATTAATTAACCATATTTATAATTTAAT
The DNA here is from genome assembly GCA_014218235.1 of Colocasia esculenta. NCBI lineage: Eukaryota > Viridiplantae > Streptophyta > Magnoliopsida > Alismatales > Araceae > Colocasia > Colocasia esculenta. Next base: position 113,647,439 of record CM024753.1, on the reverse strand, counting down.
ATATATATATATTGATGCAAGTAGTAAATATATTTAATTTTCTAATTAAAATTAATACATATGGCAATGGCTACTATTCGCCGCCATACAATTATATGGCAGCGGCTTGTTATAGCCACTGCTAAAGAATAATATGACAGTAGCTTTGTAGCCGCTGCCATATTTTCCCCTGCCCCGCCATAAAACCCCACGTGCTTCTCTCTCTCTCTCTCTCTCTCTCTCTCTCATCTCTCTTCTCTCTCTCTCTCTCTATCTCTCTCTCTCTCTCTCTCTCTCTCTCTCTCCTCTTTCCCCTTACGATGGCTGGCGACTCCCCGATCGACCTCGACGGGTGCCGACGACTGGCGACCATCCGACGATGCCCTCCCCTCCGGCGGTAGTCCCCACCCCCGGTGAGTCTCTCTCTCCACTTCGGCCCCCACCCCTCCCTCCCCGGCCCCCTCCCCTCTAGCGGCCCCAATCCCCTCCCTCCCCTCCAGCGGCAGTCCCCATCCCTCCCTTCCCCCCTCCCCTCCGGCCGCCCCCACCCCTCTCTCTCTGGCCCCCTCCCCTCTAGTGGCCCCCATCCCTCCCTGCCCGGCCCCCTACCCTCCGGCGGCCCCCACCCCCCATCCCGGCCCCCTCCCCTGCGGTGGCCCCCACCCCCCATCCCCTCCCTCCCCGAAGGTGGCAGCCCCCACCCCTCCTCCCCACTTCTTGGCTCTGTATATAAAGAGGGAGGCTGTTGTGCCCCAGATGCCCACCGCCAGCTTGAAGACCCAGGTTTTCTGAGAGCTTTGTTCCTTCTTGAAAGCCCACTACCATCTAGCCCCGGGAGGCGAAGGACAGCGTAGGAGGGAGAGCTTGCAACAAGCCTCTCCCGGTGTGGTCTCCTGCTACTCCGCCCCTCCGCAGGCCAATGTGAGGAAATGCCCGACCCCATATGTAAGGTCTCGGGTCTTTAGTGGATCCTTATTGGGTCTGTAGTGGTTCTGTGTGGTCGACGACAAGACCATTGTCGTTGACTTGGGATTAACGGCCAGGGCTTGCCGTTGAGTCAGAGTCAGCGTCCAGTGATGTGGATGTTTGAGATTGAACTCAACGACATGTGATCTGGACGTTAGTCTGTTGGCGGTTCAGTAGGCGACCAGAGATGTGGACGTCGACTAACCAGTCTTGTTGAAATAGGGCAGCCCGAGAGCAGAGTTCCTTCTTCTCCTTTTCTCTCCTTCCTTCCACCTTTGCTTTTCTTGATTTCCGCAGCTTCTGTTGGGTGATTTGAGCTCGTGGGAAGGCCCTGGATCATGTGGCGTTGCTAGATCGGGCAGGAATCGCGTGGTTTTGGTGCGATTCGCGCGGAGTCTTCGAGGGAATCCGGCGCGAGTAGTGGCTATTCGGGGATTGTTTAAGCTTTCTGAGGTAGGGACTTAACCCCTATAACCTTCCCCAACAAACCAGCATGTCCAATTAACCAAATTGATGTGCAAATCATGGTTTAGGGTTTGGGTTATATTATGCCGGAATTGAGGGTGGTTTGGATAATCTAGGTGTTAGATTGTCTATTTATGATGTTCTGATAATGTGGATTGATGAGAGAAAGTGTTTTCCTCCATCAGTCAGAATTCTGTTGGGTGGATCAGCCCATTTGAACTGTTTCGGTTTAGTTCTGGGTTTAGGGGACTGAAGATATCAACGTCCACATCTGTTGACGTTGAGATCTTCAGGGGTCATTTAAACGACAAGGTCGATTGCCGTTTAATCAGGATAAACGACATGGGGAGTGCCATTTACCTCATATTGGCGGCAATCGATTAGGCCGTTAATCTCCTATATCCCAGCAGACTTAAGTTGTGTGTTTAGAGGCGATTGACATGTGATGTCCGCCCTAATAACACAAGTGGGCCAGGCTTAGAGTGTGACTCCGCCTGTGCATAGGAGTAGTTTCTTATGACACGAGGTGTTTACTACTGTACGGGGTTTCAGACGTTGAGTGTGTTCCGTCTGTTGTACGCGCGTTGCGTTACCGTGTACCCGTTTCTGTTGTGTTACCTAGGCGTGGGTGCGACTCTGTCTAGACGACTAGCGTGTGGTTGTCCTCCGCTAGTGAGCCAGGACACCGAGTGCGACTCTGTCCTGTGCGTACTCCTTTTGGTGGTTTTGAGCCGGTCTCCGTGGAGCCCCTTCTCTACCGCTAGGGTCAAGCGTAGGGGAAAAACCGGTCGTGGACCAGACGCGAGAGAGAGCGTCTGTAGTGTGCACACGTGGCTGGGGTTGAGAGCCTCTGTGGTGACGGGACGCCGGGCCACAGACCCTAGCTGAGTCCTACTTGCTGTGTGTGTGAGTGTGTGTTACTGAGCAGCGTGGTTTACAGTTTTGTGTTGTGGTGCGACGTGTACTTACTTTCAGTTTTTACTTTCCGCACTTTAGTTCTGTAGCCGGTGGGGTTACTTTTCCCTACTGGGTCTCTTTTCTTGAGACTCACTCCCTTCCCTTTCAGGTGGGTCTTCGTCGACTCCCATTCCAGACGAGTCTAGCCACTCCGGTGTTGGTGCTCCCTAGCTGCAGTGAGTAGTACCTTTTTGTTGTACTCTTGTACTCTGTACTTTGCTCAGACTCTGAGTTGTATATTTTATGTTCATATAGTGAAATTTTACTGCTTTGCATGGTGTGTATCTTCTTACATATAGTCTCCTCAGACTTTCACTTCCTACCCTTCCGAGCTTGTCTCGTGGGTTAGCAGGTCAGAATTCGGGTTACTGGTTGTTACTGGTAATGCGGGTTCTGGGTCGTTACACCATACCCTTTCCAACCCCATTGATTTAGTAACTAGTTAATATGTTAATCAATTAAAACCATATTTTAATATGAGTTCTTAATAAGATTATTACTTAGGTTCCTATCATAAACTGTCAATTAATGTTTTAATTAGGAGGAAGATGGTAACCGCTAGAGTAGATGATGAAGTCAGGGGCTAAGTTAGATCCCTATGCTAGTGTCATTATGGTACTGCTATAGACCTCCAAATAATAATCTCAACTTTATTAAGTAATTACTATGATGCCAAACAGGGTCCTGACAGATAGCACCAAAATAAATAAATTAATGAAGTTAAAGAGAAGGAATGATGGAAGTGTCTGAAGTTTATGGATAAATATAAGATGACCACCATTTCTCAATGTTAGTACAGTGTATGTCTGCTGATTTGGGTTTGTGCTAAAACATACGTGTGAGAATGTTTTTTAAAACATTTAAAAATTTTAAATTTAGCTTTGGATTTGATTTTGATTTGGGTTTTATTTATTTGGACATGGACATGGTCTTATTTAGTTCATTTGACCTCCCCCGCTAAATGTGGTTAGTGTTAATTATATCAGCACAAAGGCTGAATACCCTTGATTAGCCATCAGACAAACCCGTTGAAATAAAACAACGTGACTTACATTTGAATGAAATGAATTACACATGGAAAGAAACGCAGTTGCAAACATGCAGTTCAGTTTTTTGGAATTTTTTTATATTTATTTCATTTTTATTGATTTTTAAATTCATTTTCTCATTTTTTTGTTATTTTAGAATTATTGATTTATTTAAACATTTTCGTTATTTATTTATAGATTAAATTAATATTTTTATTATTTAGTTGATTTAAATGGGGATTAACTTAAGGTGGATCAAAAATGATGTGAGACATGACTTGTTTGTTGATTTTATGTTATTGAAAATTAGATGACAATGTTTGTGAAATATTTTATTAAGGTTGGTTGAAAAATTGGTCAGTTTTAGTTAAGAAACCAAGTAGCGAAGTGTTTAAAATAAACGTGACACTACGTGTAATTACTCGTACAATGTGTGATTAAATGAGATAAATTAGCCCAATGGGCCCATTAAACATCATATGCGAGGATGTATCACATGGTGACCCATTAACCATCATTAGGCCCATTAAGCATCAAGCAACATGGTCATTTAATTCATCATAGCATGGAAATTACAAGTCCGACCCAATAAGAAGCTTATGGCCCAATAAGAAATTTGGCCCAACAAGGGGAAGTCCAATGGACCTTGTTTCTAAATTGGAGAAAATTAAATCGCGCCTTGCACGATATTCTTTAGGGCTGCCTTACAGACCCTTCTTCCCAGACCGCCTTGCAGTCTTTCTTAGAGCCTTGCTCTGTATTCAAAACCTCAGAAACTCCCCCTTCAAGCTTGGCTGCCCCCCTCCTTTTATAGGGAATGGGGAAAGACCCCGTCCCGGCCATTAAACACCGTCCCAGCCATAAACGCCGTCCCGGCCATTAAACACTGTCCCGACCATTTGCATTTTTGCATATCTCCCCCTGTTCCTTTATTTCTTTTCCCCCTTTTAATTCCTATTTTTTTGTTTATGCCCCTGGCTCACGAGAGCATCACAGGAAGGGAGAAGAAACTTGCCATTTTTTCTTCTTCTCCCTTCCCTGTTTGGCCTGCGCACTGGGAAGGGAGTAGGAACAGGGGCGCCGGCGGCTGAGGAAGGGAGGCAGCGCAGGGGGAAGGCAGCAGCGCCAGCGGCCCAGGCTGGAGGGTGTAGCAGCGGCGAGCCAAGCAGCATGAGGCCCTTTTGCGGCCAGGGCGACCACGCGCACCCCTCCCTCTTGCGGCGGAAGGAGCCGGCAACAGCGGTGACGGTGCAGGGAGTAAGGAGTAGCGGCGGTGGCGCAGGGAGCCAGCTGCAGCGGCAGTGTTGAGCGAACTCAGCAGCAGCGGCGGCGGTGAGGGCAGGCAGTTGCAATGATGGCAGTGAGGGCAAGGGAGTCCCCTGTGTAGAGGATCTCGTCCTCCTCTTCCTCTCTTCTGCTAGCAGTGCCAAAGGGGGAGAAGAAGCGGTGGCGTCCCTTCCTTCTTTGCTCCATCTTCTCCCTCTCACTGTAGGAAGGCCAGGCAGAGGCAGCAATCGGTGCAGGCCCACTCAGGGGTAGAGGCCAAAGACAGAGATAAGATGCCCTCTCTTCGTTTTTGTATTTGTTTAGTTTATTGTTTTTTTTCGTTTGTTTCTCCTATGAGAAGCCGACAAAATTTTTGCCACAACAAATGCCCCCCACGCGCAGAGGGCCAGTGCCATATCACCGGGCGGCTGTCGCGTGCATTTTCCTTAACAACTGTACTTTAACACATGTTGCCCTTTTGAGGGTCTATTTCATTTATCCTGCCAGTGCATTTAAGCCATTTTGACTTTGTCGAGATCCATGGTGAAGATGTTATCTTTGTAGACTTGATATATCACAGCTTGTGACATACTTGCAGTAAGCTTTCCATTTCTTTTGGGCTTGCAGTACCAATGACCATCATCTCATGACAACAATGCCAAAATTTCTCTTTATGCATTGAGAATTGTGACATTGCTGCAATATATCTTCTGATAAGCTGTTTTATCATTTTCCTTTCTCGTTCTTTTGTGGCAAAAATATGATCTCTTGTTGTTTTGACCTTGCCGAGTTGGATCAGGTACATGACACATTGACAATGAAAGAGATTACTTGGAGCCGAAAACCATGGAGACCAAACTGGCTTTTTTGCAAGCAGAGGCTACTATAACTTCTACAAACATCGTGCAAGCCATGAATTGACGTTAGATGACGACCTCTCTTATGAATGACAAAGCTGTCCATGCCATTCTTTTGTACATGTTGACCTTCTGAGGGTAGGTGACACCAGAGCATAGGCTTGCTTGAGAAATGTTGTTTTTAGCATTAGTACATGCTATCCATTCATTTTGGCTTTTCCTTATTGGGCTATCCAAGGGCCTGTCTTGGGACGAGGGCTTTTATTTGCTCTATACATCGTGCTTCTGTGTTTCACCATCAGCATGTGATCTTTATTGATAACAGGGGTTTTAAGGCTTCCCCAAAAGCCATGAGGTATTTCACTTAGAGGATTAGGGCTCCTCTGGGGCCATGACATGCTTGTGTTAGAGAATTAAGGCTTCTCTAGGGCCATAATTTCGATGAGAGGACTGAGGCTCCCTCGAGCACATGATTTTGGTCAGAGGATTGAGGCTCCCTCAGGCACATAATCTTGAGTGAGAGGATTGAGGCTCCCTCAGGCTCATAATTTGGGTGAGAGGATTGAGGCTCCCTCGGGCACATGATTTGAATGAGAGGATTGAGACTCCCTCGGGCACGTGATTTGGGTGAGAGGATTAAGGCTCCCTCGGGCACGTATTTTGGGTGAGAGGATTGAGGCTCCCTCAGGCACGTGATTTGAATGAGAGGATTGAGGCTCTCTTGGGCACGTATTTAAGTTAAGAGGATTGAGGCTCCCTCAGGCACGTATTTGGGTGAGAGGATTGAGGCTCTCTCGGACACGTATTTTGATTGAGAGGATTGAGGCTCCCTCGGGCACGTATTTGAGTGAGAGGATTGAGGCTCTTTCGAGCGCATATTTGGTTTGAGAGGATTGAGGCTCCCTCGGACACGTATTTGGGTGAGAGGATTGAGGCTCCCTCGGGCTCATATTTTGATTGAGAGGATTGAGACTCCTTCGGACACATATTTTAGTTGAGAGGATTGAGGCTCTCTCGGGCACATGATTTAGATGAGAGGATTGAGGCTCCCTCGGGCACATATTTGGGTGAGAGGATTGAGGCTCTCTTGGGTGCATATTTTGGTTGAGAGGATTGAGTCTCTCTCGGGCACATGATTTATATGAGAGGATTGAGGCTCCCTCGGGCACGTATTTGGGTGAGAGGATCGAGGCTCTCTCGGGCGCATATTTTGGAGACTCTCTCGGGCACATGATTTGGTTGAGCAGATTGGGGCTCCCTCGGGCACGTATTTGACTTTTGGCTGGTCTTGAGGACTTGTTAGCCAAAAGACGTAAATTTTGACTTGACTGGCAATCATGGATAGGGAATGTCCATAACAGTGTGGTTAACAGATCTTCCTTTTCTCTTTTTTTTCTGTTCTTTTTTTTTTGTTCACATTACCAACCTCAGCGCCCTTTCGGGTTTTCATCAAGATTGGCCCCTTCTAGCTTTTTCCAACATGCCTTAGCAGGTTTTCACGTTGAGGGGTTTACCCATTTTTTGCTTGAGGTGCCCTTTCGGGTTTTCACCTCAGCTGAGTTTTAGACCTTTTTACCCTTGATCCATCACGATGAAGTGGTAGACCAAGTCCGTCGGGGCACCTCCTTTTTAAGCCCCTATTTATTCTATTTATTTTCTCTTCTTTTTTCTTCTTTTTCTTTTTTTTTGTAGGGAATTAAAGGCTTCCTTGAGAGCCGTAAGAATTTGAATTTGTGTATGGTAGGGATTTAAAGGCTTCCCTGAGAGCCGTGAGAATTTGGATTTGAATTTTGGCTGACTTGACCGTCCTTTATGGTGTGTTGGCCAAGGGTTTGGGTTTATATGCGGTAGGGAATTAAAGGCTTCTCTGAAAGCCGTAGGATTTGAATTTGGATTTTAACTGGGTTGGTCAGCCTTGATGGTGTACTGGACAGAAGCTTGGGTTTATAGTCGGTAGGGAATTAGAGGCTTCCCTGAGAGCCATGGATTAACAGTTTGGATTTGTGTATGGTAGGGAATTAAAGGCTTCCTTGAGAGCCATGGATTGAGAGTTTGGGTTTATGTATGGTAGGGAATTAGAGGCCTCCCTGAGAGCCATGGATTGAGAGTTTGGATTCATGTATGGTAGGGAATTAGAGGCTTCCCTGAGAGCCGTAAGTTGTGTTTAGAGGATTGAGGCTCCTCTAGGGCTCGTGATTTGAGTTTTGACTGGTCTTGATGACTTGTTAGCCAAAAGATGTGGATTTCGATCTTTGGCTGTCCTTAGTAGCTTGTTAGCGAAGAGATCTGGATTCGGAACTTTCTGGATGGCCTTGGCGGCTTGTTAGCCAAAAGACATGGGTTTCGCCCTTTGACTAGCCTTGATGGCTTGTTAGACAAAGAAGCTCGAGATTTAACTTTTGACTTGCCTTGCCGGCTTGTTAGCCAAAAGTCATGGGTTTCAACCTTTGACTAGCCTTGACGGCTTGTTAGCCAAGAGGTTTGGATTTTGAGCTTTTTGACTGGCCATGACGACTTGTTAGCCAAAGAAACTCAGAATTTGACTCCTTTCTTTTTTTGAATGAAGACTTTTTCTTTTGCTTGGGTTCTCCTACTCTCTCATTCTTTGAGTAGAGTTCGAGTTCCCCACACTTCTTATAAGGGCGGAAAGACACGATCATCATTGTCTCGGTTGTAGCCCCTGAATTTGATTATTCATTTGAATGAACTTAGGGGTTGTTTCATCATTAACAACTCTTGTGTCCTTCCTTTTATAAGGAGTGCGGGATAACTCAATCTTGCCCTAAGAAAGGTCGAGAGAGCACCCCCTTTTTTTCTTTTTTTTTTATACACCAATTCTGATGCCCTTTTTTGGGTTTTCACCACAATTAGCCCCTTCTTTCTTTTGCCTGCATGCCCTTTTGAGTTTTCATGCAGTAGGGTTTCCCATTTTTTGCCTGTGACGCCCTTTCGGGTTTTCACCTCAGCTGGGTTTTAGGCCTTTTTGCCCTTGATCCACTTTAAAAGAGTAATGGATCAAGTCTTCCGGGGCACCTTGTTTTTAAGCCTCTTTTCCTTATTTTTCTTTTTTTTTTTTTCATTTGGAAGATCTTGCAGCGAGATCGCTTCTATATCTTCAACGTGTACCGAAGCCGGATCCACTTGTTGCATTGTATAGACATACTCACACTCGGGAGTATGGTACAATTTCATGTGTCTGCCATTTAAAGGTGGAAACATAAAATTTCCCTTTTAGTCTACTACCGTGTAGGCGCCACCTTCAAACACTTTGTCGACCACAAATGGGTCAAGCCAATTGGCTATGAATTTACTTTTGGGTTGAGAGGCTATGATGTCTTTTTGCTTGACCATGACAAGATCTCCATTTTAAAAAGCTCTTTCTTTCACTAGTTTGTCAAAAGCGCGGGACATCCGTGCTTGATAATTTTGAAGACGTTGGTATGCAACCAAACGTTTTTCTTCCAAATTTGACAACTCTTCAAGCCATCTTTCAATTTCGCTCCCCTCGTCAGTAGGAAGCCCGTAGTGGAGAGCTACCCTATAAGATGAGAGCTCAATTTCAACAGGAATGACTGCTTCGGTCCCATAGACAAAGGAAAAGGGCGAGCATCCTGTAGGAGTTTTGTAGTTGCCTCAAAATAGGCTTTCAATTCTTCTTTTTGGACTTCAAAAATGCCCAACATTTGTTTGACGACCAGCAACGAGTCGCCAAATACTTCAATACATCTTATGCCCATTCCTAGGGCGATTTCCAAGCCAATTATGAGGGCTTCATATTCTGCTTCATTATTTGTGAGGGATTCCATTAAAACACATGAATAATGCATTATCCCTTTTTCTGGGGTTACGAAGATAATTCCTGCCCCTGCCATATTTGTTGATGTGCCATCAGCCTTCAAGGAAGCTTGTGCCCCCCCATCAAAATATAATTGTCAATATTCAAGTTGAGCTTCTTGTGCTTCATAAGTTTCTTGAGTAGGGAGCACCTCCTCATCAATCAATTATGTATACAGAGGGGAGTCTTCTGGCACTGGATGAGTTGTTAAGCACTCTGTCATGCATTGCCCCCCCCCCCTTCCCTTTTTTTCCTTTTTTTTTCTCTTCTTTTCCTTTTTATCTTTTCTTTCTTCTCACTTTTTTCCCTTTTTTTATTTTTAAAGCTAGTAATACCCCCAGTGATGCACACATGGCCGCAATTAAAGGCTTTCCCTTGATAGGTGCCCCAAGTATAGAAGGATTGAGTAAATATTGATTTTGTCAAGGACTTTCTGACGTCTGTAGTCCCATATGAATTAGGCTCCTTTCTTTGTCAGTTTATGTAAGGTGATACCTTCCATTCTTGCTCTCGGAAGGATAAGCCTTTTCTTGAATTTTCTTTGGGGTTTTGAACAACCCTTATTTCATTTGTGGAGAAATCCTCGTCCATCTGGACGTCATTCTCACCCATCTTTGTTTCAATTATTGGAAACTTTATGCTGACCATATTTACAACATAGTGAGCTGCGGGACCTTCCCGTGTCTCCTATCCGAGACCTCTTTTGTTGTTGTGGGGGAATGGTGGTTGCCCCCTGACATTGGTAGGGTACCACATTACTTGATATAGCTTGGCTTTCATTTGACTTTGAACTTGAATATTTTTCTTCTGAGATTTTGCCTTTATATGCTCTGGCATGTCTTTCAGATCTTTGACCATTTCCATCAACTTAGTGGCATCTTTTAGCCAAAATCATTTGGAGGCTGTTTGGGTGCAGTCTTCCCTTTATAGAACACTATTGGATGTCCTTCAGTATGGTAGGCCACAAAAGAATTTTAGAGGCTCCAGTGTGTGGACCCCCTGTGGATTATCATTTGTATAGGATTTAATGGCAGTGGTATGCCAACTTCTGTTACTTGGCTGATGGCATTAGTTCCAAGCTTGACAATGGGCCTATGCATCTGTAATGGTCTTTCTCTCAGGATCCTCCAACTGCATGCTGAGCTTTAATGTCGTTGTTGCTTCTTTATTGACAGTGAATTTTCCTTTTCTTTTTGGAGATGCCCCCACTGTTTCTTTGCCTTTGTTTGCCTTGTTCAGGGGGCATCATTTTTGCTAAAACCTTGCGTGTCTGTGGTGGAGGGAGGATTGCAACATTGTCGCCTATTTTCGACTCTTGTTCTTTTTCTAGATCAAGTTGTTCAGCTCTGAGAGGTACCAAACCTTTTGCCCCCTCCTTAATTGGTATTTGAGATGGCTTCTCATTTATTGCCACTGCGGGCGTTGGCTTATTTATTTCAACAGTAGATTCTTCCTCTTCTCATTCTTCTTTTGATTTTTTTTTTCAAGACTGTCAATTCTTGGGAGATTGTTTCTTTTACTGTTTCCTTAGGTGGGGCGACGCCACCGAGGTATGATTTTCTAGGTTGCTCTTTCTTTTGGAGTTTCTTAGGGGCTAGCCTCTTGTTTGTATTCATCAGGGTCCAGCTAGCTTCGTCTTGCTCATGGTGGACTGTTGCCTGAATAACACCTTCCACTATCTCCCTCGGGAGTGATATGCAGCGACTCTAGACAGCTCATCTAGCTATCTGCCTGTGCCATTTGTGCTTGGCCTTCATTGGGACCTAGCCTGGGCCATAACATTGATCACATTGGCAGAAAACGTGAGTTTTGGTTGTTGGTGTGGCTTTGGTGGATTTACCAAGTGCTCAGCCATGTCAATAATTCCTGCTTGGATTAGCTTTTCTACTCAATTTTTGAATAGATAACAATTTTCTAGAGTGTGACCTAGCACGCGATGATATGGGCAATAATTGGGTTTGTCCACCATTACTACTTCTTCTGGGCGCTTGGGCTCTCGGAGTGTCATGAGATTCTCTTGGAGACATATGTCCAACAACTCTCTGGTGTGTTCCCTAGTAAATGAGTAAGGGGTGTTGAGCCTCTCACTTAGGGTGGGGGCTGATCTCCTTTCTTCTTTATTTTTATTTGAAGAGGCGGGGGTATCTCTCTTGCCCCCAACTTTCCTCAGGGCTGCCGAAAAGTCCACGACATTTACTTCTAGTGACCTGGTGTTTTCGTCCTTAATAGGTTTATCCCTTCCATATGAAGCAGTGGGATATTCGGCAAAGAAGATTTCTATCTCTGCCACTATGTTGTTGAGACATGCAAATGTTAGAATATTAGCCCCTAGGAGCTTTTCCTTGATTTCTGGCTTTAGGCTTCTTTGGCATAGTTTCACCACATCTTCATGTGCCGGTGGTTGTTCACATTTCATGCTCATGTCACGCCATCTTTTGATGAAGTCCAAAGCAGAATCATTTTTATTTTGCTTTAAGGATATGAGTTCTGCTAAAGTGACTCTTCTTTCTGTCACTCCAAAGCGTTCAAAGAATTTCCTTTGCATATCTTCATAACCAACTATTGAGTTGGGCTTCAGTCGGGCATACCATTGAAAGGCTGACCCAGTAAGTGATGTTGAAAAGTACCTCAAAAGGTATGACTCTTCAGTTGCCAATTCTCCCACGATGCTCATGTAATGAGCTATGTGTTCATGAGGGGACCCATCCCCATTGAATTTTGAGAATTTAGGAACCTTTGGGTGTTCTGCTGGGAGCTTTTTAAAGAGATGGTGTACAGGGTATGGTACCCTATACAGGTCATAAGTGGCAGACCCCTCATTCTGCTCAGCTATCTTTGCTTCAATTATTTGTTCCATCATGGCCCTCTGGGAGACCATTATTCCTTCAAATGAAGTATTTAATTGTGGTGCATCATGCCTTTGTTTTGTGACATGCACTTCTTGAGTTTCCCCATGGCTTGAATTTGGATTTTCAATTGGTTGTTCAGCCAGAGGTTCTGTGCATGGAATACTTGGTGGCAAATTTCCCAAGGCTGGTGCCGTTTGGGCAATGCTGGCTAGCTTGCTTGTTGAAGTTACTGAGGTTGCAATTTCTGTTGTGCCTGTTCTGGAGGCTGTAGAGGTGGTGATGGTTGTAGTGGCAGTGGCGCCGCCATTCCCAATTGTTGCATAAGGCTTTCCAGCATAGCCTTTAGCTTTTGATTTTCTTGCATTACCATTTCTAGATTTGGCGATGAGGGTACCATGATATTAGGGTTTTCAGCAGGTCGACCCTGATCTAGAGGGTGATTTGATGTGGTGGCAATGTCGGCAGCCCCCATGCCTCCTTCATTTTGGTGTGGTAAGTCTACCTCCACATTTACCCGGTCAAGCTAGGTTCGAGCTTGCACCCTTCTACGATTAGATATCGTGGGATGTTGCTCCATATTTGAGGTTTGTGCCTAGTCAGCTATGGCAGATAGATTGATGTTAGAGGCATAGCATGTGTATATCCGCATGCCTTCTTCAGTGATCCGTACTGTTCTTCTCTTCTTCTGCCTAGGGCGTATAGTGGCACCCAGGCATTGGAAAACTGATTTTCTAGGGATTGACCCTTTTGTATTCTTCTGACTTGAAATTTTGCCCTGTCTCCAGGCTGGCTTGTCTTCTTTCTTGATATACCCCTTTCCTTTTAGTTCCTCTTTGCAGATCAACCACTAAAGAAGGGATGCATTTTTTAGTTCAAGACTCTTGGGAAGGTTCCCTTTGTCTATCTGGGACATTTCTTCTTCTAAAGCTTGCCACTTTGTTGGGTCTTGCTTCATAACCGCTCTTGTATTTTTTCGCCTTACAAGAGATTCTAGGGCCCATGTCCTTCGGAGTTCTTGGACTTCTTCTTTAGTGAACCACACCCGTTTAACACGAGGTGGGCTATATATCTCATCTTTTTCAGCATTGGCTTTGTATTTATTGAAGCCAAAATTGTTAGTCTGGTGGTTCTTAGCTTTTGCTTTCACCCGTTGTTTCTTCACTTCTTTTTCTTTAAGGCTTGGCTTGTCTTGCTGCACTTTAGGCAGTATGCCGAATTTGTTCCTTACCGGAATGGTAGCCACATGCCGCTCCGGTATCATCATGGTTTCACTGCCGTCCAGGCGGATCCGGAGCTCGCCAATGCGGACAGTCTTTCCAGAACTTGAAATGCCACGAGTTGTGGGCTTCTTGCCAGACTTGCGCTTTCTGTTCTTTCCCTTAGTTGGAGTGTTGGTGAAGTTGATAGCATAAGTGGTGAACATCTGCATCAAGTTAGCCTCCTGAGCTTGAGGCTCTTCCTTTGTTTTGCTTGCTTCATGGACTTTGGCAGTAGTAGGTAACACAGCCAGTATCACGCCCAAGAAGTATGGAGACTCCACCACCGGGGAAAGGCTCCAAACCTGGTTGGCGTAGTTAGGTAGCCATTCCTTATGTGGTCCTGGACCACAAGTGGGCCGAATACCACGCCCGGGAGTATGAGCGAGAGCCGCCATTGTAGAGTATGACCTGCACAAAAATTATAGTGTGAGTACATCTTATTGTTAGGGTATTGTCTGATAGAGAGATGAAGGGAAGGGAGGTCCCCAGTGGAGTCGCCATCTTTGTGAGAATATTTTTTTTAACATTTAAAAATTTTAAATTTAGCTTTGGATTTGATTTTTATTTGGCTTTTATTTATTTGGACATGGACATAGTCTTATTTAGTTCATTTGACCTCCCCCACTAACTGCGGTTAGTGTTAATTATATCAGTACAAAGGCTGATTACCCTTGATTAACCATCAGACAAACCCGTTGAAATAAAAGAATGTGACTCACATTTGAATGAAATGAATTACACATGGAAAGAAATGCAGTTGCAAACATGCAGTTCATTGTTTTGGAATTTTTTGATATTTATTTCATTTTTATTGATTTTTAAATTCATTTTCTCAATTTTTGGTATTTTAGAATTATTGATTTATTTAAACATTTTCATTATTTATTTATAGATTGAATTAATATTTTTATTTATTTAGTTGATTTAAATGGGGATTAACTTAAGGTGGATCAAAAATGATGTGAGACATGACTTGTTTGTTGATTTTATGTTATTGAAAATTAGATGACAATGTTTGTGAAATATTTTATTAAGGTTGGTTGAAAAATTGGTTAGTTTTAGTTAAGAAACCAAGTAGCGAAGTGTTTAAAATAAACGTGACACTACGTGTAATTACTCGTGTAATGTGTGATTAAATGAGATAAATTAGCCCAATGGGCCTATTAAACATCATATGCGAGGATGTATCACATGGTGGCCCATTAACCATCATTAGGCCCATTAAGCATCAAGCAACATGGTCATTTAATTCATCATAGCATGGAAATTACAAGTTCGGCCCAATAAGCAGCTTATGGCCCAATAAGAAATTTGGCCCAACAAGGGGAACCCCAATGGACCTTGTTTCTAAATTGGAGAAAACTAAATCGTGCCTTGCACGATATTCTTTAGGGCTGCCTTACAGACCCTTCTTCCCAGACCGCCTTGCAGTCTTTCTCAGAGCCTTGCTCTCTGTTGAAAACCTCATAAACTCCCCCTTCAAGCTTGCCCCCCCCGCCCTCCTTTTATCGGGAGTGGGGAAAGACCCCGTCCCGGCCATTAAACACCGTCCCGGCCATAAACGCCATCCCGACCATTTGCACCGTCCCGGCCATTTGCATTTTTGCATATCTCCCCCTGTTCCTTTATTTCTTTTCCCCCTTTTAATTCCTATTTTTTTGTTTATGCCCCTGGCACATGAGAGCATCACGGGAAGGGAGAAGAAACTTGCCATTTTTTCTTCTTCTCCATTCCCTGTTTGGCCTGCGCGCTGGGAAGGGAGTAGGAACAGGGGCGCCGGAGGCTGAGGAAGGGAGGCAGCGCAAGGGGAAGGCAGCAGCGTCGGCGGCCCAAGCTGGAGGGTGTAGCAGCAGTGAGCCAAGCAGCAGGAGGCCCTTTTGCGGCCAGGGCGACCAGGCGCACCCCTCCCTCTTGCGGCGGAAGGAGCAGGCAGCAGCGGCGACGGCGCAAGCAAGGAGTAGCGGCGGTGGCGCAGGGAGCCAGCGGCAGCGGCGGTGGTGAGCGAACCCAGCAGCAGTGGCGGCGGTGAGGGCAGGCAGTTGTAGCAATGGCAGTGAGGGCAGGGGAGTCCCCTGTGCAGAGGATCTCGTCCTCCTCTTCCTCTCTTCTGCTAGTAGTGCCAAAGGGGGAGAAGAAGCGGCGGCGTACCTTCCTTCTTTGCTCCATCTTCTCCCTCTCACTGTAGGAAGGCCAGGCAGAGGTAGCAATCGATGCAGGCCCACCCAGGGGCAGCGGCCAGAGACATAGCTCTCTTCGTTTTTGTATTTGTTTAGTTTATTGTTTTTTTTCGTTTGTTTTTCCTATGAGAAGCCGGGAAAAATTTTGCCACAACAATACGCCACCTATATTTTTTGCTACAGTGCTATTGTTGTCACATATGTATTGTTGTGATATAGATACATAAGTATGTATGTATGTATTGTTCTCGTATGATCACTTAATAAACTTAAACAAAGCATATATGTGTTCATCACGGTGGGAGGCTCTAAGAGGAGAGTGAAAGATGCCAATATAAATAGCATCTTAGTAAAATATATATGTCCAAGGTCATTAAGCACAGCTTACATTTCTTTTTCTTTTATTTAATCTGCCACATTGTTTTCTTTCCGAAGTCCAAACACTCAATTCTAACACTTACCAATAACAACATTGTAATTTTTCTCTTTAGGTGAAGGAAAAGAAAGAGATCATTCTAGAATTACAAAGATTCAAATGGTCAAGTAGATAGATAAAAGGAACTCATATGTCAAACAGAATTATTAAGTAATCTCCAAAGATTTCGTAGCAAATTGGCACATGCATGGGAGTATGAGACTATCTTTTGATGGTCAGACGAGACCAACCAATATAAGTTTTCAAACTTTATATGTACGTGTGTGTATATATATATATATATATATATATATATATATATAATCTTGTCAAAACTGTTATCCTCTCTTAAATTTGTATGGCTACTTTATATGTATGCATACTCCACCCATATATCACGACTAAGATAACATCTTGTCAAAACTGTTATCCTCTCTTAAATGTGTTAACCTAACAGAGTTGACGAATCCCAGAAATACTGCCAAGTACTGTTAAAAACCTTTTAACAAAATCTATCCAGCTATCAAATCGTGCCTAAGTAAATTTAAATTGGTGCATCCAATTCATATCCTAACTAATAATAGTTGAGGAAGATCAAATCTGGGGTTCATTGTCTCCGATTATATATCTGTTAAAAACACTGTTTCCTCATAGCATCATGCTCTAAAATTTAAAGATTAAGTCGATTCCAGGGTTTCTAATTGGTAGGCCTGCAATGATATTATAGTTGTTCTATAAAGGCTTTCACTAATAGGGTAGTAATGTCATTTAAGATCCCAATTTCATTGTTGAAAGATTTGTTATGATGCTAATTAGTTCTGAGCTAAAATGCATGATGAAAAGATTAGGATATTTGCTGTGTTTGCTGGACATCTTTCTTCTAGGTTTTCTAATTTATGTTTCTTCCTGACCCTGGAGGAAAACTGAAAAGATTAGGATATCGGCTTTTAAATGTTCATATATATATTCAACAGATAATGTACTAGTCCATAGATTGTTTAGACTGGATGTAACCTGTTGACAGGAAGATGGTAAGTATTTTCTTCTATTTTATTTTCCTTCTCAGTGAGTAGATCATGCACTAGTACATAGCTTGTTCGGTTGCACTGAAAAGAATGTATGTGACAATTTGTTGGGAACTTTGAATCTTCTTGGTGGGGAAAAGAGCAAAGACAATCTGAATGCACAATTACATATGGAACAGTGGGGAATAAGACCAGAATTCCATCAACTGACAAACAGTCAAAATAAGACCAGGTTACCAACGGTAGAATATACATTGAACAGATTGCAAACAACGGCTATGTGCAACTTTCTGCGTAATATAAAAGTTCCAGATGGATATTCCTCCAATTTGATTAAATGTGTAGATATTGCAAGTCGAAAATTGGTAGGGCTGAAGAGTCATGATTGCCATATATACATGCAACTATTATTGCCTTTGGCAATTCATGGTATTGTCAATCAAGATGTGACAGACTCAATTACAGAGTTAAGTATATATTTTAGAGATGTTTGTTCCAAAGTTCTTCAATCTGATCGTTTGCTTACATTGAATGGTGATATTGCAGTAACATTAAGTAAGTTGGAACAAATTTTTCCACCGTCTTTTTTTGATGTCATGGTTCATTTGATTGTACATCTTGCATATGAAGCGAGAATTTCCAGACCAGTTCAATACTGATGGATGTATCCTATAAAGAGATTTTTGAAGAAACTAAAAGACTATGTTTTAAATAGGGCACATCCAGAAGGTTCAATTGTTGAACGCTATCTTATGGAGGAAACAATCTCATTTTGTTCAATGTATATGGAGGGTATTGACACTCGCTTTAACCGAAGGGAAAGAAACTATGACGGTCCCTCTGAAGACAATAATGAAGGAGGTTGTTCGATATTCAAATCTTCAGGACGTTTCTTAGTAGGAGCAGGTAATAGTCGTATATTGTCTGAAGAAGAAGTTGAGAAGGCACATCTATACATTCTTAAACAGATTGAGGATATCGATGAATATTTTTTTGAACACAGGAGATGTGTTGAGAGTTCAAGCCATACAGAAAGGAATTTCTTGAAATGGTTCCAAAGTTATGTGAAAGATTTGTACGATGCAAATGATCCTCGGTGTACTCCTGATATACTGTCTGGCACGAACACCTTCAAGGTTTGCACGTTCACACTCGGGCTATATTGTCAATGGATTCAGGTTTCGTACATCATCTATTAATGCAACAAAGGCCACTCAGTTGTCTGGAGTTATTGTCAATGCAGAACTTGAATCGGATGTGATGGATATTATGGATGTCTAAATGATGTATTAGAAATATGTTTCGATAATCAAAGACGTGTTGTTTATTTGAGTGTGACTGGTGGGATGTTTATAGAAAAGATAGAGGATTTAAAATAATAAATATGGAACTATCAGCCTGAACACTCGTCAAAGGCTCAATACAGATGAACCATTTGTCCTGGCAAGTCAAGTGGAACAGGTGTTCTATGTCAATGATAACACAACACAAGGATGGATCATTCCTGTCAAAGCACATCCGCGTGATTACTACAACTTGCAAGATAAGTCTCCTGAGAATGATATAGAACCAAGTGACGAAGCATTTCATGACATTCTGAGTGATGTTCCGATTAGAGGAGAAATTCAAGATGTGGATCTATGTCAAGAAAGTAGCGTAAGAGTGGACGATTATATTGATATTTAGGTGATTTATTTACATTAGTATTTATATTTCATTTTTAACATAAATTTACATAGATGTTTAAGATTGAAATTTTTTAACTTGTTATGTTTACATATTTACTAACAAATTTTTTTAACAGATGGTTTCTAGTAGTGAGCGCTCTTCTCTTGACGGCTCACGCCTACGGAGGCATCGGACTCTGTCAGTCCCTCTCCCTCCCACCTCTCAGGCGATCCCTCCCCCTCCTACATCTTAGAGGCTCCCTCCCGCTCCCACCTCTTAGGAGCTTCCTCTCCCTCTCACTCTTCAGCAGATAGCTCCCTCTTCCAGCCCTCAGGGCTCTTCGGCGGCATCGACATCTTCTATAGCAGGTTCATATTTTAATTTCATGTAACTTTTATATTAATTGTTTAATAGATATTCTCTAATGATGTCTAATGTTTATATTTCAACAGGTCCATCTGCATCGTCTGCACCATCTTGGGGGAGGGGCATTGGCCGTCGAGGGCCGACTAGGGGAGTTACAGAGAGGAGGCTACCTGATGGACATCAATGGAATGTCTCCCTCATCAGAGGATATGGCGTGGGCCCTACTGCAGATCACTTTCGGAGTCGCATGGGCGTTATATCAAAAATGTATTGTAAGATTTGGCAAAAAGACATTGCGAAGCTGCCTGTTGCGACTAAGGAGTTGATATTCAGAGATCTTCAGGTAATTATTTTTTAAATTGAATAGTATATATGTGTATATATTTCTTATAATTGAGTGACTTTGTTTTGCACTTGACGTACCTGTGGGAGCGAATAGAGAAAACAGATAGGAAGATGCTTGCTCACATGAGTGCCATGCATCGCAGCTAGTGTAGCAAGCAAAAAAAAAGAGTAAGTTAATATACTATTTCATTTTCATATGTACTTTACTTTTTTAACTTATTTATATATTGACAAAAATTTTATTTTCCATGTCAGCATTTTAATGACAAGTCTCTAGATGATGCGATTGCATCAGTCCCCGCAAGTGTTGACTCCTCAGATTGGCAAACAATGTGCGAGATGTGGACTACTGGGGATGAGTGGGTAATATTTAAAATCCTTGGAATATAATTGTTTATGATTATTTTGTTTCTATAAATGGAACAATAACTGTCTATTCTTGTCTTTTTAGAGGGTTGATGAACGAAATAAGCAAAATCGTGCCACTCAGTCTATGCCATATAGATGGGGCAGGACTAGTCATTATCAGTTGATGAATTATTTTGTGAGTTATGTTATCCCTTTCATTTAGTTACTTATATATTTTTCTTATTTTGTCTCAATTTAAACAGTTTAATATGCATGGACGTAATCCGCATCGACTTGAGCTTTTCAAGATGGGTCGATGCAAAGACTTACCAGATGGTAGTGAGAGCTGGGTAGATGAGGAGAGCAGGAGACGATATGTAGGCAACTTTATTTATATTTCTTTTGTGTGAATATGTTTTCATTACAATAGTTGTATCATTAATATTTTTTCTCTACCTTTTGTTGTAGGAGGCTATGACTCAGATGATTGTTCCTTCCTCAGACGTTGATGCTGAGAGCCACACCCCAGCGACTCCCGAGGACACCTTCATTTCGGTCATGGGAAAAGATCGACCTAGCTGTGTTCGCTATGCGGGTAGTGGAGAGACATTGAACAAATGGTATAGATCTACAAGAACGTCTGCCAGTTCAGAGCGAGAAAGGATAATGCAAGAACAATTAAAAGCACAGGAAGAAAAGTTGAAAGCACAGGAAGAAGAGATGACTCAAATGCGAGAAATGATTTCTCGATTGGAGAATGTAGCTACGAAGGTGGACGAGATGAGCATACTCCTCTCCCAGATACAGGCGTCACAGGCACGTACTCAGCATGTACCTCTTGTAGTTCAGAGCGGGAGCGATAGCGAGACAGATGAGGGGGCAGATGATTATTCTGATCATGATGATCATGTCTCCTGATTTCCCTCTTATTTTATTACACTTTCACGCACATTTTCTACTTTTTTGGATATTTGTATAACAATATTTATGCATTATATTCTATGTGTGTGATTGAATGATCCAGCGAGCCTGGGTGGTGGCTCACTAGTGTGTGATTGAATGATCCAGTGAGCCTGGGTGGTGGCTCAATAATAATATATGTGATTGAATGATCCAGGTGGTTCATACACAAATAGATTGTGGTAGTAAATAAATTTTTTTTTCTGTCTGACAACATGTCAGTGGCTGGAAAGCCGCTACCAAACGTACATATGTCCGCGACTATAAGATGCTGACAAAAAGAAAACATATGGCCGCGGCGCTTATGACTGTTGACAATAAATATTTAAGGCAGCGGTTTTAGCCACTGAGAAAAGCAACATATGTCCGCAGCTACAACCCGTGGCCATAATATTCTAATGGCCGTGGATTATAGCCGTTGCTGTAAAGTTTATAGCGGCGGCTGTTTCGACCGTTGCCAATAATACTTTATGTCCGCAACTATAAAAGGCGCGGACAAATGATATATATGTCAGCGGCGACAGTGAACCGCGGACATAAGATTTGTCCACGGACTTTTTGGCAACGGCTGTAGCAACGCTTCCATAGCCGCAGACATATTAATATGTCAACAGTTTCTTAATATTTGTCAACAGCTTCCAACCGCTGACAAATGTTCGTTCTTTTGTAGTGACTCTACCTACAGATCTATCGATGAGTTTAATTAGTTGAAGAGATCACGAACTAGTGGCTGGGGGCATCGGAAAAGGAGGGACCCTCCTTAAGCTAGTCGAAGTAAAATTCATTCTACCGTAAAGATCGATCAAGTCACATTGGGAAAGAAATCTGTTTGATTGTTTGTTTTTTTTTTTTATTTGTGACGAGATTGATATCTAAAATAGATACACTTCAAATAAAAATAAATAAAATATAAGAACATCACATAAAGAGATTGAAAATTATGAAAAATTCAATTTAACTATCCATGTCAACCAACATAATAATTTAGTATTCATCAAATATCAATACAAAAATACCCAAATCATCTCTTACACATACACAAATATATTGAGGATGCAATTATTATTTCTTACAAATCAAATACAATTCTCATATCGTCGTCTTCACCATTCTTCAACTTCTACATCTGCAAGAATAATTTAATGTGTCATTTCTAGTTCTGAAAATCATTCAAAGTAGTTTACATTGTCACATAACAATAGTTAAGGATGGTTCCATATAGTGTTCTCATTCATTCGTATAACTTCAATTCATATAAAGCAAATGAAATGGTCAAGTTACCTAATGTGACATCTTTCTTTAAATGATTCTACCTTCTTCTCCAACTCTTCTCCTGAACATCTTCATTAAAAATTGAAACTAAGATCATGTTCTTTAACATAAAAATACGAACATTTAACAAGAAATGATTTATTTTTACCTAATTCTCTTCATCATTTTCCAGTATGTATGTCTACAAAACCCTCGTAATGTTGTACATATGGATCCAACTGTGCGTATCCTGAAAAGAAACTGTGATCCTCATTGCCAGCCTCAAATGATGTTTCCCCATGTGTGCTCAATCTCTCAAAATCAGATAAAATGTCTTGATAGCTACTACTGTCTGCAAGCCCTATGTGCTGCTCTTTGTCATCTGCTTTCCACTTTCTATGTGACATTTGTGGAGCACTGCGATCTATGTCGTCTTAGGTAACATGCATGAACTGTGTTTCACCTGTAAAGTGCATGCTCCTACCACCACCATTGTCACTACCTCCACTACCACCACCACCACAACTGCAAGCTGTACTAGATGGAGAAGAAGGATTTGAAGAGTCATCACCCGTACTCTATCTCTGAGGTGGCTCAGATGGGGAATGAGTCACATATGAGCCATCCACTGTGGTGACATCTTCAATGTCAAGGATATCTTCTTGTTGCGTGCTTTTCTTTCACCTATAACAAAAAATCTTTGTTGTCCATCCAGATTTTTTTGGTGGTCGTCCTTGTGTAACATCTTTCTTCCTTTGTTGTTTTGAACAAGTTGGCCAACCAACAGATGCCTGCAAGAAGATTATGTCATTAGGAGCAACATAAATAAATAAAATGAATAAGGTATTATAAATTAATATTTATCACATGAGTTAGGGATGAACCACGACGGTAAGTAGAAGATGATTTAGAGAGAGAAGGTGGTCAAGGAGGGGGACCTCTAGGCCGAGATGAAGGAGGAGCTGTTGACTGAGACTGGAAGGGAGCACTAGGCTGAATCAACCAATCTAAATTTGTTGTATCCATCTCATAGTGATTCCGACTAGTAGGCTTTTTCTTGGCTCTAGTGCTGCTACCTATGACAATATCATCGTCCAAGTCAACATCAGAATCTGAATGATGAGTTTGTATGATAGGTGTATCTTCGGCACCCCTGACATCTGCACCTACCTCCATCCTCTCAATAACAAAAGCCAAAAATGTGCTCGACCGAGGTGGATCTCTTGGATCGTCAGCCTCCTCATCAAGCTTCATCTCCCCCCATTCTATAATGGACTTAGAAACCCATGACACCATCAGGTCTGTTGACTCTTTTATCTCCATGATTATATATTTCGGTGATAACAAAACTTATCAGAATAACTTTATAAACCATGTATATTTTACTTAATATCATTTTGGTTAAGTCTGTCAACAAGAGACACAAAGGAAATAAATTATACTTCAAGGATGACCATTGTAAGTATTCCAAGTATTTCCAAGTTCTCTATATGGTGTTCAATTGCTTGTAAGTCCTTGTTGTCATTCATAAGTTAATGTGTTTCATCACTAATAATCTTTTCAAAGTTTCAATTGAAGTCAAGTTTCACTTATAAACTTCTTCATCCGAAGTCATGCAATTTTTTGGTCATGATCAGTCGAAGCTCTACTTCATCATGGACGAAGCTAGCTTCGTCATATCATAAGTCCACTTCGTCATATCCGAAGCTGGCACTTCATCATGCATGTTTTTGGTTGTGATCAATCGAAGTCCTACTTCATCATATACGAAGCTAACTTTGTCATATCCGAATTTTACTACGTCATATCCGAAGTCCACTTCATCATATCCGAAGTTAGCACTTCGTCATGCATGATTTTGGTTTTGATCAGTCGAAGCTCCACTTCGTCATATACGAAGTCCACTTCATCATATCTAAAGTTAACTTCGTTATATATGAAGCTTCACTTTGATCGATTATGTTATATAATGGCCAGCCGAAGCATCACTTTGACCGTTTACGTTATATTCTCGACCAATCGATTGTTGCTTTATTTCATATCAATTGCTAACCATTTTTTGGATATCGATTACCCTTAAAACATCGATTACCATGCTTAAACATCGATTACAGTTGCACGAAAACATCGATTGTCTTCATGGATTGTTTTTGAACATCGATTGCTCTTGGACATCGATTATCTTTTTGAACATTGACTGGGTCTCAACATTGATTACTCTTTGAACATCTACTGTGTCTTAACATTTATTGGTGCTACGCGCGGCATAGTTGACTGTGCATTTTCGTTGTCCAGAGTTCCTCACACAAGTCAAGATGCGCACTTCCTCTAAACTGTCTCACAAATTTAAAATAGCAAATATGAACTAGTAAAATGGTGAGCACAGGTCATATCTATGGAGAGGCCGAACAGAACTTGATTTAAACTACTTTAACTTGAAATCATTTAACAGACACTCTTAACTAAAATCACACTGCATGAGAATTAACTCTGTAAATTGCATCAATCAAATCCCTCACACTCGACATGTCAAACTTATTGAAATAACAAGTGGAATTAAAATGAAAATGGGAATTGACATCAATGTACCCTCACAATTAAGGGATCAAACAAGTAGACAGAAATCTGTAAAGAAGCAGAAGTCAATCGGACTTTAAATATAGCAGCACATGAGAAATCTCCACAGCACAGAAGAAATGAACCAACGCACTAAAAAATCGAAGAAATAAACTCCACTGGATCGGATTCCTCTCAACACAGAAGAAAAGAAATAAGAAGCATCATTGGATCGATTCATCTAAGCACGGGCAAAATAAACAAATCAACACAAAACAATGAAAATATAATTGCTCTAGGAACAACCCTCTGCAGTACAAAGATGAAACACCAAATTCCAACCAAATCACATCAGCCGAACTAAGAAGGAAATGGACCAACAAATGCAGACGAAATGGAAATTGATACTAACAGCCTCAATCTCTCGCATCTCTCACCAGGTGCTTCTCCTGCTCAACCAACACCAGAAAGAACACTCTCACAGCTCACCCCTCTGAACTGCAGAACCAAAAGAAAGGAAAAACCCAAGAATTTCAGAACTTAAAACCCCTATGGAAATCTCAACTCTCCGATCTGAACTCCCCTTACAGCTTGAACAATCAAAAACAAAAATCTGAACCAAGCAACTCGAACTGGAGAGGTCCCTGCTCTGCAATCGAAATAGAAGAAAGAACAGGAAACAAATTAAAATTCCACAAAAATTGAACTCACAACCATCAAGAACACTCCACAGCTCTCACAGGAAAAGAAAAGTACAGGAAAGTAAAATGGCATAAGAAAATTTCCTAAATCTCTACTGGCAATGCTTTAAGAGCTTTGGAAGAACTGAAAGAAAGTAAAACCCCTAAAAAAAAATCTAACTATCCATCTCCCCTGCATAACCATCTGAACACTGAAAGAGTAGAAACGAAGCAATAATTCTCAAGAAAATTTCTACTAGCCAACTCCGAACTGGAAGAACAGAGGAACAATAAAAATTCTAACTCGTCTCCCTCCCCTAAATGCTTGAAAGAAAAATACAGCAAAAAGCAAACTAAAAATTCCTACAAAATTCGAACTTAGGAGCCCCTGGAGAAGAGGACCTGAGGTCCTTTTATAGGTATCATGGCCTTCCTGGATCAGCTCCTCTTTCGGCCTACAAATTGCCAGCTCACAATGTCGTACGGGCCATCTCACATAACCAGCCGCGCACGGGCCCTGCATCGCACCGCACACACAAGCTCTATCCACTCCGAAGCTCCAGCGCCGCGCCCTCAGCCATCCGTACGCCGAACTGCACTGAAGCCCGCCAAACGCACCAGCAGATGTGCACGGGATGTGCAGCACCACCAGCCCCTTGGTCCTATTCCTGCCTCCACACCAGCACGCACCCATGGCCACTGGCTACTGCCATTTTCACACGCGGCCCACTCCAGCTTCAGGTCCATCGCCAGCAGCCATCACCGCCTATGCTCACGCCACCTCAGCCAGCTCCAGCTTCCAGATCTGCCATGCACAGCAGCCGCACCCATCTCCATCGCCTGGCCCTGCACCACACCCAGAAGCCCAGCACAGCCCAGCTTCGGTCTTGCACAACCGGCCACCCAGCACACATGCTTCCAGTGCCCCCCATCCAAATCGCCATGCCCAACTCCACACGCGGCGGCCCTACTTCAGCACACCAGCCAGCCGCCTTGCATGCCCAAACCGGCTTCTAGGCGCCTCCATATGCTTCTAGGAGGAACCCAATTTTCCCCAAATCGCCTTTGACCTGGTGGGAAGAAAGGAAAACAAATTTTAAAGGGAGTGTGTGTGGGGTTAGGTGGGGGTATTTTATTTTTATTTATTTATTTATTTAATGGGATTGGATGGGGTATGTGGCTTGATAGTGTTGAGTGGGGTATTAAAACTGTTTAAAATTTATTTACAAATTCAAATCTATTTACTACAAAAATATTTACAAAAATAATATTGTAACAAGAATTATTTATTTACAACATTTATTTACAAAGATTTCTTATGTACCTAATTTGTCAAAAATAGTGACTTATTGAATCTAATGTGTATTCTAACCCATTCTTAACTAACCTGTTCAAAAATTTATTCATAGATGAAATGAAAATTAAAGTCAATGTGCACATTATTTATGGACAATTGATGTCTAAACTTAACTAAATGTGTGAAATTTAACTCAAAAAATTATGTAGTTATCACTCCCCCTACTTGAACATTGCTAGTCCCTTAGCAATAAAAATTACTCTAAATATAGGACTAGAAGATATAATGTCTCATGCTAAACAGTCATCATGTAAAAGATAATGTAAATACATGTCTTTCCTAATTGTAAAGGCTTATGGCAATAAATTAGTGCACAAGTGGTAGCTTACTTAAGAGTTCACATCAACCTTTCTGGAGCTCCTCTGCCTCAGCAGTATTCGAGATTAGATTGATTTGAGGGAGAAGAAAAGAATTGTGGAATAAGATCCTTGCTCAGTCAGATCGGGTTGTTTCTCTCAGTTCCATTCTGCCCAACTTTCTTGAGGATTATTTTGTTCTGAGCTGAGGTCTTTGCCCCTTTATTTGCACTTTGTGCATTCAGAAATTTTTTTTTCTTTCTTTCTTTTTCATCCATAATGCTGCACAACCCATCACTTTTCAAGAGTATTGAGTCCAACTTTACTCAGATCCGGGGCATTTTTCATGGATATATGTTTCTTTTGCTTTTGCTTTTGATTTCGCTTTTCTTTTCTTTTCCTCTTAAAAGAAGGATGGACAGTCAGGTTCCTTAATCACATGCCTTCACTTCCTTCACAATTCACTTAAGGAGAAGGGAGAAAATCAATCACCTCTCTCCTACTAACCTTGACAAATTTGCTACATTCGGGTTCAGCTAGTCTAAGTGGCTGTGTAGTGTGTGTATGAAAACCTCTTGCCATAAATCCTTACATAAGGTAGACAATAAGTACATGTAATCCTTAACTAGAGACTACCTAACATGGATGTTTGCAAAGGAGTGTGACAACCACAAAATTTTAATGGTTAAAGATCATACACCTAGTCTGGGATGCGCAAAGCCACACATTTTTATTCAAAGGTGAAATTTTCTTTTTATTTCCACATGCATACACTCAATGTAAAGAAAAAGTTGAAACACTAGTTAGGGTGATGCCTATGAATGCATGCTTTATTCTACCTCTCCCCCCCACTTATTTACAGGAAAAGAAAGTAAGATAGAGAATTACCTGATAAAAGAAATCTGTACACTTGGGTTGCCTCCCAAGCAGCACTAGGTTTACCTCCTTCAGCCGGATGCCATTAGGCTTTATTTGGCTCAGCTAGCTTGGTAGAATCCATTTTTAAAGAAGATGGGTTTTCAAAGAAATGTTTTAACCTCTGCCCATTAACAGTGAATGATTGTCCAGTTTTAGGGTCAAGAATGATGACAGCACCATTGTCATAAGCTTTGACAAAATTGTAAGGACCATCCCATCGGGACTTCAATTTTCCCAAAAACAGACGAAGCCTAGAATTGAATAGCCAGACCTTATCATGCACTTGAAAATTTTTTCTATGAATGTGTTTATCATGGAATGCTTTGACTTTGGCTTTATAGATCTTTGGCTTTTGCTTTGTCTTATTCTCTCCCTTAAACCCTAGAGCACATAGTTGGTCTACTGCTTTTTTCACACAAGATTCTTCCAAGGAGTCTACCAATAGACAACTCTCTCCTTGATCATGGTGCCCAGATGCCTTAAAAATATTGATACTAACCCGCTCATCCCCAAATGATATATCCATCATCCAGGTAGCATAATTAATGTTAGCTCTAGATGTGGCCAAAAAAGGTCTACCAAGGATGATGGTGGACTGAGTTAAATCTGGATGAGTGTTCATGTCCAGAATGATGAAATCGGCAGGGAAGTAACAATCATTGATTTTTATAATAACGTCCTCAGCTAAGCCTTTAGGAGTGGTGACAGAACGATCGGCTAGTTGAAGGACAACAGAAGTGGGTTTCAACTCTCCTAGCTTGAATTTCTCAAAAATGGTAGAAGGTAGGAGATTGACACTGGCTCCCAAATCCAAAAGGCTGCTTTCAAAAGTGACTCCACCGATGGTGCAAGGAATTAGTGGAGTGCCCGGATCTTTGAGCTTTTTAGGGAGTTGATTCAAGATAATGGCACTCACAGTTTCTGGAAGAATGATTGTTTCAGTTTTATTTCTCATTTCATGTTTTGGAGTGCACAATTCTTTTAAAAATTTGGCATAAGCAGGCACATACTTGATGGCATCAAGGAGAGGAATGTTGATGTGAACTTGCTTAAAAAGTTCCAAGAGTTCATCATTACCAGTTATTTTGTTTTTAGATCTTGGCTTTAAAGCTTCAGGAAAAGGGACTCATGGAATGTAACACCTTGGATCTTCATTTATTTTGATTTTGTCTAGAGACTCTTCAGTTATTTTCTCTTTTCCCTTGGATTTGTCTTTTTCAACATTTTCTTCATCAATTTCAGTTTCAATTTTCTTTTCAATTTTTGTATCCTCATGTAATGTTGACATGTGTGGGTGAGGATTTATCCTGATTTTTCCACTCCTTAAAGTTGACATTGTTTTCACATTTTCCACTTGGGGGCCCCTAGCTTGGGCAGGAGGATAGTCCTGTTGTATAGGTTGATTCTGAATTTGTGGTGCTGGAATGTTCTGGACAAAAGCATGTTGTTGATTTTGTGGTGGAGGACCATTTTGTCGGGCAGGTGGTCTATACCTCTGACCTTGATGGTATTGCTGGTTCTGATAGAATTTGGAAGGGTTGTTCCTTGGGTTTGCTATAGTTTGACTTGGTAACTGACCTAATTCCCTCCTATGACACACATCAGCAATCTGAGACTCTATCCTTGCCAAATTTTGTTGAAAATTTTGGTTTTGAGTTTGATATTGAGTTTGTTGTTCTTGCATAGTTTGGCATAGAGTTGCCATCATGTTTTGAGTTGGTTCATTTTATCATCGCAATTAGGCTGAGGAGGTGGTGGTTGATATGAAGGTTGTTGAAAATTGGCTTGAGCAAATTGATTGTAATTTTGATTTCCTTGGACTTGTGGAGGTTTGGAATAAGAAGATTGGTCAAATCCCAAATTATGATTGAGATAGGATTGGCCATACATGGATTGCTTAAAAGAAGGTTGAGACACTTGTTCAGATTGATTTTTCCATGAAAAATTTGGGTGATTTCTCCAACTAGGATTGTATGTGTTAGAATATGGATCATAGGAGGGTTTGGAGAAACCTTGAGCAGCTTGAACTTGTTTTGAATAAAATTGGGCAGTAGTAGGATAAGCATTGGTAGAATGAGCTGGGCTAGCACACATAGCACAAGTTTCAGGTTATTGAGAAAATTTGGGTAAGGCTTGCCCAGTGAAAGATAGTAGTTGATCAAATTTTTGTTCCAACTTCTGCTCCAATCTCTGATCAAGTCTAGCTATCAGATCTTCTACCCTAGAATTTGATTCTCCTCTCCCTCTTACTTCATACATCCCCGCCTTCTTTACAGGTCCTAATGCTCTCTCATAAGAGTAGAGTGAGGCATGATTGATAGAATTTTCACTCAATATTTCAAAAAGATTATATGCCTCATCCTCGCTCTTAGTCATAAATGCTCCTCCACACGAGGCATCAACCATCTGCCTATTCGATTGTGTTAATCCTTCATAAAACGCTTGAACAATTTGCCACCTCGACAGACCATGATGGGGGCATTTTCTAAGCAACTCCTTTAATCACTCCCATGATTCATGCATTAATTCTCTCGGGTGTGGGAGAATCCAATTATAGCTCTTCTCATGGTGTTGGTGCGACCAATGGGGTAAAATTTCTTCAAAAATTCCTGCTGCATTTCTGGCCATGTTGTGATGGTTCTCCCTATGGTTCCCAACCAATGTTTGGCCTTGTCCTTTAAAGAGAATGGAAATAGGGTCAATCTCAAGGCATTTTCAGTGAAGTTTTGGATCCTGACAGTGGAACAAATCTTTAGGAACTCATCTATATGCCTATAAGGATCTTCGTTGGGATTGCCATAAAAAGATGGCAACATCTGAATGGTTCCTGGTTTGATTTCAAAATGATTTGCAGGAATTTTTGGCCTAATGCAAGTAGCAGGTTGATAGTCAGAAGGAATGAAGTATTCCTTCATTTGTCTGGGTGCAGCCTCTTCTATATTTCTAGCAACTTGGTTATGGTTTTGGTTGGCCATCCTATGAAAGAATCTTTCAATCTCGTCTATAGGTTGAGCCAAATCTAAGTTCTGGGAGCGTCTACCAAGCATGCACAGATTAAAAGCCCTCCATTTATGATTTTTGAATTTTTAGATTTTTATTGATTTTTGAAATTTTATGAACAAACACAAACAAGCAAACACTTTTAAAACAAATTAACCTAAACACTAAGTGTTCCTTGGACCTATGTTATTTTTCTCAAAATCAGATTTATGCTTGCTTAAATCCAATTCTAACTCTTCTTGTACCGGCCAGGTAAGAGGTGGAGTAGAGGGAGGCCCCCTTTGCTTTCGCAAGGACCCAATTAAATAACCTCTAACTCACTTAAGCATAAGCTTTTTAACCTCTAATCCTAGTCATCAGACTTAAAGAGAAGTTTTGAATTCAAGAAAGGATAAATCTAATTATGAACCCTAGGGCCAAGTCTACTGATTTTTATTGAAAGTTTAGGACAATGCAAGAATGTGAAACTTTTTGTGATTTTTTTTGGGCAAAGGAAAGGGTGATGAAATCCCTCACCTTATCTTTTAATTTGTAATGGGTGAAGCCCTTAAGCAGTCCCATTTTCAAATGTGAAGTGCACAGATCAAGTTTCAAACAAGAGGTTGTCTAATGGTAAGTCTAATGCATGAAACGAGCGATGGAAGTCTTACCTTTCCCCCGCACTCTTCAATGCAAGAAAGAAATGGAATTCAAATGATAATTAAGATGATAAATGTCCTAAAACATGGATTCTAATCTTGAGAAATGAAATTTTTATTTACAAACAAACGGCTAACATGAAAGATCGATTTGGAAATTTTTTAGACTTTTGATTTTTTAATTTTTATTTTGTTTTTGAATTAAATGAAATGAAACTAAGAAAGTATAAAGTGATATTATAGACTACTTCCAAACTAATCAAACCGCTAAAAGTCCAATTATTACATGCCAACAAGAAGAAAATCTCTGTACATGCACAGAGAGTACATGAAAACCTCACTACAAGCTTCTCTCACACTCCTCTATCTAAAATTCTGAATTAAAAGAAAAATGCAAAAACAAATCAGCAAGCTTCTCTCCAATGGGCTTCAAAGGTCAAGCCTAATCTCCAAGTTCCTCTCCTTGTGCAAATCTGAAATGAAAGCCCAATAACAAGTCAATATAAAGCCCAAAGCAAATGAGATCAAATGAAAGCAGATTAAATCAAACTCTAATGCCTCCCCGGCAATGGCACCAAGATGGTACGCGCGGCATAGTTGACTGTGCATTTTCGTTGTCCAGAATTCCTCGCACAAGTAAAGATGCGCACTTCCTCTAAACTGTCTCACAAATTTAAAATAGCAAATATGAACTAGTAAAATGGTGAGCACAGGTCTTATCCACGGAGAGGCTGAATAGAACTTGATTTAAACTACTTTAACTTGAAATCATTCTAACAGACACTCTTAACTAAAATCACACTGCATGAGAATTAACTCTGTAAATTGCATCAATCAAATCCCTCACACTCGACTTGTCAAACTTAATGAAATAACAAGTGGAATTGAAATGAAAATGGGAATTGATGTCAATGTACCCTCACAATTGAGGGATCAAACAAGTAGACAGAAATCTGTAAAGAAGCAGAAGTCAATCGGACTCTAAATATAGCAGCACATGAGAAATCTCCACAGCACAGAAGAAATGAACCAACGCACTAAAAAATGGAAGAAATAAACTCCACTGGATCGGATTCCTCTCAACACAGAAGAAAAGAAATAAGAAGCATCACTGGATCGATTCATCTAAGCACGGGCAAAATAAACAAATCAACACAAAATAATGAAAATATAATTGCTCTAGGAACAACCCTCTGCAGTACAAAGATGAAACACCAAATTCCAACCAAATCACAGCAGCTGAACTGAGAAGGAAATGGACCAACAATTGCAGAAGAAATGGAAATTGATACCAACAGCCTCAATCTCTCACAGCCCTCACTAGGTGCTCCTCCTGCTCAACCAACACCAGAAAGAACACTCTCACAGCTCACCCCTCTGAACTGCAGAACCAAAAGAAAGGAAAAACCCAAAAATTTCAGAACTTAAAACCCCTATGGAAATCTCAACTCTCCGATCTAAACTCCCCTTACAGCAAAGAAGAATAATCAAAAACAAAAATCTGAACCAAGCAACTCGAACTGGAGAGGTCCCTACTCTGTAATCGAAATAGAAGAAAGAACAGGAAACAAATTAAAATTCCACAAAAATTGAACTCACAACTATCAAGAACACTCCACTGCTCTCATAGGAAAAGAAAAGTACAGGAAAGTAAAATGGCATAAGAAAAATTCCTAAATCTCTACTGGCGAAGCTTTAAGAGCTATGGAAGAATTGAAAGAAAGTAAAACCCCTAAAAAAAATCTAACTATCCATCTCCCCTGCATAACCATCTGAACACTGGAAGAGTAGAAACGAAGCAATAATTCTCAAGAAAATTTCTACTAGCCAACTCCGAACTGGAAGAATAGAGGAACAATAAAAATTCTAACTCGTCTCCCTCCCGTAAATGCTTGAAAGAAAAATACAACAAAAAGAAAACTAAAAATTCCTACAAAATTCGAACTGAGGAGCCCCTGGAGAAGAGGACCTGAGGTCCTTATATAGGTATCATGGCCTTCCTGGATCAGCTCATCTTCCTGCCTACAAATTTCCAGCTCACTGTGTCGCACGGGCCATCTCACAGGACCAGCCGTGCACGGGCCCCGCATCGCACCGCACACACAAGCTCTGGCCGCTCCCACGCTCCAGCGTTGCGCCCTCAGCCATCCGTACGCCGCACTGCACCGAAGCCCGCCAAACGCACCAGCAGATGTGCACGAGATGTGCAGCACCGCCAGCCCCTTGGTCCTGTTCCTGGCTCCACACCAGCACGCACCCATGGCCACTGGCTACTGCCATCTTCACACACGGCCCACGCCAGCTTCAGGTCCATCGCCAGCAGCCATCACCGCCTACCAGAGCTCTGCTCACGCCACCTCAGCCTGCTCCAGCTTCCAGATCTGCCATGCACAGTAGCCCGCACCCATCTCCATCGCCTGGCCCTGCACCGCACCCAGAAGCCCAGCACAACACAGCTTCAATCTTGCACAACCGGTCGCCCAGCACACATGCTTCCAGCGCCCCCCTTCCAAATCGCCATGCCCAACTCCACACGCGGCGGCCCTGCTTCAGCACACCAGCCAGCCGCCTTGCACGCCCAAACCTGCTTCTAGGCGCCTCCAGATGCTTCTAGGAAGAACCCAATTTGCCCCAAATCACCTTTGACCTGGTGGGAAGAAAGGAAAACAAATTTTAAATGGAGTGTGTGTGGGGTTAGGTGGGGGTATTTTATTTTTATTTATTTATTTATTTAATGGGATTGGATGGGGTATGTGGCTTGATAGTGTTGAGTGGGGCATTAAAACTGTTTAAAATTTATTTACAAATTCAAATCTATTTACTACTAAAAATATTTACAAAAATAATATTGTAACAAGAATTATTTATTTACAACATTTATTTGCAAAGATTTCTTATGTACCTAATTTGTCAATAACAGTGACTTATTGAATCTAATGTGTATTCTAACCCATTCTTAACTAACATGTCCAAAATTTTATTCATAGATGAAATGAAAATTAAAGTCAATGCGCACATTATTTATGGACAACTGATGTCTAAACTTAACTAAATGTGTTAAATTTAACTCAAAAAATTACGTAGTTATCAATTAGCATCATATTATCCATTGCTATTTCAGATATATTAGTTTCAAATACCTTGATAATTATCTGTTACATATCTTTCTTACAAAAGCCTTCACGCATATCTTCTGATTAAGGAACTTTCTGAAAACATCTTGGATAATTTAATTAAAGCATTCTCAGACATATTTTTAAATACTTTTAGTGCTTTGAATGAGTGAAATTCAAAATCTCTTGCCGTCTGTTAATATTTCATACACGTCTTACAGATTGTCTGTTGCTGGATACAGTTCCCATACAGTATGACTTTTTGACTGACTACTATTTTCATGATAAGTCTTCTACAACCTAAGACTTGCTGCGACTGCATGGGAACGAGCACCAAGAGATAAGAGACAATGGACACTTCAACAGATACTTCAATAGATACATCTGAAGAAAGCTGAAGTGCATATAAGAAGATGATGGCTGTGAAGAAAAGGATATACGGAAAGATACATAAGAAATACATGTGGATTCATACAAGCCTTCACAACCTCCATTGAGAGCAGTGCACCTTCACTCCAAGTCCGTCTGCTCCAAGATTTCTTGAAGCCCTCATTTCTTTTCTTTGAGAGCCAGTTGTTTTTAGAGGATAGCATCACTATCCACTTTCTTCCTATCTCAGTTCGTGCCTTAGATCAAGCAAAGCTTGTTGTATAAGCTTGATCTAGGGGCCTTCCCTTCAACTCTTCTTTAAGAGTGTTCCTCTTCCTGTGAGAAGAGAAGACCTGCTGTGAGTAGGTGGTTTTGTTCCTCTTCTTGTGAGAAGAGAAGACTTGCGGTGAGTAGGTGGTTTTTGTTCCCCTTGCTGAAGGGAAGACCTGTTGCTATAGGTGGTTGTATTGCCTCTTCGTGGATTAAAGAGAAGGCCAGCTAGTGCTGGATATGTAAGTGTCCTTGAGGGGGACTGTACCCTTGGTTAGTGAAATTCCAAGTAGTTTCTTGGGGACTGGACGTAGGACTCCTGGTGATAGGAGGTCCACACTAGGATAAAATCCTTGTGTAATTTGTGTGATTGTTTTTTTATCTTACTTCCACTGCTCACTAACTCTAACACCTACGCTTAGTGTGTTTCTGTCTGAAGTTATTTTAAGCAAGAAAATTTTTAGACATTCTTGAAGCAACCCATTCACCCCCCCTTTGGACTTGAAACCTAGTCAACAAGTGGTATCAGAGCCAAGTCTCTTAAAACAAGTAGATCTCATGATCTGAAGATCAAAGATAAATGGTAGCCTAAGGCTATGCAGAGGGTTAGTCTGCCTACAGGCCTTCACTGTTCGATGGAGAAGACTAGGACTACTGGAAGACAAGAATGAAGTTCTTTATTCAAGGTCTAGACTATCAACTATGGACTATAATAGAAGATGGAGATCTAATAGTCCTGAACTCCAAAGAGAACTGGACAGATGGTGACAAGAAAATGATATCTCAGAATAGCAAGGCCAAGAGTATATTATGTTGCTCATTAAGCAAGAAGGAATTCAATAGGATATCTATATGCAAGTTGGCCAAAGAAATGTGGGATAAACTGAGACTCACCTACAAAGGGACAGATAAGGTAAAAGAGACAAGGATTGTCACGCCCTGACGTGGAATATCGAAACGTGAAGCAGTTGCAATTAGCGAGTACAGAGCGTATAATAGACAACAAACTATTGGACAATTAAATGATAAGAAATTAAATACCTTTCATTGATAATTCACTAATGTCTATTACATCACTAACTCAGAGCCATAACATAGGGCCCAAATGACTCTAATACATGGAATGAAAGTAAAAGACTAAACTATGACATCTAGCGTAGCACCATAGTGCCGGGTACTCTTAGTTCACTCCTGGTCCTCCCCATCCTCCTGAGTGTACTCATTCTCCTCAGCCTCACCTGAGAACACAAATGACATATAACAAAGGGTGAACGACAATGCCCAGTAGGATTTATATCTTATAGTGTAGGCAAACATTACATGATTATTGTATTAAAAGTAGAGCCACTAACGATAGAGAGAGAGTCGAGTAAAGTAAGAGATAGCACAATAGCATGGATTTCAAATAGCACAAGTTTTCAATGTAGTACAGAGAACAGGATGGCCATAGCACATATTGCACAATGTTTCACAATAGCACAACGAGTCAAGTATAGTATAGCACTTTGATTGTCATTTAGATAGTCGAGATAGATAGCACTTGAGTGTAATGCCAAACACTCTGGTCAATTAACTCCCGCGGGCACTAGCACTTTTGGGCGCACCTCCCAGGACTAGACTGGGCCCTTTATATTGCCAAGCATTAGTCATATTGTTTATCCTTAGACAATCAATCAATGGCTAGTAGAGAGTACCAAGAATAGATGAGACTACTTGATGAATAGACGAGAAGGCAGAGAGAATGTGAATAGATGAGCGAGTAGAGTATAGAGGAGAACTATAGGTCATTGCACATAAAGCGACGGTTAAAACAGTCGATAGTAACAGTTACTCAACACACATGATGGGTGTTGGCAGTCAGGTAGAATTCACTAACCTTCCACTGGCCATGTTATGAACAGGTCCAGAGGTCCGGCGTGATCTCAAGGTAAGATAGAACTTCTAAGGCTGTTTGGATCATATTGATCCCTAAAGGTTTTATAGGTGTTAGGGTACAACTAGTTCGGTCTCCATGAGGGAATCCATAGAGTACAGAGTCTTACGGAGGTCTTAACAAAAGGTCGTGAATCCGCTAGAACGGAATGTCCGACAAAGAGGTTTCAACTTGTGAAGAAAGTAGTGTGTAAAGAAACAAGTTACTCAACGTTCCAGAGGAATTCCAGAATAGTGGAGCGGCAATAATGGTATTCCAAATCAACGTGAGAAAATGAAGACAATGTCATTATTATCATGGGTTAATGATATACAATAATTAAAGTAAATTACTAGATATGTTATTCATGTATTTTCTGCATGGTCTCATGGCAAAGATAAACGTTTGGTGGGTGCATGTGAAAGAAATCAAGGGAACATATGTTAGTGGTGCACATTGACTTTTAATTAAAGAAACATGTGAAATATATCCAAAGTTCATTAGCATGGTCGTTTACTATTCGTTACATAGTATTACAGAGTATAATCACGATTACAAAGCCCAAATAATCAGATTAAATAAAACTTAAAAGATGTTGGAAACACTTAGTAGAATTGTGACTGTTCTAATGGTTGCGTTTAACAACATCAATTCATGCCAGAAACGCGACGACTTTGACTAACGCGTTTTGGGTAACTGGACAGGGTGAATTGATTGGTGACACAGAAATGTGACGTGCAGGTCCGACGCATTCATGGTAATCGATACAGAATCACGACGGTAAGGTCCGACACGTTCATGCTAAACTCATTTTTTTCAAAATAACACAAATCCCCAAAAGCAGGAAACAAATTAATGACGCGACGACCGTGCTTGTTGCGATTCAGGCATGAACTGACAGCAAGAGGGCACACAGTTTGATGCAATGGTATTTGTCAGAAACAAACTAAAACATGATGACATGGGTGGTTGCCTTTAAGGTAATCGTGACTGTCATATCCGTCGTGGTACCAGTCGAAGAAACGCGACGTATGTGTCGGTCGTGATTCCACATTCAAACCGAGAACAGTAAAACATGCTGTGATCTTACATGCATGGCTTATAACTTGAAATCTAGGGCTCTTAGGACAAAGTTGTGAACATGAAACTTGTAGGGGATGATGAATAAGAGAGAAATTACCTTTGGACTGAATCAATTTGGTCTCGGTAGGCGTGTAAAATAGTATGAACACAAAAAGCCCTAGACTTGCATGATGTTGGGAAAACGCTTATATCTCATAGCATGCTTGATGAAACTTAGACAAATCAAGTGTAAAAGAAACTAGACATGATGTTCTACACGATGGTCTGAGTTTTGTTCATCTTTAGCCCGAGAATACCTACCTTTGTTTGATGTAAACTCCTATGATTTTCTCGACGTGAAGAACAGGGTGTAGAGGCTTCAAGCTTCATCGTATTCGATACAGAATTGCGACGGTATGGTCCGACGCGTTCATGCAAAACTCCAATTTTTTTGAAATAACACAAATTCCCAAAAGAGGGAAACAACTTAAAGATGCGGCGACCATACTGGTCGCGGTTCAGACATGAACTGACAGCAAGAGGGCACACAGTTTGATGCAACGGTATTTGTCAGAAACAAACTGAAATGCGATGACATGGGTGGTCACCTTTAAGGTAATCGCGACAGTCATATCTATCACGATACCAGTCGATGAAACACGACGTATGTGTCGGTCACGATTCCACATTCAAACCAAGAACACTAAAACATGTTGTGATCTTACATGCATGGCTTATAACTCGAAATGTAGGGCTCTAGGTACAAAGTTGTGAACATGAAACTTGTAGGGGACGATGAATAGGAGAGGACTATACCTTTGGACCGAATCAATTTGGTCTCGGTAGGCTTGTAAAATAGTATGAACACGAAAAGCCCTAGACTTGCATGATGTTGGGAAAATGCTTATATCTCATAGCATGCTTGATGAAACTTAGGCAAATCAAGTGTAAAAGAAACTAGACATGATGTTCTACACTATGGTATGAGTTTAGTTCATCTTTAGCCCGAGAATACCTACCTTTGTTTGATGTAAACTCCTATGATTTTCTCGACGTGAAGAACAGGGTGTAGAGGCTTCAAGCTTCTATCTCCCCACGTTTCCCTCCTCTTGTGACCTCCTCTTCTCGTCCATGAACTCCTCACCAGAGCATTAGGGCCGACCACGAAAGATTTGGGGTGTTTTTATACATCTAGCTTTGTTAAGTCCTAATACAACTCCAATTACTATTAAACTCTGAATTTCCCTTGTATTCTCCAACCTTCCTTCCAATGTTTCTCCTCATTGGGTTAGGTTGGGGTTCAAATTTCGTACCTAGCTAATGAGGGTAGGTTTAGAGTCCAATTTGAGTGCATACTAACCATTTAATTGATTTCCTTCCCCTTTTCGATTTTGGTAACATTTGGGTTACGAATTTTTTGAGTATATTCACTTATTCCAAAGTCTAAACTCCTATTCTGGCCCAATAACTTTTATGTGAGCTATTTAAATAAAGCCCATTACTTCTTGTTATTTATTGGGTTTTAATTAATTCCTTTTCTTTTAATAATTCTATTTATCTATTTATTTGAATTATCGGGTTGCTACATCCTCCTCCTCTTATAAGATTTTGGTCCCCAAATTCACATGACCATAATGGAAAGAATGTCTTGCCGAAAATGTCGGGGTAGTTTTGCCTGATGATTCCTTCAGGTTCCCGTGTAGCTTCTTCTATTCCACGGTTATTCCAGAGAACTTTAACCATATGAATGGGGCGGTTCTTGAGTTGTTGCACCTTTCATTCCAATATCTTGATTGGCTTTTCCTCATAAGTCATGTCCTTGTTCAACACCAATTTCTCGTGGCGAATGATGTGAGTAGGATCGTACACATATTTTCTGAGCATAGAGACATGGAACACATTGGGTACGAATGCCAAGTTTGGGGGCAACGCCAGCCGATATGCAACTTCACCAACCCTTATGAGCACTTTGAAAGGACCGATGAATCTAGGACTTAGCTTTCCTTTAACACCATACCTTTGAATTCCTCGGGTAGGAGATACCTTTAAAAGTACATGATCTCTCACTTGAAATTCTAGATCACTCCTCCTCTTGTCAGTATAGATCTTTTGTCTGCACTGAGTAATCTTGAGCCGATCTCGAATCTCTTGTATATCCCTAGTTGTATTTTGTACCATGTCTAGACCTAACCATTGATGTACTCCAACTTTATTCCAGCATGCAGGGGATCTACAGTTTCTACCATAGAGTGCTTTGAATAGTACCATTTTAATACTCGCCTAGTAACTGTTGTTATAGGCGAACTCAATCATGGATAAGTGCTCATTCCAAGAGCGTTGGATGTTGATAGTGTAGGCTCTTAACATATCTTCTACAATCTGATTGGTCCTCTCAGTCTGTCCATTAGTCTGTGGGTGAAATGCGATACTAAAAGTGAGTTTAGTACCAAGTGCAGTCTGAAGTCCCTTCCAGAAATGAGAGGTAAATCTGGGATCTCGATACGAGATGATAGATGATGGAACTCCATGCAGTCTCATGATCTCTTTGATATAAAGAGCGGCTAACACATCCACAGACCACTTACTCTTTATAGGTAGGAAGTGTATGGACTTGGTTAGTCGGTCAACAATGACCCATATGACGTCGAGTCCACCAAGAGTCTTGGGTAAACCCATGATGAAGTCTATGCCAATACTTTCCCATTTCCACACTGAAATATAAAGAGGTCTGAGTACCCCAGTCGGGCATCTATGTTGTACCTTTACCTGTTGGCAAGTAAGGCAATGAGTAGCATGCTCGGATACTTCTCTTTTCATGTTTGGCCACTAAAATGTTCTCTTCATGTCTTGATACATCTTGGTACCTCCAGGATGAATAGTGTACTTGGTTTGATGTGCTTCATCCGTTAACTTCCTCTTCAGTTCTTCATTGTCCGAGACACATGTTCTTCCGTGGAATACTAACCTTCCATCCTCGGTCATAGCAAAGTCTAGTTTTTCAGCTAAGGTTTCCTTGATACGAACCATGAATGGATCGCTGTCCTATTGTGCTTTGATCTCTGCCAGCATGTCAGATTGAATCTTGATATTGGCAACCAAGACTCGATCATCCCTACGTTCAATGTTCAAATCTAGTCTTGCTAAATGTTCTAGTAGTTGCATTTTGCCAAGAATTAAACTAGATAAAGATGCCATCGACTTTCTACTAAGAGCATCAACCACAACATTTCCCTTGCCTAGGTGGTATTGGATGTTGAAGTCAAAGTCCTTTAAATATTCTAGCCATCTCCTTTGCCTCATGTTGAGTTCATTCTGAAAAAATAAATACTTCAAACTTTTATGACTTGAATAGACTGTGAATTGCTCTCCATACAAATAGTGTCTCCAGATTTTTAATGCGAAGACCACAACAGCCAACTCTAGATCATGCACGGGGTAGTTGACTTCATGGGTCTTTAATTGTCTTGAAGAATAGGCGATGATGTTCTCTTTTTGCATCAGTACACAGCCTAGCCCAATTCGTGAAGCATCGGTATAGACTGAGAAACCTTCCCCCTCTACTGGAAAAGCGAGAACAGGGGCTGAGGTCAGACAGTCTTTCAGGGTTTGCAAACTCTTTTCACACTCTTTACT
Organism: Colocasia esculenta; assembly: GCA_014218235.1. NCBI lineage: Eukaryota > Viridiplantae > Streptophyta > Magnoliopsida > Alismatales > Araceae > Colocasia > Colocasia esculenta. The sequence goes on along the minus strand of CM024753.1, from coordinate 113,605,619 downwards.
CCAAGACTAGGGATTCTCCTTCCGTGTAAGACGAGTGAGAGGAACGGCGATCTTGGATAAGTCCTTTATGAACCGCCGGTAATAGCCAGAAAGTCCCAAGAAGCTTCTAATTTTGTCACATTATTTGGTCTCTCCCATTTAAGTACAACTTCAACTTTGGACGGATCAACAAAGATGCCATCCTTAGAGTTGACATGGCCCAAGAAGGACACTTCTTCAAGCCGGAACTCGCACTTGCTCAGCTTTGCTTATAGTTGGTTGTCTCGTAAGACTTGCAGAGCTATCCTCAGATGTTCTTCATGTTCTTCTTTGGTTTTGGAGTATATGAGAGTATCATCGATGAAGACGACCACAGACTTATTAAAATATGGCTGGTATATGTTGTTCATGAGTTGTATAAAGGCTGTAGGAGCATTGGTCAGATCAAAAGGCATAACAATGAATTCATAGTGTCCATACCTACTCCTAAAAGCCGTTTTGTAGATATCGTCGTCCTTGATCCTCATTTGATGATAACCAGATCAGAGATCAATTTTGGAGAAGTATTGTGCTCCAGATATCTGATCGAAGAGTTCATCAACTCGGGGCAATGGATACTTGTTCTTGATGGTCAGCTGATTAAGTTGCCGATAGTCGATACACAGCCTCATAGATCCATCTTTCTTCTTAACAAATAGAATAGGTGCTCCCCATGGGGAAGTATTTGGTCTAATGAACCCCTTTTCTAACGATTCCATCAGTTGTGCCTTCTGTTCTTTCAACTCGGCGGGTGACATTTTGTACGGTTGACGAGACATCGGTGCAGCTCTAGGGATTAAGTCAATAGAGAAATTTACATCTCGTTCAGGAGGAATTCTTGGAAGCTCTTCGGGGAACACATCAGAGTAGTCTTGGACTATGTGTATGTCTTCTATCTTAGACCCCTTCTTTTCAACTACTATGGCCGCAAGGAAAGCAAAGCAACCTTTCCTTATCTTGTTGTGGGCCTGTATAGCAGATGTAACGACCCCGAGAACTCGACCCTCGGCCCAAGCTGAGGACCCGATTCTTGCGGTCGCCGCCCATGGATCTGGGGACCTGGAAGGGCTATAACACAAGTCTAACAAAATATGTAAGGGAAATAAATGTCAACTACTAAACTAGAAGCACACACGCGGAAGCAAAAAGTAGAGCGAGACCATAGCGTATCGCTCTAGGTATAGTCCCAACACACGCACAACTGGTACAAGTAAAAAGGGAAGGACAAAGCCCTTAAGGGCATACCCCGTGGGTGACGTACAACTAAAGGGGGAAACCACTGCTAGCTATGGGGACGATACTACTGCCCCGCCTACTCTGCCCGACACGTGCCCTGCCGCTACTGAGAAGTCTCACCTTGAAAAAGAAGGGATGAGCTTCACAATAGAAGCTTAGTAGGACTACCAATCTCCTACTGGATCTAAAGGTAGAAGAATATATAAACAATTAAATAACACTAGTTATATCTTCTACTCTACAACGGGAAGTGCGGAAGCGAAGCTACTAACTAGCAACGGTACGGAAGGACACCACGGTCGGAAACTCCATAGAACTTGCACGTCGTGACCACCACGCGGCTGGCAACGCAGATAGAGAGAACCCTTCCTGGACAAGAGACACTCACTATGGAAACCGCTACCACTAGTCAACCGGTCAGGTGTGTCCACTGACGTCTTATCCTCGACCTAGGTCCAAACCTTCACATCTCGTCAGAGTGGAGGCAGGAGTACAAAGTACACAACAGTAACTGCCGTAGTCTGGCCGGACTACGGTCTCACGCATGGCCTCTCTAATTGATTCTGGGGCCACAAAGAGCGAGGTAGTGAGAAAAAGGACTGGCTGGCCTACATCGAGTAGAACTCTGGCCATCCTCGATGTCCTAGACCAACCAAGAGAGCTCTACAAATGGCTCGACGCCACTGTCCTAACCACCGTTTTACCCTCAACTCCAGATTTCGTGACTCAAGTACGCTCGTCGCCCTAAATGCTCCCTCTAAGGTGCATGAGGATGGGGGTCCCAAGCAAACGGTAACAACCTCTCCCATGGGAAAAGACCTCAGGTGCCGAGCACCGGGCGAACGACTAGTGTAAGACCATACTAGCAACTAGCACTAGTGCCACGGGTACAGCAAGAACCTAAAATGGCGAAGACTCCATAGAAAATGGGACTCCGCAAGACTTACCTATCTCTGATGTTGTCGCGACGCTCTTGGCCGTCACAACACTATCGCGATGCCCAGAGCGGCCGCCACCACCCACGAGTCGGTCGCGTTCTCAGCCGAGGGGTGTCCTGGTACAGTCCTCCCAAGGACCACCCCAAAACCGTACAAACCATACATAAGGGGAGGGGAAACATGGGAAACACATAGGAAAGCCTATAGAACAACCAAACCACCCTCAAACCCCATAAAACATGGATTACAAGGAAATCTATGGAAACCTCACTCACCATGAGCATGATCCTCACAACCCACAACCCCAAACCTCGGAGAAACAACCATCTTAAGGGGGAAGGGAGCATGATTAGAACGAGAGGAGGAGAGGGTCCCTACCTCAAGGAGTAGAGCCGACCCGTTGGGGCCTTCATGTCAGAATGGCCACCTCCTCCTTGCTCCTAGCACCACGAGCATGCCGCCTACACGAACGGGCATCACCTCCCCACCAAGAACGCCCAATAACAAGCCAAGAATCACGGTAGAAGAAGAGGGCTCAGAGGGGGAGGAAGAAGAAAGAAGAAGAAGAAAGGAAAAGGAAGAAGAAAGGGGGTCGCCTGTCTCGGTTTTGAACCGATGGCCCCTGAGATGCGACGGGTCGAGCCAGCGCAACAGCAAGCATGTTGCGACACCCCCGGGCATAGCGACCATGTTGCGACCGCCAAGCCTGACGTGACACAAAAAGGTGGTCAAACCTCGAAGACCGGGAAACCAGAACGCGACGGCCTGCCAGGTCGCGTCAATGTTGTACGCACCTGACACCCGACAAGGTAATTTTGACAGAAAGCACATCGGTTCAGATCGGTCAGAAAAGCAGTCGCGTCACCTTCAGACACCGCAACAAGAACACGACACCCACCCCCATCGTGACCATGTCGCGACGGCCAGATGTGCCGCGACCAAAAGCCTGTCGCGACAGGCTCCCTTGGCATGGCCATGTCGTGACCAGGGTGTCCGTCGCGACCCTAAGGACAGGGCCAAGGGCCCAAGAGGTTCGGGTCTTACAGTAGAGACTAGAGATATTCGTCTCTTGTGTCTAATCTCATTGAATGATAACTTAGGGAATTCACTAAATGTAACCTTCCCTTTCTTACAGTCGACACTTGCCCCATAAATGGACAACTAATCGGCTCCAAGAATCACGTCATAGCCTTCCATGGGCATACATACCATGTCGGCTCTTAAGTTGAGTTCTCCATCATTACATCCGCTAATGCGAAGTATTTGTTCAATTTTTCTTTCTCTCCCAATGGTGTTGTGATAGAAAATTCAGATCCCATAGATACAAGATTAACATTCAGGGTATCAGCAAAGTTTTAAGATATGAATGAGTGTGTAGCGTCAGTGTCAAACAAAACAAATGCTGATAAAGAGAAAACTTGTAGTGTACCTTCCACCACACCACCTTCCTCAGTGGGTTCTTCATCTCGTAGGGCTTGCAGTCTTCCCAATTTCTTCAACACATAAGTGCGCCTCTCATTCTCTTTCAACAACGGGCACTCAGGAATATGGTGCTCGCGACTGCCACATCGAAGACATGCACCGACCTTCCTCCAGCACTCATCAGCGGTGTGACCTGGCTTGTCACAATGCTTGCCGTTGCTTTTTTACCGGAGTAGTTGGGACAAATACCCTAGGCTTCTTTTCTTGACTTGATCCTTTCGTGATGTTGAAAGGACGCTTCTTGCTGATGATCGACTTAGCAGTTGAAAGGCCAGGTGTCAGTTCCTTTTTCACGAACTTTCCGTTGATACGATCGGTGAAGTCCGTAGCATCTACTAACAGTTGGGCTTTCTTAACCATCTCGGCATATGTTTGGATGTCGAGAGGGGCCAGTTGTGTGATATATCGGGGCTTGAGGCCATTAAGAAAACGCTTAGCCTTCATCCTTTCAGTGTTTACTAGATGATTGGCGTAGCGAGCCAGCCTGGAGAATTGATCTTCATAGTCAGCTACAGAGAGGCTCCTCTATTTGAGAGCTGCAAATTTTGGCCTTCCTCTC